>OX637587.1:4446704-5121353 GCA_951800085.1 Comarum palustre
GTAGGTGATGCACTCGTGCGCAATATATGCTTCTGCTATACATCCTTCAGGCGCGGATTTGTTAGCCACATAAGCTTTGTAGTCTCCAAGTTGTCTGTAAATAAATAAATTTGTTGTCATATGTTACGATTATACAATAAACATGTACAATAAAAACATTAGGTGTAAAAAACATACATTTCCATAGGATACATCCAAGTATAGTGTACTGGACCGGTAAGCAACAATTGCTCGGGAAGATGGATCATCAGGTGCGGCATGATGTCAAAAAAATTTGGAGGAAATATTCTCTCAAATTTACACATGATATAAATAATGTCCTGTTGCATTTCCCGGAGATCAGATTTTGTCACTTCCCTTGTGCATAACTTCTTGAAGAATCTTGACAACGCTACTAACGGCTCCACCACCTGACGGGGAAGGAACGGTCGAATGAAAATAGGGAAGAGACGTTGTAGCAGAATATGACAGTCAAGACTCTTTAACCCGTACATCTTCTAGTATCAAACCATCTACACTTGAACAGGTGCACGGTCATGCCTTGCCCATAAACGAGTTCCACCACTGAATCAAGAACACCATAATAATCAACTCCATTCCGGCCACCATGCGCCATAACCCCAGAATTCTGTGTTCTTCGTCTGTTGTCTCTCATTTCACATATAAATTGCACGCCATTGACCTTGCACATCGGGTAAACTCTTGACATTATCGGCTTCATAGCTAGAAGTCTTAGTTCGTGAGACCAATTTGGGTGACCATCAAATTGAATATGGTTCATCTGCAACCAAAGATTCAATGTATTATAAATTAATATGAATAATTATGCAATCAAGGAGACTTGCAACATACAAAATTGGAGAATTACATACCCAATCGCCAAAATAGTTCGCGAACTCCTTGTTGTGGTAGTCGAGATCACCTTGAATGTCTGGACAGTGTAGATGGATGTCTTTCCAGTATTCAACTTCTTGACAGTTAATCAATACCCACCAATGGGCTATGACGAGCTCATGGGGTTGCAACTTGTAGGACTCTGGTAAAATTCCATAAACTTCAACATCATTTGAGACTATGGAAAGGTTAAACTTCGGTTCATCAACCGGCATGGTTTGTGGAGTTTCCTTCAATGCTCCTAGATACAACTTCATGTAGGTGACGCACTCGTGCGCAATATATGCTTCTGCTATACATCCTTCAGGCGCGGATTTGTTAGCCACATAAGCTTTGTAGTCTCCAAGTTGTCTGTAAATAAATAAATTTGTTGTCATATGTTACGATTATACAATGAACATGTACAATAAAAACAGTAGGTGTAAAAAACATACCTTTCCATAGGATACATCCAAGTATAGTGTACTGGACCGGTAAGCAACAATTGCTCGGGAAGATGGATCATCAGGTGCGGCATGATGTCAAAAAAATTTGGAGGAAATATTCTCTCAAATTTACACATGATATAAATAATGTCCTGTTGCATTTCCCGGAGATCAGATTTTGTCACTTCCCTTGTGCATAACTTCTGGAAGAATCTTGACAACGCTACTAACGGCTCCACCACCTGACGGGGAAGGAAGGGTCGAATTAAAATAGGGAAGAGACGTTGTAGCAGAATATGACAGTCATGACTCTTTAACCCGTACATTTTATTGTCCCGAATGTTTACACATCGGGCTATATTTCCTGCGTAGCCTGAAGGATACTTCACAGAACTCAACCACCTGAAAATTACGTTCTTCTGTTCAGGCTTCACGGTGTACGGAGCTTGAGGCATTTTTTTCTTCCCTTCTTTCAACCACAAATGTCTTCGTATCTCCATTTTTTTAAGATCAATGCGTGCCTTCGGACCGTCTTTCGTCTTTCCCTCCAAGTTCAGCACGGTTCCCACCACACTGTCACACACATTCTTTTCTATGTGCATCACATCTAGGTAGTGCCTGATCAACAACTTACTCCAGTATGGGAGTTCCCAGAATATGCTCTTATGTGTCCAAAATTTATACCTGTCGGGTCTGTCAGGTATTGCCGCCACTATATTGGGATGATTGCTGAGCTGCCCAAAATCATACTCATTAAGCACTGCTAAAATTTCTTCCCCTGTCCATCTTCTAGGAGGCACACCAAGTTCTACAGTCCCATCAAATGCCTTGTCATCGAACCGCCATTCGTGATCATACGGAAGGAGAGTACGGTGACCCAATCTACATATCTTGTTGCAATGACTACTGCTCCCCTCATCGCTTAGGCACTCTGGACAAGCCTTGTATCCCCTAACAACGTTGCCCGACAACATCCCACGAGCAGGAAAATCACTAATGGTACCAACAACCATAGCATGCATCTGGAACATCTCGTGCATGAACTTATCATAAGTGGGATGACCAACGTCCCAAAAAAACTTAAGCTCTTCAATCAAGGGTCTCAAATACACATCGAGACACTTCCCTGGATAACCGGGTCCCGGAATCAACAAACTCAACATATTGTATTCCTTCTTCATGCACATCCATGGAGGAAGATTGTATGGTACCAAAATCACCGGCCATACACTGTATTGAAGACTCATGTTGCCAAAAGGATTGAACCCGTCGGATGAGAGCCCGAGCCTCACATTTCGGACCTCAGACGCAAAATGAGGAAACTCCCTGTCTATATGCTTCCAGGCCTCCCCATCAGCAGGGTGTATAAGGGTATCTTCGCCTTGCAATTCCCTATCAGCGTGCCATCTCATAGATTTGGCCGTGTGTGATGACATGTACAACCGTTCCAGCCTATCCCTCAACGGGAAATACCGAAGTACCTTCATAGGTTTCCTATTGCCTGCAGGAGTCAACTTATACCTGTCACTCTGACATACTGGACATGTGTCAAGGTCACCAAGGTCATTCCCTTCTGGATCTTTACCCCAGAAGAGAACACAATCATATCTGCATGCATGGATCTTGATGTAGGAAAGCCCAAGATCTTTCAATATACATCGGACCTTATGATGAGTGGTAGGAAGACGATGACCGTGGGGCAGCATCGAAGCAGTGTACTGTAGATACTCATCAACAGCCTTCACAGTCGATTTTGTCTCAACTTTAATCTTCATAACGTCCATCACACTTTCAAGAACCGTTTTCTGACAACCGGGGTACACAGGGGTCTGTTGGAAAGCAAGTAGTTTGTTGTACCTGTCAATACCAGCAGTGTTGACAACTCTAGGGAAGGGCTGCACCGGGTCAGACATATACGGTCCTTCAGAGCATACACCCCTCTCATAAGGAAACATATCGTTGATGAAGGCCGTTGTTGGATCGTTGGATGTACTGCCCGTCTCAGAAAACTGCCCATGATCATGCGGACCCCTTGATGATGTTTCACCGTGATATATCCAACATGTGTACTTCTCCCAAAACCCATTACTTTGAAGGTGCTGCCAAACCTTGTCAATTGGAAATTGATACATATCGCTGCGACACTGACATTTAGTGCACGGACAATAGAAAATTGTATTCCCTTTAGCATTATTGATCACATATTCAATAAAACTAACAACTCCTTTAGCATATCTTTTGTCCCATTTTGGAAGCGAAATCCAACTCTTATCCATATCCTGAGAAAATAACATAATATATATGTATAAACGCTAATTAATTAAATTTACGAATCATTCAATTTATATTATATCTGAGTTAACGTACAATTAATATATATAATAGTTACTAATTAATATAATCAAATTAATATATATATATATATATATATATATATATATATATATATATATATATCAACAACTTCATATATATTATCAAACCCAAATCGATCAACTCAATCACACTCAAAACACAATATAATCAACTCTAATTAAAACACAATATAATCAACTCTAATTAAAACTCAAAATCAATGTGCATAACGAAAATAAAACTCTTAAATCAACTCAAAAACAAGATATATACATATACGTACCTATATATAGCGCCACAAACTAATTTCGGACAGATTTCGACAACACCCAACAATTTCGCCAACCCCAAAATTTTTTCTCCCGTTTTTTCTTTCAAATCAGCTACTGTCTAGATCTGGAAATATAAAGAATTTTAGCCGACGAAATTATATATATCGTCGGCCAAAGTTTTAAAATTTCGTCGGCTATAGTTCACAGACTATAGCCGACGAAAAAAACTATTTTAGCCGACGAAACAACATTTCGTCGGCTAAAATAGACTTTTAGCCGACGAAAATTTCACTTAGGCGACGAAAGTTTTTTTCGTCGGTTAAAAGTCCACTTTAGCCGACGAAAATTTCACTTAGGCGACGAAATTATTTTTCGTCGGCTAAAATGGACTTTAGCCGACGAAAAAAAATTTCGTCGGCCTGCTAATTTTTTTTTCGTCGGCTATGATACTTATTCTGGTAGTGATGGCACGTGTCCTGGATCGTCTAGGAAAATTTTTGATGTTGAGTTATGATTTCTGGAAATCCTCCGTTTTTGTTCCGATTTCATGCTTTTGGCCTCTTATCTTTCCATGCTTCTTTTGCTGTCTTCCATAAGTCCGATTCGCATGATTCTTATTCCGTTAAGTCTATATACATGTCATCTAAACATTAAAGAAAATTAATCAAGTAATGACAAAGTACAAATTCATAGAATCATAAGAAATAACACGATAACTTCATAAGTCAGCTTTTAACAAATTAGTGCACATTTTCTTTACTTTACGCACATTTTAGCCATTGCTCTACAGAAAAACCCTTATGATAAATAACTAACAATACTAACCTAAGAATAGATAAACAAAGCATAAATGAGGGTAAAAACATATTAAGAACGTAGCATAAAATAATCCTATCAATTCCAATCTCCTATCCCTCTATATTTGCTGCATCAATTGGTAATCAGAGCCTGGTGGATTCCTGGTGAGTGATCTATCGATCGATTCAGAAGCAAAAAAAAACAGTATCGGAAAAAAAACACAAGCGCCGCCGATCAGGATTTGACCTACCCGATGAAGCAACTTGAGCAGTGTCAACAGCCCTACCGAGCCAACCTCCCGCTCGACCTCTCCATCTCGACGTCGCCACTACCACCAAGCATCAACGCCTCAGCGCCTCTCTAGTCCAAGCTGCCCTGCCTAGCAGAACCGCATCTCCACGCACGCAACAGAAACTCAACCAAGCTGAGAATTCGCATCCCAGAAAAACTGGGTTTTCACCAGTCGACCCGACCTGATTTTTTCTACCCGACCAAGTGATTTAACCTGACCCGTTAACCCGAAAAAAAACCTTCCCGACCTGGTAAGTACTGACCTGACCTGGTAACCATCGACCTGACCCAAGCCATCAAACCTACCTGGAACATAGACCCGACACGCCCCAGACAAAAAAAACAGGAAAAAAAAAGAAGAAGAAGAAGAAGAAGAAGAAGAAGAAGAAGAAGAGAAAAAAAGAAGAAGAAGAAGAAGAAGAGAGAAAAAAAGGGGAAGCTAGCATGAAACGTTGGATATTTACCTCACCGGATTACGATGATTTTAGAACAATGTGTTTCATCAAAAACAAGGTATGGTCAACAATAATTGATAGTGATTTGCATGAGAATTTTGTTGCAAGCAAGGTTGTTCATTCTCTTCAATTACCGACAATGAAGTTGAGCAATTCATTTTGGATTGATGATTATGCACATGTGACAAAGGTTTGTAACGTTTCCATCTCTATAGAAGAATTTTATAACGATGAGGTTACTTGTCATGTGATTGATATGGATGATAATGATGTGTTTTTTTTGGAAAACCATGACATGAAAGCGTCAATGGTTGTTATTGCGAAGATGATATATATTTACTCAAGGAGTCGAACAAGATTACAATCAAGCCTGCAAAGCCTGAAGTGTGTGAAAAAAATGTTGAAGAAATCACTTTGCAGATTAAAGAAGAATTTGCTCATGTTGACTTGACAAACTATTTATACTTGATCGACCCGATAGGTATAAATTTTAGACATATAAGAGCATATTCTAGGAACTCCCATACTGGAGTAATTTGTTGATTAGGCACTACCTAGATGTGATACACATAGAAAAGAATGTGTGAGACAGTGTGGTGGGATAACAGTGCTGAACTTGGAGGGGAAGACGAAAGACGGTCTGAAGGCACGCTTTGATCTTAAAAATGTATATACGAAGACATTTGTGGTTGAAAGAAGGGAAGAAAAATGCCTCAAGCTCCTTACACCGTGACGCCTGACCAGAAGAACGTAATTTTCAGGTGGATGAGTTCTGTGAAGTATCCTTCAGGCTATGCAGGAAATATAGCCCGGTGTGTAAACATTCAAGACAATAAAATGTACGGGTTAAAGAGTCATGACTGTCATATTCTGCTACAACGTCTCTTCCCTATTTTCATTCGACCGTTCTTTCCGCGTCAGGTGGTGGAGTCATTAGTAGCGTTGTCAAGATTCTTTCAGAAGTTATGCACACGGGAAGTGACAAAATCTGACCTCCGAGAAATGCAAGAGGACATTATTTATATCATGTGTAAATTTGAGAGGATATTTCCTCCAAATTTTTTTGACATCATGCCGCACCTGATGATCCTTCTTCCAGAACAATTGTTGCTTACCGGTCCAGTACACTATATTTAGATGTATCCCATGGAAAGGTATGTTTTTTACACCTAAATTGATAATTTACATGTTCAATATATTATCATAACACATTACAACAATTTATTTAT
Source organism: Comarum palustre (assembly GCA_951800085.1). Classification (NCBI taxonomy): domain Eukaryota; kingdom Viridiplantae; phylum Streptophyta; class Magnoliopsida; order Rosales; family Rosaceae; genus Comarum; species Comarum palustre. The sequence goes on from OX637587.1 coordinate 4,453,424, forward strand.
AGACAGCTTGGAGACTACAAAGCTTGAAGGACAAATAGCTGAAGTATATATTACGCACGAGTGCTTCACCTACATGAAGTTGTATTTAGGAGCGTTGAAGGAAACTTCACAAACCATACCGGTAGATGTACCGAAGTTCAACGTTTCCATAGTCTCTAATGATGTTGAAGTTTATGGAATTTTGCCAGACTCCGACAAGTTGCAATCACATGAGCTAGTCATAGCCCATTGGTGGGTATTGATTAACTGTCCAGAAGTTAAATATTGGAAATACATCCATTTATACTGTGTAGACATTCAAGGTGATCTCGACTACCACAACAAGGAGTTCGCGAACTATTTTTGCGGCTAGGTATGTAATTCTTTATTTTTGTTTATGACTCTTCATTGCATAATTATTCATATTTACAATACATTGAATATTTAGTTGCAGATGAACCATATTCAATTCGATGATCACCCAAAATTGGTCACACGAACTAAGACTTCTAGCGATGAAGCTGATAATGTCAAGAGTTTATCCGATGTGTAAGGTGAATGGCGTGCAATTTATATGTGAACAGAGAGACAATAGAAGGAGAACACAAAATTCTAGGGTGATGACACATGGTGGGCGGAATAGAGTTGACTATTACGGTGTTCTCGATTCAGTGGTGGAACTCGTTTATGGGCAAGGCATGACAATGCATCTGTTCAAGTGTAGATGGTTTGATACTAGCAGCCCGCAGAGCATGAAGATCGATCAGTACGAGATTTTATCGGTTAACACTGCTACAAGCTGTTACGAAGATGACCCGTTCGTTTTTGCCACATCGGTAAAACAAGTGTTTTATCTTGATGACCTTGTTAAGGGTGACACGTGGAAAGTAGTCAACCTTGTGCATCCTCGAAATATTTTTCGGGCGGCTACGCTTGGAGAGGCCGAAGACAAGGAAGAACATGTTACGTATCAAGAGCCCAGCGCAATTGGTATTCTTGACTCCTCTACAATTCGCCATAATAATTTTAAAGCGGGTCGTTCGGTTCGACTTCGTAATTTAGACGCAAGGCTTATTAAAGTTGATCCAAATCAAGAACAGACGAAGACTCTTGTGATGAGGAAATGCATATATTGCTAGAAATTAATTCTGACACTGAAGAAGACTTATCAGATGATTCCGATTACGAGCCTTCTTAGTTTGAATTTGTCATACAAACTGATGTGTGCTTTATATGCTACAAGCTGTTGAATTCATAATTTAGTTTAATTTTAGTGATATATGAACAGGAAATTTGTATAGTTACATTAAACAACCTGTTTATTATATATTTTTCATTTTTAGCCGACGAAATTGGCCGTATTTCTTCGGCCAAGATAGTTTTAACCGACGAATTATATCATTTTTCGTCGGCTAAAACTATCTTAGCCGACGAAATAAGATGTATTTCGTCAGCTAAAACTATCTTGGCCGACGAATACCTTAATATTTCGTCGGCTAAACCATAAACCCTAAACCTTATACTATAGCCGACGATTACCCTAATTTTTCGTCGGCTAAAGTTAAATAAATAAAATAATAATTTATACCACTGGTTGTGTCTCATCAATTTGAAACTATTTGTAGTTGAAGGTCCGGGCAAAATACGTAATTTAGACGGTCAAATTACTGTTTCTTTGCATTTAGGGGTTTGACTAACGGGATTGACCCTCCAAATCGAGTCCTTAATGTTGTCGGATCAAGCTGAAAATTTACCCACACACATGTTTCAACATAATGATGATATCTGACGGTCGGATTTTCGTTTCACAAGATTGATCATCACAATCACAACATTCCTACTAATGTTGTATAATTAATTTACCAAGTGTTAAGTAAATGTTCCGTTTCATAAACAAACTATACGTAGTAGCTTCAAACGAAAAACAGTCGTGAAATAAGATATGACCGGAACGATGAAATATGTCTACGGTTTAAAAATCACGTAATTTCGATAAAGTTTCGGTGCTGATAGTTGCGGTCAATGCATTTTTTCATTCTTTCTCCTTAGAGGTAGCCCTATCTCAGATTGTTATTTATCATAAAATTTTTATACCACTGCTTGTGTCTCATTGATTTGAAACTATTTGTAGTTGAAGGTCCGTACGTAATTTAGACGGTCAAATTACTGTTTCTTTGCGTTTAAGGGTTTGACTAATGGGATTGACCGTCTGGATCGAGTCCTTAACGTTGTCGGATCAAGCTGAAAATTTACCCAAACACATGTTTCAACATAATGATGATATCTGACAGTTGGATTTTTGTTTCAATTTATAATTATACTTATAAATTGGAAACAAATATAAAAAGAATTATAACCAACGAATTTTCATGATTATAGCCGACGAGTTTCATGATTATAGCCGACGAATTTTCATGATTATAGCCGACGAGTTTCATGATTATAACCGACGAGTTTCATGATTATAGCCGACGAGTTTCTTATGTCGTCGGCTAAAGTCATGTCTATTTATCCAAACCCAGTCTCGGCCGAAACAGTTGAAACCCTAAATTGAAAAAAAAAACTCTCCTCGCCTCAAAACCCCTCCTCCTCACTTCAAAACCCCTCCTTGCCTACATAGCCTCCTCCTCTCCTCCACAACCTCCTTCTCGGCTCTTCCTTGCCTCCACAGCCTCCTCGTCGCCTCGACACCATCCTCCTCGCCTCCACACCCTCCTCCTCGCCTCCACACCCTCCTGCTCCTCCTCAAGTACATGTTTCGATCTCTCTCTAATATATATCGAATTAATATAAATTATTTTGAATATTGAAATGTGTATATGTTGAATTATTATTATAGATTATTAATATTGAAATTGATAATGTTGTTGTAGATTTAATTCGATTTGGGTTTTGTAGCAAGTGAAATTAAAATTGATATTAGAAATTGAAATAAAAATTGAAAATGAAATTAAAAATGTTTAGATTAAATTGGGGGTTTTATCAGTTTTAATTGAAATTGAAATTAAAAATTTTGAAACTAAAAATTGAAATTGTAATTAAAATATTAATTGTAGAAATTCTATGAATTGTTATTAATTGTTCCTATATATATTCATATAATTTATTAATATAATGATAAATATTGATAATATATTAGGTATATATATTAATCTTTTTGAATTTTTGTTAAAATATAGGAATTTTTTTGTGTATTAAAATATTAATTGTTATTAATTGTACAAATTATAGGAATTTTTCTTAATTGTTACTATATTCATATAATTTATTAATATATTGATAAATATTGTTAATATATTGATAAAAAGTGTTAATTAAAATATTTAAAATGTCTATTAAAATTAAAAATTCTAATAATTTAATAAATTAATATTTTAAATAGGATGAAAGGCTTGTTCAGTAAAACAAATGGTTCAAAGGGCCAAAGGTCTGAATCGTCTGAGGGAACGTCTAGCAACCCTCAAGCGTCGTTTCAGGGTCTCATGACTGCCCGACGTGCGTCCCTTCTGGAACCGACGCAATGACAGCTGGGCGCCACCCATTTCTCCAAACATCCAGACACCCCTAGTTACTCGAGGAAGCCGAGCGCCCCTCACTCCTCGAGGCAGCTGTGGTCTCCGACTCAGGCGGAGGTGTCTGCACCACGTATGCTTGAGATACACAGGGCACCGACTCCGGGCCTTATTGTTTCGGAGGGTGGGTCATCTGGGGTACAGATGCCGCCGCCTCTTCTCTACCTTCCGCGGTTGATACCGGCATTTCCGGCAGTCGATGACTCAGGGGCGCCGATTTATCGACTGCCCCTACAGGTGACCCCATCAGTGGCGTACCAGTTTGTGCCTTTTGGTACGGATCTTATTTCTGCGAGGGTATTATCATCGACAACAGAGTCAGAATCCGTCGCGTCCGCCCCAACGCCCTCAGGTAATGAAATATAAATAATTTGTTTTCTTATAATGTCTTAATAAGAATAATTTATTAATAATCAATTTGTGATAGGCACTGTTAGCGCCAAGTCTACAAGGAAGAAGAAAGACCCCGTCACAGAGAAGGCTCTCGAGAAGACTGTGAGTACCTCAGGGAGGATCGTCATCTCTACTGACAGGGATGGCAACGTCGTATCGGGCGGGAAAACGAGGATGTACTCCGGCCGCGTGGGAGTGCTCATTAAGGATAGAGTCCCTATGTTGTGGTCAGACTGGGACGAGGTCCCACAGGAGGTTAAGGACATGGTTCACAACGCAATGTCGGTAAGTTTAAAAAGCACAATTAATATTATGTATATATTGTTGATTTATGAAAAACTAAACTAATAAATGTTTTAATGTAGGTGTGGTTTGACGTTCCTTAGCCCGTGAGGAACACCTGGACGGACGTTGTGCATGGGGGAAAGTACGTGGAAAGTTAATGAAAAAACAAAATTATGTGTAATTAATAATATTTATAATTTTTTTGGTATATGTAAGTACAAGGAGTGGAAGAACGAGTTGCGAACCCACTGGACTAGGCATGGGAATGCGCGTTCTGGTACCCCCTTGAGTTCCAGTTCATGGAGTACGAGTGACGTTGGCTTCTGATTTCAAAATTCAACAACCCTCATAAACAAGTAATTAAAAAAATAATTTCTTATATTGTTATTAATTAGTACGTTTTAAAATATTTTAGTAATTTTTTATTTTTTTCCTTTGAAGGCCGTTTCCCAGGTGAACGCTCAGAACCGGCAACGTAACACAAGGAACCATCATGCCGGTTCTAGACCGTTCGTATCGTTGATGGATGAGGCGGTTAGGGAATATCCAGAAGTCAACCGGTACTTCTATGCGTACGAGAAGAGGACATTGTAAGTTGTTTTACGTTTTCAAATTTTTTAAATTATATATATTTTAAAATGTTAATTATTTTTTTTTTTCCTATTCAATTAGGCGAAGGTGAGGCAAGCTAGTGACGAGGTGATGATTGCTATAGTGAGAGAAACATGGCCAGACACGCAAGAGGAAGACATGTCCGAAGCCATGTCTCGGATCGACACTTCGGATCTCAGGGTTGGGGTGAGGAACATGGGCACAACATTCCCACCGCGAGGAAATAACTTATACTGTCGGGGTCTAGGAAAGAAGGGCGAGGGGGTACTCAAGACCTGCAGCAGAAAAAGGCAGCCTTGACCAGCAGCAAAACGACTCAGCTAGAGGCGGAAGTTCATATGTTACGGGAATAGCAAGCCGCCCAGACAGCTTATACTGCCACTTTACAGGAGTATAATGCGGGAGTATATTCGACCAACCAGGCACATCAACAGCAAATGTTCCAGTACTTGCAAGATTTTTCAGCTGCCCAGCTCAAGGGACTTCCGGCTCTGCCCATGCCTACGTCTATTCCCCTATCTCAGCCGTCGCAACCACCTCAACAACAACCTCCTCCTGACGCAGATATAGATTTAAATGATATAGATTTTATATAGTTTTATGGGTTTATGAAGAATTTATAAATAATTTAATGAAAAAAGTTTATACCACTTTTGATGTTGTTGTTGATTATATGAAATTGTTTGTGTAATTTGCAGCTTGCTTGGATGGTAATTTAGAAATTTTATGGTTTTTAGTATAAAAATTACTATAACCGACGAAATTAATCATAATTTGCCGGCTATAGTATTTTTATTTATTTATTTTTCATGGTTTAACCGACGAAATTGTCGCATCCCAGGACTATTTCCGGCCCCGGAACACGACGGTAACCGCCGTGGTCCCGGTCTAGAGAGAAATCAATACGTCCTTGGACGTATTAAAGACCCTCCGGATCGAAACCACAAGGCTATAAAAGAACTAACCAGTACACAAATAATATGAAAGCCAAATATGAAATGACAAATGTGCAGAATAGCAAACAATTATTTTACTAGCGGAAGGTAGCAAATGGAAATATCCGAGACAAATATAAATAAAGGGAAATGGTCTCGGAAATAACAAGCCCGAATGATGTCTCAAAGTACGCAACAGATTATTCAAGAATACCAAATACGGAAATCATAAAACAGAATTCATGAGATATGGAGCCCACACCAGAACGGGTGTCCCCGGAAGTAGAAGTGCACGATAACCGACGCCGCTCCACAAGCTCCTAGTCCAGCTCCTCCAACGATGAGTGCTATAGACCTGAAAAGATGTAAGGGTGAGCAACTCGTCCTCGCTAACCCAAATGGGGCCCAAAGCCAACCAAGTCAGGGTTTAAAACCCATGAGAAAGCATATAATTTACATAAGTGTAGAACGTATAGTAATACGTCCAGGGCATTTAAAAACATATGCAATAGCCACGCACACAAAGCTCAAGTAAAACATGTTGACCACATAAGAAAGAACTCTCAGGATCCACATGGCCGAACATCCCGGGTTTGTCTTCACAGCAAACCGGGGCCAACTACCTATGCGTCGATAAACAAATAGTAGTGAGAGCGTCCATTTACTGCAAATGCCCAACTAATCTCTCGTAACAGCGCACCGCACTTACGTCTCGCTTAACTCTGTGCGAGACGAGCGTAAGTGGGATAAATAAAATAAACAGGGTATTGCCCCTCCGGAGGTTCACGGTCATCGACACCGTGGGAAGCGTAGTCTAAATACTAGGTCCCGTCGCTCTCAGGCCAAGCACCGGAAATCAGGACAACGGTGCTACTCTTTTGATCCGAACGCACAAACGCACACCAAATGCCGCGGTCATATAGTAAAACAATGCAGCTATACTTTTATATATAAGTAAAGAAAAGCCACCAACCCGGGAGGGTTTCGGCTCACCCATTAGGCGTGCCCCCTACTACCTAATATGATGATACAGCTGGCTGCGCTCCAACTTCTGGTCCTCCTGAAGCCAACGTCGATATGCTCCTGAGTCTGTGGGTGAGATAACAATGAGAGTCAGGTATATGCAATTCGAGGATTTTCTATCTACGATTGTGACTTGATAAACATTCTTTGTTTATCTTTCTGACATTAGGGTCTAACTTATTTAACACTCCGATCCTCAAATCGGCGAGAATTCAGGATTATTTCTTATTCAGTACTTATGTCGTTTTTGCCACGTTTGTAAATCAAAAGCCTTTAAAAACATTTAACCGTAGTGATCGAAAACGTAAAAGTATGTGTTCTACGGTAAAAGTCAAAAGTCAAATTTGAAACAGTAAAAGTCAATGATCAAAAAGTCAACTGTCAAAGTCAACGGTCAAAAGTCAACTGGTGAATAGTAAAAGTCAACGGTAAAAAGTAAACAGTAACAGTAGGTAAAACAGTAAAAGTAAACAGTTAAACAGCAACTGTAATTATTTAAACTGTCAGGGGTAATTTGGTAACTCTACCCCTGGATAAAACTGTAAAAGTGAAACTGACACGGTAAAAACTCTGGTTTTTACCGTGCCTGTTTCCGATCGACTGTGTCGCCAGAATAGGTCGGTTTTCCGGCCAGTTCGAGTCCTTTGGCTCCTCTTTTCTCCTTCTACACAACCTAGGCTATCGAACAACTCTTCAAACAGAGGAAAGGATCGAGTTTCGTACCTCACACTTCCTCCCTGGTTTTTCCGGCAAAACCCCTCCGGCGGAGCTCCGCTGGCCTTCTCCTCCTTCCTCCTTGCTCCTGGGCAGCTCCTGGTGGCACCTGGGAGCTTCCTGGCTCTTCAAACCCTCTAGATCACTTCGATCTGCTCTGCACAGTATTCATGAGTTTTCGTCCTCTGTTGGGCGGCGCTGGTGGCCTGGACAAGGTCGCTGGGGCGAGGCGAGGCTGCTGGATCGAGGGCAGGAAGAGGAAAGCTTCCGCTTCGGGAGAAAAGCAGAAGAGGAAAGTGAGGGAGAAAAGAAAAAGGGGAAAGGATAAAAGGAGAAAGGAGAGGTGGAGAGAAGAGATAGGATGAGATAAGCTGATAGGGTTTTTAAAAAGAAACCAACGGCCACGATTCGACGATCGAATCAACGGCCACGATTTAATCTCACTTTCAAAATAATTTATCAAACCAAATTCTTTTTCGAAAACTATTTAAAAACAACCAAACATCAAATTTAAATCGTAAAAGTTGTACGAAAAATACGTGAAGTGCGGAAAAATATTCCATAAATACTTTCACGCATGTGGCGACGTGTGTCCTAACGTGAAGACGTTAGACAAAAGTTTACGACGTACTGAAAAGTAATCGGAATTAAACCCTAAATGTGTCAGAAAATTAAATAAAACTATCGGGGTCTCACAGAAATAAGTCATATTTCGTCGGCTATAGTAGTATTGTTAAGATGAAAACCAGTATTGAACCCCTCTTGTTAACAGGGTCGTATGGTTAGTGCGGCTTTGGTACTCTGGTGGATATCGATCCAAATATTATTTACTTGGTGTTACGAACTTGTAACGTAACCAAGATGACTTGCAATCTCACTCCCAATCGAAAAATAACCAGATAAAATGGAAGAATACTCAAAAAAATAAGAACACCCTTGTGCTAGAGAGTAGACTGACCGTTGGACAATTTTAACGGTCTTGATCCTCATCTACAACCAAACTCGCACGTGTGAAGCGCTCCCCTCCGCTGGCGTGTACGGACCAGATTCGACCTCCTCCTCCTTTCTCTGTTCCTCTTCTTCAACACCCCTCTCGCGCCCCTCACAACTCTTTCTCTACTTCAATTTTAGAAACCCTCAACTCCCCACAATAATGAATTAACCCCAGAAACCCAATTCAAATTCCTCTCACAAAACCATGGCTGAGAGCGGCTCATCTCCTTCCCAAAAACCCCCGAACCCCAATACCATTGAAGCCTCAACAACAGTAGCATCCCCAAACATTATGATCACCCAAAACCAAAACCCATCAAACCCATCTCCCCAAATCTCATCCCCACCCCTCCCTCCACTGCCCTCCATCTCCCATCTAAAATATTTCGTCGGCTATATTTATTTTTAATTTTTTTTTTATTAAATATTTTAGCCGACGAAATATTTATATTTCGTCAGCTAAAGTTTTAGGTTAAGGCCGATGACAATTTATTTTGTCAGCTTTAGTCTTATTTTAGTTGACGAAACATGAAAAAATAAGTCGTCGGCTAAGTGTTAAATTATAGCCGACGACCACTCTTATTTCATCGGCTAAAGGTATAGCCGACGATATTTTAGCCGACGAGTTATCATCGGCTAAAAGCTTAGCCGACGAATTTGGCTAACAGACCGACGAAAAATTTTTATCGGCTCAAGTGCTGATCCTGGTAGCGTCAGATGTTTTTTCTTATAATTTAGTTTTTAAACATAAAAAACTAACGTACAACTAATGTATATGTATGTTGTATTTTATTTCCACGTTTCAGTCTTTAATTTCACAAATTATAATCCGTATGTGATGGGGGTTTTCAAACATCACCAATTATATTTGATCCGTAATTTAACACATAAACTAATCTATTTGCATTTCAAAAATGAACTCTATAAGCACGTTTTAATCTATTTCCCCGTTTAAGACTTCCATTTCACACATATTATATATAATTCGTATGTAATAGGGGGTTTTCGAACATGTATTATCATCTGTAATTTCACACAAAAACTAATCTATATGCACTTCATAGATAAACTCTATATGTACGTTTTAATCTATTGTCAGTTTCCCACCTTTAAGACTTCAATTTCACACATAATACGATCCGTATGTAATGGGACGTTTTCACACATCACATATTATGATCCTATTATCCGTAATTTCACGCAAACTAATCTGTATGTATGCACTTCACAGATGAAGTTGCAATTTAGAAATGCAAACAACTAGTTCCCAAATAGATCAAGATCTAATGGAGTAATGGTCAAGACCAATGTTCTAAAAATGTTAGGCGTTAGTCGGGCGGACAACCGATGATTAGCGCCTATGTGAGTTATCGGGTAATTAATCAGAGATTAATCGGTTTTCTAGCTCTTTAGAAAAAAAACGGTAAAACACCATCTAGCCCATAGACGGAGATTAATTAACTCTAGACGGAGATTTTTAGAACACTGGGGAACTAGCTAGATGGATATTGTTCTTTCGAAAATGAACTATTTACGTATATACACATCGATCACCGGAGCTACTACGAATCAAAGTGAATCAGATTAATTCCAACGTATTAATTAATTGGCCAAAGATCTAGAGGCACTACCAGGATAAGCATCTTAGCCGACGAAAATTTTTCATCGGCCTGTTCACCAGATTCGTCGGCTAAGAAGTCGTCGGCCATAATTCGTCGGTTAAAGTTATAGCCGACGAAATAAAATCCGTCGTCGGCTATAATCCAACACTTAGCCGACGAAATAATATAAAAAATTCGTCGGCTATAATCTAACATTTAGCCGACGAAATATCAATATTTCGTCGGTTTATACGTATGACTTTGGCCGACGAAATATTAATATTTCGTCGGCTAAAGTATTTTTAAAAATTAAAAATGAAATAGAGAAAAGCCGACGAAATATAGTTCATTCGTCGGCTAAAGTATTTTAAAAATTAAAAATTAAATAGAGAAAAGCCGACGAAATTTACAATATTTCGTCGGCTATGATACTTATAGCCGACGAACTTTACCATATTTCGTCGGCTAAAAGTTGTTGGAAAAAAAAAACTAGTATAGCCGACGAAATATGGTAAATTTCGTCGGCTATAGTACTTTTTATACTATAAACCCAAACAAAATTTATAAATTACCATCCAAGCAAGCTGCAAATTACAGAAACAATTTCATAACCAACAACAACACACCATCAAAAGTAACAAAAACATTTTGCAATAAATTTTCAATTCATAAATTGTTCATAAACCTAAAAAGTAAATAAATAATTGTTCATAAACCTAAAAAACTAAATAAATAATTGTTCATAAACCTAAAAAACTAAATGAAGTCGATATCGTCTAAATCAATATCTGCGCCAGGATGAGGTTGCTGGGGAGGTTGGGGAGGTTGCGGCGGTTGAGGTAAGGGAATAGGCGTGGGCATGGGCGGAAGCGGAAGTCCCTGAAGCTGTGCAGCTGAAAAATCTTGCATGTACTGGAACATTTGCTGCTGCTGTGCCTGTTGGGTGGCATAGACTGCTGCATTGTACTCCTGTAAAGCGGCAGTATATGCTGTCTGGGCGGCCTCTCTCGCGGCAGTATATGCTGCTTGGGCGGCTTGCTGTGTCACATCCCGGACCATCTCCGCCGTAGCACGATATTGTCCGCTTTGGGCCCGCCGGCCCTCACGGTTTTGTTTCCAGGAGCTCTCAGAGCAACTTCCCAGGGGGTCACCCATCCTGGGATTGCTCTAAGCTTAGCAAGCTTAACTTCGGAGTTCTCATCCCCTCCAAAGCCACTGAGCTCCCAAAAGGCCTCGCGCTAGATGGGTGTCACCGATGTACATATATGGTACATCACCCTCTCCGTTGGTCGATGTGGGATGTTACATCCACCCCCCTTAGGGGCCCGACGTCCTCGTCGGCACATTCGCACCCTTCGGCAGAGTGGCTCTGATACCAATCTGTCACATCCCGGACCATCTCCGCCGTAGCACGATATTGTCCGCTTTGGGCCCGCCGGCCCTCACGGTTTTGTTTCCAGGAGCTCTCAGAGCAACTTCCCAGGGGGTCACCCATCCTGGGATTGCTCTAAGCTTAGCAAGCTTAACTTCGGAGTTCTCATCCCCTCCAAAGCCACTGAGCTCCCAAAAGGCCTCGCGCTAGATGGGTGTCACCGATGTACATATATGGTACATCATCCTCTCCGTTGGTCGATGTGGGATGTTACATGCTGTTCCCGTAACATCTGAACTTCCGCCTCAAGCTGAGTCGTTCTGCTGCTGGTCGAGGCTCCTTTTTTCTGAAACCCGGGAGTGGTATTCAGTACCCCCTCGCCCTTCTTTCCCAGACCCCGACAGTAGAAGTTATTTCCTCGCGGTGGGAATGCTGTGCCCATGATCTTGGCCCCAACTCTGAGATCCGAACTGTCGATCCGGGACATGGCTTCGGACTTGTCTTCCTCTTGCGTGTCAGGCCATGTCTCCCTGACTATAGCAGCCATCACTTCGTCACTAGCCTGCCTCACCCTCGCCTAATTTGATAGGAAAAAAAAATTAATTAACATTTTAAAATATATATATACATATAATTTACTAAATTTTAAAAAGTAAAACGACTTACAATATCCTCCTGGGCGTCAGGATATGCCTTCTCGTACGTATAGACGTACCGGTTGACCTCTGGATGTTCCCTGGCCGCCTCCTCCATCAACGATGCGAACGGCGGTCTAGAACCGGCATGATGGTTCCTCATGTTGCGTTGCCGGTTTTGAGCGTTCACCCGGGAAACGGCCTACAAAGGAATCAAATTAGTAAAATATTTTAAAATGTATTAAATATAATTCAATATAATAAATAATTATTTTTAATTACCTGTTTAAGTGGGTTGTTGAATTCTGATATCAGAAGCCAACGCCACTCGTACTCCCTGAACTGGAACTCAAGGGGGGTGCCAGAACGTTCTTTCCCATGCGTAGTCCAGTGGGTCCGTAACTCGTTCTTCCACTCCTTGTACCTGTAATACGCCAAAAAAATATAAATATTATTAATTATACATAATTTTCTTTTGTCCTTAACTTTGCAACGTACCTTCCCCCGTGCACAACGTCCGCCCAGGTGTTCCTCAGGTACTGGGGAACGTCAAACCACACCTGCATTTAAACATTTATTAGTTTAGACGTTCATAAATCTACAATGTAATAAATAATGTTAAATGTGAATTTTGTTATACTTACCGACATGACGTTGTGGACCATGTCCTTAACCTCCTGTGGGACCTCGCCCCAGTCTGACCACAACATAGGGACTCTATCTCTAATAAGCGCTCCCACGCGGCCAGAGTACATCCTCGTCTTGCCGCCCGATACTACGTTCCCATCCCCGTCAGTATCAATGACGATCCTTCCTGAGGTACTCACTGTCTTCTCGAGAGCTTTCCCCGTGACCGGACCTGTCTTCTTCCTTGTCGGCTTGGCTCCGACGGTGCCTATCATAAATTGATGATTAGTAAATTAATTTTATTATAACATTATAACATAACAAATTACTTATATAATCATTACCTAAGGGCGTTGGGGCGGATGCGACGGACTCCGACTCTGTCGCCGACGATGATACCCTCGCAAAAATTAAATCTGTAGCAAACGGCACGAACAGATACACCGTTGATGGGGTCACCTGCGGGGGTAGTGGATAAATCGGCACCCCTGAATCATCGACTGCAGGTATTGCCGGTATGAAGCGCGGAAGGTAGAGAAGAGACGGCGGCATCTGTACCCCGGAAGACCCACCCTCCGAAGCAGTAGGGCCCGGTGCCGGTGCCCTATGTATCTCAGGCATACGTGGTGCAGACACCTCCGCCTGAGTCGGAGGCCACAGCTGCCTCGAGGAGTGAGGGACGCTAGGCTTCCTGGAGGAGCGAGGTACGCTAGGCTGCCTGGAGGAGCGAGGGGCGTCCGGCTGGCCGGAGGAGCGAGGGGCGCTAGGCTGCCTGGAGGCGGGAGGGGCATCTGGCTGCCTGGAGGAATGTTTTGGCTCCAGAAGAGACGCCCGTCGGGCCGTCATTGGGCCCTGAAACGAACCCCGAGGGTTGCTAGACGTTCCCTCAGACGATTCACCCCTTTGCCCTTCGAACTCTTTGATTTGCTAAATAATCCTTTCATCCTAAATAATATAATTAATATTTTGTTAAATGTATAAAATTATAAAAAATGAACATTATCAAAATTTATTTTTATATACCAATTAATATTGTAATATACCCAAATATATTAAATATACCATTCAATATTTTAATATACCCAACCATATTAAAAATTTCCAATTTACTTAATACACCCAATTTCCAAATATATTAAAAATCACCAAATACACCCCAATACACCCAAATTCACCGAAATTCACCCAAATACACTCAAATTCACCCAAATCACTAAATACACCCAAATTCAGTAAATACATCCAATATAATTCAACATTATCACAAACCTTAATTATCATATAATGCAATATATTGAAAAAAACAAATGAAATTAGTTCTATAATACAATATAAACATGAAATTGCATATCTTATTTGTTTGGGAGATGAGGGAGGCGGAGTGGAGGCCGGAAATCGTCGAAAATAGTGAAAGAAAATCGAGAGGAGAGGGAGAAACCGTCCGGCCGAGAAGGAGAAAGTGGGGTTCTGTCGCTGGGTTCGAATGTATAGAAAGAATTATAGCCGACGAAATAAAAAAATCGTCGGTTATAGTCCCACTTTAGCCGACGACAAAACCCTAAATTCGTCGGCTAAAGTCTAACTATAGCCGACGAAATTTTTTAGTAATTTCGTCGGCTATAGTCCCACTTTTACCCGACGAAATTACTACGAATGTTTAGTAATTTCGTCGGCTAAAGTACATTTTATAATTATTTACACGAGCTTCTAGTATCAAACCATCTACACTTGAACAGGTGCACGGTCATGTCTTGCCCATAAACGAGTTCCACCACTGAATCAAGAACACCATAATAATCAACTCCATTCCGGCCACCATGCGTCATAACCCCAGAATTCTGTGTTCTTCGTCTGTTGTCTCTCTGTTCACATATAAATTGCACGCCATTGACCTTACACATCGGGTAAACTCTTGACATTATCGGCTTCATAGCTAGAAGTCTTAGTTCGTGAGATCAATTTAGGTGACCATCAAATTGAATATGGTTCATCTGCAACCAAAGATTCAATGTATTATAAATTAATATGAATAATTATGCAATCAAGGAGACTTGCAACATACAAAATTGGAGAATTACATACCCAATCGCCAAAATAGTTCGCGAACTCCTTGTTGTGGTAGTCGAGATCACCTTGAATGTCTGGACAGTGTAGATGGATGTCTTTCCAGTATTCAACTTCTTGACAGTTAATCAATACCCACCAATGGGCTATGACGAGCTCATGGGGTTGCAACTTGTAGGACTCTGGTAAAATTCCATAAACTTCAACATCATTTGAGACTATGGAAAGGTTTAACTTCGGTTCATCAACCGGTATGGTTTGTAGAGTTTCCTTCAATGCTCCTAGATACAACTTCATGTAGGTGATGCACTCGTGCGCAATATATGCTTCTGCTATACATCCTTCAGGCGCGGATTTGTTAGCCACATAAGCTTTGTAGTCTCCAAGTTGTCTGTAAATAAATAAATTTGTTGTCATATGTTACGATTATACAATAAACATGTACAATAAAAACATTAGGTGTAAAAAATATACATTTCCATAGGATACATCCAAGTATAGTGTACTGGACCGGTAAGCAACAATTGCTCGGGAAGATGGATCATCAGGTGCGGCATGATGTCAAAAAAATTTGGAGGAAATATTCTCTCAAATTTACACATGATATAAATAATGTCCTGTTGCATTTCCCGGAGATCAGATTTTGTCACTTCCCTTGTGCATAACTTCTTGAAGAATCTTGACAACGCTACTAACGGCTCCACCACCTGACGGGGAAGGAACGGTCGAATGAAAATAGGGAAGAGACGTTGTAGCAGAATATGACAGTCAAGACTCTTTAACCCGTACATCTTCTAGTATCAAACCATCTACACTTGAACAGGTGCACGGTCATGCCTTGCCCATAAACGAGTTCCACCACTGAATCAAGAACACCATAATAATCAACTCCATTCCGGCCACCATGCGCCATAACCCCAGAATTCTGTGTTCTTCGTCTGTTGTCTCTCATTTCACATATAAATTGCACGCCATTGACCTTGCACATCGGGTAAACTCTTGACATTATCGGCTTCATAGCTAGAAGTCTTAGTTCGTGAGACCAATTTGGGTGACCATCAAATTGAATATGGTTCATCTGCAACCAAAGATTCAATGTATTATAAATTAATATGAATAATTATGCAATCAAGGAGACTTGCAACATACAAAATTGGAGAATTACATACCCAATCGCCAAAATAGTTCGCGAACTCCTTGTTGTGGTAGTCGAGATCACCTTGAATGTCTGGACAGTGTAGATGGATGTCTTTCCAGTATTCAACTTCTTGACAGTTAATCAATACCCACCAATGGGCTATGACGAGCTCATGGGGTTGCAACTTGTAGGACTCTGGTAAAATTCCATAAACTTCAACATCATTTGAGACTATGGAAAGGTTAAACTTCGGTTCATCAACCGGCATGGTTTGTGGAGTTTCCTTCAATGCTCCTAGATACAACTTCATGTAGGTGACGCACTCGTGCGCAATATATGCTTCTGCTATACATCCTTCAGGCGCGGATTTGTTAGCCACATAAGCTTTGTAGTCTCCAAGTTGTCTGTAAATAAATAAATTTGTTGTCATATGTTACGATTATACAATGAACATGTACAATAAAAACAGTAGGTGTAAAAAACATACCTTTCCATAGGATACATCCAAGTATAGTGTACTGGACCGGTAAGCAACAATTGCTCGGGAAGATGGATCATCAAGTGCGGCATGATGTCAAAAAAATTTGGAGGAAATATTCTCTCAAATTTACACATGATATAAATAATGTCCTGTTGCATTTCCCGGAGATCAGATTTTGTCACTTCCCTTGTGCATAACTTCTGGAAGAATCTTGACAACGCTACTAACGGCTCCACCACCTGACGGGGAAGGAAGGGTCGAATGAAAATAGGGAAGAGACGTTGTAGCAGAATATGACAGTCATGACTCTTTAACCCGTACATTTTATTGTCCCGAATGTTTACACACCGGGCTATATTTCCTGCGTAGCCTGAAGGATACTTCACAGAACTCAACCACCTGAAAATTACGTTCTTCTGTTCAGGCTTCACGGTGTACGGAGCTTGAGGCATTTTTTTCTTCCCTTCTTTCAACCACAAATGTCTTCGTATCTCCATTTTTTTAAGATCAATGCGTGCCTTCGGACCGTCTTTCGTCTTTCCCTCCAAGTTCAGCACGGTTCCCACCACACTGTCACACACATTCTTTTCTATGTGCATCACATCTAGGTAGTGCCTGATCAACAACTTACTCCAGTATGGGAGTTCCCAGAATATGCTCTTATGTGTCCAAAATTTATACCTGTCGGGTCTGTCAGGTATTGCCGCCACTATATTGGGATGATTGCTGAGCTGCCCAAAATCATACTCATTAAGCACTGCTAAAATTTCTTCCCCTGTCCATCTTCTAGGAGGCACACCAAGTTCTACAGTCCCATCAAATGCCTTGTCATCGAACCGCCATTCGTGATCATACGGAAGGAGAGTACGGTGACCCAATCTACATATCTTGTTGCAATGACTACTGTTCCCCTCATCGCTTAGGCACTCTGGACAAGCCTTGTATCCCCTAACAACGTTGCCCGACAACATCCCACGAGCAGGAAAATCACTAATGGTACCAACAACCATAGCATGCATCTGGAACATCTCGTGCATGAACTTATCATAAGTGGGATGACCAACGTCCCAAAAAAACTTAAGCTCTTCAATCAAGGGTCTCAAATACACATCGAGACACTTCCCTGGATAACCGGGTCCCGGAATCAACAAACTCAACATATTGTATTCCTTCTTCATGCACATCCATGGAGGAAGATTGTATGGTACCAAAATCACCGGCCATACACTGTATTGAAGACTCATGTTGCCAAAAGGATTGAACCCGTCGGATGAGAGCCCGAGCCTCACATTTCGGACCTCAGACGCAAAATGAGGAAACTCCCTGTCTATATGCTTCCAGGCCTCCCCGTCAGCAGGGTGTATAAGGGTATCTTCGCCTTGCAATTCCCTATCAGCGTGCCATCTCATAGATTTGGCCGTGTGTGATGACATGTACAACCGTTCCAGCCTATCCCTCAACGGGAAATACCGAAGTACCTTCATAGGTTTCCTATTGCCTGCAGGAGTCAACTTATACCTGTCACTCTGACATACTGGACATGTGTCAAGGTCACCAAGGTCATTCCCTTCTGGATCTTTACCCCAGAAGAGAACACAATCATATCTGCATGCATGGATCTTGATGTAGGAAAGCCCAAGATCTTTCAATATACATCGGACCTTATGATGAGTGGTAGGAAGACGATGACCGTGGGGCAGCATCGAAGCAGTGTACTGTAGATACTCATCAACAGCCTTCACAGTCGATTTTGTCTCAACTTTAATCTTCATAACGTCCATCACACTTTCAAGAACCGTTTTCTGACAACCGGGGTACACAGGGGTCTGTTGGAAAGCAAGTAGTTTGTTGTACCTGTCAATACCAGCAGTGTTGACAACTCTAGGGAAGGGCTGCACCGGGTCAGACATATACGGTCCTTCAGAGCATACACCCCTCTCATAAGGAAACATATCGTTGATGAAGGCCGTTGTTGGATCGTTGGATGTACTGCCCGTCTCAGAAAACTGCCCATGATCATGCGGACCCCTTGATGATGTTTCACCGTGATATATCTAACATGTGTACTTCTCCCAAAACCCATTACTTTGAAGGTGCTGCCAAACCTTGTCAATTGGAAATCGATACATATCGCTGCGACACTGACATTTAGTGCACGGACAATAGAAAATTGTATTCCCTTTAGCATTATTCATCACATATTCAATAAAACTAACAACTCCTTTAGCATATCTTTTGTCCCATTTTGGAAGCGAAATCCAACTCTTATCCATATCCTGAGAAGATAACATAATATATATGTATAAACGCTAATTAATTAAATTTACGAATCATTTAATTTATATTATATCTGCAGTTAACGTACAATTAATTAATATATATATACATGCATATATATAATAATTACTAATTAATATAATCAAATTAATATATATATATATATATAACAACTTCATATATATTATCAAACCCAAATCGATCAACTCAATCACACAATATAATCAACTCTAATTAAAACTCAAAATCAATGCATAACGAAAATAAAACTCTTAAATCAACTCAAAAACAAGATATATACACATATACGTACCTATATATAGCGCCACAAACTAATTTCGGACAGATTTCGACAACACCCAACAATTTCGCCAACCCCAAAACTTTTTCTCCCGTTTTTTCTTTCAAATCAGCTACTGTCTAGATCTGGAAATATAAAGACTTTTAGCCGACGAAATTATATATATTGTCGGCTAAAGTTTTAAAATTTCGTCGGCTATAGTTCACAGACTATAGCCGACGAAAAAAACTATTTTAGCCGACGACACAACATTTCGTCGGCTAAAAGTCCACTTTAGCCGACGAAAATTTCACTTAGGCGACGAAATTTTTTTTTCGTCAGCTATGATACTTATTCTGGTAGTGAGGCGTGGAGAATTATCCAAATGGACTTGGTGTGATTCGTTCCACAAATCATGCATAAGAGTTGGTGTTCATAGGCCTTAATTTCAATATATAAATGGAGTAATTAATCTTTAAAGAGCTGATGTGTTGCTTTCACCTTCATGGTTGGCTAATTAGGGACTGACCTAGGAGCCAACCTAGTATACCAAGTTAATGCGGACCCTGCAAGAGAAGACTCAAAAACTCTTAGTTTAAAAATATCAGTGGTCTCATAAGGGCCACATTCGCTTTGAAAGCGAGAAATATGGGTGGCGGCATCTTCTGATCCTTCTCCAGAAAAAGTTGTAAATCGAAGCTGCCTATAATGCTCAGGCATGTATGTTACTTCGTCTGTATATGGATTTGAATAATTCAGATTCACATGTGGCTATCCCTGCATTGTCCTGACGGCTTCTTGAATCATTTGCATCACCTGCTCTGGTGTGCATCCCTGGCCATTCGCCACTCCATTAAGAACTTCTATCATTGGTTCAAGACCTCTGGGTAGATCCTGATTCCTTTGACGCCTCATATTTGCCTCTTGTCTGGCAAGCGTCCCGGCTACTGCCTCTCTTGTATCTATCCGAACTAATGTGAATGGTCCAGTAGTCTTAATAGTCATAGTTTCGGCAGATAACGATGGGTTAGTCACCTCTTCAAAATTCTGAAACTCTAGCTCTTCTTCGAGCTTTCCCTTCGCCCTTGCAATTCGCTGAGCCTCGCGGCTTCTTTCTATTCCCAAGACTCTCTCCACTTCTCAAAAGCGTTCGAATTGCCTGTCAATCTTATCGTCAGTCTCAACGCTATCCTAGGTAGTGGAATTCTGCATCTTCTTGACACTTTGGGTTGTTGCCTTAATTTCTTGGCCATGCTGCATCTGAGTCCGCTCGAACTGCCCTATGGTTGTTTTGACTCGCTCCATCTTCTCGACAAGTAATGTTATCTTGGCGGCCAGGTCAGCTAGTAGACGTTTTGATTCGTCGTCTATGATAACCTTCTCGCAGCTGATGGACTCTGCTAGTTTTTCTGATAATAACCCGAAACGCAAGATCGTTTCTTCAACTGTCAAACCTCTACAGTTCGCTGAGTTATGCAGATTAACCCGTGAATATTGTGGTTTATTGCAAGCTGGGTACAACTTCGAGTATTCATTGACACCCGTGATTTCTAGCACGTTTGTCCCACTAGACGTGCCAAATGTTCGGCGTGAAAATGTATCTTCTTCAAATAACCAATCTTGAGGCGTGCCAGTACCTATGAGTCAGGTACAACCTTGGTCTTGATGCGTGTTAGCCTTCGGTCTTCTTCTCAAACAATTGTCGTACGGGCGCTGGTCAGGCCGGCACTTAGGTTCTTCTTAGACCTAGCTGAAGAGCAACTAGAATTTTCTCCTCCTCTTGCGAAGTGGACGTTCCTACTCAAACTGGTGTGGTTGAGCAGAGCTAAAAATCAGGAGTGTAGTGCGTTCGCCAAAGAGTTCCTTGACAAACTGTGGATATTTGCTAGAGTTTTTACTCCAACAATGATTTTTTACGGGTATTCGCCTACGGATAGGGCTTTATGAAGCGGTGGTGGACTGTTCGCTCAAGGATGAGGCTTGGTGAGTAGCAACGGGTAGTGTTCACGGATGAGGCTTTGGTGAGTAGCAGCAGGGAATGCCTACGGATAGGGCTTTGGTGTACAAAAAGACTCGAGGAATCTTTCCGGTAGAAGTGCTTCGGGGAGACTTATTTTGCAGTGTGCAAAAGTTGTGATTTATTGATTGGAGATGTCTCTTTCTTGATGTAACTTGACCCCTTTATATAGTGAACACAAGGGTTTGTTCTTCTTGCTGATCAAGGCATATCAAATGTTCTCGGATCTTTAAAGAATTCCTTAAACAACCACAAATCTTTGTCATGCATAACTCTCAGTCGAAAGGAAACACATTAATCATAACGTAAACCACAAGAATTGGTCCAATTAGCTCTCATGCAAAGCATTCGCTGAAAGATAATATTTTGGCCCAAACAACTGTAAACTTTATTTCTGATCGAAACAGATCGAAGAAGGGACTTGAAACCTTTTCGTTCTTTTTTTCTTTTATGCATGAAAAAAGAAAAGGTGATTAGATGTTCGATCATAGTTAACCTAACAACTGTGAAGACAGAAAGGAAAAAAAATTCACGATCATATACTTTAAAGTATAAGTTCCTTAATTGTTGCGTTCCAACCATTTTTTCGGTAATTTAGGTTTGTGCTCCATCACAGCATCACTACTTGCTAAGTTGCTGATTGCATTGCAATGCTGTATTTTCTTCTCTCAGAATTATAAAAAAAAACACTGATTTTCGAGCTACCACCTCATTTTTCATAAATGTTTGTAACAGCATTGGGTAAGCTACTAATTGTGTGCTATTATAGCTTTACTCCAAATAGGGGTGTAAATGGGTCTGGTCGAATACTATAGTGTTCATATTTAACTCATTTTATTTTTATCAAGCTCGAGCCGGACTTAAGCTTAATTTTTTTTTCCATGTTTAAGCTCGGCTTGTTAATTAAGCTCGAACTGGGTTCGGGTTGGCTTGACTCATTTAGTTTAAATTACAAAACATTAAATTTAAGGCTATCTCATCTTAATTACTTCTTTTTGTGGTGATCGTTAGTGTTTGATTTCATTGTTTCATAAATTGATTGCTTTAATATATATATATATATATATATTTTAATTAAATAATTTGATTCTAAAAAGAAGGTAATAAAAAAAATAGAAGATTTGGATTTTAAACAGTATATTTTATGTATAACAATTTTTTTAAAATGCTAAGTTTTAAAAACGAGCTGTTCACGAGTTAAACGAGCCGAATGTAACCTTGTTCAAACTCGGCTCGTTTTTTTGTCAAACTCAATATTGGGCTCAAGCTCGGCTCATTTATCTTACGAGCACGAGCTGAACGAGCTAAAAATCGAGCCGAACACGAACGGCTCAAGCCTACATACAGCCTTAACTCCAAAGTTTAATTTTAAATTCTGCATTTGCTGTTGCCAAATTATTGAAACCCTAGTTGATTAATTAAATAAGTAATACTACAACTGGTATTTTGCAGTCTGGAAGAGTTATACATGTTGCATTGGCATGGAGGGGGAAAGTGTTCAAGATGAGCACCTTAGATGCCCACATTAAGATGTGACTTAATTGATTGATATTGAAATTAAGATTAATCGATGATAGCAAGCCAAGCCAAGCCAAAGACACACTCTTCTATAAGTACCCCATTTTCAATTCCCCGGCTACCAAAGTTCACAGAAACTCCACCCCACCTCTCTTTTTCTCTTTCTCCCTCTCTTTTCTCTCCCAAACATAGTTTCATGGAGTTTCTGAGTATACTCTATGTTCTATCTGCTTTGTATTTCATTTTCACTTTGTGGAAGCGTTATAATGAGAAAAGAGACCAACAATGTTACATCTTGGACTACGAATGCCACAAGCCCACAGATGACAGGAAGCTTGACACAGAGTATTCAGGGGAGATCATCAAGAATTTGGGTCTTCTAGAGTACCAGTTCCTCCTCAAAGCCATAGTGAGCTCCGGTATTGGCGAGGAAACGTATGCGCCCAGGATCATGTTCGACAAAAGGGAATCATGTCCAACATTGGACGATTCAATCACAGAGATGGAGGAGTTCTTCCACGACAGCATTCAGAAGGTGTTGGACAAGCAAGGCATTTCCCCTTCACAGATTGATGTGATTGTGGTAAATGTGTCAATGTTTGCTTCTGTGCCTTCTTTAGCCTCGAGGATCATAAACCACTACAAGATGAGAGAGGACATAAAGGTCTATAACCTCAGCGGGATGGGTTGCTCAGCTAGTTTGATCTCAGTTGGCTTAGTCAGAAGCATTTTCAAAATAAACAAGAACATTTATGCCCTTGTGATCACTTCAGAGTCTCTGAGCCCCAACTGGTACACAGGTAATGCCAGATCCATGATCCTTTCAAATTGTTTGTTTAGGTCTGGTGGCTGTGCTATCCTTATGACTAACAAGAGGGCCTTGAGAAGCAAAGCCATGTTCAAACTCAACTGTTTGGTTAGAACCCATCATGGGGCCAAAGATGTGTCCTATGGTTGTTGCATACAACAAGAAGATGAGCAAGGGAGGCTTGGATTTCACCTTGCCAAGCATTTGCCCAAAGCTGCCACAAGAGCTTTTGTGGACAACCTTGGGGAGATTTCTCCCAAGATATTACCCATCAGGGAGTTGGTTAGGTTTATGCTTGCAACCTTTTTTAGGAAACTGAGGCAAAGCTCATCCACCAAGCTAGGGACTACTCTCCCAAAACCTGTGATCAACTTCAAGACTGGGGTCGATCACTTCTGCATTCACACCGGCGGAAAGGCGGTCATAGATGGAATCGGAAAGAGTCTCGGCCTTACTGAACATGACCTAGAGCCGGCAAGGATGACACTCCACAGATTTGGGAATACTTCTGCAAGTAGTCTCTGGTATGTCTTGGCTTACATGGAGGCCAAGAAGAGGCTCAAGAAGGGTGATACAGTGTTGATGATAAGCTTTGGTGCTGGCTTTAAATGCAACAGCTGTTTTCTGGAGGTGGTGAGGGATTTGGAGGATGGCAATGTGTGGAAAGATGAAATTGTTATGTACCCACCAAAAACTTTGACCAACCCTTTCATGGAGAAATTTGGTTGGGTTCAACAAGAGGACGTTAGCACATTCAAGCTTGAGAATTATCTGTAAGAAAACAAAAATTCATGGTAATTATATAATTGGTTTTACTGATACGTGTTTTTTTCCTTGTTTTTTCCTCAATTTCTTTCTAAATGTATTTTGATTTTTTCTGTATACTACAAAAGTTCGTATTGTTGAATCCTTATTGGGATTTCATAACCCATTAAGATGTGCTACCTGCTTTGAAATTATTCCTCTACATGTGGCATTCATATTGGACATATATATACACATATATATATATATATACATATATATATATATATATAATTTTCTCCAGTTTTCTTGTATGATTATTTATATATTTTTTTAAGAAAAAATTATCGACATCATAATTATGCTGCTTTTGATTTATTTGATTGAGAAAAGATGCAGAACTCATTTGGTTTATCCAGTTTCCTTCCTGTTTAAGTATATATGCAGCATGCTAGGTACAGACGCAGGTGAGTGTGGATCTCACAACACTGTCATGTGTCATCAGACTGTATAATAAAAAAACCTAAATATAGTTTTTTTTTCTCCTCTTTGCCCTTTAGCCTTTCTTTTTCTTCTCCTCTTCTTCCTTCTGCAGAAACCGTTTCTTTCTTCTTCCTCCCTGCAACCTAAACAAATTTATCAAAGTAAACATAACCAACAAGAAAAGCTCTAAGACAGATAATAGATTGGCGATTCTCAGTCGGGCCTCCATCGGCAATATCGGCACCACCACCATGCTCACCTGCCGTCGACGAGCCCAGCCCAGCCTCCATGTCGTGTGGACGACCAGTGCGAGTCAAAATAGGTCGTGAATCTTCACTATTGATTTTGAGATCAAGCTCAAAATAGATTGAGATGGGAGTGAAAGAAGAGTTAAGAAGACTGTTTGATTTCGTCATGAAACGCGTCTCTCATTTCTATATTTAATTACATATATAATCAACAAACCATACACTGATGAAGTACACAGGTCAAGAAAGTGAGGAAATGAACCGAAAGCAAAGTTTTGCATAATTGGTTACATGAGAGAAAAGTGTCTGCAAAAGAGAGATAAGAAAGAGAAAGGATAAGGGCAAAAAGGAGAAAGACACAAAATGATTTTTTTTCTGCTGTCAGATGACACGTGGTGGTGCGGTGTGAGACTCACACCATATGCAGCTTGCCCTATATTTATAGCTACGTTGGTAATTAACCTACCCAAGAAGAACCCATTTGCACTTCATCTAAATTTTAATTTATAATAAACTACATTTTAATTACTAATCAAAATTTAATTTACAGAAAGGTCAATTAAAGATTTTTTTGGACATATAAAGACACAATTTTACAATTAAGGATAAGTTGTTGTGTTGTTGATTTACAATTTTATAATTATACCCTTCATTAAAATTAAAATAGTCAACTAGCTGACTAAGCTACTGCTATTGTCGATCAAAGATTCAAGGTAATGTCGACTGTTACTGTCAACTTGAACTATCAATCTACCTGCTACTGTCGACTCAAACTATCAATATGCTGCTACTGTCAATTTAAACTACCAATATATCTGCTACTGACTACTTCTACTACCAATTTCTCTACTACTACATACGTTTAACTCATCTCACTCTGCTACTTCCTACTTCTACTACTCAACCAACTACTACTGTCGACTTCTATTGTCGACTTTAACTATCAATCCTCCTGCTACTGTCAACTTATACTACCGATATATCTGCTACTAACAACTTATGCTAGCAATTTCTCTGCTAGTTCCTACATTTGCTACTTATTCTCTTCTACTACTTACTTCTGCAACTCAACTCACTGCTACTGCTGATTTCTACTATTATTCTGAATGTTATTTCTAACTAATACTATCAACTTGTCTGCTACTAACGACTTCTACTAAAAAAACTGTTTGCTACTGCCTACGTATGTGTTTTCCCGACAATTCTCTGATTCTAGCACTCTGCTACTGCAGATTCTAATGCAAGTGCGCAACTACTGCTACTGTTGAGTCTAATGCAAGCACATTGCTATTGTCGACTCTGCTACTGTCGAAAAAAACCTTCACAAAAACAAGAGCACCATAACTTCGACATGAACAAATCCTATTTCCTAATACTAACCTAGCCACAATGATAAGCCCATCATTACCAACACCAACAATGTTTCCACCACTCCCCGTAACCTAACCCAACCCTAGCTCTGTTCCTATAGATCACAACCATTTCTCTCCTCTCTTCTCTTGATAGAAACCATAGCTCAGACCTCAGCCGCTCGACCTGACCTGACTAGATTATTACGGCTAACTCTAGCAGACCCAGTCGACGATGCCAGTCAGAATCTTTTCCTTTTTTGAAGTGATCTTCTGTCTGTCAATGGATTGTGCCAATCCAAGCCAGGCAGTGAGTTTGGAGCTTCTGCAACGTAATGATGGCGTCGTTGGCCTTAGATTCTTCCTTTCTCCTTCATCACATATGCCACACCTGCTCCTCTACCTGCCATAGCTGTTACTAGAGCAAACTGTGGCCTCTGAATCCATCTTCCAAGGTGGTTGTGGTGGAGATTGGTGAGCGTTGCTAGTAGGAGACTCTGATGATGTCTCCGGCCATTTTTGTTCGTCCTTCAAGCACTTGCATAGGTGACGCCGGTGTTAAGCTCTGATCTGGAGTTGGTGTCGAGATCAGAGAGAGAGAAGGTAAATGAAAATTAGGGATTTAGATTAGATCGAAAAGGTTACGAAAGGAGACATAGTAGCATGTGTGAAATTTGGTTGTGAAAGCTGGATATTTTGGTCTTTTTACAGTTAAAACTCAGGTCCTTCCTGATATAGAGGTTTTGGGCTTGGGCTCATGGAGTAATTTGAATAACAAATTATGAAAGTGAGGTTTTTGTGTTTGCAAATTTGGTTTGTTACTTATATATAATATTTTTCCTTTAATTTACATACGTACGTACACTAAAATGGGATTTGCTGGATTTTCTCAATATGAAACGACATTCTCTCCGCAAAACTAGGAACTTCTAGGGTTTCAAGAAAAAGTTTTCTCCCTCGTAAGGCTGCACCACGGGGTTCTTGTTGTCACTGTAATAGAGAGGTTTTATGTGCATATATGCTGATAGCTTTGGTATGTAGTGTTTGAAAGAGTTGTTTCTTCTTGATGTTGATTGTGAGAATGTATCGAGGATTTTGGATTCGGTTAGGTTTCGGTTGAACCTTTATCGGTTCGTGTCCAATGTAATCGTTAATTCAGGTAGGTAGGAAAAAGAGTGGAGAATTTATTTTCACTGATGTCCCTCATGGTTGTAATATTATTGTATTCTCGTTAATGAAATTCTTGATATTGCTCTTAAAAAATTTATGTACATACACTGGCTAAAGTCACTAGTAGGATCTAGGACCTATGAGACGAAACTATTTCGTCGCATAAGAACCTACACGACGAAAAGGTCGTCGCATACTTACCGTCTCATTGGAACCTATGCTACGAAAATAAAGTATTCGTCGTAACAGAACAATCCTATGTGACGAACAATGTTTCGTCGCTATATTCTTAAGAGACGAAATTTCTCAACTTAGTGACCAAATATTTCATCGTTTTAGTATCTACAATATTTCAAACAAAATCCCGCCTAAAAGTTTTAAAATTGATCAATACCCACTCACACGCCACCACCACACCGGTAACTACCCACCAAACCCACCGCTGATCTCTTCTCCGTACAATACCTCGTTCGTCGACGACGTCGGAGTAGAGAACGATTTGTAGAGAGTTCCACTCTATGAGAAGGCGTGGCGGCGTCAAGGTGGAGGGGATGGACGAAGGGGTCAGGTTCGTCGTCGTCGTCTTCTTTGCTAGGGCTCTGACGAATCGGGATGGGAGAAATCTTACGTAGCTTTGCCCTGGACAAAGAGGATACAGCGGCAGGGTCGGAGTTGGCGTCGGCAGTGGATGTGGAAGTTGGATGCGGATTGGGATTGCTCGACATAGAGAAAAGGGAGGTGGCTAGGTTGAAGAAGAATGGAGGAGGTCTTCTGTTGGAGAGAGGGAGAGAATGAAGGGATGAAGTGAAAAATGTGGGAGAGACGGAGAGAGTTTAAAAAGATGTTTGGCATCGGTTTTGAAATTTTAGCGGAAGTTTTGACCGCCTAAAAGTTTTGAAATTTGAAAATACTTATGCGACGAAATAAAATATTTTGTCGCTTTAGTGAATAACTTATGTGACGAAGTATGATATTTTGTCACTTTAAAGACAAACTTATGCGACGAAATAAAGTGTTTCGTCTCATAAGTGTGAACGTAAGAGACAAAATTATTTTCGACGTTTAAATTATGTGTTCGTCACTTAAGTTACAACTTAAGTGACGATAATTGGTTTTGTCTCATAAGTTGTCACTAAAGCGACAAAGTTGTTTTCATATGTAACAACTTATGAGAATAAATTTTTAATCTTCGTCTACTAGTGAGTACTGAGTATTACAATACCATTTTTAACCAATACTTACTGGATTTTTAGTTAGGAAAAAGAGTGGTGGTAATTATATACAAGGACTCATTCGATTTATGTTCAGACGATTTCCGGGGTGAGAGAAACCCTAGCTTTGACAACGTTGTTTTTATTTGTTTCCTTTGATAGATTCGTAAATGAAGTGTCAACGGTGACAACAAAAAGAAGTTTCACTTTCAACCGTCACTTCAAATCTATAAAATCAAGTGTGTAGAAAATGTTTCTTATCTACTTAAATGACGATGATAGTGAGAATGACAACGCTCTCTTTGTGGTCACTTTCAATGTCAAATTACATAGTTAAATCCAAGGACGTATCTCCACATGCCTTAACCGCAAAAGCTAGCTAGCTAGACGCAGAGATCATTGAAGCAAAGAGACTGATTCCAACCCCCAGAAAAGGAAAGTACGTACCACACGACCGGGGACTCGGATTCTCTCTTTAATCGTCCCTTGAAAAAGGAAGCAAATATAATTCTATCTGAAACTGAGCCACTAGAACAGTAACATGCATACATTTCCAGAATCTGCAGACAGTGAAACAAGAAAACAAAGTCAAATAGTAAAGAAGACTATAATGCATATATGAACAAGTTATAGACGTCTCTGCAGAATAAGTTGCTTCTGGTCCGGTTTCATGAATGAAAAGCTTTATAATTTCATTTCTGAATCACTGAATGTGACTAGGCGGGGCTCAGATGCCAGCAGAATCTATCTTTAAGAAACATGTAAGTCGACGTCAGTAAAAAGCTGTAATAATATACAAGGAATGATCGACTAACCAGATCGAATAGCAAGCAGATCATCATTTAAGGGTCCACGTACAGTTCAGAGATGCAACTGGAAAAGGCACCCTCTCAGTAACTGAATTTTTCTGTAGATAGATCGAGCTAGCTAACCCGACTGCATTTAATTTCACTATCTACTCAGATCCCGGCCACCAATTATAAATAAATTTGAAGTTATGGATTATTTATGATCGAAGACGGACGAGCCTCTAGCCATCTGCAATGTTTGCAGCAACTGTGAATTATTGTTTCAAGATCGCATTTTTTGGTGACCACCATGAACAAAATAAGAAATAGGAAGCATAATACAAACAAATACTTGTATCCACGGTCGGAGCCAGGATTCCAAATTAACCTGGGCTAAAATTCTTTTGATAAAAATTTTAAGATTCACTACCCCAAATTCATAACTTGGTATTTAGAAAAAGCATAAAATTAAAATATTGAAATTCATTTATTAATCTATAGAGAATAACAAAATGCCAATATCAATTGATAGCATATTACATATGCTTTGAGAGTCGAATAAAATTAAGAAGAAAAAAATTACTTGTTGGAAACTCAAAAAAATAAGTTTACGATTTGGAACAAAAAAGAAGTTTACGAAACTGAAAAAGACGATTATGTTTTGTAAAAGTTGGAGTCTTGGACTTAATAGTAAGACTTTCAGACTGTGGATATGGGAATCCTTCTCTAACATATAATATAGGATTTTGAGTTCTTTAACTTTTTTTACTTGGGCTATTAGTTCTTATGGCTGCTTAATTCATATAATACAAGCTATTCTATTTGCAAGTGGTGAAAAAAAGTCTCAGTGTTCTATCCTCCGTCCCTGCTTGTATCTTTGATTATAAACAAATAAAATACTTCGTGCAAGAAACTAATAATAATAATAATTACTAGCCTCTCACGTGCTCTTTTTCAGTGTCAAACTACGTCTTATTAGTTCGAATAATTATTATGAAATTTATAATAATTTGATTAATAATGTATAACAACTTTTTGCAACCCAAATAAAAATAATACAATTATTTGAGATGATATTAACCTCATATTTAAATTAACAACGATGATTTTTTTTGTAAATTACCCTCACACTAGTAGAATCCAAGACCTATGCGACAAAATCATTTCGTCGTATAGGAGAACATATTCGTCGCATAAGAACCTAAGCGACAAAAATGTCGTCGCATACTTATCGTCGTATTGGTACCTATGTTACGAAAATGAAGTATTCGTCGCGGGCAACAGAGTACACCTATGCAACGAAATATTTTTCGTCGCTATAGTCTTAAGAGACGAAATATTTCAACTTAAGTGACCAAATATTTCGTCACTTTAGTGTTTACAATATTTCAAAAAACATAAGTGCGAGAATTTTTTTTGTTTCTTTTATTAGTTCTTTTACTCCTCTGTCGACTACCCACTCGCCACCATCACCGAACGAGTTGTAGCCTGTTGAAGACGGCGGTGTCGAGGTGGAGGAGATGGACAAAAGGGTTGGGTTTGGGTATGGTGTTGTAACGGACGAAAGAAAGAACACAGATTTTTACGTGGTTCACTAACGACGTGTTAGCTACGTCCACGACCAGAAGAGAACAGTTTTATTATCTTGAGGAAACACAACCACCGAGTGCTTAATACAATTAGGTTTATGACGTTTATATACTAAACTCTAAACCCTATATACTAAACCCAATAGGAAACCATAACCCAGCATAACAGGGACTCGTGGGCCTTGGGGGCGTTGCCCCCGATGACACTGGTTGACCAATCTCACTCGCGCGACTGTTGCTCGCGAGACTCTCGCTCGAGCGACTGTCGCTCGCGGGGCAGTTTCGGTCGCGGGAGAAAACTCCTTCGCGCGACTTTCGCTCGCGCCCCCGAACCCCCAAACCAGGGCGCGTTGCCCCTGGACCCCAAACTCGCTGACCGGGCAGCGAGATCCCCGAATAGCTGGTACCTCCAGATGGCTGATTCAAGGCATATATTAACAAATCTCCACCTTGACTTGAATCCTCTCACAAATAACAGATGTATCAGAAGCATCACCCCGAATAGCTGGTACCCCCAGATGGATGGTTCAAGGCATTTATTAACAAATCTCCACCTTGACTTGAATCCTCTCACAAATAACAGATGTACCTGATGCATCACAGTAATGCCAGATGTACAAATAACTTCTCTATCAGATAACAGAAGTACCAGATGTACTCCTCTGCCTCAGATGTTATAACAGATGTACCAGATGCACCACAATAGTGCCAGATGTACCAGATGACTCCTCTGCCTCAGATGTAATAACAGATGTACCAGATGCACCACAATAGTGCCAGATGTACCACAATATTGCCAGATGTACCAGATGCACCACAATAGTGCCAGATGTACCAGATGCACCACAATAGTGCCAGATGTACCAGATGCACCACAATAGTGCCAGATGTACCAGATGCCTCCTCTGCCTCAGATGTAATAACAGATGTACCAGATGCACCACAATAATGCCAGGTGTACCAAATGACTCCTCTGCCTCAGATGTTATAATAGATGTACCAGATGCACCACAATAGTGCCAGATGTACCAGATGCACCATAATAGTGTCAGATGTACCAGATGACTCCTCTGCCTCAGATGCAGTAACAGATGTACCAGATGCACCACAATAGTGCCAGATGTACCAGATGACTCCTCTGCCTCAGATGTAATAACAGATGTACCACAATAGTGCCAGATGTACCAGATGACTCCTCTGCCTCAGATGTAATAACAGATGTACCAGATGCACCACAATAGTGCCAGATGTACCAGATGCACCATAATAGTGTCAGATGTACCAGATGACTCCTCTGCCTCAGATGCAGTAACAGATGTACCAGATGCACCACAATAGTGCCAGATGTACCAGATGACTCCTCTGCCTCAGATGTAATAACAGATGCACCACAATAGTGCCAGATGTACCAGATGACTCCTCTGCCTCAGATGTAATAACAGATGTACCAGATGCACCACAATAGTGCCAGATGTACCACAATATTGCCAGATGTAACACGGATGTACCAGATGCACTCCAATAGTGCCAGATGTACCAGATGCACCATAATAGTGCCAGATGTACCAGATGCATCACAATAGTGCCAGATGTACCAGATGCACCACAATAGTGCCAGATGTACCAGATGACTCCTCTGGTATCAAATGTTAACACGGATGTACCAGATGCACCATAGTAGTGCCAGATGTACCAGATGCACCATAATAGTGCCAGATGTACCAGATGCACCACAATAGTGCCAGATGTACCAGATGACTCCTCTGGTATCAGATGTTAACACGGATGTACCAGATGCACCATAGTAGTGCCAGATGTACCAGATGCACCATAATAGTGCCAGATGTACCAGATGACCTCGGTGATTATATCATCTGCAAAACACAACAAAATTGTCGAGTGTGCCTTCTCCTCCAGACTGGTCATCTCAGCGATTTCTGGATCTCCCGGCTTCTTCACAAGCAGCGCCCACACCCCTTGTTGTTTTAACAAAGCTCGCATCTTGATCTGCCATAAACTGAAACTGTTTCTCCCCGTGAATTTATCGATCTTCACGGTCAAACCAGACATCTTTCTTCCCAGAATTCGAACCCCTCCTGGGCTCTGATACCAGTTTGTTGTAACGGATGGAAGAAAGAACACAGATTTACGTGGTTCACTAACGACGTGTTAGCTACGTCCACGACAGAAGAGCAGTTTTATTATCTTGAGGAAACACAACCACCGAGTACTAAATACAATTAGGTTTATGACGTTTATATACTAAACTCTAAACCCTATATACTAAACCCAATAGGAAACCATAACCCAGCATAACAGGGACTCTAAACCCTATATACTAAACCCAATAGGAAACCATAACCCAGCATAACAGGGACTCGTGGGCCTTGGGGGCGTTGCCCCCGATGACACTGGTTGACCAATCTCACTCGCGCGACTGTTGCTCGCGAGACTCTCGCTCGCGCGACTGTCACTCGCGGGGCAGTTTCGGTCGCGGGAGAAAACTCCTTCACGCGACTTTCGCTCGCGCCCCCGAACCCCCAAACCACGGCGCGTTGCCCCTGGACCCCAAACTCGCTGACCGGGCAGCGAGATCCCCGAATAGCTGGTACCTCCAGATGGCTGATTCAAGGCATATATTAACATATGGGAAATTCAAAGCTAGACGCGTACGGAGGCTGGATTTGGTGGAGAGGTCGTAGGTGTCGTAATCATCGAGCGGTGGAGGAGATAGACGGAGGGGTCGTAATCGTAATCGTCGTCTTCATAATTGTCGAGTGGTGGAGGAGATGGACGGAGTGGTCGTAATCGTCGTCGTCATAATCATCGAGTGGTGGAGGAGATGGACGCGGCGGTGGGGTCAGAGTTGGCGTCGGCGGAGGAGGTGGAAGTCGACATAGAGAGAAGGGAGATGGCATGGCTGGGTTGAAGAAGCAAGAAGCTTGGCCGAGAGGAGTCTACGTGAGAGAAGGAGAGAACAAGAATGAAGTGGCTGGGAGAGAGGGAGAGAATAAAAAGAAA
This sequence comes from Comarum palustre, assembly GCA_951800085.1. Classification (NCBI taxonomy): domain Eukaryota; kingdom Viridiplantae; phylum Streptophyta; class Magnoliopsida; order Rosales; family Rosaceae; genus Comarum; species Comarum palustre. Next base: position 4,487,351 of record OX637587.1, read on the forward strand.
CAAAATGAGCCGGAAATGAAAATTTTCAAATTTTATGAATTTTTTTGAGTCAATTTTTTTTCAAATTTTTGGAACTTATGTGACTAAAATATAATTTTCGTCGCATAAGTTGACGTAATAGACAAACTTATTTTCGTAGTTTAGGTTATGGATTCGTCGCATATGTGACAACTTAAGAGACAGATTGTATGTTGTTTTCGTCTCATAAGTTATAATTTTGGCAACGAAGTTATTTGCATGACATAGCTTGAAACTTATGAGACGAAATTGTTAAATTTCGTCGCATAGGTCTCAGATTCTACTAGTGTCACTATTTTTAAACCCTAAATCCTAAACCCTAAATGTGTTTCAACACAATTATTTAGGTATAGAGCAGACTCGATTTTATTTTGATTATTATTATTATTATTCATCAACTATTATAAATTCATGAGTCGAATTCATAACCTTCTACCTACAAAAATGAGAGGTAATGAGTATTATGACGAATATTATTTTTCTGAACAAAGAGCATGATTCTTATAATAATTAATATTATTATTTTTAAAATGTAATTTTTAGCTCTTGCAATTCAAAACTATAAAAATTCCTCTTATTCAAACAAAAATGAGTTGCAAAACTTAAACTTTTAAGTGGTTTTTATTCAAAAAAATACAAAATGAATGAGAAATTTTTTATAATAATATTAGTTATAAATTTATTATTGAAAATATTAAAAAAACAGAAGAAAAATTATAATTAAGTAAAAATGAGGGGTAAAATGGTAAATTCATGACTAGACAGGTTAATTAATAAATACTGTAAAGATAGGCGAGCAAAGTCAGGATGACACTGTTCACCACATGAATAATAATCTATCCCGCTTCGTTTAATATATAGAGATAAGGGTGTTCTCCAGTTTAAGTCTCACATAGTCACCTACCTTTCAACTTTGCTGTCCGTTTCTTTTTAAGAGAATGACGTCAGTCTATATATCTATCTAATATTTCATCGTTATATTGTTCGCAAGGCTCCATCAATGTTCATGCAATAATTAAGTACTAATTGAAGTATAAACCAAAAATTACAAACTCCGTCACCAAAAGAACCCTAGAGGTTTGTAACCAAAAAAAAGAACCCTATAGGTTAGAAGAGAGAGTTGACTCTAGCTAAGGTGCATGTCATCTCCTCTGATGGACGGATTTCAAATCCGGTAATGCGGGTTGAATCGTTGCAGAGGCAAGGCAGCGGAGAAGTCGGAAATAGGGTTGAATCTCCAAGGCAACTGCTTCCAAGTCAAGTATCATCTACTAGGTTATACGATCATCGTTTTTGAGTTGTTTAAATTCAGACGTCCATTTGAAAACGCTCTATATTTCCTCTATGTTTTAAATAGCGTGTCTTGAGGTACGCTATAGCTTAAGGCGTGACGTGACGTGACTTCTTCATTTCACCTTAAAACCGTGATACGTCATTATTTATATGTTGATTTTTAATATGTATTCTAAAACCACGTTGTTTTAAATAAAATTTAAAGAGAAAAAATAGCGTTGTTTAACTTTTTTCATTTTATTGTTGAGAAACTTCTCTCATCTTCTCTTTTAGATCATGAGTGAATGATGTTATATAATTGTGTGTTTGTCATTAAGAATCTTAGATATTATTTTTATGATTTTGCTACTAAAAGTTTAATTTTAAATACATAAAAGGTTTCGTCTTTTTCGCCTCAAGGCTTTTGTGAGACAAAACTCTGACAAGACGCCTCGCCTAACGCTTTCACTATTTAAAACATTGATTTTCCTTGCTTGGTTTTTTTATTGTGTGTGAAACAAAAAAACACATTTGTGTTGTGTATGGCCAGTGACGGAGCCAGAATTTTAAGTTAGGGGGGGTTCGAGTTTGACACCTGTTAGTATGTTATTAGATGAGAGGGTTCATATTCAGAAACAAACTCGTACTCAGCAACTTTGCTCTCTGCAACATATAAAAAACGAGATCTGCCGGAAACTTAAGGAGGGTCCGGACCCGTCAGGTCTGAACGTAGCTCCGTCTCTGTGTATGGCTGAACGTAGCTCCGCCTAATTGTATGGCTGAACTTGTTTGTTTTGATTTGCATACATATGGGCCAGAGGGTTCAGAGGAATCCGTCATTGTACAATGGGTCGTTCAGGGTATGTGGATCTGCTTTCACAATGAAACATACATACGTTACTTTGATGGATCGTTTAGTTTCTGACACTGTCCAATAGTTTAGTTGGGTTTTTGATAATGTAGTGTTTATTTTCTGAAATTATGCAGCACGGACATCATACATGGCATGACGGAGGACCTAACCAAGAGTTTCATGTTCTGCTAATGAAGTTTAAGGACTACTTATTGAATTTTTAGAATGTCAATTTGGTCTTTGTTCTGTTAATTGATTCTACCGGCGGCACAATGTTCAATATTTTTTGTTGAAATTCTTATTCAAGTGGATGGGATACTCAAAGTAAGCAATCTCCTTTGCATCAGGTACAAGATTGTACATCTGAGAATGCTGAGCAAAGGGGAGCTCCTGGAAAGTCAAATTCCTGCACTGAACGGCCTGGCTTTGCGCACGGGCACCTCACAACCTACACTTAGCATTAGATGAAGCTCCTGGATTTCACATGGAACCGTTGATCATCAGTTGAGAGATTTGAGATGACTAAATGCTAATTTTCCCTCCAAATGTGAATCGAGTGCTTGGGCACTAAATCACGAATCATAGAATGAGAAAAATGTTTTATGGTGGTAGTTTTCATCTTAGATGAAGGTAGTCCCCTGCCCCCACTAATCTGTTGAACTTGAGAGAATACCGTTGAAGAATATCAATGCACTGTATATCTTGTAAAAGTTGAAAGGAAAAGGTAAAACTTACTGATTATGTTCTAATTAATGAAAATCGCAAGCTAAAACTTTACATTCTAAATTGAAAGTATCGGTCAGTGCTGAGGTAAGGTCGGTCTCTTATCCAACATCTCATAATACACAACAAAATTATCCTGCAACCAAAAATATACAATGGATTAGGGGGCTGAACTCGGGTATTTCAAATTCACTAAAGACAAATCAATCAGTTCTAACCTTTCCAACCATTTCAAATGTGTTGGGATCAAAACAGTGATAAGACCCTCTCTCATATGTGTTTGTCTTAACAAGCGGCTCCATGTTGGGGACTCTCGTAATCCATAGATGGTGCTCCTTGTGATAGAACCAGCCCTTGTTATAACTGTCAACAACAGATGTCATACTGCTCTTAGCACAGACCATTCTTGCCTTGTAAACTTACATCACAGAACCTATAATGCTTTACACTACAATTTCCCCCAAAGGGAAGAAGATATCTTTTACAAGACCAGTTGGGTTTTGTCATGGAGGGAGGTGATACCAGTAAAGAAGAAAAAGAAAAAGATTATCCAACCAGAATGGTCAGATATATATATAACACATACATAATATAAGCAATGAAAAAAAAACATAAAACTTACAGTTCATTTGCAGCATGCAATTGAGCTTCATCTTTAGGCATGCTGCAAAATGCATGATAACAGTAATGAGTGAAAACCGAAAACCGAAAATTCATACATGAATATAAATAAGACGAGGGCCAAGAAATCACCTGTAAAATATGTAAAATAATGTTTCCACAGAGAACTTCGAAAAATATCCTTGCTGCAGACAACAGTGATGAAATTAGAAGGGAAAGAATATACTGGATCGAAATCTAGATCTAAGAACATAAAAATTCCAGGAAAAAGTAGCTCACATGTAGTGCAGGCGGTTGTTTAGCATAATAACATTGGGGAACACTAAACTCTGGATCACCCTTAGCTGGCTCATCAGACCATGGGGAACCAAAAGTTTTGTGCAGATTCTCAGTTGAATTCAAGTTCAAGCCAAGCGTTGTCAAATCAATTCCAAGAGCAAGAGATGTTAAATCAGGATCACTCATCCTTATGACACTTAACAAACCAAGCAAACCAAATGGGTCTGGAGCAGATTGGGCGGTCTGCATCGACTTGATTCCCTGATCCCTAAACGATTGATTGACCGGTGACATTTGTTGCAGACGAAACTGTGACTGATTTTGGTGTTGTTGATACTGCTGGATCAGCTGGTCATAAGAACCCATCCCAGAAACTGTATTGGCCGAATTTAAAGGTCTCAATCCAATGCCAGGAGGTCCACTTGTCTGAACGAAAATGTTTACATATTAGATCCTATGATGAAACAAATATAAGAGAATGTGCACAGCTACTTTATTTGTGTAAAAGGATAATCGTTTGCACATTAGTCGAGCTGATTATTTCTAACTAGCATACAATATTGAATAAGTTGATTCTAGAGAAGACATTGAACCACTTGTTATAATTGGAACCTTTAACAGGGATACCCTATGTCCCTCAGTCAACAATCATATTTGTAAATCCAAAAAAGACTCCAGTATTGCCTAAACAGAAATCACAGCATAACTGCTTATGGCAAGAAACCAGCATACCTGTGAGTGATATGTTGAATGTGATGATGGGAATATATCTGAGCCATGCAAATGGAGAAAATCCTGATTGTTTACTTGAGAAAATGAGACGCCGCTACTGCTGACTGATGGAGCATGTTGTTGCTGCTGGGGACGATGAGATGAATAAGTCCCTCCCAAGTTAAATCCAGAAGACCTTCCCATCTGAAAATCAATATACAAAAATATAAGGGCAAACGAATAATACATGACACAAGTTATAAGTGAAAAAAAATGAGATATTCAAATAAGTGAAGCCTTGAACCCACTGAGAAGTGCTGAGACTGCATCATTGACACAGTATTGTCGTGAAGTTGTTCTTTCTGGTGCATATCCATTGGATAATCAGAATTACCACCTGCAAAACATCTAATAGCAAGGTCAATAAATGTGGAATCAACTACACAATAAATATACAGTCCAGAGTTTGTTTGCTAAATACACGTGGAACATCCACAATAATCATGGTAGGAAAATATTAAATTTTGATAGAGAAAACTGAACCTCAATTCCACACATAAACAATGACCAAGGCGTACACTGATCTGATAGATGTGCATGCATTTGCACTTTAAGCAAACTAAACTACAAACTACATGTAAATCTTTCAGTTAATACTACAAGTCATCTGAAAAGTCAAAGTTAAGCAACTACAAATTGCTCGCACCATCTTTTTTGCTTTTCACATAATTGGTGATTTCACAACAGTTAAATGGTTTTAAAGCAGCCATTGTATGTCAGACTAACAATTACCATTGTAAATTGTAAATAGGACACTATGAGCCAAAATAAACATATCGCACCTTTAAATCCAGGCAACGCTGGAAAATCTTCATTTTGGATGCTGAACTCTTGGTTTTGTTGAACAATAGGACTAACACCAAGACCTTGTTTTCGCAACGAGCCTGTAATTTAGCATTACATTATATTCAAATTACAGGAGAAAGAGGATAACATTCAAAACCTGCAAGCAATAAACTATATCATTTCTCACCCAATTGCCCTTGAGGGCCTCCCGCAGAACTAGGACGGCTTGTTAATTGAGGGAAATCATTCAAGTCAAAAGGTGAACTGTCGTTAGAATTTACATCAATCAACATTCCCATAGAGCTCAAATTATTCACTTGTACATGGCTTTGGGAAAGTTGACCTCCAGCAGTTGGATAAGAGTTTCCCATCATTGAAATAACCTGTGGGGACCCTGAAACCATAACGTCATCTATAAGGGGAAGTTTTTTTTCTTTTTTCTTTTTTCAAAGTGAAAGGAGATGACAAATCAAGCAAACAAATTCATTTCATCACTCAGCAGTACTGCAAATGCATGTGCCATATACCTATGCACCACAGATAACTTCTTTTTCAGACTGGTATTAGAACCCTGTCAATGACTACATACTTGCTACAACAATTTGACACACAAGTTCCAAAACCTGGGGTTTTCAAAGTGAAAGGTGATGACAAATCAAGCAAACAAATTCATTTCATCAATCAACAGTACTGCAAATGCATGTGCCATATACCTATGCACCTCAGATAACCACATTTTCAGACTGGTATTATAACCCTGTCAAAGATTACATACTTTCTGCAACAATCTGACACACAAGTTCTATAACCTTGGGTAACCTTCAAACAGTTACCAAACTGATCAGCAAAAACAGAACATTGTGAATGTTCCAACGGAGATCTCTGGTATGAATAATTTTCACTAGCAAATTTTCAATAGATAGTACATAAGGTAATATACCTTGTGGAAGGACGCCGCCCATCAAGCGATTCTGCCCTTGGACATTTAAGCTACCGGACCCACTATTTCCACCTAAATTCAGACGGGAAGTAAGACCAGGAACCCCAGAGCTAATACTCCTCCCAATGTTGCCCCCACCAACCATGTTTCCCATGGAACTTGTAATCCGAGGACCTGCATTTCCCAAAATTTGGCCTACACCCAATCCGGGAACAGCATTACGGTTACCAATTGCAGCAGAGGTAGGGAGAATCCCAGGAATAGAACCGCCAATTCCGTTTGTGCTACTACTAAATCCAGGGTTTCCAACTACACTTATACCTCCTCTATTAGTGACTCCGGAATGTCCATGAGAGCCTCCATGCGATAACTGCAATACAAGTTCTTTTATTCAAGCAGGAAGAAATATGCAATCAGTCAGGATATGAGAGAGCGAGGGGAGGGGGTGTAAGAATAATGTCATACCTGAGACAGAGCAACAGGAATATTATTCGACGAAAATCGTCCACCAGTAAGGCTTCCAGTTGGTTGTTGGACTCCACCAGAAGGAACGTTAGTTAATGTTGAGTTTCTTGATGTTAATGTACCAGGCATGTTGGGAACATTGAAGCTCCCATGAAGGTTATGCAATCCTTGAATAGATCCTGCTGAACGAAACATGCAATTTCAATACTTGCAAAATTTACATGGGAAATTCAAGCAATAATATCCCACCTCCGTGATGAAACACAGGAGAGGCAGCAGCCGATTGACCAGAGAAAGATGCAGCAAAACGTCCACTACTTTCCGGAAGATTTGAGGCTGACCCGTTTAGAGAAGACTACAATCGAAAAGCATATCATGATTTAAGTAAAATACACCAAATATTCAACATACATAGCATGAAGCACGTAAAAAGACATTTTAAACAAGCAGAGACTTCCAAATTCTGCTTTGACCCTAACTGCATAAGTAACTGTACTGATGGCATATTAACTGTAACCAAGAGACATGTATGAAATGAACCATATTTTTGACTAAAAAAAGATTAAAAGTAATCAAATAAGAATCCAATCATTCACCCAATGCAATGAAAATGCAAATATCCTAAATCATATCTCCAAGATAGAGTTATAAAACCTTCAAAGAAAAAAAAGAAAAGAAAAGAAAAAACACTAATAACAACTGCTAAGAAAGTTAGAAGAAACATAAGCAACATATCTCTCTAACAAAATCCCAATTGTACTCACTAAACAGTCCAAAACATCAAAACTAAAAGATATGTGGTATATTCTTCTAACGCTAACTATGGCTCTCAATCTATCCTGTTAATTTCAAAAGCAGCCCTTTTGACTAGTCGAACTCGAATATAAACAACTAACTATCTAGCTACAAGATAAATAATAGGATATAGCAAAGAGACAACATAAAAATCAAGGAATTGTCAACTCAAGGAAGTTTTGTAGAGAAAAGAAGATACATTGAGTAATCCCGACATTGCATGAGCATCAAAATGTCATGCAAAAGATCATTCCTTGCTTAGAAATATCCCTTGTGTGGACAACTTGATAAAGCGGTTTTCTGTGAACAAATAACGTATAACCTGAAAAATACAACATGACTGAGAGATAAGACTAAAGCCCAGGAAGATGAGTGAACTAATATAAACATTACCGCTAAAGACCAGGAAGATAAGTAACCTACTAAAAACTCTTATGGAGCAACAAGTGGAAGAAATTAACCCCACTACAAATTCAGTGTGCATTAACGAAACACCTACAAAAATGAAAAATCTGGGCTCTTGAACTTTGACAAAATAGCACCAGCTTTATTACAAACAACTAAAGATTCCAGAAACTCATACACAAAAATAAATGATTATAAGCCAACACTAGAATCGTACGAATATCTTAGTATAGTTTTCAGGCTCTTATGTCACCTTAAAACTCATCATTCTAGATATGACTAACTAAATCAGTGAAGAAAAAACTGAAAATCTTCTCTTTCCCCTTTTTGACAAAACCCTACAAGTAAATAACTTAATGATGCAAATTCACCGGCAGCAATAGGGAACCAAATAGTGATTAACCCTTGCAGTTATCTTAAGAAATCAAAACCATAGGATCAAGAATACAATTATAACAGCCTGTCAAATAACTGGAGACATTCAATGGCGGAGCTACGTTACGGCTCGGGAGGGTCCGGACCCGGTTGGATTTTTTAATTGTCTTAATTCTCTTTAATTAGGTAGCTTAATCACAGCAAATTTACCCATATTTCTGTTAATAAACCCCCCCCAAATTATAACCAATTCTGATTTTGTTCACATATTAACATTAATTTATCAGGTCAACTTTAAACATTCGATATGTTTCAATCATATTTGTTACATTTATTTTCCATTTAGGTAGTATTCTTGATGAGATTCATTACATTTACTTTCTCATTCATAGTAAATTTCTTAAGATGTTTATGTCTTCATATGCTAAAATTTCAAGCTTGTATTTTTACGGGAAAAAATATTTGTTCTTAAATCATTTTACTTGGACCCCAACCTTGAAATCCTGGCTCCGCCACTGGAGACATTATATGTGATGGGGTCACTCGATATGATAGTTCAATAAAGTAGGAAGACCAGCTAAAGGCATAATATCATGAAAAACAACATACAGAAGCTGCAAATACATTTCAAAATTATATATGTACATTCCATCCTGCTTGTACATTTCAAAATTGAAGTTCTCAAGATCTCAAGATGAAACAGTAAAAATCAAAACCAAGTAAATCAAAGCAGTGTTATTTACTTCGCAAAATCGAAAATTCAAAAATCCTCATAAATCCACCATATTCTCACTTACACAATTAAAAGCAGAGATTAGATTCACCACCTATTAAGTAGTCCAATTTTCTTTTTTCCTAACACTTAAGCAGTCAAATTCAAAACTCAGAAGAAAGCTAAAATCTTAGAGAAACAAAATAGACGCACAGCCCATGAGTTCTACCACTCTCCGCCCGAACCAAGCCAAATGCACAACCCGCAGTCTCAGTCACTTCGACATTCAAATCTCGAAAACCCTAGGAGAGAGATGGCGATCGAGATAGAGCAGAGACCTAGATTAGGAATCACAGTAACAGCGACGACGATCCAGAAAAGAGAGAGCGAGAGATCGAACTCGGTCCGAGTCGGGATCGAGTCGAACTCGGAGAGAGAGAGAGAGAGAGAGATAGTACCTGAGATCAGCGAAAGCGAGGGCTTGTGTTCTGGGAGTCGAAGCGCGAGGAGTTTGGTTGCCCTAAATCACAGAAATTGAGAAAGCGGAATAGGATTTTTGGTGAGAGAGGGGTTGGATTGCATGCCGGGTCATCTAGGTGTTTTCGAGTGGGCCGCTTTATAGGACTCTGATTGGCTCGTGCTTTTTTGTGTGGATTTTGTTTGGGCCCATTGTGGGGTTCTTTTCCTTTTTCTTTTTCTTCGGATGACAAAAAAGCATTGTAAATGATTTCAAACAAAAAAAAATTGTAAATATTACTCAGCATGATATTCATCTTACCAAAATAATGCAATAAGCTCAAGTATCATTCGGTTTAGTGATACCGACATAGTTTTTTATTCGTAAGTAAGAAGTTGTGAGATTGATTTTATGAAAACATTGTAACAGTTAGGTTGTTTATCAATAATAACGGAAAGATGAGCGAGGATGCCAAAAACAATTGTATCAAGTTTTTAGGAAATTGGCAAAATGAACACATCTAAATGTAGTTTGTAAGGATAAAATGAGTCATGTGGTGGCAGCAATTATAGTGATAAAAGTAGAAAACTAGCTAAATAAACATGAATGCGATTACTCCTTGTTCAAAAAAAAATTAGGTAGGGTAAACACATAAGCTACGTGGTATGTCTGGATGAAACTACGTGTTGTCGGATGTGTTATCTGGAAGCAACATAGTAGAAAAGTTGGTTTATCGAACATTATGATATGTGCTCGTGTTACATGTCAACTGATCTTTTCATTATATCATTACCGCCATGACAAAGCAAATAAAGTCATTTTTAGGGTAGTACTCTTTGCTAGTTGGTGCTTGTTAGAATACAAGTTCGTTGTAGAGATTCTCGAAACTATTTCGTGTCTTTATAATCAGGGGTTTAGGTTTTATGTCTCTCCTTGTATTCGACAATTTTATTAATGAAAATTTAAGGACAGTCACACCAACCTTTTATTAAAAAACTAAATTTCCATGCGAACAGCCTAATAAGGCCCGCGTAGACAAGTAAACCCAATGTCTTGGAAAAAAATCCTTAACCCTGAAAAATCTAATATATATATATGACCCTTCTAGGCTACACACGTCCGCACCAATAGTTTTGGTGCGGATTTTCATTTTTGCACCATTTTTTGATCTTAGTTTCAAATCTTAACCGTTCAATATCTAGATATATATGTATAGATCATCCTTGTAAAATTTCATCTCATTTGGTGATCGTTAAGACATTCAAATCTGTGATTTACCATGAAGAAAAACTAACGATTCTGGTTAAACAGTTCATGAACCGTCCGTTTTCTTAATGGTAAATCACAGATTTGAATGTCTTAATCACCAAATGAGATGAACTTTTACAAGGATTATCTATACATATATATCTAGATATTGAACGGTTAAGATCTGAAACTAAAATCGAAAAGTGGGGTAAAAGTGAAAATCTGCACCAAAGGGTTTAGTGCGGACATCCCATCTAAGAAATGCTCTCTATATATATATATACCCTTGGCATAATTGAGTCAAGTTTATTCAATGGTCAAATTCATTTTGATTTTTATCTAGATTTTACAATCAATCTTAATGATCCTCACATATTAAAAATTTGAACTTTAAACATTAAAACTTCAGGATATGATCTTGAAGAAACACAACCTTTAACCTTAACTTATAGAATCCACTACATAAGTAAAAGCCTTAAAAATCAAACTCTTTTAATTCAGAGTCAAGATGATGCAAACATTAGAGTTCCCCACACTATCAAATATATATATGTAAAAAAAATAGATCATTCATTAGAATGGACTGTATATATATATATATATATAGCCTCATTCTAATGAGTGGTCTCTTTTTTGACATATATGAGGGATTGAGGTTTACACCAACTTTTTGATCACAAAATCGCATCTTCACCATTTAATATGTAGTTCTATATGAGTGGATCACTTCTGCAAAATTTCATCTAAATTGGATCAGGATTAAATGACCCACTTATTATATATATATATATATATATATATATATATATATACCACTTATTAACAACAACTTCATAGATATTATCAAATCAAAATCGATCAATTCAATCACACTCAAAATCCATTAATTCAACTTAAATAAAACTCAAAATCAATATTATATAACTCAAATATAACTTTTAAATCCGCTCAAATAAAACTTAAAATCAACAAATATATACACATATATGTACCTATATATAGCTCCACAAACTAATTTTAGACAGATTTTGACAACACTCAAACTTTTTCTCTCATTTTTTTTTTCAAATAAGCTATTGTCTAGATCTGCAAATATAAGACACTTTATCAGCTAAACTATTAAAATTTCTTCAGCTAAAGTTCATAGACTATAGCCGACGAAAAAATTAATTTAGCTGAAGAAAATTAAATTTTGTCGACTAAAGACAACTTTAGATGACAAAAATATAACTTAGCAGTTGAAATAATTTTTCGTCAGCTAAAGTTGACTTTAGCCGAAGAAAAATTATTTGGTCAACCTATTTTGTTCGTCAGCTAAACTCTTTCTCCTTGTAGTGAGAGGAACGAAAAATGGAAGCACGGAGAAGGAAAGAGAGAAGTGAGCGGTTGAGAAGATGAAGAAGTGGAACCTCAATTTATCTCGCATACAAAAGTTGCCATGAGAAAACATGCACAGTCCTAGAAACTGCAACCCACACAGTAGTGGGAAATCTTCCCATTTTTCTGAAAAAAAAAGAGTAACCCACACATGGGACTAGAGGATAATAGGCTGGGCGGCCCCAAACCTAGTTAAGTCCAAACGACATGATTTTTCATGAAACCCTAAACAAACGCCTAGGTCTGCTAAAAGTAAAGAGGAGAACCAACAAACAATGGTCAATCAAATCCTAGGTTCACAAACCAAAGCAATCAAACAAGTAGTTTTTACAGTGCAAACTTGAAATGTCCCAAGAATTAATTTTACTCCCCCTCAAAAAGTGCATAAATTTGAAAAACTGAAAATAAATAATAAATTTAATTCCCTGAGCAGAATTTGTAAGCTAAAGTATATCCCACAACTTAGGATACCTGGTGCATATACACACAAAACATGGGCACTAGGATTTCCATTAAAACTCTCAACTCACCATACTCTACATGACCATATGATTGCAACATGGTAACATGGTCCATATATTATGACAAATATCAGAATGTGCGTGTGTGAGGTGCAATCTTAATGGGCACGTGAGAGGATCAATTGAGATAAGTGGTGACACAACAAAACAGAGACCACATTTTTATTTCATCCTTATATCTCCTGATAACAACTTTAGCACTGTTACATTTAACATTTGAGCTTTTAAGGACAAGATGAAGCTTCAACTGAAAGATCATCATCTTAGGTTTATATGAACAAGAGAACATTTGTCCTTGACTCCTAAACCAGTTGTCTTTACGGCAACACATGTAACAAGGACACGTCAAGGACAGAGTTCTCTAAACTCATCGAATGATAGATCATACCTCAGCAATCCTCACTCGGTCAAACCTCCCTTCAATCTCCTAGCTCAGAATCGACATCGCCTAGAATCGACATTCCCCAGAATCGACATCGATCTCTCCAAACCCGGATTCGATCCCCAGACCCGGTCCAAACCTGACCGACTTGACCGGGTTCGACCCGACCCGTAGATTTGTGACCAAAAAATGACTCGTGTGTACGTTGGAAATTTGAGTTCCTGGTTTCTGAGGAAGAGCTCAACAATGAGTTCTGCAAATTTGGGGCTATAAGGAGGATATGGGTTGCAAAGAGGCCATAGGGTTTTGCTTTTATCGATTTTAATGATAATCGAAATGCTGAGGATGTTGTTCGTGACTTAGATGGTTACAATGATTGGAGGGTGGAACTTTCACATAACTCTATATGTGCGGTGAAACACAACTTCAATTACGGTAATATTTATGCGAATTAAAAACCACGTGGAAGTGGTAAGATTAGTATGGCCTTGAAAATCTCTAATTTTGTTGGTTATGATACTTGGATTATTGATTCTGGTGCCACTGATCATATGACTTATGATAAATCTTATATCACTCAGTTGTCTTCCTTCGCAGTGTCATATGTCACTAATGCAAATGGTGAGGCTTTTCCTATGTTAGGAAAAGGGTTGGTTCGTGTCACTCATACTTTAGAGCTACATAATGTTTTATATGTACCTGATTTAGAGCTACATAATGTATTATATGTACCTGATTTGTCTCATCACTTGATTTATGTTCCCCAGTTAAGTACCAAGTCTCGATGTTCTATTGCCTTTTATCCCATGTATGTGACTTTTCATGATCTTCTTACCATGGAGCTTATCGGTCGGGGGTATTTGAGAGGCAGATTGTTTCACTTGGATCAGACATATGCATGAGAGAAACCTGGAGCACAGTCACACATTGCTTTGACCTTGAGCTCTATCCAGCTAAGTGAAATTTAGCTGTGGCATCGCCGCTTAGGGCATCCATTCTTTAGTGTTATGTAAAAAATCTATGTCTTCTTTGTTTGTTGGTGTGAATGAGTCTACTATACGTTTGAAACATGTGTCCTCGCTAAGAGTCATTGTGCTACTTATTCTCCTAGTTTCTCTTGGAGTAGTGTTCATTTTGAAGTAATTCATTCAGATGTCTGGGGACCCTCTAGAGAGCCTACTGTGTCGGGTATTAGTTTTTTTGTATTGTTTGTTGATGATTGCACAAGGTTGTCAACAATTACTCTTTTGAAAACTAAAGATGAAGTCTTTTCTGCTTTTCAGGCTTTTCGTAATCTTATTCAAACACAATATAATAGCACAATTAAAGTTCTTTGTTCTGACAATGAGGGGAGTATGTTAATCATTCTTTCAAACAGTTTTTCCAAACACATGAGATTGTTCACCAAACTACTTGTCCATAAACATCAGAGCAAAATGGGGTGTCAGAAAGAAAAAACCGTCATCTTCTAGATATGGCTCGTACCATTCTTTTTAGTTCTCATATGCCTAAATATCTTTGGGGTGATGCAGTACATGTTTCTGCTCATCTTATCAACCGTCTTCCATCTAGTGTTCTTCAAGGAAACATTCCTTTTGAGGTCCTTGCATCTCATGTTCCCATTCCTTCATTTCATAATCTTCCTGCCCGTGTCTTTGGTTGTGTTGCTTTTGTTCATATTCCTAAAAACTAGAGGTGTAAGTTGGATGTCAAGCGATTAAGTGTGTGTTTGTTGGCTATGGAGGACATCAGAAATGCTAAAAGTGTTTCCATCCACCCACTCGAAAGTATTATGTCACTATGGATGTTACTTTCTTTGAAGACATGACTTATTTCACCTCATCTGATACCGCTCTTCAGGGAGAGAATTCATATTTCGAAGAGCTGTATCATGGTGAGGGGGATGAATTAGACGGAGAAGAAGTTACACAGGCAAGAGATACAACGATGGGTCCAGTTGAGATTATTACTTCATCAAATGCAGAAACAGAAGCACTGGATCATCTAGAAACTGAAGCACCGGTTGATCCAATGCTTCATACAGACTCAAAAGCACCGGTTTTAAGGACTGGGAATGCATCTAAAGACACAACTGCCCCTCCTGCCTTCACTACTCCTACCCCTGACCCAGAGCTTATCGGTATTGAAGATTACTCATTTGAGGTATGTCCCCCCACTAGTACTAGTAGTAGTGAGTCTAATGGTGGTCAATATGTGTTACTAAATAGGTCTACTCGAGGTCAAGCACCTAAAAGATATGAACTTACTCTTCAAGCTAAATCAAAGTACCCAGTATCCAATTATATGTCCACTAAAAGATTATCCAAGTCATATGCATCATATGTGAATCAAATATCCGTTGTATCAGTGCCTAACAAAGTGCAGGATGTATTGGGAGATCCAAAGTGGAGAAAAGCAATGGAAGAAGAGATAGAGGCGTTACAGAAGAATGATACATGAGAACTTGTGTCTCCACCACATGACAAGAAGGTTGTTGGTTGTCGTTGGGTGTTTACTATAAAGCAAAATGTAAATGGATCAATGAACCGGTACAAAGCACGCCTTGTTGCAAAAGGGTTTACTCAAACGTATGACATTGATTATGATGAGACATTTGCTCCTGTTGCCAAGATTAATACTATTCGTGTTCTGCTTTCTTTTGCGGCTAGTTTATATTGGCCACTTCGACAGTTTGATGTCAAGAATGCGTTTCTTCATGGAGAGTTAGCTGAGGAGGTATACATGAGTCTTCCACCTGGGTATGTAGCTGCTTCTTCTGGTGAATTTATATGCATATTGAGAAAGTCTTTGTATGGTCTCAAACAATCACCTCGTGTATGGTTTGAGAGGTTTTCACAGTTTATGGGTAAGGTTGGTTACAAACAGAATAATTCAGACCACACCTTGTTTCTCAAGCATCAACAGGGGAAGATAATAGCCTTAATTATTTATGTCGATGATATGGTAATAACTTTCTATGATACTGTTGAGATGGACAAATTGCAGAGACAACTAGCCATTGAGTTTGAGATGAAGGACTTTAGTGATCTCAAATATTTCTTATGAATTGAGGTAGCCAGATATTGCATATGCGGTAAGTGTGGTGAGTCAGTTCATGCATAACCCAAGCGAGAGCCACATGGACGCTGTTGTGAGAATCTTAAGGTATTTGAAATCAGCTCTTGGGAGAGGAGTAATGTTTTCTAAACACAACAATATTCTTGATGTTTGTGGCTTCACAGATGCAGATTGAGCTAGAAATATTACAGACATAAGATCTACATCAGGTTACTTTACCTTTGTGGGAGGTAATTTGGTTACATGAAAAAATAAGAAACAAAAGGTTGTGGCACGTTCTAGTGCTGAGACTGAGTACAGGGGTATGGCTCATGGAGTATATGAGTTGTGGCTGATAAATTTATTACGTGATTTGGGTATCAAACCCAAATGTGCTATGCAACTGTATTGCGATAATAAGACAGCAATTGATATATCACAGAACCCAGTGCAACATGATCGTACTAAGCATGTGGAGGTTGATCGTCATTTTATAAAAAGAGAAGTTAGATGCCAATATTATTAGCTTCCTTTTTGTTCCTACTGATGAGCAACTTGCAGATATATTCACCAAAGGAATATCAAGGAAGGCGTTTTATGACTCATTAAGCAAGTTGGGCATGATTGATGTGTATGCGTCAATTTGAGGGGGAGTGTAAGTGTAAGTCATATTAGGAATGTAATATTGTAATTATATCGTAGGGTTTTACTTACCAATCGTATTCCTTGTAATCTCTTATATAAATCTCCACTTTGATGGTAAATAATATATCAAACAATTTATTCTTTCATCTTCATTAGATCTAAGTATGACTAAGGTTTTTCATTCCGAGCATAGAGATATCGGAGAAGATCGATCACCATGGCCGTCGGAAGACTAGATTGACCATCTCCAATAATGCCAATTGCCGCAACCCCAAGACTCCCTCAGTCCCCCCAAGTTATATTTTCTAGTTGTGTGAGCCTGTGTGTGCGTCTCTAGTTCCCGTTGTCGTCACGGCTGAATATATTAAGCTAACATTAGCTGTCTTCTTCTTTGCATTTTGCAATGCCTTCTGGGTTTCCAGAAGTAGTATAGTATGACTATGCAGTAGGTTTCCATTTGCCAACCAAAACATAGAAGGCACAGCTGCTACTAAACAAGACCTACTTGATTTCCAAATATCCCCATAGTCGTATTATTCGTCTAATTTGAGTGGGTCAATGTGATTCATGGGAACTGTGTCTGTAAGATTGATAAGACGTGGTGGAATTCACACTTCACAGCAAACAAGAGTTGTCAAACATTAAAAAAGGGGTTGAGTTTAATTGCTGATTTTATTTGCATGTTTGGTTAATGAATAATTATCTAGAACCCCTACTTTACATTAATAATTGCATTATTACTTTTATGATGGGCATAAATCCATTTTTCGGTTGGAACGGGTCAAAAAATAATATAAATCGGTCTGAATCGGTTTAAATTGGATTGATTTCGGTTTAACTTAAAAATTGATCATAATTAACCTAATTTTTTTATATATATTATTTTTAGCATGTGTCACTTTATTACTTTATTTTTATTTGATATTTTTTTTCTAATATGTTACTTTAAGAAAACAAAAATTTCTAAAAAATTATATGTATTTATATACACACTCATATGAACTAACATTCTTGAAGAAGTATACTATTAAAATATATATATATATATATATATATTTTGACATTTAATCTAACAATCATTGTAAATTCGTGATAAAAAAGAATTGAGAGGAAAACCTAAACCTATATACGTTTTAATTTCATAGAGAATAAAAACAAAATATTAAATTTTGTAAAAAGTCTCCCCTTATTGTTTTAAATTCGGGTCAAATCTGAAATCGATCCAACCCGATCCGGTTTCAGGTTGATCCAAATAACGGTTGATTCGATTTTAAAATTTGGTTTCGGATAGAGATTTTTCAAATCCGAATATTTCGGATTAGATACGGTTTGGACAAAAAATCGGTCTAATCCGAATATGCCCACCCCTAATTACTTAGCTTTGTTTTTGAAATAAATAGAAAGCAAATGTGATGGATTTGCATTCCTGTTTTTTTTTTGAAATAGCAAAATGGTGAAAGGGATTGGGCACACTAGGTTTGGTTAATGGCATTTTCCTTGTGCAAACTTCGTCTCATAGTGTGTATACTCTACTCTATAACAGACGTCAATTTCCTCATAAGAAGGTATCTGAAGCTCAAAATATGTTTTATTTGTCGGTGAGTTATGACTTGAATGATTAAGACAAATCATCGGTGATAAAAGGATCGGAAGCTGAAGATAAGCCTATGTGAGGGGCGGGGATAACGTTGGCGTCCTCGGCGGTGCGGTGGGCTGTGAGGTGAGGATGGGGAGAGACCGAAGCGGTCGTCGCCATCGCAGAGTCTAGGACGGCATGCCAGTGATCATGCGTTCTTCTTCAATATGGTGGTTCTTAGGTCTGGTGAGATCATGGTGGTGGATTCACACGGATCGTTTGGTTTCGATCTGGAGATGTTTTTGATCTGGATCGGGTTCTAGTTCGCTTTGGGTTGGACAACGCAAGATTGGGGTGGCGAGTCTTGGAGCGATCTTGACGAGAGACTGTTGGTGGTGGCGGTCTGGCGAGGCTGGGTGATGGCGTTCAAGGATTGGCAGGCGGCGACAGTAGCTCCTATATCTATAGAATGGACTTGGAATTCGGCTGCCTGATCTGGGTTCAAAAATATTGCCCATTTAGGGAAAATATGTTCTATTTTATATATTATTTTTATTATCTCTGTGTTGTTTTGAATAAGAAGACTTAGCGTTGTTCTGGTATTGAGATATCGTGTGTCTTGTTGTTTTAGATAAGCTGTCAATTCATTGTTTTGTTAATTTGTCCTAACCTTTCAACCTTATACCGACAAGATGAAATATTAGATCACTGAATATGATTACGTATAACAACCATAATAAGAAGTTTGCTTTATTAACTGTTAATATGCTTGTTTTTAATATAATTATTATTCTGTTATGTCACCGTTTTATTAAAATAAATATAGTTAAGAATGAAATACTTTTGTTAACTAATGTATATTAGAATACTTTACTCTTTAACTTTAAAATTTAGATAATATATCCCTTCTTATAATTTATAATTTTATAAATCAAAAGTTCCATGCAGCCATACCGGCCTTAAAAAAACTCTCTAAAACCTGGCCGGTTTTTTTCTTTGTTTCTTCGCTTGTTTGCCTCAGTAACTTTGACTCCCATTCCATTTGTTTTTGTTGTTTAATGCAATAAAAAAGAAATAAAAGCTATTGAACAGTATCCTGTCATCTAGTTCTTCCCAGCTTGTGCTCTGCAATATTTGAGCCCAAATTAACTGTTTTCCTCTTATTCCCACGATAAACAAACAAAACCACTCTTAAAGGGTCTCTCAGATTTGCTCTGCTTTGCTTTCGGCCTCTCTGGCTCCCTGGCTTTGTGCTCTGGGATTCACACATATCTCACTACTGGAAACTCATTTGATCTCAAAAGGTGACATTTTTCACTTATCCAATCACTTCCCTTCCTGGGTTTTTGCTTAAGTTTTGTTTCTGATTCATAAGTAGAAACTTTCTGTTCTTTTTCTGCATAAAGAACCCAGATTTCAGTCCTCTATTAAGCTCAAACAAACCCTTTGTCAATAAAGTTCCCATCTTTTTGATGATGAGTTATAGAAAATTTGATCTATGCATCTGGGTTTTGTCAATCTTGAGTTTGGGTTGCTTCTGTAGTGGGTTTACACCTGTAGACAATTACTTCATAGATTGTGGTTCACCAACTAATACTTCAGTTGGTAACCGTGTTTATCTTGCTGATAAGTTAGCTTCCAAATTCCTTTCAACCCCAAAAGATGTACTTGTCACTGGTCCATTGACAACAATCACTTCCTTGGATGATTCACCTCTGTATCAAACAGCAAGAGTCTTTACTGGGTCTTCAAAGTTCACTTTTTCGATAGGTCAGACTGGTAGGCACTGGATCCGCCTCTATTTCTATCCATTCGTTTCGGGTAGTTATGATCTGAAAAAGGCCAAATTCTCTGTCTCCACCCAAACCTATGGCCTGCTTAGTGATTTCAGTGTGCAGAACTCTTCTGTTATGAAGGAGTTTTCGGTGAATGTGACTATGAATAGCCTTGTGGTCACTTTCACCCCTTCGAGCGGTTCATTTGCATTCCTCAATGCCATAGAAGTTGTTTCTGTACCCGATGATCTCATTACCGATGATGCCAGCACCACTCCTGGTAAGTTCCAGGGTTTGATGAGTCAGGCTTTGGAGACTACTTGGAGGGTGAATATGGGTGGACCTATGGTGACCTTTGAGAATGATACCTTGTGGAGAACATGGGTTCCTGATCAAGGTTTTCTAGTGAGCAAGAACTTGGTCAAAGATGTCTCAAATGTTGCGGCTGTTCAGTATGCAGATGGTTTTGCAACTGCAGAAACTGCTCCTAGAACTGTTTATGGTACTCTCGTAGAGATGAACTCAGCTGACGATCCTAACAGCAATTTCAACGTGACGTGGGAGTTCAATGTGGATTCTGGATTTCAGTATCTTGTTCGCTTTCACTTTTGCGACATAGTGAGTAAAGCTCTAAACCAGCTTTACTTCAATGTGTATGTTGACTCTTTGAATGTTGCCCCGGATCTCGATTTGAGTACTACAACAGTTAACGTATTGGCTGCAGCATATTACTTGGATTATGTTACAACATCAGTTGCTAATGGCAAACTTCGGATCAGTATTGGTCCTTCCTCTGTGAATAATGCTTATCCCAATGCCATTCTAAATGGGCTTGAGATTATGAAAATGAACAACACAGATAGCAACCTCGGTGGAGCAGGCGGGGTGGTTACTTCAAATTCAAGTTCAGAAAGGGATGATGTCGGAGTTATAGTGGGTGCCAGTGTTGGATCACTTATTGCAGTGGTGTTGGCTGCTATTCTCTTTATTCTGTGCAGAAGAAGGAAGGATAAGGCAAACCCGGGCCATTCCAAGGCATGGGTTCCTTTCTCCATGAATGGAACCAATTCACACACCATGGGAAGCAAGTACTCCTATGGAACAACTGCTAGTGCTGCTTCCAACTACCGGTATCGATTTCCTTTTGGTGTAGTTCAAGAGGCTACAAACAACTTTGAGGAGAGTTGGGTTATTGGAATTGGTGGTTTTGGGAAGGTTTACAAAGGAGAATTTAATGATGGAACTAAAGTGGCTGTCAAGAGAGGAAATCCACGGTCTCAACAGGGCCTTGCAGAGTTCAGGACAGAAATTGAGATGCTTTCTCAATTTCGTCATCGACATCTTGTGTCATTGATTGGGTATTGCGATGACAAGAGTGAGATGATTCTGATTTACGAATATATGGAGAATGGGACCCTGAAGAGTCATCTCTATGGCTCTGGTCTACCCAGCCTAAGCTGGAAGGCAAGACTTGAAATATGCGTTGGATCAGCTAGAGGACTTCACTACCTTCACACTGGTGATGCAAAAGCAGTTATTCATCGTGATGTGAAGTCTGCAAATATCTTGCTTGATGAGAACCTCATGGCCAAGGTTGCTGATTTTGGGCTTTCCAAGACTGGTCCAGAACTCGATCAGACCCATGTGAGTACTGCAGTAAAAGGGAGTTTCGGATACCTCGATCCTGAATATTTTAGAAGGCAACAACTGACAGAGAAATCAGATGTGTATTCATTCGGGGTGGTTTTGTTTGAGGTTCTTTGTGCAAGACCTGTCATAGATCCTTCGCTCCCAAGGGAAATGGTTAACTTGGCTGAGTGGGCGATGAAATGGCAGAAGAAAGGGCAGTTGGAGCAAATCATAGATCCTACACTTGCAGGAAAAATAAGACCAGATTCTCTCAGAAAATTTGCAGAAACCGCTGAAAAATGCTTGGCTGACTATGGTGTTGACAGGCCTTCAATGGGTGATGTCTTGTGGAATCTGGAATATGCCCTTCAACTTCAAGAGGCGGTAGTTCAAGGGGACCCTGAAGATAACAGTACCAATATGATCGGCGAGTTATCTCCACAAGTTAACAATTTCAATCACCTCGACACAACTGCATCTCCTGGACAGTTTGAAGTCTCAAGTGTGGATGATCTTTCAGGTGTTTCCATGAGTAGAGTATTCTCACAGCTGGTGAAGTCTGAGGGTCGGTAACTGTTCTTCTGAGGTAGACTCTTGCTCGAGTTTTAGTTTCGCTTCTGATAAACTTTTGTGGATTAAACCTTAAGAAGCATTCTTTGTTCCGTTTTGTACAGAAGGGGTGGTGGTTTGAGTGTCTTATGCCAAATTCATACTATTAAAGCACAAGATGTATAGAGTAGGTTTCCTTAACCTCTCACAATTCCTATTTAAACTAGGATTGTCCAATGACTCAGCCCTACTAGGGTTAGGCAATGTACTTGTATAAATACCCTTGTAAACCATTGTTTTAATACACAAAAAAGTATTACAGCATACTGTTTCTTGATGGAATCAGAGCCCGAATCCGGGACACAACCACAACCAAAACCCTAACCCTAAACACAGCAAACCCAAAAGAGCAACCATGACAAGAGGTGACGAAACACTTGCATCGATGTTGAAGAACATGACGGACGAAGACCAGGAGAAGCTAGCCAAGCTGTTAAAAGAAAAGGTCCTCAAAGAGCCGTCCTCGTCGAACAATGTGCGCACACCAGAAGCATGGGAGTTCTCAAACCATCCTCTCTATATTCATCATTCGGATCAGCCGGGGATGATTCTTGTATTACAAGCACTAGCAGAGGACAACTACACGCATGGTCACAATCTATGGCCAATGCTTTGAAGATTAAGAACAAAGTTGGCTTCATCGATGGAAGCAGCCAAAAACCGACTGAAGAAACAGACGAGCAGATTCAGTGGGAAAGATGCGACACACTTGTGAAGACATGGCTTGTTTCTTGCATGTCTCAGCCACTTGCAAACAGTGTGAACAATTGCAAGAGTGCTAGAGCGGTGTGGGTAGAACTTCAAGAAAGGTTTGGACAGACAAATACCGTGCAGCTCTTTAACATTGAGAATTCGATTCACAACTGTGTACAAGGCAGTGGCAGTGTAACCTCCTTCTTCACTGCGTTGAAAGGCTTGTGGGATGAGTGTGATGCTCTTTGTGATATGGGTGGATGTGAATGTAAGATCACGGAGTATGTGAAGAACCAAATGACAATGAAATTCCTCATGGGACTCAGTGATGAGTATGATGCTCTTCGCAGCAGTGTCATAGCAATAGAGCCTCTGCCGAGTGTCAACAAAGCTTACTCCATGGTTCTACGCCATGAAAAACAAGCGCAAGCGGCAACAAGAGGGAAGACAATGATAGAAGGCGCAGCTTTTTCAATCAAGAAAGATGGCCGTTACAACGAGAAGAAAGGTGAAACAAGATGTGAGAAGTGCAACAAAACTAATCACTTGACTAAGGATTGCAAGGCACATCTCAAGTGTACCTTTTGTAATTGGAAGGGGCACACATGGGAGGAGTGTCGGAATAGAAAGAGGGCAGAAGAGAGAACCAAAACTCAAGCCTTGAGTAATCATGTCTCAAGCATTGACAATGCAGAAGGAAGTAACGGGCAGTTCCCATTCTCCAAAGAAGTTTGCCAGCAGCTTGTCGACATGCTCAACAATAATGCTCGAAATGCCGAGGTGAATCACGTTGGTAAATACTCCAATCCTGACCCATTGACAGGTAAAGCTTACCAGGTTTTCCATAATAACATGAGTAGCGTATGGATTTTGGACAGTGGTGCTACCGATCACATTGTATGTGACCCCAAATTACTCACTAATATATGTCCAGCCAATAATTGCTTTGTGAAACTCCCCACTGGTACTACAAGTCGTGTTACACATATGGGTTCAGTTGTTTTCTCACCTCACTTTACATTACATAATGTCCTTTGCGTACCAATGTTCTATCTCAACTTGATCTCCATTAGTAAGTTAGCCTCTGATTCATTCTGTGTCACCATATTTCTTAAACACGTTTGCTTCATACAGGACCTACGCTCCGGGAAGACGATTGGGATGGGATCTGAGAAGGAGGGACTTTATTGCCTCGACAAAGCTCAACAGGCTACATGCAACTCCATTGAGTCTACTTCGCCAAAGCTTTGGCATCAACGTTTAGGTCATCCCTCTTCTAGAGTTTATCCTTTGTTTCCCTTTCTCAAAAATAAGTCTTGTGATGCAAGCAAGTGTCAAGTTTGTCCTTTGGCTAAACAAACCAAAAATGCATTTCCATTAAGTACAATTTCAAGTAAAAGTCATTTTGATCTGATTCATGTTGACATTTGGGGAGGATACCATGAACCATCTTATTGTGGGGCAAAATATTTTCTCACCATTGTTGATGATTTTACAAGATGTACATGGGTTTATCTCATGATTCAAAAATCTGAGGCCAGAAAACTTTTGATCGATTTTATTAATCTTGTCGAAAAACAGTTTGATAAGCACGTTAAACTCGTGCGTAGTGACAATGGTCCTGAATTCAAAATCAAGGATTTTTATTCCTCTAAAGGCATTGTTCACCAAACTAGCTGCGTCAACACGCCCCAACAAAATGGCGTTGTTGAACGTAAGCATCGACATCTTCTTAACATGGCTAGGGCATTATTGTTTCAAGCCAACCTTCCCAAACCATTCTGGGGTGATGCTATTCTTACTGCAGCCTACTTGATCAATCGCACACTCACACAGTTGTTTAAAGGAGTCAGTCCATTTGAAAAATTATTTCAGAAAGCACCACAATATGAACACCTCAAAGTATTTGGTTGTCTCTGTTTTGCCTCTACACATCCTTTAAAACCAACCAAGTTTGACCCTCGTGCAGATAAATGCATATTTTTGGGGTACCCTCAAGGCCAAAAGGGTTACAAACTTCTTGATCTTGAACGTGAGCGTGTTTTTGTATCAAGGGACGTTTTGTTCCATGAACACAGTTTTCCTTACCTTGATAACCTGACCGTGTCTCCTAGAGTTTTCCTTCCTCATGAAGACATACAAAACCCTAGAACCTCAGTCCATGCTCATAATCCTGTTGCGTCATCTAGGGTTTCCATCACACCACACAACTCAAGTGAATCTCTTGTGATTTCCATCCAACAGCCGAGCTCTACTGTACCTCCTCAGATTCCCATTCAACAGCCAAATTCTACCGATCAGCAAAGCTCTCATGAGTCATCAACACCTCCATTAGAGACCACCACTCCAAATTCTACCGAACAGCCAAATCCTACCGATCCCGAACCTCTAGATTATACACATACCTCACCACACGCTTCCGAAACTCAACCAAGACGATCCTCTCGACCTACAAGGCATCCTGACTTCCTGCGTGACTACCACGTCGAGGCAGCACTCCCTTCTCGGTCTCCCTCGTCGTCTTCAACGAGCACAGGTACACCACACTCCTTTTCCAATGTTTTGTCATATTCTCGGCTTTCACCCACTCATAAAGCCTTTACCACTAACCTCATGTGTCACAAGGAACCTCAGTCTTATTCACAGGCAGTTCAACATGTTGAGTGGCGCAAGGCTATGCAAGCCGAGATTAAAGCCTTGGAACAAAATCACACTTGGAGTCTTGTTCCTTTGCCGCCTCACAAGCGTACCATTGGCTGCAAATGGGTGTACAAAATCAAGCTGCATCCAGATGGCACCATTGAACGATACAAAGCTCGCCTCGTTGCAAAGGGTTATAGCCAAGTTGAAGGCATTGATTACCGAGAGACATTTGCTCCTGTTGCCAAGCTCACAACCGTCCGTGTTCTTCTTAGTCTTGCTGCACTGCGTGGATGGCATCTTCATCAACTCGACGTCAACAATGCATTCCTCAATGGTGACCTTACCGAAGAAGTGTACATGCAGCTTCCTCCTGGCTTCGGCAGAAAGGGGGAGAACCGAGTTTGTAAGCTGCACAAAAGTCTCTATGGCCTTAAGCAAGCTTCTCGACAATGGTTTATAAAGTTGTCACTTGCTCTTAAAGAAGATGGATTCATGCAAAGCTGGTCTGATTACTCTCTCTTCTGCCGAAAGCGCTCTGGAAAAATCACGGTACTACTTGTCTATGTGGATGACATTATCGTGGCAGGAGATTGTTTAGATGACATTGCAGCTACAAAGGAGAGACTTGCTCGGAACTTCAAGTTAAAGGATCTCGGTCAGCTTCGATACTTCCTAGGAATAGAGGTGGCTAGATCACAGCACGGTATAGCTCTATGTCAGAGGAAGTATGCACTTGAAATATTGGAGGACAGTGGTTTCTTGGCTGCCAAGCCATCTCGGTTCCCGGTAGATCAAAATCTATCTCTTATGAAAACAGACGGAGAATTACTAGTAGATACCTCACAGTATCGCAGATTGGTTGGCAGGTTAATCTATCTTACCATCACTAGACCGGATCTGTCTTACGCTGTGAATATGTTGAGCCAGTTCATGGAGAAGCCTCGACAAGCTCACCTTGACGCAGCACATCAAGTGTTAAGGTCCGTTAAAAACTCACCTGGACAGGGAATTCTTTTGCCAGCCAAAGGAAGACTTGAGTTAACTGCCTATTGTGATGCCGATTGGGCAAGATGCAAGGATACTAGAAGATCCTTGACTGGTTACTGCATAATGTTCGGCAAGGCCCCTGTGTCATGGAGAACAAAGAAACAAACCACTGTTTCTCGTTCAAGTGCTGAGACAAAATATAGGTCAATGGCTACAACATGTTGTGAAGTCACTTGGCTCCGTCACATCTTGCGAGACTTGGGAGTACAACAAATGCAAGCAACACAATTTTTTTGTGATAACCAAGCTGCAATTCATATTGCAAGTAATCCGGTTGTCCATGAAAGGACCAAGCACATTGACATTGATTGTCACATTGTGAGAGAAAAGATGCAGAAAGGAATAATTCGAGCTTCACACATTGGGACCAAGGAGCAGATAGCAGACTTGTTTACAAAACCGTTAAGCACGGCACGGTTTGAAGTGCTTCTTGGCAAGTTAGGTGTCATTAATATCCACTCTAACTTGAGGGGGAGTATTAAAGCACAAGATGTATAGAGTAGGTTTCCTTAACCTCTCACAATTCCTATTTAAACTAGGATTGTCCAATGACTCAGCTCTACTAGGGTTGGGCAATGTACTTGTATAAATACCCTTGTAAACCATTGTTTTAATACACAAAAAAGTATTACAGCATACTGTTTCTTGAAACGGATTTTTTATTTTCTTATTAATTTTGCACAATGTGAAGCAAACACGCTAGAGTTGGAAGGTTCCATACAGTTAGTTTCTCAACTCTGCAGCTTGCTGTTTACGTAATACAGGGCATGATTGCAAGAGGAAGATATTTCCGTTCTGATGAAGTCATCCGAACTAGAACCTGGTACAAGGATACAAGGCTACTCTTTCTTTTGCTGGTTTCTTTCATTAATAGCTTCAACATTCTTACTTCAGCTCAGTGGACACGTTCTGTGGATGATTTGTATTAACTAGACAGCTTCTATTTCCTGACTTCGTCCTATTCCTATTTAAGTGTTTATGCTTGTGCTATTCAACAATTTGGTCAGGGATATCACCTATGAAATCAGAAATATAAATTCATGTAAAGACGGTATTCTTCTTTCAGGAGAAACTAGCATAAGGTTAAAGAAAGTAAAGCATTAACATCAACACGTGTATCATGTTACATACAAGAGTTATGAGAAATTGAAGTTTGTTGGGGAAGAATTATATAAATATAACAGAAAGTTCAATACATAATATAGGAAATATAACAATATATGGCCAGGATTGAAAATAGAGAATCAATCTTAATATATGAGTGAAATAGTGTGAATCCTATAAAAGAAGTGTAAGGAAAATGAAGAACTTGATTTTCTGATTGAGACATGCCTAAATGCATTTGACTAAAGACAAATTTCGCCCCCTCCATTGTGCTTGTAGTTCAATAGACGTATGTGCGTCCGCCTTGTAGAATACAGTAATCGATGATTCATGATTGAAGCATCGCAATTTTGGACTCCAGCGAACCATAAATGACATTTTGTACTCTCTTGACACAAAGAAGACTTGAAGAAGAAATGAGGAAGATTGATCTTGATCTAACTCTTAATCCTCAAGGAGATATAATTGAGTTTAAATAGAACCCTAAATGAACTATTATATCCGTTTACTTATTTCCTTCAAAAAGATATTAATTCCCTAAAGACACATTAAAAAGACACAATTTCAAATGGAGAGATCATGAGTAATTTTATTTTCATTCATATTGGATATTATCAAATAATTTTCAACAATCCCCCACATGAATGAAAATGACAAAGAACAACAAGAAATTAGTGAGTACAAGCGAACAAGATATGCATTTGAAAATGTGTTTTTTGGACTTGAATCTTTCATAGTGAAGACCTATCGGATTTACTTGTGAAATAGTGAACTAAAGTCTTGAACTATTCATGTTTTATTGTAAATCGAGACAATAAGCTTCATATATGTTATTCTAATGCACTGTGGTTCTTACGTTTGTGTTCATTTTGGTCATGAACAATTTTCACATTCATGAGAGTTCTAGAGAACTGTTCGGGGTGAAAATTGTTTTTATTCGAACAACTAGGCTTGAGGCATGCCAATACCTATGAGTCAGGTACAACCTTGATTTTGATGTTTGTTCGGCTTCTGACTTCTTCTCAAACAACTGCCGTACAGGCGCTGGTCAGGCCGGCACTTAGGTTCTTCACAGACCTAGCTTAGGAGCAACTAGGATTTTTTCTGCTCTTCTCGCGAAGCGACCGTTTCTTACTCAGACCGAAGTGGTTGAGCAGAGCCATAAATCAGGATTGCAGGGCGCTAAAGAGTTTCTTGACAAACTATGGATATTTGCTAAGGTTATTTATCCTAACAATAGTTTTGTGGGTATTCGCCTACGGATAGGGCTTTATGAAGCGGTGGTAGACTGTTCGCTCACGGATGAGGCTTGGTGAGGTAGAAGCGGGAACTGTCGACTGATCGGGCTTTGGTGAGTAGCAGCGTGGAATGCCTACAGATAGAGCTTTGGTGAGAAAAAGACCTAAGAAATCTTTTTGGTAGAGGTGCTCCGAGGGAGGCTTGTTTTGCAGTGTGCAAAAGTTGTTTGTTGATTGATTGGTGATGTCCTTTTCTTCATTCGCCATGACCTTCTTATATAGTGAACACTAGAGTTTGTTCTTACTTACAAGCTCCGTCGGCTGAAGTTGAACTATAGCCGATGAATTTTTTATATATTCGTCGGCTATTTATAATACTATAGCCGACGAATTTGCAATATATTCGTCAGCTTTAGCATTTTTTATACTATTTTATTTCTAATTTATATGTTTAATTATCTTTTTTTATTATTTAACCATAGCCGACAAATATATTGAAAATTCGTCGGCTATAGTACTTTTTATACTAATTTGTTGGAGTTATTTCCAATTTATGTGTTTAATTATCTTTTTATACTAATCTGACCGTTAGATATCATTATTATGTTGAACTGCGTGTATGGGTAAATTTTTATCAAGATCCGACAACGTTAAGGACTCGATCCGGACGGTCAATCCTGTTAGTCAAACCTCTAAACGCAAAGAAACAGTAATTTGACCGTCTAAATTACGTATTTTGCTTGAACCTTCAACTGCAAATAGTTTCAAATCGATGAGACGCAACCAATGGTATAAAAATTTTATGAAAAATAACCATCGGAGATAGGGCTACCCCTAGAGAGATAAAATGAAAAAATGAATTGACCGCAACTATCGGCACCAAAACTTTATCGGAATTACGTGATTTTTCAACCGTACACATATTTCATCATTCTGGACATATCATATTTCACAACTTTTTTTCGTTTGAAGCTGCTACATAAAGTTTGTTTTTAAAACGAAAAATTTACTAAACACTTGGTAAACAAGTTATACATCATTAGTAGACATATTGTGATTGTGATGATCAATCTTGTGAAACAAAAATCCGACAGCCAGATCTCATCCTTATGTTGAAATGTGTGTATGGGTAAATTTTTAAATTGAGCCGACAACGTTAAGAACTCTATCCAGACGGTCAATCTCGTAAGTCAAACCCCTAAACGCAAAGAAACGGTAATTTGACCGTCTAAATTACGTATTATGCCCGAACCTTCAACTGTAAATAGTTTCAAATCGATGAGATGCAACCAGTGGTATTAAATTATTAATTTATTTATTTAACTATAGCCGACGAAACATTAGGTTATTCGTCGGCTATAGTATAGGGTTTATGGTTTAGCCGACGAAACATTACAGTTCGTCGACCAATATTGTTTTAGCCGAACAAATACATCTTAATTTGTCGGCTAAGAGATCTTTAGCCGACGAAACATGATATAATTCGTCGGCTAAAACAATTTGGTCGACAAAATATGGCCTATTTCGTCAGCTAAAACTGAAAAATACAAAAAAACAAGCTTTTTACTCTAAACCATACCAATTTCCTGTTCATATATCACCAAAATTAAACAAAAATATGAATTCAACAGCTGGTAGCATATAAAGCACACTTCAATATGTATTACAAATTCAAACTAAGAAGGCTCGTAATCGGAATCATCCGATGAGTCTTCTTTGGTGTCAAAATTAATTTCTGGCAATTTATGCATTTCCTCATCACAAGAGTCTTTGTCTTTGTCTGTTTCTTGATTTGGATCAACATCAATAAGCCTTGCGTCTAAATCACGAATTCGAACCGAACAACCCTTTTAAAATTATTAAGGTGAATTGTAGAGGAGTCAGGAATACCTATTGCGCTGGGCTCTTGATACGTAACATCTTCTTCCTCGTCTTCGGCCTCTCCAAGTGTAGTCGTCCGGTAAATGTTTCGAAGGTGCACAAGGTTGACTACTTTCCACGCATCACCCTTAACAAGGTCATCAATATAAAACACTTGTTTTACCGATGAGGCAAAAATAAACGGGTCATCTTCGTAACAGCTTATAGCAGTGTTCACTGATAAAATCTCGTACTAATCGATCTTCATGCTCTGCAGGCTGCTAGTATCAAACCATTTACAATTGAACAGGTGCACTGTCATGCCTTGCCCATAAATGAGTTCCACCACTGAATCGAGAACACCGTAATAGTCAACTCCATTTTGCCCACCATGCGCCATCACCCCAGAATTTTGTGTTCTCCGTCTGTTGTCTCTCTGTACACATATAAATTGCACGCCATTCACTTTGCACGTCGGATAAACTCTTGAAATTATCGGCTTCATTGTTAGAATTCTTAGTTCGTGCGACCAATTTGGGTAACCATCGAATTGAATATGGTTCACTTGCAACAGAATATTCAATGTATTGTAAATATGAATAATTATGCAATGAAAGAGTTATGAATAAAAATAAATAATTACATACCCAGCCGCCAAAATAGTTCTGAACTCCTTGTTGTGGTAGTCGAGATCACCTTGAATATCTGGATAGTATAAATGGATGTCTTTCCAGTATTCAACTTCTGGACAGTTAATCAATACCCACCAATGAGCTATGACTAGCTCATGTGGTTACAACTTGTAGGAGTCTGGCAAAATTCCATAAACTTCAACATCATTAGAGACTATGGAAAGGTTGAACTTTGGTACATCTACCGGTATGGTTTATGGAGTTTCCTTCATGCGCAATATAGACTTAAGCTATACATCCTTCATGCGCGGATTTATTAGCGACATAAGCTATGGAGTCTCCAAGTTGCCTATAAATAAATTGTTGTAATGTGTTATGATTATAAATTGAACATGTAAATTATAATTTAGATGTAAAAAACATACCTTTCCATGGGATACATCCAAGTATAGTGTACTAGACCGGTAAACAACAATTGCTCGGGAAGATAGATCATCAGGTGCGGCATGATGTCAAAAAAATTTAGAGAAAATATCCTCTCAATTTACACATGTTATAAATAATGTCCTCTTGTATTTCCCGGAGGTCAGATTTTGTCACTTCCCGTGTACATAACTTCTAAAAGAATCTTGACAGCACTACTAACGGCTCCACCACCTGACGGAGAAGGAACGGTCGAATGAAAATAGGGAAGAGACGTTGTAGCAAAATATGACAGTCATGACTCTTTAACCCATACATTTTATTGTCCCGAATGTTTACACACCGGGTTATATTTCCTGCGTAGCCTGAAGGATACTTCACAGAACTCATCCACCTGAAAATTACGTTCTTCTGGTCATGCTTCACGGTGTAAGGAGCTTGAGGTATTTTTTCTTCCCTTCTTTCAACCACAAATGTCTTCGTATCTCCATTTTTTTAAGATCAATGCGTGCCTTCGGACCGTCTTTCGTCTTTCCCTCCAAGTTCAGCACTATTCCCACCACACTGTCACACATTCTTTTCTATGTGCATCACATCTAGGTAGTGTCTGATCAACAACTTACTCCAGTATGGGAGTTCCTAGAATATGCTCTTATTTGTCCAAAATTTATACATGTTGGGTCTGTCAGGTATTGCCGCTACAATATTAGGATGATTACTGAGCTGCCTAAAATCATACTCATTAAGCACTGCTAAAATTTCTTCACTCGTCCATCTTCTAGGAGGCACACCGTTTTCTACAGTCCCATCAAATGTCTTGTCATCGAACCGTCATTCGTGATCATACGGAAGGAGAGTACGGTGACCCAACCTGCATATCTTGTTGCAATGACTACTGCTCCCCTCATCGCTAAGGCACGCTGGACAAGCCTTGTATCTCCTAACAATGTTGCCCGACAACATCCCATGGGCAGAAAAATCACTAATGGTACCAACAATCATGTCATGCATCTGGAGCATCTCGTGCATGTACTTGTCATAAGTGGGATGAACAACGTCCTAAAAAACTTAAGCTCTTCAATCAAGGGTCTCAAATACACATCGAGACACTTCCTTGGATAACCGGGTCCCGGAATCAACAAACTCAACATATTGTATTCCTTCTTCATGCACATCCATAGAGGAAGGTTGTATGGTACCAAAATCACCGGCCATACACTGTATTGAAGACTCATGTTGCCAAAAGGATTGAACCCGTCGGATGAGAGCCCGAGCCTCACATTTCGGACATCTGACACAAAATGAGGAAACTCAAGGTCTACATGCTTCCAAGCCTCCCCATCAACAGGGTGTATAAGGGTATCTTCACCATGCAATTCCATATCATCATGTCATCTCATAGCTTTGGCCGTGTGTGATGACATGTACAACCGCACCAGCCTATCTCTCAAAGGGAAATATCGAAGTACCTTCACAGATTTTCTATTGCCTCAGAAGTCAGCTTATACCTGCCACTCTTACATACCGGACATGTGTCAAGGTCACCAAGGTCATTCCCTTCTAGATCTTTACCCCAGAAGAGAACACAATCATATCTGCATGCATGGATTTTGATGTAGGAAAGTCCAAGATCTTTCAGGATACATCGGACTTTATGATGAGTAGTAGGAAGACGATGACCGTGAGGCAGCATCGAAACAGTGTATTGTAGATAATCATCAACAGCATTCACGGTCGATTTTGTCTCAACTTTAATCTTCACAACGTCCATCACACTTTCAACAATTTCATATATATTATCAAATTCAAATCGATCAACTCAATCACACTCAAAATCCAATAATTCAACTCAAAGTAAAACTCAAAATCAATATATATATATATATATATATATATATAACTCAAATAAAACTCTTAAATCAATCCAAAAACAATATATATACACTTATACGTACCTATATATAGCGCCACAAACTAATTTTAGACAGATTTTGACGACACCCAACAATTTCGCCAACACCCAAACTTTTTTCCCGTTTTTTTTTTCAAATGAACTATTGTCTAGATCTGGAAATATAAGGACTTTTAGCCGACAAAATTATATATTTCGTCAGCTTAACTTTTAAAATTTCGTCGGCTATAGTTTACAGACTATAGCCGACGAAAAAATATTTTAGATACCGAAAAATTAACTTAGCTGACGATTTTTTATTTCGTCGGCTAAAGTAGACGTTAGCCGACGAAAAAAAAATTTCGTCCGCTATAATGTTTATTCTGGTAGTGTAAGGAAGGGTTCAATTTGGAGGATGATGTAACAAAATGAATAATTGTTAGCATAGGCTACACTATGCATTTTTAAACTCATTCAGTTGAATTATATGTATCAAGAAGTACATGCAGTTTGGCAGCCTCGTACTTTCCATGGAAGTTAGAAATTATGCATGCGTGCTCTTCAAATGATAAACTAAAAGCCTCTATGTATTCATTGTTGTGACATTATTGGATTATAAGAAATATAAGCAACACAAATGAATCACAAATCCAACAGAAGACACGACATGAAGTTTGCCACTCTTTACTAATGAAATTCTCAGATCCTTCTCTGTCAATTCAGACCCAAGTCGACAATTTTACAGGTTGTGTAAATAGGTTTGTCTCTTGCATTGCCTTTATAATTCACTTGCTGCTAGATCAGAAACACCAATTAGAAATTCGATCTATCTTGTAGATGATGACGTGAATGTATAAACGAGTGTATACAACATATTGAAACACATCGTACAAAGCTTAATCCAATATTGTAATTGTTACAAAATTTGGGAAAAGAAAATATTGACACAACCCAATTTCTCAATCAGTCAACCTATGTCTTATATTAAAGCAAGGGATCTTCAATGCCATATCAAATAAAAACAATTTTGGTTCCATGAGACTGTTGAAAGTTGAAACTAGTTCGAGCCTTCCAGGAGGAATACATCAAATACAGTGTAAATAATATCATCATTCATCAAGAAACAAGTGTTTCACCAGAATCTGGGTTTTCAAGCCAATAATTGCTGTGTTAAAACCTAGTGTATTGTTCTTCATGTGCAAGCCTTTCGATCTGCATAATGAGACCGCACGAAAAAAAGTAACCCTAATTTAAATTCACTTCCCCAAACCCTTAATCCAAACATGTTATGAAAAGGCAAAAAAAAACTAAATTGAAGAGGAGGTGGGACGATGGGTGAGATGAGAGAGGAGGCTACGATAGAACTAGTATGTTTGAAGAAGAGAATTAGAAAGATGAGGGATAGGGTTTCAAGAATAAAACAAGAAAGTAAAAATGTAAATAGAAATTTCATAATTAATAAAAAACAGAAATTGAAAAATATTAGAAGTCATAATTTGATAACATGTATGCCACGTCAGCTGTTATGTAAGGTAATATCTAAGTGGTTCACATAGCATTACTCAATAATAAAAGTGCAAACCGAGCAGCCTAAAACATTTGGCATAGAGTAGTTTCATTGTCCTAGATTAAGGAGTTCGATTCAATCGAAGAGAATGCATCAAGCAGGTTGATCCAACTATCGCCCTCCTCTTCGTCTTCCTCTCCACTCATTTGGCTCCACTGAACATTAGGGGAATTTTTCTGATCAATTTCATCATTCCTTGCAAATCGTCCTCTGATGCGCGGCCTGCTGTCTGCCAATGTCTTCCTACATGCATACTGAATTCGAAGGAGGAAACAGATTAAGGTTCTCGTTTCAATTTTATGTAAAACGCAGAACAGCAGAAATAACACGATATTTGATTTCAATAAAAACTGTCACACCTCATAGGGAGTACAAGTTCTATATGTAGCATATTTTTCATGGTTGTATATATACCTTTGTGACAAAGGTTCCCTTATCTTAAGGACAAGATCAGTCATTAGAACATTCCAACACCAGAACCATATCATATTTTAGAAGGAAACAATCGCTACATGGGCTATAGTTTGCTTTGGAAAGTAGTTCAAAAAATTACTCAAAAACGACTCATTAGAACCTACAATAACATTCATGAAAAGAAAAATAAATAAAGAAAAATATGATTTAATCAAGAAATATGAAGATTCAACTTGTTTACGATTGACATGGGTAGACTTCATATCGATCTCTATTGAGTTGAACACAATCTTAAACAATTAAAAATATATCAAGTGATATACGGAGAAAGTTCTATTTGAGACTGTAACTTCTGAAACTTCCCTTTACATATTAATATGAGCAATATCTCACTTCTCTTTCAAAATTTGTCGGGCTATATATGCATAACCAATCAAAGTTTAGAGTAATTAACCTACTTAATTAGAAAAAGATGAGAAAATCTCATGGGCTATAGCCCGGGTGACCTTACACCATCCTCTGTCATTCACTTCATCCCCAAATGTTAAGCTAGTGCGCCACTCATCTAGGTTTAGATTATTGTGTGGTGATAAATATTTTTGGTCTGAGTGAATACACCGTAGCAGCTCTCTTATGTCAATTTATTCTCATAGTGGTTTCTTTCAAAGTTCATACTCGGGCAAAAAAAAATAAAAAAATAAAAATCTTGTATGCATGATGTGTATATACACGACACAATTTTAACAATTCATATGTTTGACCATTCATGCATCAATATTATGTTCTTTAGTTTTAACCGTTCATATGTGTCATGTAAATACACGACCGTGTATTGAATATACTCCTAAAAATAAATAAAAACTCGTACCGTTGAAACCTCAAGCTATTGCTTTAGAAAATATTTAACTTTTTAATGGTCAATTTTTTCTTTAATGGTCGTTAGGGCACTATTTTCAACTATCGTCTCAGATCTTAAAATCTCAAGTCCGGCCTATGTGGCAGTCACACAAAGGCAATAGAAATGATAGCACAAAACAAGTAGAGGTATAGTGAAAGTAAAATGTTTACACAGAAGAATCTACATGTAAGAAGAAATCGTGGGCCAAAAAGCAATAAACGAGACCACCATCCTATTATGGCCACAAAGCTTAAAGTACTGGTGGGTCGTCAATGAGAAACTAGCCGAAGAATGCCAAAGATATATATCACGTCCTGATTTAAAAGAAAAAGGAGGAAGAGACTAGAAGTTTGAGAAAGGTGTTAACTAAACCTTAATGGTTTTGTTGAAGTTCCTGAGGTTTCTCTTGCTTTTGTACCTCTCGATTCTCTCTTTCTTCTCTTCAGGACTGTAACGACAGGCTTTGCTCATTCCTTCAATGATCATACTGCTGTCACTTGACAATGGACTACTTTCTGATGATGATTTGTAGCTGCTGCCTTGCAATTGCTGCACTTGCACCCCATTAGTAATGTTAATTCTCTGCATGCCATCAGTACCAAAAACATGTTTAGCAAATGTAAATAGCAGATTAGTATCTAATTGCCGGATACTCTCACATGATAATAATCGATAATCAACACCGACAATCTAGCAATACAACATGTTAGACACAAACCACCATGCATTTTATCTCGTAAATATAATAAGACTTATGGTTTTGCAATCACAACAAATAATGCACTTAATTAACGTTCACTGTCTTAGACAAAGATTCTACAATTCTTAAAACGACAAGGCATTTCACCTAATAATTATGGTCTAGATTAAGCTCCAATTATCAGTCTAAATAAGCAATAACATGATTTGAAAGAATAACATTTTCCGTTAATGTGGCAGACTAATGACGTGACACTAAACCCTAACTCATAGACTGCCCGGTAACGACTTGGTTTACCACATAAACCTAAAATTCAATTTGTATGATCTGGAGATCGAAACCTGAAGCATGCAGAGCCAAACCTGCAAATCCAAGTCGCCGGTGCTGCAAACCCTCCTGACGGGGCCGGTCTCGAGCTCCAGTAAGTCGGAGAAGAGCCGGTGGGTACCAACGTTGTTCTTCGGCTGGAGCGAGTGGCTGCTCTCACTCCTCTGAATCATCAGGCTCCGCTCGACCTCATGATGATCATGAGCCGTCGTAGTGGTACTCGCGTAGGTGGGCGAGCCGTCGTAGCTGCTGCAGCCGCTGCTACAGCTGTTGTTGCTGAACTCATTCGCCGCCACAGCGTGGTGGTGGTGGTGGGGGTAGTAGTCATTGTTGTAAGTCCCGAAGGGTAACACCGGCATTGGCAGGCCGTCGAAGTCGCGTGAGAATGTGTTGCTGTTCTGATTGTACATGGCGGCGCGTGGAGGAGTTGGCCAGTTGGAGAAGTTGCTCGAAATTTATGGAAGTAGTAGTGGGAAGGGTTTTGAGTGCAGGGAGTGAATATACTGGAGGGGATGGACGGTACTTAAAGCAAAAGGGCAGGGGGCCACAGAGAACAGGGACGACGGGATGGGTCTGCATGGTGATGTGGATGATGACGTTTTGGAGAGAGGAAAAGGCGTTGACCTAATGAAGGAGAGCTTATGGATTTCGATATCACACCCAAATTTTTGTGCGGTTAAGCTGTTCGATGAAATGCCTCATAGATACGGTATTTATGACAGGTTTTAAACTTTCATTTTTTAGTTGTTAAATTGATAATTTGATAACATAATAAATAAGATGACATTTTTACCGATGAAATAAATTAGTCGTGCCGTATAGATATGAATATAATGGTAAAAAAAACTGATGCATGGATAATTGATCGAGAGCATGAGTAGGGTCAGGTGTTTGGAAATTTTGCAGGTAGCTGATGAAATTAAGCTTGGATGGTACAAGTCGTAATGGAAGCCTGTACGTGTCTTTTGCCAGGTTAAATCTGCCTAGGCAAATATGAACAAGCTTCTAGTTTAGTACCTACAAACCCATATGAATGTACCAGTACCAGTCCCAGTCCCAGTCCCAGTCCCAGTCCCAGTCCCAAATAATTCATTAGTATTGAAGAGTAAAGATCTCACATCAGAAAAAAGATAAATAAAATATAACTTATAAGTGCATGAATTGTATCCAATTGTACCGAGACATTTTGTGATTAAAACCCAACATTGTAAAAGTGGTTAAGTTGAGACAGTATCGGTACAATGGTGATCCACGAGTCACGTTTGTCCCAGTTCAAGTTGGTATCAGAGCGAGTCCCTCTTCAATTACTTCTCCCAACGTAACGGGGGAAAGTCTCCCACCATAATGAGTCCAAATTCGGGTTCATCGAATTGAATTGTCGTCGGAAAAATTCCGATTGGCCCATACCATACCAAGTGTCTACAGTGAGCCTTGGACTGCATACCCAATTTCTGAAATGGGAATTGGACCGAATGAATGTACCGATTTTCGATGTGGGAATTGGACTGAATGAATTACACTTGCAGACCTAAAATGTTAGGTTGCACGTGAGGGGGAGTGTTGAAGAGGAAAGATCCCACATCAGAAAAATGATAAATAAAATATAACTTATAAGTGGATGAATTGTATCCAATTGTACCGAGGCCTTTTGTGATTAAAACCCAACACCTTAAAGGTGGTTAAGTTGGGACAGTATCGATACAATGGTGATCCACGAGCCACGCTTGTCTCACTTCAAGTATTGCATCTACCTAGAACCTAGAGGACTTGTTAGGTTTTCCTTTCATTTCTATCAGACTATCAGCTGTTAATTAACTTGAACTTGTATGGATCAGAACATATATATGTCACACTGGTGCATTGTAGAATGTATTGAGACAGACAACCGGACGTGAGGCCAAGTCTTCTAGGTAGCAAGGCTGGGTTCCAATTGAAACCCTTTAAAAAAACAAAGAATGATTAGAGTTGAGACGCATATATACTCCATTCTTCTGTATAAGATGTTTTAGTGGTTTAGTCTTCCATTGTTAAACTCTTCGTTTATACTTTTCTCGATCGCGATCTTTCTTCTCTGTCTAGTCGACAAAGAGTTCTTTTGGCCAAACTTAATTTAATTATCTTTCATCACTTTAGATCGAGGTCGGAGCCTGTTGATTAAGATATTTTTGTTAGACCCTGCGCTTTAGAGCGACAAGACATGCTGTGTTGAAATATTCTGCGATATTTTCTAATGATTTCCTAAACAATGAACCGATTCATATAGTAGCCCTCAATCTGTAGCAAATCAACAAGCAAGAGTTGGGCACTTTGAGGTGGTCCTGAAGCTATAGAAACTCTTGTTTTTCTCTACCAGTTTATTCCAAGCAGACGTTATCTCATCAAAATCTTACCCTACTTGCAACCCTCTTGATAGGAAGGATTTTATATATAGGATTAGGATCTTAAGCATGATTGTAAGTGCCATTGTCTTGCTTCTAATCTTCATCATTACAACAACATTATTATAACTTCTGATTTTTGTGTCAATTATTTTGATGCCTAATGTGTGTCTTCTATATACGAAAATATATAGAGGAGCCCATTTCTCAAAGTGCGAAGTGCTTATGGAAAATTTTTGGACTTCTCTCTGCAATAATTTTACCTAGTATAGCCGACTGTCATTTCAGATAGTAGTATATTCGTGGAGTAGCTAAGTTTTCACAAGCAGTACTCTCCATGGAATTAATGCTTAATTTCTTATAAGAAAATCCTCATGAGAATTTAGAAACTTAGACCAACTAAAATTCTAGATTTGGTTGTATTGTGGACTTTGCCGTTCCCTAGCCTCTTCTTTTTTCTTGTTGGTAAAAAAACTGAAAATGAAGGAGGCCGGGGGTAAATTAAGTTTAAATATATCTGAAAAGCTGTGGACTTCTCTTTGTAATTTACAATGTCAACATTAAACTCAGAAGCTTAATTAAACTCAGAGGCTTCAACAATGTTATAATTCCAGTTTCATTAACCGGTACTGATCCCAACTGAAGGCGAAGTGGATGCATGAGTTTGGCTAATTTTGGTTTCCTATCTATGCTCTTGAAACCAATCTAGGGCCTTTATATCATATGCTTGACTCTGAACCCTTAGCGATGATGCATCAATGAAGATGTACATCGACCCCGAGTAAGGGACCTCCTCCTCCTCAGCATCTTCCATTCGTCTACGAACAATTAATTAGCAGCTGTAGGTCCTTGAGAATCATCTATATCGTCACTTCAAAAAGGAGAACTACGAGTATGATGAGTAAGTATCTTGTGATCTGTCAGAGAATAAACTCAGTCCCCCCAAATCAATTGCCTCCAAGACATTTTGATCGACCTGCACAATCAAACTAGTGCGCAGAGTAACCAACTGGTCCAACGAAAAGTTTTGGAATTCGGTTGGTCGAAAACTCAGTTGGAAGACGATCGCATCCATTCCGATTGGAACGAAATTTGCATCCTCTGTTGCTCTTCACGGAGACTAGTGATTTGCACTTTGTGCAATGCCGTTGCGTAACGCAACAATGGAATTGTGTTACGTACTGTGCTAATCTACCAACTTGATGATATACTTGTCCCCTTGGGGGGCTTTCATGCATTGTTTTCATACTCAACTATTAATAATTACTTGCATATTTAGTACGTGCCATACTCAAACTGCATAAAGATTTTGCACTTTGTAAATGTCGATGCACATGGTGGCCTCAAACATGAGGGGAGCTTCATGCGTCTCTATCGGTTCTAATATGTGCAGTATTAAATTTGCCGAGTTTGTTTATCTGATATTGACGCGATTTTTCTTTCGTTTGGTGTGAATTTTATTCGTATTATACAAAAATGTTGATGAGCATGGTGGTCACAAACATGAGCGGGCTTGTGCGTCTCGATCGCATCTGATATGTGCAGTGTTAAACTTATTTAATTTGTTTATCAAACAATCATGATACGATATCTTTTTTTAAAAATAAATAACTGGTGTGGCTGTTATCAAATTTTTATTAATGAAACTATCAACTTCAATAATGCATAAACCTCTAATTACAATAAATGTTTGAAAAAATCCTATAATAAAATCGAGAATCTCCATGACAGTTTCATTTGTTTCGTCACACAATTCCTCATAATCAATTATTTTCTTATAATATATTATATAA
This sequence comes from Comarum palustre, assembly GCA_951800085.1. Classification (NCBI taxonomy): domain Eukaryota; kingdom Viridiplantae; phylum Streptophyta; class Magnoliopsida; order Rosales; family Rosaceae; genus Comarum; species Comarum palustre. The sequence goes on from OX637587.1 coordinate 4,529,250, forward strand.
TTAGGGTTGGACTCGGGTACCGGCTATACCGTACCGATTCCCGACAGTGCAAAATTTGATACCAGTACCAGTCGCCGAAGGCAGTATACCAAACTTTCAGTCGGTATCAGTACGTTTGGGTCTACGTACAAATCTGCCATTTTTTAATGAAAAAACAAGAACAGACAAAAAAAATAACACAACAGCTGTGTTTCTGATATTTGAGCAGTCTTCATCAGCAGAAGCAACGTCTATCACAATCCACTTCGACAACAAAAATAAATAAATAAATAAATAAATAATCAAAACAAACCTTGCCCAGCTTGCCTAACGGTAGGACTTGGGTGTCTGCCAACCTACATTCGAATTCTATTAATCTTCTTGCGAAATTATTTGGTAATTTAGGGATTTGCGAAAGATTGAGAGAGAAAGAGATACTATAACAATTGTGGGCTACACCAACATATCATATATATGCCACATGTTGCACAGACACTGCTAGACTTGAAGTGTCAGGGGACGCGTTCGATATTTTTTGAAACGTGTCTGACACGTTACATGGTGTGTCGAAGAATGTTGATTTTTCATCACTGTCCAACACATTGGCTGACACCCCACGTTAGCCTCAGACACGTTAATAGAGGATAGATCCTCGCATGAAGATCGATGCTCTTCTCAGCCTCCAAGAGCGACAAATCTCTTCTCGCGTGAGTTCCCTTCAAGGTCCTCTTTACCAATTTCTCTATACCGACAGCTGGTGACGGTCATCAAATACGAGATCTAGGATGAAAGAGATTTTATTAGGGTTTTGAAATTGAAACTGAAAGAGATTTGATTTGAGCTTCAAGAAAGAGAGGGGATATGATTAGTTAGGGTTTTGAAATTGAAACTGAAATTTTGTATAAGATTAAAGAAAGAATAGGCGGCATGGTTGGGTGGGTTGCTGGGTTTAGTTAGAAAACGAAGAGGGATGAGAGGGAATAGGGAGTGGGTGTAAATGTGTAATCTCGGCTCAAAAAAAAGGAACCCAAAAAATATATATTAAAAGCTTTTAGTATTTTTAAGGTTTTTAAGTGTTCAGTAATTTTTACATACTAAAATTATATAAAAAAATATTAATTATTTTTCGTGTCCAAACCGTGTCGGAACTCTAATTTTTTAGATTTGTCGTGTCACTGTGTCCGTGTCCGTGCAGCATAGTATGTGGCCAATGGAGCTATGGTTATCTAGACATACCCACATATGACTTAAATACATGTGATTGTTTCCTCTCAAACCCTACATTTCCCACATTTATGTAAGTTATGTATGGGGATGGCTAGATAACCACACCTCTATTAGCCACACATGATATGTGGGTAATATGTGGTTGTTGCCCAATATTGTGGTGGTATATGAGTAGATGAGTAGATATACTATGAGAGAATTAATGGGGTTAGGGTATAGGTTTTGCAAAAACAATAGGTTGATATCGTTTTCTGGGATTCGGTTATTCTCTTCTTTTTTGAGAGAGTTTAAGAGTTTGGGAAGAGGCTAAGAGAATCCGATATGTATTTGGGATTGGGGTTTAAGTTTAAAGGGCAAAAATTCAATCTTGATTCAAATCAAAGGCTAAGATTATTAAATTTAAATAAAAAAAATATAATAGTCGGTATAATTTTGGGATATATACCGGTATAAATATTCTAATACCAATATATATCATATCGTATATTATTATCAACTCGGTATAACCATACCGACAAGTCGGTTACTGACATCGACAGTTATTGAATATAACGGTTTGTCGGTTTTTCGATTAGTACTGTTGGATCGAGACAAAATGACAGCCTTATTATATATTAGTTTTGTTCTGCATATTTTCTTCTATTTATAAACAAATTCAAGTGAGGACCGTCAAATAATAAAACTTTCAGTAAGAGCTTATTTGTCTCAATTTCACAATTTGATATCAAAGTCAATTGCAATTTTTTTTTTATCTCTCCTGCTCTGTTTTGTTTTTGTTTTTGTTTTTCCTTTTCCAATAATACTTGGAAAGAAAAGAAACGCATCTTCACTGTCCCAATAATTTTGCTAGAGGCTACGAAATCGAAATCGAAATCGAAATCATGCATGCCTACGAACCTAGCAGGCAACTATGCTCTTATTCCTTCCGATGGTGGACCTTTGGAAAATGTACGTGGGTGGGTATTTTCTTCTAGATAACGAAATGGGTGTTGTTTGTGGGTTTGTCAAATGGGGTCAACAAGAATTTAGAATAGTTCCCCACTAAATACATGACAGTGATTCTGTGAACAATGTGGTTTGACGTTATTGGTCTCAAGCCCAGATGTGATATTGCACTAGCAGCACTGCTTCAGTAATTCAAATAACCAAAAAAATTAGGAACCTCATTGTCACGACTCGCGTATATGTATTTCCTTTCACTTTGTTGGCTAACCAGTCAATTAAGGTCAATGATTGCTCTAATGTGCTATAGAAACTCTGGTATGATTGCCCAAGCAACCATTTAATATACTTGGTGTGTGCATACATTGTGGTTAGGGGTGGACTCGATCCAATCGGTTCGGTTTTAGAGCAAGAACCTAGAATCGTATTTCTCAGTTACGTATTTCTTAAAACCGAAATCGTAAAGTACATATAAGAAACCATACCCGTCGGTTAACCGAAATTCGATGTTGTTTCGGTACGATTTCGGTTACAAAACCTATTTTCCGAAATGACTTTCACACATGGTAAATGAAAGAAAAAAAAAAAAGATTAGGATGCTTGAAGTTATAAAAACATAAAAATACAAACTTAATAAAATGTTTACCATAGCCCTTAATAAAATGTTTACATCATTCATTTGAAACCTCAAATATTCATATATAACAAAAGGGAATACTATATGAGAGAGAATTAGGTTAGACTTAAACACTTAAAAATATAAACATGTTTGTGGAAGTCTACTATTTATAACTCATAATCAATAAGAACATGACACATAATGTAAAATTAAGTATTAATAAGTAAATGAATATATTCTGGTTAGAAAGCACGAAACTACAAACCAAAACCGCACTAGTCGGTTTTTACAAATTCTAAAACCGATTGTCTCGGTTCTATTCGGTGTCAGTTCGGTACGGTTTTGACAGGTTTTGGTTTTTTTAGTGCCTAAAATTCCACCCCTAATTGTGGCAGTGGGCGAGTTCAAGTCCTCCTTCGTTTGGCTCACAAAGATGATGTATGTGGAAAAAGGCGAACCAGACAGGAAGTCCTTTGGTAGGAAGAAGAAATGGGGTCATCACTGTTTTCTCTTCAGGAAAAACCTTCTTCCACCTGAATCTAGTGACTAAGTTATGCCCTATAATATCTCTTCATTTGTTTTATAGGAGACTTTAGGGCAATTGCAGAAACTCTACAGAGTTTTTTTTTTTCTGAGGAGAAAAAGAAAAATTACAACACGAAGCTCCTCGATCAACCAACTTGAATCACATATAAATGTAATGCAGAAGAAGCTTGAGCAGGAATGGTGTTAAACCAAATCTTAGGGCTAGAGAGAGTGACCCAAATCCACAAGCTCTTCAGCGAGAAAGTTTGTTTCCCGAAAGATATGAGAGAAGAATATGTTATTAAACCACGTTGCTAAAGTAACAATGTCACGAACGATAGCTTTGATCCTTCAAAGAACCAACGAGGACCCTTGCACACACTTGATGACTAAAAGAGAGTCACCTTCAACAACAAGGTTCTTGTGGTTGAATCTTTTAGCAGCCAAAAGACCATCTCTAAGAGCATGACACTCGGTAACAAGAACACTTTAGGGATGGAGTTGGCGAGCACCAGCAACCAGAGGACTACCATATGAATTTCTAATGACAAACTCAGCAGCAGTAGAGGAGTTCAGCACAGAGTCATCAAAGTTTAGCTTGACCCAGTCTGGGGCAGGAGGAATCCACTTGATCACATCATCTTTACTAGCACCACCAAAACTACTAGAGCTGTTAACTTGATGATAAGCAGAGTCAATCGTGGCAACAACATTAATGATAGAAGTGTGGTTGAATTGGCCAGATTGGAAAACAAAATGGTTTCGAGATTTCCAAATCTGGCAACACACCAACAAGCAGTTTTCCACAATAGAGGTTGAGGCATTCTTGAAGATGAAATCCAACCATTCCTCCACAGAAGTAAACGGAACAAGGGAGGGCAAGCCATTGGAATTAGTCTAAACAACAGTACTGCAAGAACATCTTGAAAATATATGATCAATTGTTTCCACATCAGAACCACAAAAAGCACAAAATTGATCTCAAGAAATGAGCTAGAAAAGCTCTAGTTTTTAATCTCCCTCTAACAAGGAGCCAAGCAAAAATCTTCACCTTAGGAGAGATTTTCAAATTTCAAATTCTTTTTAAGATATCAAACTTAGAGTGTTTGAAAAATTTACATTGTAACCAAATAGCAGATTTCACAGAGAAAAAACCATTTGGAGCAGGGCCCCAAACAAATTCATCTTCAAAGTTAGAAACTAGAATATTAATAGCACTTATTGAATTCACAATAAATCTATCAAAGTAAGACAAGAGTTTAGGAATGTCCCAACAACCATCTGAAATGAAATCAACAACAATATCATCAATGTCAATAGACTATCTCACAAAATCATCAATTAACTTAATCAAGGGGTAGTCAAAACCCCAATTAAAGGTCCAAAACTTTATCTTTCCGTTACCAAGAATCCATCGTGTACCATCAATAATAATATTTCTAATATCTAAGATTCCTCTCCAAGCTAGTGAGTGATTAGCCTGTTTCTTTAAATTAAAGAACGAATGTTTTCTAAGATATTTTCATGTTGCAATTTCAGACCACCAGTTATATTTTTGGGTCAAAACTTTTCAACCAAGTTTTGCTAAAATGACATTATTATAAAAAGCAATAGGTCTAAGACTGATACCACCCTAACTCTTGGGGAGACAAACCTGCTCCCAAGCCATAGAGAGGGCTTTGGTATTTTTACCCCAAAAAAAAGATCTCAAATATTTTTTCATAGCCTTGATAACCTTAGCAGAGAATTTAAAATAGGACAACACATGGTTAAGGATAGCTGAAACATTTGACTTAAGTAAAACAACTCCACTAGCTCTAGATAAAGTGGAGCTCTTATAACCACTAATCTTTTAGAGATCTTAATTAGAAGTTCTTTAGTATTCTGAGGATATTTAAAAAAAAAACTATATTATGAACGCTAAGATATCTACCAATAAAAGTCTATGATTGATACCAAGAGTATTAGAGATGTTCAATTTAATAGAAGCTTGGGTTTTACTAGAAAAATAGATAGAAGACTTATCAAAATTAATCTGCTTCCTAGAGAAAATGGAAAACTAGGTCAAAATGCAAGCAATGCTGCGTCCGACAGTAGTTGAAGCCCGGCCAAAGATTAGACAATCATCAGCAAAAATGAGATCTGAAACTCTAAGACCTTTAGGGGAGGACAAAACACCAATGTGATTCTTAGGTCTTTCAACAGCTTTATTCAAATGTGTATATAAAGACACCATGCATAAGATAAAAAAATATGAGTAATGAGGTCTCCTTGTCTTAAGCCTCTAGAATGAGTAAAGTTCCCAGCTGGTTTGTCATTCACTAAGATCGAAAAGGAAACTGAAGAAATGCGCGCAACTCATAATAACATCAATCGATTTCTAGGCAAATCCAAATCTTCCTAAAGTTACGTTGATATAGTTTTTGTCTAGATAATCATAAGCATTCTCTAAGTCTACCATTGGTGGCTTTAAGTCTATTAAAGTTGGAGAATAGCTCATGGGCAATGAGAATATTATCAATAATAGATCTTTCGAAGGCGAAAGCATCTTGATTTTTTGAGATGCACTTTTTCAACATAGGCTTTAATTTGGAAACTAAAATTTTAGAGATGATCTTGTAAACCACATTACATAAACTAATAGGTCTATAATTGCTCACAGTTTCTAGATTATTTATTTTTGTAATGAGAGCAATATTAGTATGATTTATCATTTTTAAACAATTAGTTTTTTTTTGTCAAAAAAGTCACACACCAAAGAGAAAATACTTACCTTGACGATATCCCAATTCTTCTGGAAAAAGAAAACATCAAGTCCAACAGGGTCTAGAGCCTTAAGACTACCAATAGAGTTAGCAATGCTTCATTATCTACATCAGATATTCTGCCATCAATGATATCACAGAAGCAAAGATCTCTTTAACTGGACTTGGTAGCAGTGAAACATTTCTTGAAACTCTGCACAAAAACATAAGCAATATCATTATGACTAGTGACCTAATTATTCAAATAATTCTTAATGCCAACTATTCTATTTCTCAGATTTCTATTACTGGAATGAGTATGAAAATAATTTGTATTCTTACCCACCCAAAGAGAGCCAATTCTCTTTAGCTCTCTATGCCCAATATAACTCTTCTTTTTGTTGGAAATAAAGAAACTCCATAGAAAGATCAAAAACTTTATTTTTAAGAAAGCTAGTCAGGGAACATCATGAATTTTTTTTAAAAAAACTTTTTTTATTAATAACTCATACACCCTACATATGTTCGTGAGGTTTGAACCCGTGACTTTAAAGTTGTTAGTTAAACACCTTAACCAACCAAGCCACGGCTCACCGACAAGGAACATCATGAGTTGATTTTGATAAAACCCCAAAATCCTTTTGTAAACGAGAGGAGCTAAGTAAAAAATTACCAAAGACATTCTTACTCTAATCAGATACGAAATGGGAGAAGACATTAGAAACAACAACAAAATTCTTATAAGGATCAATATCTAATTTATCATCCTAAAATCTCCTAACTAAATTAGAAAAATCAACATGATACTGTCAGATAGCTTCTAATTTAAAGCCCTTAGCTCTAATAACCTTTAAAGGTAAAGTTGTCAAAAATAGAGGACAATGATCAAAGCAAACCATCAGCAAATTCTCCAAATGAGCATTGGGAAACAAGTTTTACCAACCAGCATTGGCCACCACTCTATCAAGTTTTTTCAAAGATAATTGTATGGTTTTTATGATTGTTGGACCAAGTAAAGTAGTCATGTTAATATTGTCACACCCCAATTTTTTGAGAAATAATTTTTTTCCGAGGTGCAACTCACATTCCAAATATGAAATAGAATTTTCATATTCAGAATATGAAAGAAATTGGAAAAAGAACAACTAAATACTAAACTGAAATTTTATCTTTATTACAGTGTAACTTAAAAAGATTGAACTATATGTTTACATCATAATCTAAGAAAAGAAAGCATTACCCATAAAGAATTCAATAACTCAATTGCTCTTGATCACTCATGTTCATTGTGCTCAAAAACCCGCAAAATCTGTTAAGGGGTGAGCTCAACTTGATGATTTAGTAGGAGGCAAAAACCTCTTCAAACAAAACAATCATAACAAATTTAAATAACTAAATGAATGAATATGCAATTTAACTCCATGCAATTCATATAGTTGAATAGACTAAGTCTACATGTCTCATATCATGTATTTTACCACAAGGGTGACTTCGGCTACACAAACATATGACTACCTCCCACTTCATCTAACATTCCCCTTTTGCTGGTCATCTTGTCCGTTCCTACTTCGCCAATCCCTCCCTTTCACCTATACTAATTGCATCATTCTTACGCATTTGTGCAATTCCTGCGCATTAACATGGACATCGTGGGATGTGGTTCCTCGGAGGACAAGGACTCAACTACACAAAAGTTTCAATCCTAACTTCACTATATAACCCCATCAATTCCTTTCATGATAACATGTTCATCAACCAATCCTACAAATATTAATGCAGCAAGGAAGCAATCCTTCTACACAAGTAAATAACATCATCAATGAACACATATAAACACACTTAGAGGCTCCTCATTTTTCCCCTACCTTTGTCGATCACATGAAGTAAGCTACTAATGAAAAGATATAAGAATTAGTTAAATAATCATGTACATATAACTCAATTTAAAGACTCAGATAAAATGTTAAACATGAGATGGATACTTTAACCAAAACAGATTTTCACTCAAACCATAAATACACAAACTATCTTTCTGCATCAGTCACCTTAACAGCAAATACTGTACAAAACTATTTGAAATTTGACTTAATGATCTTCTAAAGAAATAACTAGACACAGCAAAGAAACTCTGAGAGTTTGAATCACTTTAAAACGATGTTTCTTGAAATAGTTATGATTTTTCAAAGTTCAGCTATAGTTCTAGCTTTTTTTGAAAATTTCTACTAAAGTGCCTAAACTTTTGTTTTCAAAACCAAAACAGAAACTAAGTGGTACAAACCGTGAGGAACTGAACATAAACATTGCAATATTTCAAAAGAATGAAAAACATACAAACTTGCAACTTAAAAGGCTAACTAAAATTACCACAAAGACAACTAACAAAAAGTAGCATGTAATATGTACAAGTCCTAACTTCAAAAGGTTTCAGTCACTTCAAAGAAATATAAAAATCATGCTTTCTAACTTCAAAATAACATTTTAGGAATATAATAATCTCAATCCTATATAACATCATACTAAGACGAGTAAAAACCAATGACAAATACAAAGTCTGAAAACCAAAGAACAAAACTAGAAAATTGACTTATTGAGTTTCTGACCAGCAGAGTATTTTAGCTAAAACCAGTAGGGTTCGGTTAAGAATTTGAAGTTTTTTTCTTCATAAAATATGAAGTAGACATCCTAAGGAACATTTGAGAACTGGAATCGCGGAAAAATGATATATCTACAATTAACTATGATTTTTCGAAATTCAGATACAGTAGAGATTAAAACTTACTGAAAATTCTGACCAGAAATATGTTTGGCTAAAAACGATATAGTTCAGCTGGGAATTTGACGTTGGTGTCTTCATGACATTTTAAAAAGACATCCTAAAGATTAATCAGGAATTGGAATCACAGAAAAAGGATTTTTCTATAATTACTTACGATGTTTCAAAGTCCAGACACAGAAGAGAGAAAAATGCTGACGAAAATTAGTTTGAACAAAAGTGCCTAAAACATGAGATTCTAAAAATTTCTCAAATCAATGAAACTATTGTTAGAGCTATAGGTTACGTAAGGATCAAGTCAGAGTTTGTTAGATGTTTAGTTGGAATAAAACCCTGGTTTGAAGTGTTTGTTATGTTTTTTGAACTGTTCTTCCGTAGTTGTAGAACCACGCACAGATCGTGGACTAGTTCTTCTCCTTGCTGCATGTAAAGGCTCTATAAAAGCCATCTTCAGTATTCAATAACTTAAGATTTATAGCTATCTCTGATATCAAACACCAGTTCAAACAAACACTGGTATCAGAGCTCCACCACGGGGCCTGATTTACAAGGAGAGTTAGAAAAGATACTGAGAAACAGAGAGAGAGAGAGAGATGGCAGAAGGAAACAATTTCTTTAGCCTTCCCAAATTTGATGGGGATTACGATCATTGGTCAATGCTGAAGGCTAGCTCTAAACTATGCACCAATTGTGTTGTGGGAAAGCAACATCGTGACTCCTTTCCTAAGAAGAGCTTGTGGAGAGCTAATCAACCATTGCAGCTGATACATTCGGATATATGTGGACCAATTACTCCAGAGTCAAACAGTCATAAAAGGTACATACTTACCCTCATTAATGATCATAGTCGTAAGATGTGGACGTACTTCCTGCATACAAAGTCAGAAGCATTTATTGTGTTCAAAAGATTTAAAAGCATGGTAGAAAAGGAGACAGGAAACTACATACGCTGTCTGCGTACTGATAGAGGTGGAGAGTTTACCTCTGCCGAATTCAACAGCTTTTGCAGTTCAAATGGAATTGGTAGGCAACTCACTGCAGCTTATTCTCCACAACAGAATGGAGTTACAGAAAGAAGAAACCGAACCCTAATGAACATGGTGCGATGTATGTTGAATGCAAAGGAGATTCCTAAAGAATATTGGGCAGAGGCAGTAAATTGGGCAGTGCATGTACTTAACAGATGTCCTACTTCAGCTATTCAAGACAAAACACCTGAGGAGGCGTGGAGTGGAATCAAGCCTTTGGTAGAGCACTTCAAATTGTTTGGATGCATAGGACATGTCCACATACCTGATGCAAAAAGGAGGAAGCTTGATGACAAAAGTTTCAGAGGGGTATTCTTTGGTGTGAGTGAAGAATCCAAAGTCTTTTGAATGTATGATCCAGAGTCCAAACGGATTGTTATAAGTCGAGACGTAGTCTTTCAAGAAGAAGAGAAATGGAGTTGGGGAAAAATGAGTAAAGAACCTCAGGATAATGTTCTAACTTGGGAAGATAAAGGAAAAGAAAGGGAAGAAGTCATTGGAGGAGAAGAAGAAGAAGAGAATGAAGGAAGAAATGTGTCAGGACTAGCTCAAGGGAGGAGAAGAAGACAACCAGTTTGGATGAAGGACTATGAGAGTGGTGAAGGTCTTTCAGAAGAAGAAGAAGATGAAGTACAACAACTGTCCTTGGAAATGCAACAACTTGCTATGTTTGCCTCAGATGAGCTTGCATCCTTTGAGGAAGCTGCTAAGAGTCCAACCTGGAAAGAAGCCATGGACATGGAGATTCAATCAATAGAAAAGAATGGTACTTGGGAGCTAATCGAGCTACCAAAAGGAGCAAAGAAGATAGGGGTCAAGTGGGTGTTCAAGACCAAACTAAATGAAAGGGGAGAGGTGGAGAAGCACAAAGCCAGACTTGTGGCAAAGGGATATTCACAGCAAGCTGGTATCGACTACACTGAGGTATTCGCTCCTGTAGCTCGATGGGATACAATCCGAGTAATACTTGCCCTTGCAGCCAGTAGAGGATGGAAAGTTTATCAACTTGATGTTAAAAGTGCATTTTTGCACGGTGACATCAAAGAGGAAGTGTTTGTGGAACAACCACTGGGGTATGAAGTGAAGGGTGAAGAAAGTAAAGTGTACAGATTGAACAAAGCACTTTACGAGCTCAAACAAGCTCCACGAGCCTGGTTTAGCAGAGTTCATTGCTGCTGCTTGTGCTTGTCAAAGTGTGTGGATGAAGCGTGTACTTGAAAAACTTGGATTTGAATAAAGTAAGTGCATTATACTCTGTGACAATAATTCAACCATTAAACTCTCGAAGAATCCAGTTATGCACGGCAGGAGTAAGCATATAGATGTTCGTTATCACTTCCTTAGAGACTCAGCAAATGATGGAGTAGTAGAATTAGTGCATTGTGGATCAAAAGACCAGCTTGCAGATATTATGACAAAGCCATTAAAGCTGGAGTCGTTTCTGAAAGTAAGAGAGCAGCTGGGGATGTGCAGTGCTCAAGTAAACTATGCTGGAAGCAGCACAGTTTAAGGGAGGAATTGTTGGAGCTATCAGTTACGTAAGGATCGAGTCAGAGTTTGTTAGATGTTTAGTTGGAATAAAACCCTGGTTTGAAGGGTTTGTTATGTTTTTTGAACTGTTCTTCCGTAGTTGTAGAACCACGCACAGATCATGGACTAGTTCTTCTCCTTCCTGCATGTAAAGGCTCTATAAAAGCCATCTTCAGTATTTAATAACTTAAGCTTTATAGCTATCTCTGATATCAAACACCAGTTCAAACAAACAACTATAACACCAAAATAAGAAGTCCTACTTACAAACAAACTAAGAACATATAAACATGACTAACATGACCAATTGATCAGAACATAAATAGAATCGAACCTGAGTTACCAATCTCCTACAACATCGATTCATCTCTTCTACCTCTCTCTTTTGGGTGTTTAATAAACTAGGAAGAACAAAGGATAAAAACACATTACACTCACCTCAATTCATAGGGTCAGGAGAAGGAGAAAACGTGGAGTCCAAGTCATGATTGAAGGAAGCGAAATTGAACACTGCAAACCCAATCCCTATCCATCTGGAATCTTGACCTCTAAGATTTCAACAGCTCTTACTTCTCCATGGCAGTTGATGGTTGCTGGGTTTTGGGTGACAAGGTTTCAATTTGGGATACATTTGGTCAGGAAAAGGAAGAAGATGAAGTCGGTCAAGGAGGAGAAGAAGAATACGGTGAAGAAGTTTGGTGTTGTTCTCCAATTGTCAGCGACAAAAGCTAACTTCTTCTAATTTTTTTTTCTAAAAGCTATTTGGGCTCGGGGCAAGAGTTAAGGGTTTTAGGTCATGGTGTTGGGGTAGCTACTTAACCCAAAAGAAAAGAAAATAAATAACTATATTTATTTCAGCAAATATAAATATATAATATATAGGTAAACAAATAAATAGATATATGCAATATACAAAACAAATAAATAAATAAATAGGTAAATAAATATAAAAATTTCAGGTTGTTACAAATATGATTAAAAAAATTGATAAATTGTGCAAGTAAACAAAAGAAGGGTCATAACCTCCCACTTTCTCTTCCCTACACTTAACATTGTTAAAATCATCCATAAGCACCCAAGGACTATCATTTTGTGGTCTATGAAGTTCTAAATCATTCCGTAGTCCAAGCAAGCTGTAAACTCTTAGAGTGATAAGCATAAACAAAAGTATGAAACCAACTTTTGTGGTTGGAAACATCAGTAATATGACAATGAATAAGCCTATTATGCTTAAAGATCACATCTAGTCTAAGGGAAACAATTAAGAATTGCACCTGGGTCAGAAACCCTAGCCCGTAACTACCCTAGCTATTTCAACTTAGTATTCTCATTAAAAATAACGATTGTATTTTGATTTTCAGCAATATGATACATCACTTTGTCATCGAAAGTGATCATAGTTTTCCAGGAACCCAAGAACACAGCAGAACTAATAACACAAATCAAGTAAAGATGCCTAATGACACACAAAAAAATAAAACAAGGCATCAAAGTAGTAGTAATCAAGTACTCTATCAATCTAAAAACCAGATAAATAGAGATTAGAACTTATCTTAATTCAGCTTCGAAGCCCAAGACAACCCTGACGGTGAATCCAGAAGTGAATACCAGTAGGAAAACTAACAAAAGAAATTCATGAGATCCAGACGAAAATGATAGAGAGCCATAATGTCCAACTTCCCCGATCAAGAACTCAGCAAACTATATTCGAATTGAAGTACGAACACTTCCCCAAGTTCGCAACCCTTGTGCTCTTGAACCAGAAACAGTTGAGCGCCCAACCCAGCGATCTATCTTCTTTGCTATATTTTCAGAGAGAGATGGAGAGATGCTTCACAAAACCAAATAATATTTTGAAAAAAAACTGGCCAATTCGCCCTCCAAGTGAAAACTCACGGTAACCAAGTGATTGGCGAAGAGCCGATGTTTCTCCTTCATCTCTAAAAGCCTACCTCGTCGTTAACACAAACACCGTTCGAAAGGCGCAGTTAGAACCTAGTGGCAGGGCATCGATTTGTAAAGTGACCCAGAAGCAAATACTCCTTACAAAATCACACCCTACAAAGGCAGTGCTATGAAGAAGCCTGTAACCATCCAACTCTACAGAGTTCTTATCAGTAATCTCGTGCCCTTATCATAAATCAAGCCTCATGATCGATAATATTCCATGGGAGGTTATAGGTATGTTGTGGCCTAAGCTGACATTATATAGTTTGTGGACTTGTACTGCACACAAGAACCACTTTTAACCGCAAACAACGTCGAGTTTCCACATTAATGTCATTTCCAATTATTAACCCTCACCTGACTAGCTACTTATCTCCCAGCCCTAAATTTCAGTGGCAAGTTGACCCTTACGATAAGGAAGAACAAAGCTAGCTAGTGAACGTCAATATAGGGCAGCATATGTCAAAGCATTATGGTCGATCGTTTTCACCGTAGAAGATAGAAGAACACTACTGAACGAGGTCGACAACGGGTAGGCCAAGTAATCAGGTAGTTCTACATATTGGATTACTGTCTTGGACTTTGTTGCCCCAGCTTGCTTGCTTTGTATAACAATAAGGGTCAACTCAAAAAAGTGGTCAGTTGGTTAGGTCTCAAATCATGGGGTGCCATCAAGGGTTAGATATATATGGGGTTTTGGAGATGTACCGTCCAAAAAGAAACTGTCACTTGACATCTATCACTTTGGCTTTGCTTAATTGTGACATTGATAGAGCTAGCAATGGAAGTAGAACATTCTCAAAAAAAAATTACAATGGAAATTGAAAGAGTCCTAACAAGTAAAAATAGTTTTTGAATGTCAATTAAGATTCAAACCCAAGATCTCAATATCTAAAAGATGTGTATGAGATACACCAAATTTGTTAGCATTTAAGGACACTTGGTTGTATAAATAGAAAAAAGAGTCACAAGAAGTGTATGAAGTTTTCGAACTATGTAAGGACTTATGGTTGTATAAATAGCAAAACCAAAAAGAGTAAAAACAAAACATTCACAAAATGTGAAAAAAGGTTTTCCAGTGTTTGAACCTGGAATCTCATTTTCCATTGATTTGTATGAGCTACACCAGATCTGTTAGCAAGTAAGGACGTTTGGTTTTATAAATAGCAAAACCAAAAAGAGTATAACAAAAAAGTTACAAAACGTGCAAAAAGGTTTTCCAGTGCAAGGATTAGAAGCCAGAATCTCATTTTTCTTTGATTTGTATGAGCTACGCCAAATTTGTTGGCATTTAAGGACTTGTGGTTTTATAAATAGCAAAACCAAAAAGAGTAAAAGAAAAACAGTCACAAAACGTGCAATAAGGTTTTCCGGTGGAATCTCATTATATGCTGATTTGTATGAGATACACAAGATTTGTTGGCATGTACAGACGTTGTTGAAACCCGAAGACAAAGATATGAAACACACAGAAATGGTTGCTGCAAAGCCTCAGTTTTATTGAACTGAAAATGTTGGTTTTTATAACAAGCCTTTACAACTGACAAACCTCAAAAGCAGTCATGATTTCGTCTCCTATATTCATGCTAATCTAATAATTTTGAATGAATCAACACAAAGAAATAGCTAACTCTAACTGAAAGGATAAACCCTAAGCCCTAGTCAATAGGACATTTATTAACAGAAATGCAGTAAATTGAACTGATCTTTGCCGCCAAATTTGAATTCTTCGGCTAGTTTTCTTCGACTGGTTTTATTCCCAACAATTCCTCCCCTAAACTGAACTGCCTAAGCATCCAGTTTAATCAGATGGAACAATACACATTCTCATAAGCTCCCTCATCTTGACAAATGACTCCTGTTTCAAAGGCTTTGTCATTACATCAGCAATCTGATATCCAGACCTGCAGTGTCTCAGCTCAATACAACCATGATCAGATAGTTCCCTCAGAAAGTGATACCTGACATGTATATGCTTGCTCTTTCCATGAAACACAGGATTTTTAGACAACTTGATTGTAGAACTGTTGTCACACAATATCACAGTGCAGTTGCCTTTGTCCAAACCAATATCCTTGAGAATTTTTTTCATCCATACAGCCTGACATGCACACGCAGATGCAGCAATATACTCTGCCTCAGTTGTTGATAGGCTGACTACAGGTTGCTTCTTCGAACTCCATGAAACAGCTCCAGAACTGAGCAAGAACACATAACCTGAAGTGCTCCTACGATCATCAATATCACTAGCATAATCAATGTCAGAAAGGGCCATTAATTCTCCATTTCCACCACCTCTCTTATAACATACTCCAAAGTCTGTGCTGCCCTTCACATACCTCAATACTCTCTTCACAGCTTACATATGCAACTCAGTAGGTCTTTCCATGTACCTACTTGCTAATCCAACAACATACATCAGATCAGGCCTTGTAACTGTCAGGTACATGAGGCTGCCAATGACTTGTTTGTACTGAGTTGTATCTACTCTTCTTCCTTCTTCATCTTTGCTCATCTTGAAGCCAGGAACAATAGGATTTTTGACTCCATTGCTGTCTATCATGCCAAATCTTTGCAGTAACTCATGAGCATACTTCTTCTGACCAATGTAGATACCATCTTCATTTTGAATGACCTCAACTCCCAGAAAGTACTTCATCCTGCCCAAATCAGTCATATCAAATGCATACTTCATGGATCTCTTAAATTCTTCACACATACCTGGATCACTTCCAGTGAATATCAAATCATCCACATAAATACTGACAATCAGTATCCTGCTATCTGCTCCACTCTTAACAAAGAGTGTATGTTCACTCGGGCAACTTTCAAAGCCTTCAGCCACAAAATAAGACTCAATTCTACTGTACTAAGCTCGTGGAGCTTGTTTCAGGCCATAGAGAGCTTTTCTCAGTTTCAACACTTTATATTTTTCTCCTTCCTTTACATAACCCTGTGGCTGCTCAACATATACTTCCTCATCCAATCTACCATGTAA
Organism: Comarum palustre; assembly: GCA_951800085.1. Taxonomy (NCBI): domain Eukaryota; kingdom Viridiplantae; phylum Streptophyta; class Magnoliopsida; order Rosales; family Rosaceae; genus Comarum; species Comarum palustre. Next base: position 4,545,562 of record OX637587.1, read on the forward strand.
GAAGGCACTTTTTACATCTAATTGAAATACATACCAGCCATTCTGTGCTGCCAAAGCTAGTATCATTCGTATGGTGTTCCATCTAGCCACTGGTGCAAACACTTCTTTGTAGTCCAAACCATACTTCTGAGAGTATCCCTTAGCTACTAGCCTTGCTTTGTACTTCTCTACCACTCCTTTCTCGTTCAGCTTGGTCTTAAAAATCCATTTTACTCCAATTTTCCTAGCTCCAGCTGGAAGAGTGGTAAGGCTCCAGGTCTCATTCTTTTCTATAGCTTGAATCTCATTGTCCATTGCTTCCCTCCATCTTGCATCACCTACTACTTCTTCAAAAGTACTTGGATCACCAGATTCTGTAAATAGAGCCAGGTCTGCATTTTCTTCCTCAGAAAGTCCTTCTCCTGTCTCATAGTCTTCCATCCACTGTGGAGTTCTCCTAATCCTTCCCTGCTGTGAGCTTTCTTCTTATGCCCTGTTTATATTTCCATCTGTTCTTGCTCTTTCATCTTCTTGAGCCTCAGTGTTTTCATCCTCACTTGCAGACTCTCCCTCATTCATCTTCTCTTCATCTTCATCATCTCCCCAAACTAGAACTGTATTGTTCTTCTGATTTTCTTCCCACTTTCAACTCTCATTTTCTTCAAATACCACATCCCTGCTTATGATCACTTTCTCTGTGTTGGGATTGTAAAGTTTGTATGCTTTAGTCCTCTCACTCAACCCCAAAAACACACACTTCTCACTCTTGTCCTCCAGCTTGGTTCTCTTCTTGTCTGGTACATGCACATGTGCAATACATCCAAACACTTTGAAGTGTTCCACATAAGGCTTATGACCACTCCAAGCTTCTTCAGGTGTTTGATCTTTGACTGCTGCTGTTGGACTACGATTCATTACATGCACTGTCCAGTTCACTGCTTCTGCCCAAAACTCCCTTGGAATATCCTTTTCTGACAGCATGCTTCTAACAAAATTCATGATGCTTCTATTTCTTCTTTCAGCTACTTCATTTTGTTGTGGAGTATAGGCTGCAGTGAGCTGCCTAGCAATGCCATTAGAGCTACAAAACTCATTGAATTCCTCTGAACAAAACTCTCCACCTCTGTCAGTTCTTAAACAACATATAGTTTCACCAACTTTCTTCTCAACTAGGTTTTTGAATTTCTTAAACATATCTAAAGCTTCTGACTTCTCAAACAGAAAGAATACCTAAATTTTTCTACTTGAATCATCAATGAATGTGATTAGGTACCTTTTCTTACTGTTTGACTCAGGACTGATTGGACCACATAGATCAGCATGTACTAGTTGAAGCTTCCGAGTGGCTCTCCACTGACTGACTTTAGGAATGGGTTCTCTATGTTGCTTCCCAATCAGACAGTCTTTGCACAGCTTTGAGGGTGTCCTTAACAAAGGCAGTCCTTTTACCATTTTCTTATGATACAAGGTTCTCAGGCCTTTGTAGTTGAGATGAGCATATCTGCAGTGCCACATATGTGACTGTGCTTCTGTTACTGCTTTGAAACAGCTGGTGGAGTCCAGGTCTCCAGGTGAATTGGTAATCATCTCTGCTAGCAATACAAACATTCTGTTGACTGTCATTCCTGTCTGCATTATCAATCCCCTCTTAGGGTGATATACTCTACACATGTTGTCTTGCATAAGTACTGCCAAGCCTTTCTCCTGAAGCTGCCCTACGCCTAACAAATTGTTCTTCAGTTCAGGAACATAGTATACATGCATAATGGTTTGAGAAAAACCACCTACACGTATTCTGATAGTTCCTTCTCCCATCACACTCATCCTGGTGTTGTTTCCTAGCTTCACACTGGACCTGTAATGCTCATCTAGACTAGAGAACCACATTTTATTTCCTGTCATATGGTTTGAACAGCCTGAATCAATAAACCATACCTCATCTCTCTTAACATCATTTGTCTCAACATGTGCCATAAGTAACAGCTCCTCATTGTCATCCAACTCAGCATAGTTTGCATTTTTCTCCCAGTCAGGACATTCATACTGAAAATGTCCCAACTTGTGACACTTGAAGCATTCAATTACTGCTTTGTTGAGTGAGCCTCTTCCTCTACCAACTCCTCGGCCTCTGAAGCTACCTCTTGGTGATCCCCTACCTCTCCCTCCAAATTCAGTTACTTTCAGGACTTGCTCTTCACTGCTACTGCTTTTCTTCATCTTTTGTTCATGACACAGAAGTGAACTCTGGAGTACATCAATTGACAGGGAATTGACATCCTTTGACTCCTCAATTGCACACACAACATAATTGTACTTGTCCAGTAGAGTACGAAGGATCTTCTGCACCACCTTAGCATCAGGCATATCTTCTCCTAGATTCCTTAAATCATTTGCTACTACCATAACTCTGGAGAAGTAATAACTCACATTTTCTCTATTCTTCATCTCCAGTACCTCAAAATCTCTACGCAGTCTATTCAGGTGGGAATTCTTCACTCTCTCGTTCCCTTGGTACTTGGCTTGCATAGAGTCCCACAACTCTTTTGAGGTATTTTTCTGGAGAATTGTCTTGAGAATGGACTTTTCAATCGAAGCAAACAGATAGTTCTTCACTTTCAGGTCCTTCAGCCTTAATTCTGCCAGCTCCTCTCTTTGTGGTCCGTTCAGGACTGTTCCTCTTGTAGGTTCCTGAAAGCCATCAGCTACTAGTGACCACCACTCCTTTAATCTGAGCAGATTTTCCATCACCATCGCCCAATGTTCATAATCTCCATCGAACTTGGGGATGCTGATCATGCTGTCTCTTTCACTCGCCATCTTCTTCTTCTCACACTCAATCTTCCTCACTAACACTCGTGTATATCACTCACTCACTCCAAATCAAGCCCCTGTGATGGGGCTCTGATACCACTTGTTGAAACCCGAAGACAAAGATATGAAACACACATAAATGGTTGCTGCAAAGCCTCAGTTTTATTGAACTGAAAAAGTTGGCTTTTATAACAAGCCTTTACAACTGACAAACCTCAAATGCAGCCATGATTTCGTCTCCTATATTCATGCTAATGTAACAATTTTGAATGAATCAACACAAAGGAATAGCTAACTCTAACTGAAAGGATAAACCCTAAGCCCTAGTCAATAGGACATTTATTAACAGAAATGCAGTAAATTGAACTGATCTTTGCAGCCAAATTTGAATTCTTCGGCTAGTTTTCTTCGACTGGTTTTATTCCCAACAGACGTTTGGTTTTATAAATAGCAAAAAGAAAAAGAGTAAAAAAACAATAACAAAACATGCAAAAAGGATTTTCGGTGTCGTGATTTGAACCTGAAAACTCATTTTTCGTTGATTTGTATGAGTTACACCGGATTTGTTGGCCTGTAAGGACTTTTGGTTTTATAAATAGCAAAACCAAAAAGAGTAAAAAAACAGTCACAAAACGTGCAAAAAGGTTTTTCGGTGCCAGGATTTGTACTTAGAATCTCATTTTCAGTTGATTTGTATGAGCTACACCGAATTTGTTGGCGTGTAAGGAATTTTGGTTTTATAAATAGAAAAACAAAAAAGAGTAACAGAAAAACAATCACAAAATGTGCAAAAAGGTTTTCCAATGCCAAGATTTGAACCTGAAATCTCATTTTTCATTGAAATGTATGAGTTACATCGGAATCGGATTTGTGGGCATGTAATGACTTTTGGTTTTATAAATAGCAAAAAAAAGGAGTAAAAATTATAAAAAGTCACAAAAGGTGCGAAAAGGTTTTTTGATGCTAAGATTTGAACATGGTATCTCAATTTCCATTGATTTGTATGAGTTACACCAGACTTGATGGTATGTTTGGAATTTTAGTTTTATAAATAGTAAAAAAAAAGTGCGAAAAAATTTTCCTGTACCGGGATTTGAACTTAGAATCGCATTAACCGTTGTTTTTTATGAGCTACACCAGATCTGTAGGCATGTAAGACCTTTTGTTTTATAAATAGCCAAACCAAAAAGAGTTGTAGGCATGTAATGACTTGGTTTTATATATAGCAAAAAAAGGGAGTCACAGATAATAAAAATTAAAAAGTCACAAAAATGTTTTCTGGTGCCAAGATTTGAACCTAGAATCTCATTCTGCTACACCGGATTTGTTGAATGTGTTAGTCTTCCAATTTTCTTAATGTATTTGTCAATTTTGCCAATTTTTTTCTTAACGTGTTAGTCTTCCTAGAATCTCATTATGCTATACCGGACTTTGTGACAAACGAACCATCACTAAACCCAATAGTTGGGCTCGTGTGTCTTCATAGGCTAGCGAATCGACTCTAAACTCAATTTAGGCTAGTCGGTTACCCGTGACATGGATTACGGAATTGATCTGTATTCACTCAAGACATTTACAGTTTTGTCTAAAGTGTAATTTTGGGTGTAAACAATTATAATACATGATTTAATTGTGTTTATACAATTATATGGTATCAAAAAATAAAATAAATACAAAATACAAATCTGATTAATCCCCGATTAATCTTTAGAGGGTGTTCCGCCCGACTAGCGCGAAGTTTTTTTTAAAAAAAATTTTGACCACAACCTAACATAATCCAGAAGCCTCAATACGTATTAGTTGTCAACCTCAAGAAGTAACAATTATTTTAAACACTATGTTAAAACTACCAGCATATATTCATATGTAACCTCCCTATTATACTGACAACAAAAACTAACAGATGTTAAATACTACCTATAAACGACACCTTAATTACTATCGCACACTCAACGATACCACCACGACACCAACCCAAACAAGAAAAAATTTGGCAAAATTGACAAATACATTAAGAAAATTGGAAGACTAACACATTCAACAAATCCGGTGTAGCAGAATGAGATTCTAGGTTCAAATCTTGGCACTAGAAAACATTTTTGTGACTTTTTAATTTTTATTATCTGTGACTCCCTTTTTTTGCTACATATAAAACCAAAAGTCATTACATGCCTACAAATCTATGTACTGGCACGCTCTAAGACTGGTTGTTCAAGAATATCCATTTTTGCACCGAACACTTATGTAAAGACGAGGGGAATGCAAATGAAATTGCAACCCTCTACATCAAAACCTCAAAACGATGATTTGGTTAAGGTTTACTAATGTTAGGTATCTATGATCAATATGTTCTTCTCAAGCTAGTTATGTAATCATTATTGGGAACACGACAATACCTTGTGAGAAACATCAATCTCTCCTCAAGATTCAAGTGAATTAAGTATGAACCGAGGATAATATAACTGATTTGTTTCTCTAATCACATCTTAAGGCTATATCTCAAAAACATGTGAGGAACATAAGGATGCAAAGACTTCTTTAGCTCCCTTGATTGATGTAAAGATCATGGGGAGTTTAGACTTTAGGGGAAGTCTAATCGATGCAGGTGGGTTATGCTCTTTTTCACTTCGATCAAGATTTATTTTGTTCCATTAGGTTTTGTTACTTGATAAGGTTTTTAATGAGGCAACACCACATGTACTGTTTTAACTTTGACTTGACACAAGGGGAAGCGTTGAAGGAATAATTCTCTAGGTGTGTCTTCGTCAAAGTAACTAACGAAGAGTTAACTATGTAATTAGCGATTAACAGATGTAATTATTCAATCAGTTATCAGTCATCAATTAGTAATTATTATCATTATGTACACTGTTATTACCTTTGTAATCTCCTCTCTATATAAAGATGTGTATTAATGAAATGAGTAGACATAATTCCAATCACATTTAACTGTTACAAATACTCAAAATATATTGAGTTAAAGAATGTAGTTATTGATCAAAATTTCTAAAAAGTAAAAAAGTTTGTTGAATGACGTAGTGATAAGCTCATAATTAGATATACAGCCCTAGTCTAATATGTAATCCTTAATCAATATGCTATTGTAAAACTATTTTAAGTCTTTTGTTGTACGTTTAACCTAACAATCACAATCATTCACTTATTTCTCTACTCCTTCAAGAACTCTTATGCAGACATAGACGACTCCACAAAATTGAAGCTTCACCCTCACCCACCACTCAAGAGTCAAGACAAATCATATGTGTCAATCCTATCTTTACTGTTCTCTATGTCAATCCCATCTTTACTGTTCTCTGCTTCCTCTTCGCTTCTCTCTCTAAGGCTTAGTTTGAGATTGTTGCAGTTTTTTAAAAAAATTGATTCTGTTGTACAGTGATTATAACCAGCTGTGAATTAAAATAATAAACTGTTTGGTAAATGATACCTTTAAAAGTGTTGTCAAGACAAACATAAATTTTTGTGTTTTTATTGAATACAGCTTCTAAAAGAAACATGGGAGCTGTATCTAAAATCTGCTTCTACAGACTTGCAATTTAAAAAAACATTTTTTCTTTGATTTACCAAACACAATTCAATCTAAAAGTTCATATAGAAACTGGCGAAGCTGTACCAAACTAGGCCTAAATCTCTATTCTCTTCTTCTCCATTGATTACAATCTGACCCAATTCCAAAAGGAATAAAGCCTAGACCTCGATTGTATGTATTAGAGGTTTGAGCTTACCCAAACTCGCTCAACTGATTAGTCAGCAAGAAAAAGGCCGGTCACCTAGTAAGGCAGTTTTTTTTCTTCTGAAATTGGGATGACAGCTGTCGCCAAGCGCATAGGCAGCTCCCAGGTGTCTGCCTAACCTTTTTTTTGACCTTGATTACAGTTGAACCATTTTCGGTTCTTGTCCACCGTAATTGCTAGTTGTAACGTTGATTTATATATTATTGAAATATTTCCTAAAAAATGAAAGGTTATTTCATTGTTTTTATTAACATTATTTGAATTTTAAGACAAAATACAAATCTTATGAAACAATTCTGAGCTAATATTGGGCCCAATTTAGTTCTAGAATCCATAATCGGAAGTCTTCCAACTGTAGATTTGAATGGGGCAAACTAATTTCAATTTATATTTAATGAAAAACTTCCGGAACCTTTCAATGTTTTCATTGCATTAATCAATATTTCTGCGTAAATCGAGCCAAATCGCATTCTAGATGTACATGGGTAGTGACCAAAAAAGATATAGATGGACCGCTACCTCAATTTTGTTCTTTGCCATCTTTCCAAGGCAAAGATCTCTCTTTGCACGCAACGTAGTCGTACGGCAACCAACTAGCTTATTTCCACGACCAATTTGCCAATTTGCAGTGATTACTTTACTATAAAACTAGGTGTTTTACAGTAGTGTTCAATTCACTCATACACCAGCCACGCCAATCTAGTACCACTATTCTTCCAATTCAATAGCAATGGCATTTCCAAAGTTTAAGCTTATAATCACCCTCTTGTTCATTCAGGCCATCATGATTACATCCTACCCCTCAATCAAAACTGCCCCACCCTCGAACTCGGATATCTTCAGAGAATACATAGGAGCTGAATTCGACAATGTCAAGTTCTCTGATGTTCCCATCAACCCAAACGTTGAGTTCCACTTCCTTCTCTCCTTCGCTATCGACTACGATACTTCAGGTTCTTCGCCCACAAATGGGAAATTCAATGTGTTTTGGGACACTGACAACCTCGGCGCTTCTCAAGTTTCAGACATCAAGAACGCACATTCAAATGTGAAAGTTGGCCTAAGCTTAGGAGGGGACAGTGTTAATAGTGGCTCCTGCTATTTTAACCCTTCCTCAGTTGATTCATGGGTTTCAAATGCTGTTTCTTCACTCACAAGTATCATCCAGCAGTACAATCTAGATGGGATTGACATTGATTACGAGCACTTTCAATCCGATCCCGATACCTTTTCTGAGTGCATTGGTAGGCTTATAAAAACCCTCAAGGACAATGGTGTGATCAAGTTTGCTTCCATTGCTCCGTTTGATGATGATGAAGTTCAGAGTCACTACTTGGCTCTATGGAAGAACTATGGCCAGTTGATAGACTATGTGAACTTCCAGTTCTATGCTTATGATCAGAGCACCACAGTGTCTCAGTTTATAGAATATTTCAAGACTCAAAGCTCAAACTACAATGGTGGAAAGGTCTTAGCGAGCTTTAGCACCGATGAGAGTGGTGGATTGTCCCCTGAAAATGGATTTTTCACTGCCTGCAACAGGCTCAAGAGTGAACAAAACCTTAATGGTATCTTTGTTTGGTCTGCTGATGATTCCAAGAAAAATGGTTTCCGCTATGAAAAGCAATCCCAAGCTCTTTTGGCAATTCCACATTAGTATTATACACATCCATTCCCTGCTGATTTCTTATGCATATATAAGTTCAGTCTGTTGATTTCAGTTCCAAGCTAGAGTAAAGTATTAGTAATTTCCTTTCATCTTCAAAAACAATGGGACTTCCATTGCAATACAAGAGTATATACTGTAAATTTGTGTGGATAAATATACTGTAGTAAGTAATTAATGTACTGGTGTTTTATTGTTTTGTGTTTGCAGACGCCTACTTTGTGTCTACATCGTATGATCCACGTACAGTTTGTTAATTTTGCATTTTTGTATATATTTTTTTCAAAGGGAAATTGAATACTTATGAAAATAGTTGTTTTCTTTGTTCTCTTCCCACCTATTGTTACCCCCTTAATTAAGCCTTTTCATCTGCTTTCAGGACTAGTTAGTTTTAGAACTACCTACTATTAACTATATCAGTTTTCTGGGATGCTTTGTCGCTTTAGAGCATGTCCAACAGATTCTCTATTTTCTTGGACTCGTAACTTTTGGAGAATATTGGGTTATTTTCGGGTCCAACAGCTTTCTCAACTCATTTTCTAAAATGAAGAAGCTGAAGAAAGAAGAGTCCTTCCCCATATTTTTGTAGCAAACGGCAAAAATTTAGAGAGGATTTTCATAAATTCTCACGTTCGCCAACGACTCAAACTCCTCAAAAAAATTGAGACTCAAACTCTTCGACTTCGACTGGTTCGACCGAGAAAGAATACAGAGTGCATGTGAACCCTCTCCCTCCTCTCATTTCGATTCATTCCAGTTGTATTTGTTTATTTGTTTTCTTTTAGTCACAGAATTTCAGTTTTTGGGTTCGTGATTGTCTCTTTTCAGTTGTATTCGTTTATTTGTTTGATTCGTTTACTTTGTGGCGGTGTTAATTAGTTGGTGATTCACCAGTATCAAACCGCACAAACAGCCCTAAAGATCCCAGCTGTGTTTGATATGTTGTATTGGGCAAAGGCCTCAATTCTATTGTTGATATGAATGGAACCCATGAGCCTGTTTTCACAATACAAACCTGTAGATAGTCTTCCTTTGCTGAAACATGATGTATGATCTCCTTATTTTTGGCAGTGGATGCATCGTCTAGACTGACCGAGTTTCCATTCAATAGATTTGAGGAATGCAATAGAGAAAGCTTAGAATTCTGAATTTTTGTCAAATTGTTCTGATTTGAGGTGTAGTTTTTAGTAAGACATTTACCCAATTCAATCTCCAAGCTTAGTAGAATTTAGTTGGTAGGATAGACAAGCCGCCCAACTCTGAGGCCATTCTTATTCATTGTTTCTTATTCATCATATTGCGTTTAGCTTGATATGAAAACAACTTAATTACTGGAGTAGGAAAGCCAAGTTCTCATCCAGTACCACCTAATGCTCGGTCTCCTGCTGATTATCTACTATGCTGAATATAAATTACATCTACATTAATCACCAATCCACTCCAAATTTGATTTGTATAAAACGGACCATGGGATATATTGTATCTTTGATGAGCAAGGAATTTGCAGTAGTAGATAGCAATATCTCAGGTTCATAACAATATATATGCAAATGCATAAAAACAAAATGGAAGTACATAATAGACAGATGAGTAGCTAGTTCGAAACTAATGCATTACCAAATGTTGATATGGTCTGTTTGTGAGTACTTTTCAAGTTCTAACCTGTTTAGTCTCACTACTAGCATAAACATTATAGTCGACAAAAAAAAGGTCGATGAAAAAAAAATCATCGGTTAAGTTAAATTTTCGTCGGCTAAACTAATTTTTTCGTCACCTAGTCTGTAAACTATAGCCGACAAAATTTTTAAAGTTTAGCCAACGAAATATATAATTTTGTTGGCTAAAAGTCCTTATATTTGCAGATCTAGACAGCAGCTCATTTGAAAAAAAAAAACGGGAGAAAAAGTTTGGGTGTTGTCGAAATTGTTGGGTGTCGTCGAAATCTGTCCAAAATTAGTTTGTGGAGCTATATATAGGTACGTATATGTGTATATATCTTGATTTTGAGTTGATTTAAGAGTTTTATTTGAGTTATATATATATATTGATTTTGAGTTTTAATTTGAGTTGTATTATTAGATTTTGAGTGTGATTGAGTTGATCGATTTTGATTTGATAATATATATAAAGTTGTTATTAATAAGTAGATATATATATATATATATATATTAATTTAATTATAAATTGTGTTGATGAATAATGTGAATTAATTAATATGTTGATTTTGATTGATGTTAATTGATATAATATTGTTATGTAATTAGTATATATATATATGCATGTATATATATATATATGTGTGTGTGTTAATTATTAATTTGTTATTAATTAATTGTTGTAGATAGAATACTAAATGATTTGAAAATTTAATTAATTAATTAATTAGAGTTTATACATATATATTTTGTTATCGTTTCAGGATATAGAGAAGAGTTGGATTTTGCTTCCGAAATGGGACAAAAGATATGATAAAGGAGTTATTAGTTTTATTGAATATGTGTTGGCTAATGCTAACGGGAATACAATTTTCTATTTCCCGTGCACTAAATGTCAGTGTCGCAGCGATATGCATCGATTTACGATTGATAAAGTTTGGCAGCACATGTTGGATATATCACGGTGAAACATCATTAAGGGGTCCGTATGATCATGTGCTATTTTCTGAGACTGACAGTACATCCAACGATTCAACAATGGTCTTCATCAACGATATGTTTCCTTATGAGAGCGGTGTATGCTCTCAAGGATAGTATATACCTGAGCCGGTGCAGCCCTTCCCTAGAGTTGTCAACACTGCTGGTATTGAAAAGTACAACAAACTAGTTTTCCAACAAACCCCTGTGTATCCCGGTTGTCAGAAGACGGTTCTTGAAAGTGTGATGGACGTTATGAAAATTAAAGTTGAGACAAAATCGACCGTGAAGGTTGACCAGGGAGACTATTACTAATATAACCAGGGAGTAGGGGGCATGCCCAATGGGTGAGCCGAAACCCTCCCGGGTTGGTGCTTTTCTTTACTCATATATAAAAGTATAGCTGCATTATTTTAAGATTTGACCACAGCATTTGTTGTGCGTGTGTGTGTTTGGATCAAAAGAATAGTATCGTTGTCCTGATTTCCAATGCTTAGCTTGAGAGCGACGGGACCTAGTATTTAGACTACGCTTCCCACGGTGTCGATGACCGTGAACCTCCGGAGGGGCAATGCCCTGTTTATTTTAATTATCCCACTTACGCTCGTCTCGCACAGAGTTAAGCGAGGCGTAAGTGCGGTGTGCTGTTACGAGAGATTAGTTGGGCATTAGCTGTGAATGGACGCTCTCGCTACTATTCGTTTATAGACGCATAGGTAGTTGGTCCCGGTTTGCTGTGAAGACAAACCTGGGATTTCGGCCACGTGGATCCTGAGAGTTCTTTCATGTGTGGTCAACATGTGTTACTCGAGCTTTGCGTGCGTGGCTATTGTATATGTTTTTAAATGCCCTAGACGTATTTCTATACGTATATGTAAACTATATGTTTTCTCATGGGTTTTAAACCCTGACTTGGTTGGCTTTGGGCCCCATTTGGGTTAGCGAGGACGAGTTGCTCACCCCTACATCTTTTCAGGTCTTCAGCACCCATCTTTAGAGGAGCTGGACTAGGAGCTCGTTGAGCGACGTCAGTCATCGTGCACTTATACTTTCGGGGACACCTGTTCTGGTGTGGGCTCCATATTATATGATTTTCGTATTTGGTGTTTTTTTAATAATCTGTCGCGTACTTTGAGACATCATTCGGGCTTGTTATTCCGAGACCTTTTCCTTGTATTATATTTGTCTCGGGTATTTTCATTTGCTACCTTCCGCTTGTAAAATAATTGTATGCTATTCTGCACATTTGTCATTTCATATTTGACATTCATACCATTTGTGTGCTGATTATTTCATTTATAGCCTTGTGGTTTCTATCCAGAGGGTTATTAATACGTCTAATGACGTATTGATTTCTCTCTAGATCGGGATCACGGCGGTTACCGTCGTGTTTTGGGGCAGGAAATAGTCCCGGGATGCGATAGTATACTTGGATTATTGATTCTAGTTCCAATGATCATATGACTTATAATAAATCTTATTTCACTGAGTTGTCATCCCCTCCAGTATCATACGTTACTAATGCAAATGGTGAGACTTTTCCTGTGTTAGGGAAATGATCAGTCTGTGCTACTCCAACTTTAGAGCTACATAATATTTTATATGTACCAGACCTATCTATCAGTTGATATTTGTTCCTCAGTTGAATATTGAGTCTCGATGTAATGTAACCTTTTATCTCATGTATGTGACTTTTCAGGATCTTCTTACCATGGAGCTTATCGGTCGCGGTTATTTGAGGGTTAGATTGTTTCACTTGGATCAGACATATGCATAAGAGAAACCAAGAGAACAACCTCTCACCGCTTTGACCTCGAGCTCTATCAAGCTAAGTGAAATTTAGTTGTGGCATCGCCGCTTAGGGCATCCATCCGTGTTATGAAAAAATCCACACCTTCTACTATAAGTTGTAAAACATGTGTCCTAGCTAAGATTCATCATGCTACTTATTCTCCTAGTTTCTCTACGAGCAGTGTTCTGTTTGAAGTAATTAATTCAGATGTCTGTGACCCTCTAGAGAGCCTACTGTGTCAGGTATAAGGTATTTGTATTGTTTGTTGATGATTCCACAAGGTTGTCATCGATTTCCCTTTTGCAAACTAAAGATGAAGTCTTTCCAGCTTTTCAAGCTTTTTCGTACTCTTATTCATATACAATACAATAGCACCATAAAAGTTCTTTATTCAGGCGATGAGGGGAGTATGTTAATCGTGCTTTCAAACAATTTTTTCAAATATATGGAATTATTCATCAGACTACATGTCCATAAACACTAAAGCAAAATGGAGTATCCGAAAGAAAAAACCGTCATCTCTTAGAAATGTCTCGTGTCATTCTTTTTAGTGCTCATATGCCTAAATATCTTTAGGGTGATGCAGTACATGCTTCCGCTTATCTCATCAATCGTCTTTCATCTAGTGTTCTTCAAGAAAAGATTCACTTTGAGGTTCTTGTATCTCATATTCTCATTCCCTCATTTCATAATCTTGCTGCTCGTGTCTTTGGTTATGTTGTTTTTGTCCATATTTCTAAGAACTAGAAGTTTAAGCTGGATGGCAGGACGATTAAATGTGTGTTTGTTGGCTATGGAGAACATTAGAAAGGCTATAAGTGTTACCATCCGCCCACCATAAATTATTATGTCACTATGGTTGTCACTTTCTTTGAAGATATGAGTTATTTTTCCTCATCTGATACTGCTCTTCAGGGGGAATTCATATTTTGAAGAGTTGTATCACGGTGAGGGAGGAAAACAGAAAAAGTGGAACAAGTCACGTTTGCAGGAGATACATTGACGGGTCTAGTTGAGATCATTGTTCCATTAATTTCTGAAGCAGAGGTTCATCCAGAACCAAAGGTGGAGTAAGAAACAGAAGCACCGGGTTCAAGCACTGAAAATGTAATTGAAGACACAATGGCCCCTTCTGTCATTGCTCATACCCCTGATCCACGACTCGTTGGTACTGAAGATCACTCATCTGACGTATGTCTCCCTGGTTATATTAGTAATAGTGACCCTGCTCATACCCTTCTGTCAGTACCTAACAAAGTATAGGAAGTATTGGGAGATCTAAAGTGGAGGAAAGCAATGGAAGAAGAGATGAGGGCATTACAGAAGAATGATACATGGGAACTTGTGCCTCCACCACATGGAAAGAAGGTCGTAGGTTGTCGTTAGGTGTTTACTATTAAACACAGTGCAGATGAATCAGTGAACCGGTATAAAGCACGTCTTGTTGCAAATGGGTTTACTCAAACATATGACATACATTATGATGAGACATTTGCTCTACTTTCTTTTACTGCTAGTTTAAATTGGCCACTTCGATAATTTGATGTTAAGAATGCTTTTCTTCATGGAGAGTTAGCTGAGGAGGTATACATGAATCTCCCACCTGGATATGTTGATGCATCTCTTGGTGAGTTTGTATACAAGTTGAGGAAGTCTTTGTATGGTCTCAAGCAGTCACTTCGTGCTTAGTTTGGGAGGTTTTTGCAGTTCATACGTAAGGTTGGTTATAAACAGAGTAATTCAGACCACACATTCTTCCTCAAGCATCAATAGGGGAAGGTAACCTTAATTATTTATGTTGATGATATAGTAATCACTTACAATGATACTGATGAAATGAACATATTGTAGAGACAGTTAGCCTCTGAGTTTGAGATGAAAGACTTGGGTGATCTCAAGTATTTCTTAGGAATTGAGGTAGCTAGGGGAAAGAAGAGATCTACTCATGTCAAAGAAAGTACATCATTGATCTATTGACTGAGACAAGTATGTTGGATTGCACACCTATTGACACACCTATTGAGCAGAACCATCGTTTAGCAGAGTATCTAGACTAGGTACCTACTGATCGAACTTGTTATCAGAGGTTAGTTGAGCGCTTGATTTATTTAACCCATACTAGACCAGATATTGCATATGCAGTGAGTGTTGTGAGTCAGTTCATACATAACCCGAGTGACAGTCACATGAATGCTGTGAGAATTTTAAGGTACTTGAAGTCAGCTCCAACAAGAGGAGTAATGTTTTATAAACACAACAACATTCTTGATGTTTGTGGATAACATTCTTGATGTTTGTGGGTTCACAGATACAGATTGGGCTGATAATATTACTGATAAGAGGTCAACATCAGGTTATTTTACCTTTATGAGAGGTAATTTGGTTACATGGAAGAGTAAGAAACAAAATGTTGTTGCACGATCAAGTGTTGAGGCTGAGTATAAAGGTATGGCTCATGGATTGTGTGAGTTGTTATGGTTGAGAAATCTCTTACGTGATTTGGGTGTCAAACCCAAAAGTGTTATACAGTTGTGTTGTGATAAAAATGTAGCAATTGATATATCACAGAATCCAATAGAACATGATCGTACTAAGCATGTGGAGGGTGATCGACATTTCATAAAAAAAGCTAGATTGCAAAATTATTAGCTTTCCTTTTGTTCCTACTAAAGAACAGCTTGTAAATATACTCATTAGAAAGACATTTTATGACTCAGTAAAACAAGTTGGGTATAATTGATGTGAATGCGTCAACTTGACAGGGAGTGTCAGCGTGAGTCATATTAGGAATGTAATATTGTAATTATATCGTAGATTTCTACTTACCAATTGTATTTCTTATAATCTTTTATATATGCATCCACTGTGAGAAGAATAATATTATCAGACAAGTCATTCTCAAATTCATATATTTGACTGCTCTCTTGGACTGTGATCGGGTTTTAAGGTCAATATTGTATAATAAGATCCCTACATATCTTAATGAAAAGTATCTCTACTTGTCTCTAGCAAGATACACTAAAATGACCTTAGGTCTCGATGTATAAAGTTGAGGTATTTTGGTTTGGTTATATATGTTATTGTTTTCTAGGCCAACATAAAGTCTTCTTATGGACATTATTTTTTTTAGTTAGTTTCTTTGTAATTTTTGTAGACTCTTTGAGTTGTATTGAAGCTTTGTTCCTAATTGACCAGTCGTTGGACTTATATTAGAGTTTTACTCTCGTTTGTTTTATTGTGTCAACATTGATATTAGCTTTACGTCAGATGTAATATATCAATTCTTTCATTCAAAAGAAGAAAAAAACTATGGCCACAAAGCACGGGATTAGTGGAGATGCTCTCGCCAAAAACAATTTCGATTTGGATGAAGTTTCAAGACCCTGTAAGATCTGGGATGAGCTGTTTGTAATAGCTAGCCTTTGAGACCTCATAATCAACAGAACCAGAAAATCTAAAGCTACCATATTGAATACTCAAGTATGTTTCTCTCTTAGTAATGACGTTGAACTCAGGCTATGTGAGTGTGACCACATAATTACAGGGTAACATGGATACAATGATGGCTTTTTCTGTGATGTACAGCCAGCATGGGGTAAGATAAAATCATGCGACCTCATATTTTTTAATTTGCAAGCAATAATCCACCCTCGTATGTCACCAAAGAGTTGGATTTTTTTTTGGATTTCAAGTTGTTTTATGTGTAAGAAATTGCTTAAAATAAGATTTAAGCAATGTGTGTAAGAAATTGCTTAAATCTTTATGGTTGAATTGTTCTCTCAAAAAAAAATATTTATGGTTGATTGGGAGAAAATCTTTATGGTTGCCACAATTACGTGATTGGCTAACGTGGACTTTGAAATATGATTTTTCCTTTTTTCTGATGACTAATATGATTTGTTTTCCTTAGAAGAGTTTCCTGTGTTTGGGGACTTCATAATATGAAGATACTGATACTACTTGGGTAGTGGGTATCCTCCATATCACAAACGACACCGCCTTAAACAAGTAAACACCAAACATGTACGTGGGACTAGGTAACTTAATTATTCAAGGCTGGGGGTACCATGATCTGAAACCTTGCAAGTCAATGCAACACTTTCCTCAACACCCTTACTCCTCATCGACTAGTTGTGGTTGGAGTAGGAGAGGTATCCAATGGGGACATGGTTTTTCTTTTCCATAGTGGAAAAGAATCAAAATCAAAGCAGTAGACATGTCAGTAGAGAGTGAGAGTAGTAAAGCCCACGCAGCACAGAGATGAAGATGAAGGAGATGGAGATGGAGATGGAGATGGAGATGGAGATGGAGTGTGTCCCAAGTAAACAGTAGTAGCTTCTTACTTTGTGATAGCTAGTCTGATACCAATAAGGCTGTGAATTAGAGCAGAGCAAAGCAAATGAGTAAGAAGAAGAAGAGGGGGGATCCAATAGAGTAAAACACACATGGGATAGTGTGCAGGTCCGAGTCGAATAACATATGGCATGCTTTTGTTTTTGTTTAGGAGTGTGAGATTTGTTGAGCAATCTTTCTTATTCGGTTTCATTACCAAAAAAATAATCTTTCTCGTTCGGTTTAGGTGAACGAAGGTAACACGTGGTTTAGATACAAGGCATAGCTGGCTAATGAAAGCGAAACTTCTGCCGTGCAGCGCTGCATTTCTCAAATTACAGCAGTGTATATGTTAGTTTCTTCACTTTCATTCATTAGTTGACCGATTCCATGTTGTGCAGTGTTGCATTGTTATAATCGGATAGTAGTAAACTGCCAACGAGGTTTGGCTCAGTTGGTAAGAACGGGTTTGTGGTGGAGACCTCATCCGAGTTCGATTCTCTTTACCAACAGGCCTCGTTTGGTTCGCGATCTGTAAATTCCTGTGGAAATCCATACCTGGAGGCTGGTGTGACAGACACGTGTCCACTGTCAGTCCTTCAGGGTTGAGGTTGCAGGTATGCCCTGACGATGGTGGTGTAGCGTAACCAAGCTCTCACCTAAACTTTTGATTATTGTATCGGATAGTAGTAAACTAACCAACTAGTATTGTGGGCTATTTTATTCGGTTAATTTACATGTATACATCAATTCGTTACACTTTTTTAAAAAATACATTTAAGTATTTAAAAAGATTATGAATGACTGTATTTATTAGCACTAAAGCATGCATAAACAGTGTTGCTGACTACTTAGCTAATTTTTGTGCGGATAATATTGGAGTTCATTGGTGAGATTTATGTGAACCTTGTGCAATTACAGCTAATTCACGTGATTTAGCAGACTTATTATTTTAGTGTGTGATCTTATAATGGTTTTTTGGTTTGTAACTCTTTGGGTAGCAACAACGAATTTGTTCTTCATTGTTCATTCTCCTCGGTAGATCTCAGGTTTTAGTGTTGGTTTTCTTTTTCCAGAAGAGGTTTTGGTCTATGTCCCCCTCACCCTTCATGTACTCTATTGTTTCTCTTTTTCAATATAATAACTGGAACCGACCGTAGAACTAAGCCTCCCAACTTAGTTAGGTTCCAAACTTAAAAAAAATCATGCGTAAACAGTTCTGATCAAGTGAGGCTTGTTACTCGACTTATTAAAAGAGACACACACACTAAATGGTTGACACTTGATACTGATCATCAACATTTATTTCTGACTCGTAAAGGTGCTATCGCTGCGTAGGGTTTAGTATTGACAACGTGTACATACAATTAAAACAATCCCTCGTACCTCCAAAATGGCATTCTAGAATCTAGATGAGAGGAATGACAACCCACTTATCCTACTACGAACAATGATATAAGTTCATATTCATGGGAAACCAAAGCAGTAGAGAAATGGAATGGTTAATCTAGTTTTAATTTTTGACATTTCACAAGGGAATGTGTTTAGGCACCAACACCATGTGCCTATCTCAACATCACTCTTTATCACGTGGGACTCCCATGCCACCACATATCAACGTACCCACTCCAGTCTTCCCCTATTTGGTTTTCCATCTTTTTCTTTTTATATTTATTAAAAGAATTCAATAAAATATGTAAATAAATAGACTTATTTTATTCACATTTTTACACGTTTTTACACGAAATATATGTATAATAATCCACCATTTGACTATTAATATTATTTGTTATTTTCGTACTATTGTCTTATAAGTTAATAATTTTCATTTTAAAAAATTTATTCTGTTTTATTGTATTAAATTAAAAAATAAATTAAAAAGTAAGACTATACTCTACAGCTCTATTTAATCCAAGTTTGATCCAAAGGAAATAACAAAACGGATTCTTCCAATGTATAAAATAAAAATTCCAATGGCTTTTGCTACTCTAACCTTCCTGACCACGATTTAAAATAAAAAATAAAAATGGATTCTAGTGGGTTCAGTCGTTTCTATGGTTACTTCTTAAATGGGGAGGTCCTCTCTATCTATGTTGCTCGAAAACGTGAAAGCGAAACATTTGAAAACGTGGAAGCGAAGCATTTGGAAACGCAGAAGCGTTGTTTTTCAAAATTTGTAGGAAACGAACCGTTTTGGAAGCATCGAAATAAAATTATATATATATATATATATGTATGTATATATATATATATATGTATGTATATATATGTATGTATTTTCTAAATTTTATCAATCATACTAGTTAAAGTAGTTATTAACCATACTTGTTAATTAACAATCAAACCTTTAACAATACCAAAACAATTCAATAATTAAGTCTCACCATCATCCAAACCCATTTACATTCTTAAGCCCAAATATTAGGCCCAAAATATCAAATATGATTTATCTTGTCCTTGTAGTGATTGAAAATAACACATACTTCTCTCAATCTTCTCCTTAATCTCTCTCATCTGGTTTTCTCACAGCCTTACCAGTCTCTTATAATCGTTGTTTTTTTGCCTTTTTGATTAAACGAAAGTGTAAACCTTTTCCTTACCTCCACGCTCTTTCCCTTCCTGATATCCACATTCAGAGTTTTAGATCGCACCAGGGCCGGACCTGAGATTTGAAGACCTGAGGCGAATTCTAAGAATGGTAAAATTTAAAAAAAAATCCATAAATTACAAGATACACTAAACACAGTAAATGTACAATTTAAAAAATGAATCTATGAAGTATTTTAATATTGGCAGAGTATAATGTACGCAAGAACTTAAGAAAAAAAGAGTAAAAAATTAGGATTTTTATGAAAATTTTACATATGTGTACAGCCCACCCTGAAGAGGACATTCATGAAATTGCAATTGTGCGGATGGAAATAATGTCGTCCGTTGGATGATGCAACTAAAGATCATGTGGTTCGGTTTTGGTTAATTCCGAAACACGTGTAGGTCAAGTGATATTTGATCATCTTGTTCTTTTGCAAACAACAAGCGCATCCTCACTCTTGGGTCACCGGTGATCTTTGTTATCCATTTGAGGGATTTCATTAATTTTCTATTGATTATAGTACAGATCTCCAACAAATCTTTTCCTCAATTCTTTTTCTCTGGGTTAGTACAAATCTCCTTCAATTTCCATTGCAGATGACTGAAGATGAAGAACTGGGTTTGTGGTATACTAGCCTCAGTATACATCGAATTCAAATATACTAGTCCCAATATACTTAAAATCTAAATATACTAACTCCATAGTATTTCATCAAATTCAAGTATTGATTGAGAAGGTGGAGATCGCTCCGACGTCATCGTACTTGTGGCAGAAAGCTTCGCTACATCATCATCATGGACGTCATCCGGGTTACTAATCACCGAAGTGCTTGTAGAAGACGGTGGCCAGGGAGGGTGAGGGAGAAGAGGTGATGGGCCTTGTCATCATAGATGTCGATCGGGTTAATAATTGCCGAAGAGCTTACAGATGAGGGGGGCCAGGGAGGGTGAGGGAGAATATGTGACAGGTGTGTTCGGGAGGAAGTGGAGAAATGACTCGACGGCGTCGCTGACGGAAAATCAGGGCCAGGCAGCCGTGTTACCTCGTGAAAGATCAGAGGCTGTCGTGGTGCGTAGCGGAAGATCAAAGGTTGTCGGCTCACCGACGTCGTCAACTTCGGATTTGTGGCTTAGGAGGTGCCGATTTGAGGTCGTCGGAGATGGTAAAGACGAGGATGAGATCACTGTCGACGGGATCTATAAGTGGAAAGTGAGAGAGAGAGAGAGAGATTTGCAAATCGGGACAAAGAGAGATAGAGAAATTGGATCTGAAATTTGAGTCGGGGTAGGTAGAAATTGGTTTGTAGTTGATATTTATGAAGAGTGTTATTGTCATTCTATAATGATTTGTTCAAATGGGCAAATGAGAGAGATTTTTATTGAAATGTGCAATCTGACTCTAAAATTAGCATCATATGGACATTTATTGTATATGTTTGATATGCCATCAAAGACTTGTTAGCCATTATACACATTTGGCAAAACAATTATGTTGTAAAATAGGAAAACTACAGTAGAGTTTATCGTCTCTCTTATTTGTTCTCTCTCTAGTTGGAGTTGTCGTTTTTATGATGTATACAAATTTTCTTGATGTAGCTATTAATTGGAATAATTATTAGATTATTCAGGTAGTCTGTAGAAATGGGTGGTAATGCTCTACATCATAGTTAACTTTGATAAGATCTCATGTCGTTGATTACCTTTATCAATTTTTTGAATGCGGGAATTTCTAATTCAAGATGTCTAAAGTTCATTGTTGATCATGATCAAAATTCGGATTTTTACTAATTTGTTTTTTATTCAAGTCTCCACCAGCCTATCTCTCTTGTCTACCTCAAGTGTGGAGCAACTATCATATAAACCCATAATGCAAATTATTGACCAACAAAAAAAAAACCTTTTGTTATTTTCTCTTGTTTGCAAGCAAAACAACCCAAAATTATGCACAACTCGTGACAAAAATATGAAATTGATTCACTGAGCCCCACCTCAGGTCATTAACAAACAAAGCCTACGTGCTTTTCTCATTTAAACCCGCACATTAATTGAAAAATAGACACTTAAAACGGGTTTAATAATAGCAGATGGGGGGCAACATCGTAATATCTTGTAGAGCCAGGGCCATTAATTCAAAAGGCAGACTCAGTATTTGAAATTAAACAGATCAAAGTCCGGCGAGACCTGTTTATAACGGTCGGAAATCAACAGCAACGGATCTTTCCGTCTGACGCCGTCAAATATTGCCGGTCCCCTTTTACTTTTTCAAACGCCACGTAACGTCTCTCAATACAAAGACATATAAAACGCAATTAATTAATCAATTAATATAATCCCATGTTTGCGCTCTTAAATCAAATCCCAATTAATCGATTAATTAGTCTTCCTTGTTTCTCACACCTCCGCTCTTCCTCTCACTAAAGCTCTCACACTGCAGCTCATTCTCTCTGTGATTATAATAAAACCGGTTTCATTCACACTCAGACGCAGTCTCTCTCTCTCTAGAAAATCGCCATCGGCGGCATTGCTTCGAGAATCTCTCACACATCGCAATCGTGCTTCGCCGGCACTCGGATTTGATCGCAGTAAGTTTCGTTTTTTACCGCTTCTTTCTCTTGGTCGGTTTTCGATTCTGTACATGTCGGTTTCGATCGACGCTCGAATCTCGGTTTCCGTTTTGGTTCGTACAGTGTGTGAATTGGCAGTAACATTGAGAGTGTGCGTTGACTGATTCAGATTTTCGGTGGTGTTTAGATTGACTGAAGGCTAGGGATTCCGGTATGGATTCGGTACAGGCACAGCAGAGAAGAGTAGTTGGAGGATTGGTGTCGATATCGCCGTCACAGACGCCGCGGTCGAGCGACAAGTCGGCGAGAGATCTGCGATCGGCGGATTCGAATCCGGTGAACAGGCATGAGAAAGAGAAGGGCGTCAATGTGCAGGTTCTTGTGCGCTGCAGGTGAGTTATGAGTCACTGGTTGATTGAGTTGTTTGTTTGTTTGTTTCGAGTCGTAAAGCTGATGTTGAATTTGGATTGTGCAATAGGCCTTTGAGTGAAGATGAAGTTAGATTGCATACGCCGGTTGTGATTTCTTGCAATGAGGGTAGGAGGGAGGTGGCTGCTATTCAGAGTATTGCTAACAAGCAGATTGATAGAACATTTGCTTTCGACAAGGTTTGCTCTAGGGTGTCTTAGCTTATGAGAACAATGGGTTTTCGTGCAGTTCCTAAACATACATAATTCAGACCCTTTATAAAAAAGATGCAAATTTAAATTCCCTGCAAACTTTAGTGAGAGAGAGAAAATTGGGAAATGACATGAAAATTGGATAATGTTGATTAGGTCTTTGGTCCAGCATCAGAACAGAAGGAATTGTATGATCAGGCTGTGTCTCCTATTGTAAACGAAGTACTTGAGGGATACAACTGCACTATCTTTGCCTATGGTCAGACGGGGACAGGAAAGACTTACACAATGGAAGGAGGAGCAAGAAAGAAGGTTCGTGTTTTTCGACTTTTATAAGGCAATTAAACTATATGTCTACTCTGAAATCTTCTACATCACCTACTGATCGAGTTTTGTGAATTTGTAGAATGGTGAATTTCCAAATGATGCCGGTGTTATCCCAAGAGCTGTGAAACAAATTTTTGACATATTAGAAGCTCAGGTTGCTGAGTATAGCATGAAAGTCACCTTTTTAGAGCTGTATAATGAGGAAATCACTGATCTGTTGGCCCTAGAGGAGAGCACAAAGTTCACAGATGACAAAACTAAGAAACCGATAGCTCTCATGGAAGATGGAAAAGGTGGTGTTTTTGTGAGAGGCTTGGAAGAAGAGATAGTGTGCACAGCAAATGAAATTTATAAAATCTTGGAGAAAGGATCTGCAAAAAGGCGTACAGCTGAGACTCTTCTCAACAAGCAAAGTAGTCGTTCACATTCTATATTTTCAATCACAATCCACATTAAGGAATGCACTCCAGGGGGTGAAGAAATGATAAAATGTGGGAAGCTGAATCTTGTTGACCTTGCTGGTTCAGAGAACATCTCTCGCTCTGGTGCAAGAGAGGTAAGGCTTCGAAACAGTGTATTATAAGCAAAACAATGGCTTAGAGAAGTGCACGTATTATAAGCAATACATGGTGGTGTCATTCACTTAAATTCCCAGTTTATGTAAACCTTCCAATGCATTAGGATGAAGCAACGGAAAAAGAATATGCAGTTTATATGCATTGGCAGATCAGGAAAGAAGTTTCATCTAATTGAAAAGAATTTCCACTTGCAGGGCAGAGCAAGGGAAGCCGGAGAGATAAATAAAAGCTTGCTTACTCTTGGTCGTGTCATTAATGCTCTAGTTGAGCACTCTGGTCATATTCCATATAGGTACTATTTATATGTTGTTTAACACCTGCCTCAGGTTTTGACTGTATTTGCAAGCCCAGAAGGTAAATTAATTGTTATGACATTGTTGAATATCAGGGACAGTAAACTAACAAGACTACTAAGGGACTCCTTAGGAGGGAAAACAAAGACATGCATAATTGCTACCATATCACCCTCCATCCATTGTTTGGAAGAAACACTCAGCACCTTGGACTACGCACACCGTGCCAAAAATATAAAGAATAAACCAGAGGTCAGAGGCAACTATTCTGTTCTCATAAATTGTAGAGTTTGATTGTCGTTCGCTGTTGTCTTTCTAAATGCTTTGTTGTTGCTTACTGGTTCAGGTTAATCAAAAGATGATGAAATCAGCTTTGATCAAGGATTTATATACTGAAATTGATCGACTCAAGCAAGGTACTTGATTCGTTACATCATTGTCTGTTCTCTCTTTGACTCTAAGATTTTCTTCGTGGTTATGACATGTTTCTTATGCTCAGAGGTATATGCTGCAAGAGAAAAGAATGGAATATATATACCACGAGATCGTTATCTTCATGAAGAAACTGAGAAAAAGGTCAGGTTATTGCTATTTTATATATAACTAAATGGTCGATACTTGTCCCTGAACTTACCTTTTGTTTCCTGTCTAACCCTAGGCAATGGTAGAAAAGATAGAGCGCATGGAACTTGAATCTGAATCCAAAGACAAGGTACATTTGCATTTATAGGTTGCATTCCTTTGCTTAAACTATTTTTCAGATTATGACTTGTGCGTTAACAATAAATATGGTGTGACCTAAGAGCAGGTATCAATGGAGCTTCAGGAACTTTACAATTCTCAGCAACTTTTGACTGCAGAAATGACTGATAAACTTGAGAAAACGGTGGTAAGATATCAACTTACAGAGTCTACTCGTTCTGTGTCACATCCTGGGAAAAATTCACACATATAACCTTGTTTTACAGAAAAAGCTTGAGGAAACTGAACATTCATTGGTTGATCTGGAGGAGAAACATCAGCAAGCAAATGCGACCATTAAAGAGAAGGAATTCTTGATATCAAATCTTCTCAAATCTGGTAAGCAAATTCCCTTTGTAGCTTTGAATGTTGTGACACACATACTATCCTGCCTTGAGAAAAGCAAAGCAAGAGAAGTTGAAGGGGAAGAAAATGTGAATTGGCATGATTAAGTAATATCTCTCTTACTAAACAACCACTTGTTAACTTTCAGAGAAATCACTTGTTGAGCGTGCGTTTGAGCTTCGAGCAGAGCTAGATTATGCTGCATCAGTTGTTTCCTGTTTATTTTCCAAAATTGGTATGCATCGTTTTTTGGGATATATCTCTTAGGTCGTTTTGGAAAATTTTGGTATTTATTGCTGATCATTGCTTGTTATCTAGAGCGCAAGGATAAAATTGAAGATGGGAATTGGATACTGGTCCAAAAATTCCAGTCACAGCTAACTCAACAACTTGAAATCTTGCATAAGACGGTTGCAGTTGCAGTGACACAACAGGAGCAGCAGTTGAAGGATATGGAAGAAGATATGCAGTCATTTGTATCCACAAAGGCGGGGGTAAGATCTAGACTAGAACATACTTGTCTTTGCATGCATTCCTAATATCTGATTGTGTGAGTCCGTATTAAACCCAACTTAATTTTCTGTTTATACTTTTCGAAGGCTACTGAAGAGCTTCGAGAAAGACTAGGAAAGCTGAAACAATTGTATGGTTCTGGTGTCAAGACACTGGATGGTATAGCGGTGGACCTTGAAGGAAATTCCCAGTCTACCTTCTGTCATCTAAACTCTGAGGTGTCTAACCACTCTTCTGCAGTGGAGGATGTAAGTATCAAGTAACTATGTATTGACTTCTTCAGTGTTCTTATTCCAATCTCTATTGGCTTCTTCAGTGTTCTTATTCCAATCTCTATATTTGACTTTGTTAATATGACCAGCTCTTCAAAGGAATTGCTTCTGAAGCTGATGAACTACTAAATGATCTTCAAAGTAATCTTCACAAGCAAGAGGAGAAGCTAAGTGCACATGCACAACAACAGCGTGAGGTTCGTAGTGCATTGTTCCTTCTGTGGTTCAATTATTATGTTTTCTAAAAATTAAACGAACTTTTTTTGGGAGTAAAAGTTGGTTCTCTGATTGATAACAGGCTCATGCCAGAGCAGTGGAAATGGCACGGTCAGTTTCTAAAGTTACAGTGGACTTCTTCAAGACTCTGGACATGCATGCATCCAGTTTATCTCAAATTGTGGAAGAAGCACAAACTGTCAATGATAAGAAACTGTCTGAGCTTGAAGAAAAGTTTGAGGTGATTGGCTCTTGATATCAACTTATCTATCTCATGTTCTCATTGATAGTAAATTTCTTAGTATTTGTTTATCTTTTTTACTTTTTTGCCTTCTAAATTTGTCCTTATTTATGTAGGAATGTGCTGCTAATGAAGAAAGGCAGTTGCTAGAAAAAGTGGCAGAGCTGCTGGCAAGTTCAAATGCAAGGAAGAAAAAACTGGTATATCTTGTTCTCAAATATGCAGTGAATGCCTTGGTTCCTGGGTTTTACTTCAGTACCAACATTTTACTTCGCATGTCGCATCGGTAACATTCTGCATCTATATTTAGGTCCAAACAGCTGTTAATGACCTTCGGGAGAGTACAACTAGCAGAACTAACAAGCTACAGCAAGAAATGTCAACAATGCAAGAATCCACTTCTTCCATCAAAGCAAAATGGACAATTCACATGGAAAAGACAGAATGTCATTACCTTGAAGATACATCTGCTGTTGAATGTGGAAGGAAAGACATGGAGGAGGTTCTTCAGAATTGGTGCGTAGGATATAATAATAAAACTTTGGTCTTTGCATGGTGCTGCTAGTTGATTTTCTCGAGTATAAATTGTAGAATGACTTGTACAAAAACCAAATTGTGCAGTCTGAACAAGGCTAAAATGGGTGAACAACAATGGAAGAATGCTCAAGAGTCTTTGCTAAGTCTTGGAAAGAAAAACGTTGCTTCTGTGGACTCCATTGTTAGGTATGATATACTGATCCATTATAATACTGCAGGTATTGCAAGTTATTCATTTCTATTATTTATTTTTATCTTTATAACTAGGAGGGGAACGGAAGCCAGTCAAGGTCTACGAGAAAGGTTTTCCTCTGCTGTTTCAGCCGCTCTTGAAGATGTAGATGCTGCAGACAAAGATCTCCTCTCTTCTATTGATTGTCAGTATTTTCACATCAATTTGACTTTTTTCCTCTTAGTTATATGATGGGGTTTCCATGTCAACTGATCAAACTAATTCTTGCATGCAGATTCATTACAACTTGACCATGATGCTTGTGAAAACATAAACTCAACTATTGTTCCCTGTTGCGGGGATTTGAGGGAGCTTAAGGGAGGCCACTACCACAATATCGTTGAAATCACTGAGAATGGAGGAAAATTTCTTCTGGAGGAATATGTGGTAAGACTGTTTACAATGGTTGTTTTTGGATTGCAGTCTTATCAACAATGTGGCTGGTAGGCACATAAACATGCCTTGTAATGTGCATATAAACACGCCTTGTAATGTGCATATGAACACGCCTTGTAATGTGCATATATAAACAGGTGGATGAACCATCATGTTCCACGCCACGAAAGAGGTCATTTAATCTTCCAAGCATTGAATCCATTGAAGAACTTCGGACTCCTGCTTTTGAGGACTTGTTGAGATCATTCTGGGATGGAAGATCGCCAAAGCAGGCAAATGGAGACGCGAAGCATCTTGCAGCAGCTTATGAGGGTGCACAATCCTTAAAAGACTCCAGACTTCCTCTCACTGCCATTAACTGAAGAGTGGAACACGAAGATTACTAGTCAGAGAACAGTGTACATAATTTATCAATATTCAGCGTATATACATGTACTAGTCGCTCCGGTACGCTACCTTATTCATTGATTGTTTCTTGAAAGAAAAGAAAATGAAACACTACCGAGGATGGAGAAATCTATAGTAGGCGTTTTGGGGAAACTTCAAAACATCAGTTCATTGAATTTTCCCGCTTTGTAACACTGAGCATTTGGGTTTTATTGATGAGGAGTTTTTTGAGTGTTTTGGATGCATGCTTTACCACCATATATCTTGTACTATATCGTTTGATATTTTGTCACCAAAAGCTACTCATATGAAAACAATGTATTACTTCATAGCAAAAGGGAAGATAAAAGGGAGCCATGGGGTTTGGTCAGGTGATTGAAGTGGGTCAGATCTGCTTGTAAGGCGAATGTGTACAGTGACACTCGATGTGGGAGGTTACTAGTTTGTCAAGAGACAAGTGAAAAACACCTGATGAGGGGTTAGACCTTAACCTGTTCTAACTCCCAGAGTGGTAGTCCACCTTAAATTACCATTTTGTAACCAAAAAAAGGAAAGATAGAAGGGAATCAAGGGATAGCAATTACTAAATTAGTGAACAAAGCTCCTTGGCAACTGGGGGCTTCCACCAAGCTTGCTCGATGCTGTTTCGTCCGAATCAGGCACATCTCTCTACTCCTTCCCAGTTGAGGCTATGAAGTCCCTGCTAGTGGAACTTCGCCGATAGAATTACAGTCGTATACTGGGTGGGATTTGTAAAGAGTTCTCTCATGGGGGAGAAAAACTTTAGTTTTGTGTAAAATTTGAGATAATGCATGTCTGTCACAGCTAGGGTTGGGGGCATTTCTCTGAACCCCAAATATCATTCCCATGACAGTTTTCTACTTTTTCGTTGAGATGTACTGAGATGATCAAGTAAAAAGTTGCTGGACTGAATTTGGTGAAGAAATATACACAAATCTACTGATATTACTCCCAGCTAGAGGTGGCAAAGTGGCCCGGCACGAGTACGGCACGTTTAAAAGTGACCCAGCACAAGCACGGCACGTTTAAAAGTGACCCGGCACGGCCCGAGCAAGTTATCTTAATGGGCCGGACCGGGCCTAGAAAAATGAGCCCACAGGCCCGGCCCGAACCCGTTATAGGCCCGGTCCGGCCCAGACACGATAAGTTAAGGTCCACGGCCCAGTCCGCTTTAAAATATATTTTTTTTTATAATATAAAGATTATATATTTATAAATAATATAAAATTTATTTTAAGTATGAACAATAACTTATAAATACTAATAATTATTCATTTTGATTCTCTTAGACCCATAAAAAGTTTTGCTAAAATATTACCAAGTATAAATAATGATCATATGATTCATATATCATATATTTCTTTAGTTTGTTGGCAAAGAAAACAAATGATCGATAGAAAATATGAGTTAACTTTTATTTGTTTTTGTTTTAGTATATTATGATATCAATTTTAGACTAATTTCTATTTTTAACTACAAACGGGCATGTTAATAGGCCCGGCCTGAGCACGGACCAATATGTTATGGGCTTAGGCCGTGGGTCGGGCTGACCCTTAAATTTGAGTAAATGGGTCGAGCCGGACCCGAGCCCGTTAAGACGTGGGCCGACCCAAACACGACCCGAAACCCGATTAAACAGACTGGACCGGCCCATTTGCCACCTCTACTCCCAGCTAGTTTGCCACAACTTTAGTCAATCTTGTACTTGTTAGAACCTTCTAATTCTATAAATGATTGTACTTTTGCTTAAATATTTATTAAACTACTGGATTCTTCTAAAAAAATTAAAAATAAATAATCTTGCAACAAATCTAAAATATTCCAAATGTATGATTTTTTTTAAAAGAATCAAAAGATTTCACTCATACCCCATGATGATTCGAACCCATGACTCTGTCAATAGGTAGTGAATGCATTTCGGAACATATGATCTATCTCTTTGCTACTTGATGTACAAAGGGATCACAAGAATTTTTCTTTGATGATTAACCCAACAAACAATGTACAAAGAGACTAAAAACAAAGAGAAAATAAACTGCAGTAGAATTACCCAACAAACCATTTTTGTTTTCTTGATGATTTACTAGAATGTGTCGTTATGATTTTCTTTATAACCCTAGATCATTCATTATACACCTTTAAAGTAAATGCCAACTTATTCCTCTCATCAAATTCAAAAGTAAAATGAATGTTTTTCCTAATCCTTCACCACCTTTAGTTGACTACCTACCAGAATCCAATACCTCTTCAGAAGTTCAGAAGAAAGGTTTAAACTATTGAACAATAATGAAAAATCTAGTTATACAAGAAAAAGAAAAAGAAAAGTGAATTCCAGAGAGGCTTGGAAAAGTAATGAGCAAATTAGGGTCTAAACACAACCCATCAGCATCAAGACCTGTGAAGACCGAAATCAATTACAATCCTGCAATCTATTCCTCATTCCGTCTAAATAAACCTAGTTTGACAAAACTCTTTGAATGACCGAACGCTAAACATGTATAGACGGCACGCATACTGAATAAATCACTTTGCTCAACTTAATGTACACGATGAAGTAGTTTCTCTTTCCATTGTTATGATCTAAAACAGATACAAAATTTTATTTATGGAATGCGGAACTATATAGATATCCACCTCTACCAACCCCATGGTTCAAAGAAGATCAAATTTCTACTCTACATTTCCTGATAGAATCAATATATATGCAAAAATACTGCACCTCCAATGTGATGAAATTTCCTAGACTCCTAGATCTGGAACAAATAGTGCGATCAGATGGACGAAGAGGATCAGTATGCCTGCAAACATATGAATGTTCTACTCCATCAGAAACTCATAAAATGGGTGGCATAGTACATATAATTATCACCACACTCGTTAAATAAATCATAATCACTGTAACATTAATAAAATGTACCACAAGAGAAAAAGAATGGCAAGACAGTATCTCATAAACAACATTTGCTTTTAGCAATCACTCCAGTACAAAGAAACCTTACAACATACAATTTTGACAGACTCCCACCAAATATCTATCTAGGTTATTAAGCCCTCACTGCAGAAACTATTTATGCTACTAATCATATTTCAGTATAATCAAACTCAAAATCAAATACTCACTATTGTATTTTCTATCAATGTAATTGTCAGACACAACAAACAGAAATCCAAGTGCAAATAAAACTGGCAAACATTCCATCACCAAAAAGGAAAGGAGTGCAATAGAACTAAATATAATGAATAATGCTGTTGTCAAATACCTGAAAAAGACCTCATAGTAAGCTTGCACTCAAGAGCCCAACGGTCCTTTCTCTGCCAAATGTTTCATCATCAAAATCTTCATTTGTGGAGTTTTCCTGACAAAGCAGTTTGCTTTCACGCATAGGATTTAAGTCAAGACCCTCCCAAATTGGATTGTCTTGACGCATTTCGTCTGGTTCAGACCCCTGATTGGGATCAACATAGACGTCTGCATCCTGTCTCACATCATCGTATTCAAGTTCCATTCCCTTGTCATCATCCAAAAATGATGGGTCTGCATTAAGATCAGAACACAAATCATATCCAGATTGTTCCTCAGATCCAGGATAAGCCACTGTCACTCCTCCCAGGTCAGATTGATCAGCAGCATCCTTTTTCTGCCTCTTCCATTTCTTTGTAGATGAAGTACCATCGTCCTCAAAATCCTCTTCTTCTCTTTCTCTATGTAAATAGACCCACAATTTTCTTTCTCCATCA
This sequence comes from Comarum palustre, assembly GCA_951800085.1. Lineage (NCBI taxonomy): Eukaryota > Viridiplantae > Streptophyta > Magnoliopsida > Rosales > Rosaceae > Comarum > Comarum palustre. The sequence goes on from OX637587.1 coordinate 4,577,140, forward strand.
AATTGAACACAAGGATCACGCTCATAATGCAAGCGGTCCAGGGCTCCACTAACAACTTGATTTACTTGCGTATCAGACACTTCTTCAACAATATACTGAGAATCTCTTATCAAAGTACAGACATCTGCTCTGGTGCCAATACTTCCAGGCAATCTAGCAGCTGCGTCTCTCACAAGACAAAGGATTGTAACATGTGGTGGTCGGTCACGTTTCAGCATAAAATGATCTCGGGCTTTTGAAGTTGGCTTACCACCACACCTTCTCAATGGGGCAACAATAGATTTTTTACCATCAGCTGCGGTGTAAGAGAAGACCCTGTCAGGTACTGAATACCTAAGAAGTTCCTCCTTACGGAAATAAGCTTTCACTTCCTCAGAACTTGGAGTGATGGTACTAAGACTCTTTTGAGCTCTTAGGTCCCTAAACCTGTCCTTCTCATCTACGTTGGGCTGCATCAACTCCAAAGGAGGTGCAGGAAGACTTCCTATTTGTTGGAGGGTCTCTTGCCCACATTTAAGCCAATTAGCGAACGAATCAACCAACTTGACAAGCATCTTGTGAGGAAGACCCCACGCTTCTGGAGATGTCACCTCCTCAGTGGTCTCATTATCTGATGAACTATGAGAAACCAGGCCAGTCCAGGACCAACTTTTTGTAGCTTTTTCATAAGCAGCTAATGGCTTCCAACCTTTCACCCCCAAAGGAGATGTTTTTGATGAAAATATCTTCAGAACTCCTCTCACCAGATCCTGAAGTGGCTCTTGTGTCTCAAGAATACAAGGATCTCCTGGATTTGATTTAACACGATTCACAATCTCCTGAACTGTGACAAAAGGTGTGCTCCCTTCTCCAGCATGCTCAAAGTTATTTACATCCACGTTCTTATCAGTAAAAACACCATTGGCACCATCTTCCTGACTTGTATTCTTCTCATCTATACGTTCCCCAACTTCTAAAGTATCTTCTGCACGTGGAGTAATCATTGCCAAGCGAACTGCTGAAAGAAGATTCATAATCGAGAATGAGAAACCAGTATGAACAGTGGGTGTAATTAAAATAAATGGCTTTTTCTGGGGCTTTGTTTCCAGCTCCATATCTGTTGCTCCCATTTCTGTAACTGGTAGCTCAGAAATTTCCATTTCTGAACTACCAGTTTCCGTTTCCATCTTCCTCTTTACCTTTTTTTTCAAGGAATTGGACTCGGCACTACGTTGTAAATGATTAGACAGAAGATCTTCATCTCCCCTACTCGTATCCATTGCATCCTCTTTCCCTTTCCGCTTCTTTGTCACCGAACTGCAACCCAGCAATGGGACCTCAATGAAAGATTCATGGTGATCCCTCAAGTACGCTTCAACGTTCTGGCCTTTCTTTCTCAATCTACCCTGCACACTACCATCTCCCAGTAAACGCATTTGAAGTGAATCACCTTCCTCATCAACATAGTGAGACTGTGTAACAAAATGGTCATGAACAACTTCATGTTTCTGCTTTCCACTAGCAGTATAGGTCTTGAGTGACGGTACATGCAACCTTTCACCAGCTCCACCTTGAAATTTTGCATTCTTGCCCAATTTGTAGATCGGTTCATCGTCATTGTTGTCGTCAAGGTTATCCAAGCTGGGGACATAACGCCCTTTCAAATGCAAAGGACTACTGTCTCCCATCTTACCCTTCTGTTTTGCTTTGGAAGTATAGTTATCTAAACTACGCATATTCCCTTGATCAACAAAACCACCCATCTTTTTGGAGGAGTAATTGATCCCCTCAAGGGCCTGCATATTCTTCACCTCTTTCTGTGCATATTTGGCTCTTTTTGCATCTAGATTGGGCATCAACAAGGAAGATGGAGAACCTTCCATAATGCCACTGGGATAAGCCAACTTGCTCCTCAACAGAGGGTTGCTAATCTCATCATCTTCAAATTGATCTGATGAGTCTGATTCTGTTTCTTCATTTTTAACAAACATTTTATTACCTTTCAATGCCACCATGTCTGATCCTCCATTATGTAGTACATTCCCTCTTAACTTCCTTTGTGTTGGTTTTGCTCTGAATTCGGAAAGTCCATCATTCATCAGTGGTGGGGAAGCTCTATAGGACTTGTAATTTAAATCAGGAGACTCTCCCCCAATCTTCCATTGCTTGCTCATCAGACTCCAATCATCTGCTCGAAAGGGGGATTCTGTAGCAAAAGCCTCCCCTTCACTCCTGTTATTCCAGAATACATTGGAGTGATCTGATGAATCATATCTATCGCCTCTGAAAGGTGCCTGTGGATGTCTGCCTTTCACGAATTTCATCTGATCGCCTACTGCATACTGCTGAATATTTCCTGGATATTGGGTCTTTATACCAAAATCATATGGAGCCCCCATGTTAGGAGGTTTGGCTGTCAATACCTTTGCCTCTGACAGAAAGTTTACATCCCGGTTCCAACCATTGGCATGCCCCGCATTCTTTGAAGAAAGAGGCAGACCCATCAAACTATCAGTTGTTACGTCATTACCTCTTACAAGGTTCCTTCCCGCTTTCAGAAGACCAGACTTGTCAAGCATGCTACCACGAGGCGCAAATCGATCCTGCTGAACATCAATTCCATATGTTGCTTCTTCAGCATCATCACTACTTATCATCTGATCCCTCATTCTGAGAGCTGCCCCAGAATCATACGCCCCAGGCTTATTCGACCGAGGAAGAACAGCTGCTGAACTGTATGGTCCAGGATAACTTGTTGGCTCTTTTTCAGGAGTCTTTGACCCACCCAACTTCAGTATACCTCTGGAGTTCTGCTTCCCATATTTTGCGACTTCCAAAGACGACAACCGGCCTTTTGATGCAAAATCCATGTTCGAGCCCACCCCATACGGAGAATGAGGACTCATTTGCTGTGCAACTTTCCTGTCCTTGATCTTGTTACTCCACAGACCTTCACCAGAATCTCTTTCTGATGAGTCACTGGGCATATCTTCCATCTTCTCAGACATCAAACTCTTCTGGATTCTCATAATATTTAACACCCGGAGCCTCTCATCAATACTGTATCCCCTGCAATTAAGCCAAGCATCTCTTATCTGACAGAGATTATGAACCATAGTGTCCTGATGCTTCCTCAGAAGATTGTAGTGCCGTCGGTGCTGAAAGAAATTCAAACCCTGGCGGTAGAGCGCAACTCTGGGCTCGCACAAGCCTCCCTTCAACATATCAAACAGCTTGGTAACAGGGCTCCCGAAATGGAAGTTACTCCCCTGGAAAAGCTCCTTCATGGTAATCATAAACGACTCCTGGTCCATGTCAGGCAGATACTTGGTAAGCCCAAACTGCTCCTCCTCACTAAAACACTCATTCCACACATCCACAGACAAAATATCCTCCAGACTCGGAAGATCATACAGCTCGAAAGGAATGCCGCAAGTTTGATTCCCAACCTGGCAATACTCCACACCAGTCTCCCCTAACTCCAACAAATCAAAGTCATCCGACCCGGCCCCGGAGTCTGCATCATCATCATCAGACTCGGCAGCTGAGCTCCGCTGCTGAAGCTCATCGTCGTCACTGCTACTACCAGGAGACACCTCCGAATCCAACCTCGAAACCATGAAGTTGTTCTTCTCAATCGCCATGGCTCAAATCTCACAATCCCGCCAAAAAACACAACACAATTTCAAACCCCCAATTTCTCACAGTATCAATCAAGCCCTAATTCAACACCAAAAAAGCAAAACCTCAAAATCCACGACTACCGAAACTAGAAGAAAAACACAAATCGAAGCAAGAAGGCCGAAATTAAAAAAACTCGACATTACGAATTTCCATAGATTGAGATTGGAACGGAGAGTACCTGAGATGAGCTTCAATGGCGAGACTGAGGAAGACCCAGGCATGGAGAAGCGATAGCGATGAAACCCTAGAAGAAGGCGGTGGTGTTTTTTGAGAAAGAGAGATATTATTATTATTATTATTGTGGTTTGAGAGAGAGAGGAGGAGGTGGTCGAAGGGGGGTGAAGAAGACGATGGTGACGTGGAGGGAGGTGGCCCGTTTGATCTGGCGAGGAGGAGGAGGGGAAGTGACGAAAAGGGACATGAGCGGGAAAGCGGAAAAAAGGTGAAGCGTGTAAGCAGAGAGGAGGAACTGGGGAAAGCAACAGGGGACGCCCTTCGGAATCACCGTTTGCCGCTGCCCCATATTACCCGGCACGAGACCCATTTCCTTTGTTTTTGACCCGTTTGGACATCCAACGGCGTCGTTTCATTAAAATTTTAGACTTCCGCTGCCCCTAGTTTTTTATTTAATGCACAATTTTAGTAACTTTGAACTCACAATCTTTCAATTACTAAAGAAATATTAATGCAACCAGATCAAACATATTGTGTTTCTTTTTTTTTAATAATTTTTTTGATTAAATTCTTTTTATGTTTTACTTCTTAAGTCACATGTAAAATGATGCAAAGTTGAACTTGTCAAAAAATTTCAGAATATATGAACTAGAGAGCTTTAAATTTCTTACTTAATACCAATTTAAAGAAATTTACTAGTCTCAACTCAAGGCAGTATATGCAAATTAAGATCAAATATATAAAAAGAAAGCTTAGTACATTGATTTCGTAAATACGATGCTATGACTTCGACTCACGATATATTAGCATTTGAGTCATTTGTTCGATAAAAAATACATATAAATAAATGATAGGATTTCTTTTAAAAACGGTAAAGATGCTTGAAGTTGAAATTCCTAGGTCTGACATGGAAGGGTGATACTTTCCGTTAGGCCTCAACATGGGTCGGCCCAGGGTCGGCCCGACCATAAATTTTAGGGCTTAGGGTAGGGCTCGGTCAAAGTCAACAAAATTTAGGACCGGGTAGGATAGGGCCGAGAATTGAATATGTAAGCCCTAACCCGCCCTAGCGCCCCATTTCGTTAGGGCTAATAGGGTCAGGTAGGGCTGGCCCTTTAAATAGGGTTAAACAGGGCCGAGATGGACTTGTTATTTTTTTCTCACAATTTAGTTTTAGAATTATATGTAATGAACCTTATTTTTTGTGTTATATTTAACATGCATGCATACACATTATACTTAATTTAATACATCTATCTATAAACTAAGTGCTTATACTCATATATCTCACGAACTAATACTCTAAATCATTAAAATGCAATCGTTAATCAACAAAACAAAATGGAATCAAATGAACAAAGCTAGCAAATCAACTACAAAAGAGAAGATTAGTTGTATTGTATCTAAAAAATAAGAAACATATTAAAACAATACAAAAATAAGAAATTATTAGGGCCTAAAGGGCGTGCTTTTAGGGTCGGACTAGGTTTGGCCCTAAATGGCTCATTAGGGTAGGGTCGTAGGGTAGGGTCAGGTTTCATTTGTTCAACCCTTACCCTACCCTACTCAAGAAGGGCTAGAGCCGGCCCGTCCTAATAGAGGGTCGGGTAGGGCTTCGACCCTAGAGGGTAGGGCGGGTTTTAAGACGAGCTAGGATCGAAGGACCAAATGATGAGGCCTACTTTCCGTCGGAATTCTAGGTGCCACTGCACAAGCACTAGCTATGCAGACTGTGAGGTTTCGCTTTGTTCCCTTGCGCAAGCTTGAAATATAAGGTGGCAATATTGCCATGATAATAGCTAGCGCACAATGATGATGTTCTAATCTTGACGCAAGCATGGTACTGAGGTTTATTTGATCACATATGTAAAACGAGCTATACAGTAAACAAATTATCGCTTATCAACATGGATTTTTTCCAGCCTGAGCATCAGAGTTAGTTTTACTACTTATTTCGTAAGCTTATTAGATCTACACAAATTAAGGTCTTATGCAACTAATATTAGGTTTCATGAAAGTGATAGAATGAGAAAGGATGAGGAGAAAAATTATAGGGCAGGAGCAGTTGAAAGTGTTAGAGCAGAAGAGAGCAGCGACACTTTATTAAAAAAAACAAGCGTAATAAATGCAGCAAATTAAAATAGAAAATGAATCTGTGCGGTGGAGAAATTTTTTCAATGCTACAGGAGAACCGCGTGACATTGTCTGGTGGTGCTACATTTCACTCAAAACTAGATATATGAATTTTCAACATGAAAAATTATTTCAGTTATTTTGTCAAATACCATTTTGGGTTTTTTGTTCTTTATAAAACTCTAAACCCTAAGCTCTAAGCTCTAAACCTTATACCATATACCCTATCACTCCACCCTAAACCCTATACCCTAAATTCTAAACTCTAACTCTAAAACCTGGATGAACTAACTAAATACTCATGAATGTCATTTCACAAAATATATAAAATATTAATTTTATATTTTAGTGGTAAAAAATTCACAAGTCCAATTTTTAGTGAAATGTGGTATCATTAAACAGTGTCACGTAGTTCTCTCATAGCATCTAAAATTTTCTCTCATGCGGTGGGTAGAAGGAAGCAGTTTCTGCCTAATTTTCCTCCCCCTGGTAATCATTTTCCTTTTCCAACTAAGGTAGTAAAATTTTTCTTTTGCTTTGGACTTTTCAGGAGTCTATGTGTAATCAATAAAGCTACATGTCATATTTCATTAGACTATTTTCATTACACTACAAACCACGACCTCCTCTATCTCTCTAAAACTAGAGTTAGGGTTTCAAGCTGTGCGGCGCGTTCCTCGTACTCCATGGTGGCGATCTCCATGGTGAAGCAATCCAAGGCCTCCACGGCTTCAGTGAGACAACCAGTCTCATCTCCAAACTATCTCTACACAGCCAGGATGAACCAGAGGACCTTGTGAACCTCCGGTGTCCCAAGAGCGGTTTCGTAGTATAACAGTTCGGCCCATCACATGTAACAGTTCGGCCCATCACATTAAGATATTGTCCGCTTTGGGCCAGAGGGTCCTCTCAATTTTGGTCCTAAGATTTCACCTCAAAACTCGTCTCAATGTAAAGTGTTAGTTCTGCGCATTTAAGCACCCTAACTCCCCCCTGAATAATGTTGGATGTGGTGCACCTACTAACCTTTCAGTGCCTTACTTTTTTAGCACCGCCTAGTTTAGGTAATCACAATCCATCCCCCTTAGGGCCTGACGTCTGCTTCAGTACACTTCTGGTTGGGGACAGTCTGTGATACCAATTGTAACAGTCTGACCCATCACATTGAGATATTGTCCGTTTTGGGCTCGAGGGTTCTTGATAGGAGCACAAAGTGCTACGATATTAACGTATTTTCTATATTATTTAGTTATGTTATTCTCTTAACATTGTCATTTCTAACATCTTTTGTGGTTGTAAAGGTAAAAAAGCAAAAAAAAACAGAAAAAAGCTAAAACCGGTAAATTAAGAATGATAAGTCATTTAGGAAACTTTACTGTTTCAAATTGGGAAACTTGCCTATTTCATTTTTAAAAACTTTCTTATTTTGATTTAGGAAACTTACTACTTATGAAACTTTTCTAATCCATTTTGAGAAACCTTCTATTCTTAAAAATCAGGAAATTATCAAAGAAGAAATTAGCATTGAATGGAGATGATGAAGTACAAAATGAAATCGAAACTTTCTAGGGATTAGGCAGAAATTTTGGACATCAAATGAAGAGATAATTGCTGGAAATTAGATGGAAAATATCCCTTATAGCTGATTCAAAATCAAGGAATTAAGGGAAACTCTTACCTTTTATTTCTCCATATAAATGCCAAAGATTTCTAAGTTAAAATCTGATATTTTTTTCTTCCTTTTAAGAATCATTAATTGGCAATATATATGGGATGAATTATCAGCATAAAATCGACAATAAACAAGGAATGAAACAAAAATCAGTTCGGCAACAATCAAGTAATCAATCAGCCGATTCTATTTGGAGAACAAGCAATGAATCCAGTCTCAATTCAAGCCCAATACGAAGACTTAATGCATAAGAATTTTGGAGAAAAAATGGAATATTATTTAATTAAATTGATCTATTATTTATGGTCATTGGATCAGATTTAAATCAATGGTGAAGAGGAACTCAATGAGGCGACATGACCACTATATAAGGAGGCTCTCTACAACAGAAAAAATCGTTCATTCACGTTAAAAACTAGAGAAATACATAGCAAATTTGAGCATCCCCTCCTCTCCACCTTTGTCGATTTCATTTCCTTTGCTAAACCTTGAAGGACTTCTTAATAAAGGCATGCAGCAGCATTAGTGACTTGAAGCATTGAAGCCTAACATCCTTTTGTCACCATCAAGCATCCTTGAAGACCGATAAAATGTAAACGCTCCTTTACTTTTGTTTAGACTTCTATAGCAAATTTAATAGCATGTTTCAGATGTTAGACTTGAGTTATAGAAGCATGTTTCGTTTGTTATTGTGTTCTTTAGATTTAGAATTTTATTAATTATGTTGATGTTTTGTTGATGATTTTCGTAAAATCTGTTCTTGTGATTCTTATTGATTGAAAGATTATGTTTTTGTTTAATTACTAAAGCTAGAATGCATGTTAGCTGATTGTCAGGATTTGTGCTAAGCTTCTTCAAGTAAGTATAGATCTAAAGTGGTGGAAACTATGTAATAATGGTTAAGAACGTAAACTACACAATTACATGTTACGACTTCTTGGATATGGTTGTGTTTAATCTCAGAATTCTTTAGATCTTAAAGATTCATGTTTACTGTGGAATGGTACTTTGAGTCGACGCTGAGTATCGATCGCAGTCTTTGCATGAAATATCTTAGGCTCTAGATTTCTTTGTGCCTAGGAGATAAAGTAAGAAGAATTAAAGGGATGTATGACCTCTTCAGGTTTGTATTTCAAGATTATTTCTTTTGATTTGAATTTACAATGATTTCAGATTGTTGGATTTGAAACTTGATATTTATGTGTTTGTGGAATTTGATTCTATCTTTGTTTAAAATGTTGAATGAACTGATCACTTGTACATATTAGTTTAGTTTTTATTTTCTGTTTTTAGGATGTTAGAAACCATTCTCAAACCCCCATTATGACCTTGTACCATGTGTAAATTTGTAAATAAATATATGTAAATATTTGTATTTATACTTTGTAAATAAATATTTGTTTATCTCATTGTACTAATTTTTAGCGTAACCATAAATTCATGAGCGCTCTTTAAGTCCCCGAATTGATTGAATCCTATTTACCAATGCTATAATTGACACAAAAAGTTCTTAAATTGTAACGCGCCTGGTAACAAGCAGGTCAATTTTTGGTGTCGTTGTCGGGGACTTAAATAAGTCTCTATGCGTTTTCGGTTCATTATTTTTGTAATTATTTTTACTAATTTTACTAATTTGACTAATTGTTGTTTGTTTATTAATTTTCAGGTACTTATCTTATTTTGTAAACCAAAAAGGATACTTTAGTTAATAGGGCCCTTAACCCTTCATTAGTACCTTATCGAAGGTCTCTTGAAGTTGAGGGCGAACCTATATTAACTTCAGTAAGACCGTTGAACATACAAGTATTTCCTAGCTGAGTAAGGGGCACATTGGATGGTGTCTAGACCGAGTTGAATGATTGAGGCCAAAATTGGATCTCATAGGACTATAGACTGTGTGTAAGCACGATTGGGGTTTCGACTTTCGTAGTTCACTAAATTGAGTCCTACCAGCTTCATCTTGACCTGGTCATCCAAGCCTTCTGAAACAACTGAAATATTAATTTGGGTCAAGACGATCATACCTATTGGTTTACCATTTAAGATTTGGGTTTGAAAGTGAATAAAGCCTACGACCTCTAATTCAAAGAAACTAACCATTGTCAAGACATTTGTTTGATTATTACTTAGTTTATATTTGTATTTTGTTTTCATTTTTGTTTTCTTAAATTCTTATGTTTTTCTTTTGTTTTATAGGGTTATAAATGTCCGATAGAGGAAACCACCTTCTGGCACCAAATGACAAATTCTTGGCTCAACTAAAGGAACGATTAGATCAACTCAATCGGGATGGAGAACCTGCCCAATTCTTAGAAGTTCATATCTACACTCCGAATACATTCAGGCAACTTGAGTTTAGTGACAGAGAATTTGAGAGTGAAGAACAACACTTGCAAACAAAGATCGTGATCTCATCACAACCATCTGATACCGAGGAAGAAGATCCATAAGTGATTGAGACACAAATGACGCAAACCATTAGACAAATGTATGCAGCAGTAGTACTAGGAGCGGGAGATAAGTCACCTTCGTGCATTACTTATCCTGAACTAGCTGAAAATAAAGAAGGAGAATTTAAATTGAAAAGTGGGTTTTTGCACCAAATACCCAAGTTTTATGGGCTTAGCAATGAAGACCCCAACAAGCATCTCAAGGATTTTTAGTTTGTATGTGTGAGCATGTGTCCAAGAAATGCAGACATTAATATTCTGAAGTTGAAGACATTTCCGCTCTCATTGAAGGACTGGGCCAAGTCATGGCTTTTTGATCTACATGCCGGACACATTGATTCATGGGAAAAGATGATGAGTGAATTTCTAACCAAGTATTTCCCTCCATCAAAGATCACTATGATGAGGAAGCAAATCACTGGAATTCAACAAGGCTCAGATGAGACATTTTGCTCATATTATGAGAGATTCAAGGTCCTTATAGCAGCTTGCCCTTCACATGATTTTAAGGATAATAGTTTTCTGTAATACTTTTATGAATGACTTTCATCCTTAAAGCGCCAACTATTGGATGCCTCATCTGGAGGGTTATTTCTTGATAAAACACCCTAAGAAGCATAGACATTGTTAGATAATCATGCCCTAAATGATCAACAATATGCTGGTGTGTTGGCTCCTCTCGAAAAGTAAATGAAGTGAAGACAAGTACTACACTTGAGAGCAAGATTGATGTGTTACTATCTCACATTGGGCTAGGGCAAACGCAAGAAGTGAAAGCTTGTGGCGTGTGCTCAAATCAAAGGGATCATATTGATCAATGCCCTCAATTGATGGAAAATGGAGGTTGTGAAACTCTTAATGCAATTGGACAACAAAGGTACAACCCCTACTCCAACACCTACAATTCTGGGCTAAGGGATCATCCAAATTTTCGATAGAGCAACACGGATAATATTTTGAATCCGTCCAATCTTCAGGTGGCCCATTTCTACGTCCACAAGGCTTTTATTCGAAGCCCCAGGTTCCTCAAAACTTTGCTTCAAATTCTAATGCTAATCTTTTTGTTTTCTAATAATGTTACTCACCCTCCTATGATCAAATGCTTGAAGCACTTGTGCAGGGTGAACAAAGTAATATAAAAGCTATAGCCGAACTCAAGAACCAAGTGGGGAAGATAGTGGATTTCATGAGAAAATAACTGAAAGTGGAAAGCTACCATCAAACGCCATTCTAAATCCGAACTCAAATCATAAGGCCTCTAAGGTAGTGACAACAAGGAGTGATCGTGTGCTGAATGAAGTCCCAAAGAGAGTTCAAAAGAAAATAGCTCAAGAAGTGGAAAATGAAGTTGTAATCACAAAGAATGACTTGGAAGCAGATCCTGCTACTTCCAAGATTGAAGTAAAATTACTCGAGCCAACTGAACTTCATAAAGGTAATGTTCCTAATTTTCAAAGTTCAGTTATTACTTATTCTCCCTATGCTCGTGTGTCATTTCCAAGCAGGTTCCAAAAATCAAAGAAAGAAGAATCTGATGAAGCCATCTTGGAAGTTTTTTAGAAGGTGCATTTGAACATACCATTGATTGACTGCATTACTCAAGTTCCAAAATATGCAAAATTTTTAAGAGTTATGCACCATAAGGAGACAAAATGAGGGAGAAAGAAGTTGTGAAGATGATTCAAACAAGAACAAGGAATACACAAGACAAATATAAAAGAACAATGAATGTCTCAAAAAACAAGCTAGAATAATTCAAAGTGTGCAACAGCTTATTATAATATCAAATACGGAGATCATGAGAAATGAAGTCCACACCAGAAACGGTGTCCCCAGAAACGAAGATGCACGATGACCGATGTCGATCCACGAGCTCCTAGTCCAGCTCCTCTAGTGATGGGTGCTGAAAACCTGAAAAGATCTAGGGGTGAGCAACTCGTCCTCGCTAACCCAAATGGGGCCAACCAAATCAGGGTTTAAAAAATCTATGAAAAAACATATAGTTCATATATGTAGATATACGTATATACGTATACGTCTAGGGCATTTAAAACATATGGAGTTTGATCACGCACATAAAACTCAAGTAAAAGCATGTTAACCACACATGAAGGATTTTCTGGATCCACGCGGCTGAAATTCCGGGTTTGTCTTCACAGCAAACCGGGGCCAACTACCTATGCGTCCAAGAACGAATAGTAGCGAGAGCTTCCATTTACAGCGAATGCCTAACAGATCACTCATAATAACACGCCGCACTTATGGTTTGCTTAACTCTGTGCAAGACGAGCGTAAGCGAGAAAATAATATAAACAGGGCATTACCCCTCCAGAGGTTCACAGTCATCGACACCGTGGGAAGCGTAGTCTAAATGCTAGGTCCCGTCACTCTCAGGACAAGCACCGAAAATCAGGACAACAGTTCTACTTTTTGATCCAAAACACACCACGTACACCAATGTTAATAAAAGTGTGTGGTAACACAGTAAAAAATGCATCTTATACCTTTATATATATATAATAAAAGAAAAGCCACTAACCCGGGAGGATTTTGACTCACCCATTGGGCGTGTCCCCTACTAACTGATATGACAAAGCAGATGACTATGCTCCAACTCCCGATCCTCCTGAGGTCGGTGATGCGCTCTTGAGTCAGTTTGTGAGGTATAAATGACATAATTAGGTAAATGCATTTCGAGGATTTATAAACTACTATTTATGACTGGATAAACATTTTCGTTTACCTTTCCGACAAAGTCTAATTAATTGACACCCCGATTCTCGAACCGGCGAGAATTCGAGATTGTCTTCTATTCGGTACTTACGTCGTTTCCTCGTGTATTTAATTTAAAACATTGTTAAACAGGGTCTAGTAAAAGGTTACAAACCTTTTGGTAATTCTAAAACCTTTAAATTATTTAACTGTAGCGGTAAAAACGTAAAAAGTAAGTCTGCTACAGTAAAAGTCAAAAGTCACATTTGAAACAGTAAAAGTCAACGGTCAATAGTAAATTCAACGATCAAAGTCAACAATCAAAAGTCAATGGCCAAAGTCAACAGTCAACCGGTAACAGTAAAAGTAAAACAATAAACTGTAAAAGTTAAAAGTAAATCTATCAGGGATAATTCGGTAGTTTTACCTTATGATAAACAGTAAAAAGTAAAACTGACGCTATTTTTCACCGCGTCTTCTCCGTCGACTGGTTCGCCGGAAACCATGGTTTTTCTGACCAAACCGAGCTTCTTCACCTGCAACCAGCTTCTACACATCCTCCGGCAAAGCTCCGCTAGCCTTCTTCTTGTTTGGTTCAACGTCCAACTCGATTGAGCCGAACTTGTGTCTTTCTCTCTCCTTCGTAGGGTGGCAGTCATGGCGTTTCTGACGTGGCTGAGGCTAAGGCTCAGTTGCCGGGGTAAGGCGAAGCTAGGTCGCGCACTGTGGAGGAGCTGCTGGATCGGTCTCCGTGGAGAGAGAGAGGATCAAAATGGAAAGGAGAAGGAACATAAAAGGAAGGAGAAGAAAAAGGGAAGGAGAAAAAGATAAGGGAGAGAGAAGGAGAAAAATCTCAATGGAGATGAGGTGGGGGTGAGGGGGTTTATATAAAGATTTTTGACGGTCACTATTCAACGATCGATTCAACGGTCACGATTTAACTGAAAATTAAAATAATGTTAAAACCAAATAATTTTTTTTGAAAATTATTTAAATGAGAACAAAACGTCAAATTAAACCGTAAAAATAGTATAAGAATACGTGGAGTGTCAGAAAAATATTCTGTAAATACTCCTACGCATGTGACGACGTGTGTTCTAATGTAAAAGTGTTAGATACACTTACGACGTACCAAAAAGTAACTGGAATTAAACCCTAAGTGTGTCAGAAAAATAAATAAAAATTATTGGTGTCTCACATTTTTTCTATCCCTTGTACTATTGGTGACACTACCTTTGAAAATGTTATGTTTGACCAAGGAGCTTCAATAAATGTTATGTCATATAATTTATATGCTTCTATGGACCTAGGTGAACTTAAAAAGAATAATGTGATTATTTAATTGGCTGATAGTTTTTCCTGCAGATTTTTACATCATTGATATGGAAGACTCACCCTCAAATTCAACTCCTATACTTTTAAGGCGTCCTTTCATGAGAACCGCAAGAACAAAGATTGATGTGCATGCTGGCACATTAACAATGGAGTTTGGTGGAGAAATATTTGGTTTCAATATTTTTGATTCCATAAGATACCTTTTATCTGTGCTTAAACCGTGCTATTCTATTGATATTTTTGATTCTCTTACGCAAAATTTTCTATAAACAATGATTGATGATAAAATGGAGTACACCATTTCTCAAGGAGTAGGAATCAATGAAAATGGTACCATAATGACAAAAGCTGAAATGGAAGAAAAATAGGATGAAGTAGTGCTTAAACATGTTGCATCACTTGAAAACCAACCCTATTTTTCAGATACTCCACCTTCCTTGTCACTTCCTATTTCCACTAACAAGTTGTTATCTTCTGTGAAGCAACCACCCAAGTTAGAGTTGAAACAATTACCTGATCATTTGAAGTATGTGTACTTGGGTGAGAATGAAATATTACATGCAATTATTTCCTCAAAATTGATGGAGGATCAAGAAGAGAGATTAGTTAAAGTATTGAAGAAGTACAACAATTCCATTGGTTGGACCATAGCCGACATCAAGGGAATCAGCCCTACCACTTGCGTCCATCGCATTTTGTTAGAAGATGGAGCAAAACCCATCCGTGAGGCTCAAAGATGTTTATACCAACCAATGATGAAGGTAGTGCAAAATGAGATCATCAAATGACTTGATTGTGGGGTCATCTACCCCATATCTGATAGTAAGTGGGTCTCTCCCGTTTAAGTTGTACTAAAGAAATCTAGAGTGACAGTTGTGAAAAATGCTGAAAATGAGTTTGTGCCACAAAAACTTGTACCCGGTCATCAAGTTTGCATAGACTATAGGAAGCTCAATGTCACAACAAGTAATTACCATTTTCCCCGGTCATTCAATGATCAAATGCTTGAGAGGTTAGCTGGTCATAAGTTCTATTGTTTCCTAGATGAATATAATGACTTCAACCAGATTTATATAGCTCAAGAAGATCAAGAGAAGACCACGTTTACATGCCCCTTTAGCACTTTTGTCTTTAGGCGCATACCATACGGTTTGTACAATGCACCAGGTACGTTTCAACATATTGATGATATATAAATACATATCAAGTTGGTAAACATATTTAGGGGTTTTACTATCAAGTTGCAGTCAATACAATTTAGGGGTTTGACTTACGGGACTTACGAGATTTCAACATATTGATGATATGTGACGGTCGTATTTTTGTTTGTGAATTTTGATGACGGGAATCACAACATGCCTACTATTTATCATTATATTATTTATCCCTATAGGGAGCCTTATCATCGAGAGGTAAATGTCTCAAAATTTTTAGATTGGCAGTTGATCCTCATCATGGTGAGAGTTTGTTGTGTTGAAGGTTCCACCAAAATAACTCATATAGATGTAGATATAGGCGTTTTCGTGTGTTAAGTGTTTAGAAAAACTGTATTTTGAAGCCTTAAATAAACTCGGATTGCCAAAAAAACCCATATATCATGGCATTAGCAATGAGTTTGACTCGTACGCCCGTTTCGCTTCCAGATTGGTATCATAATAGTCAATCGGACACCGAAATATCCGTAGTGTAATTTTGTAAGTAAAAGGTACTTTAGCCAACGAAATACCCTAATTTCGTCGGGTAAACTTTTCAAATTTTGTTGGCTAAAGTTTACAGACTATAGCCGACGAAAAAAAAAATTTGTCGGGTAAAATTCCACTATAGCCTACGAAAATATAACTTAGCCGACGAAATAAATTTTCGTCGGCTAAAGTCTCGAAAAAAAATTTCGTCGATCTGTTTTTTTTATTTCGTCAGCTATACTATTTATGCTGGTAGTGCTAGTGGCTGGGGAAAAGTTGAAGGGCTTAAGGGCTTGCATTTTCTTAATATCAAAGGGAAGGAAGCCAATGGAGATGCGCTTTAATCAATATGCAGTTGATGATAGGCTCTCTAGGGACGACTTTGCAACCTGCATCAGTAAGTTGTGCACGTTTTTAAGTTCTTGAAATGGAACATGGAACACCATGTATGAGGATTAGACACTTTTGCAAAGGGTTCGGCTGAGACCCTTAAGTTCAACATGGCTCTCATTCTCATTCCAGTTTGTAGGAGAGGTCTTACAGCCCTTAGATCAACATTTTTAAGTAACTTGATCCCTTTTGACGACAATATCTATTTCCATAAGTTGATTGCATTGGAATAACAATCGGGACTGGTATACATGGAATCGTTCATCTAGCTTGCGATTTTCCTAGATTGATTTCATGTATGTCCACGGTCCACCTGATCTGTTTAGGGTTTAGGGTCTAGAGCAGCACCGATAGCCTACGATCCTTTAGAAGACTTCGATCCTTTAGACGAATTCGATCCTGAACAACCAGTGTGAGCAGACTTTAAGCTGAACTATAAAGTGACTTCACTATGCATGGTATCATATATATTGGTACGTAACTGCTAATTTTTTAACAGATATCCCTGGATTGTATTAAAGGGACCCTTTCGAGCCCCTGCTCAGAATTAAACCAAGTATGACATCTTATTGCACATAGGTCTTGGAATTGGAGCAACTCCTTTCATCAGCATCGCAAAGGATATCATAAACCAGATAGGCATTAAATACGGTGATCAAAGGCCTGTAAGTTGAGAAACAAAAGACTTGAATTTATCAAAAATGTGATGCAATATAAATGGTAAGTAACACGTCAGATTAGTTAACTTATGTAGGAATCAGGAGGTCACGTTCGACGAAAAAGCTCCTTAGCAAGGGGTTGCTAGGCGGCGACTATGTTGAAGTGAACACAAAAACTCCAGAAAGAGCAGTGTTATTGGTTAACAAGGGAACATGCTTCATTTGAATGGTTTAAAGGCGTCATGGATGATATTGCAGAGTGTGACCAGCATGTGAGTTTCGAACTGCCTTCTTTAACAGGAACCATCACTACTGATGATCCACTAATGATAGTTGATGATTGTTGCAGCAAGTAATAGAAATGCATACCTACTGCTACTTGACAAGCGTCTACGAAGAAGGAGATGCACGGTCTGCGCTTATTACCATGGTCAAGAGACTGCAACATGCTAAGAATGGGGCTGATGTTGTCTCGCAAAGTCGGGTATTCATTAACCAAATTTACCACATATTCAAAAAATTGTTGATGGGACTATTAACACTTATTCAAGCTGTATCTCATTTCTACCGTAATTGTGACAGATAAGAACACATTTTCCAAGACCTAATTGGAGAAAGGTGTTTTCACACATGGCTGCAGCTCATCAATCATCTCGAACAGGTAAGGATGAGTAGTAGGAAACCCTTCAAGCTACAAAGTTTTCTACATTTGAAGCATATATAAGACGATTCTGTTTCTTTTCTTTGTTGCAGGCGTCTTCTACTGTGGAACTCTAGTGTCAAAGCGAGAGCGACAAGCGTGGCTCGTGGATCATCCGTGTACCGATATTGTCACAACTTAACCACCTTGAATGTGTTGGGTTTTAATCACAAAATGCGTCTGTATAATTAGGAATGATTCACCCATATATATGTTATATTTTATTTGTCACTTTTCTGATGTGAGATCTCTCATCTCCATCACTCTCCCTCACGTGCAACCTAACTTTTAGGTCTGCACGTGAAACTGATTAAGAAACTAAACTCGGGCCCCATGGTTAACCGAACGAACTCTAAACTCCGAACCTTGAACTTCAAACTCCGAACCTCAAACTCCAAAAGAACTCCAAACCAAACTCCGAAACAACTTCAACCGAACCAGAACCTCTGAAAAAACACACCTGGACTCGTGAGAGAAGCAATTGGAGAGGGACCCGCTCTGATACCATGTCAAAGCGCGAGGGACAAACATGGCTCCTGGATCATCCGTGTACCTATACTGTCCCAACTTAACCCCCTTGAAGGTGTTGGGTTTTAATCACAAAATGTCTCGGTATAATTAGGAATGATTCATCCACATATATGTTATATTTTATTTGTCACTTTTCTGATGTGTGATCTCTCATCTCCAACATCCGGTATTGATCAAAACACTACAAAACCTTTGCCTAGAATTTAGCCTAAATTCATCAACCCGGTTCCAGTTCCACAAGGAGAATTCTAGAATAGCTGCACACCACAGGACATGTACATGTAGAAAGTAGAAACTCACTCCTCCCCGACCTTAAACATTGTACATTGAAGGAACAATTATACAGTACATACAACAATAGAGAATGAGAAACATGTATTAGTTTGATGCACATTGTTGTTTCGTACTTTAAAAGTTTAAAATTATGGTAACGCGGAGTTAAAACCACCACATGAATATATCGATCGCATAACAAAAAAGAAGAAGAATCTTATTCCAACAAACAAGAACATCTCATCACAAAAAAGATTTTAACCTTTGTTATTTACCGGTAGCAGTGTCCCCTTGTCATCATCGTGGTTATCATGAAAGGTAAAATGAGGACTGATATTGACAGAGAGATTGAGCGTTTGATGATGTAGTTTGGGGATCGATTTCACCACAGGACGTGTCACTTTCCACGTACTGTGTCTATGTTTTGTCGTTGAGGCAATTGGTCGGTTTGGACTTTTGGTCCTTTTAACAACTACTGTGTTTTCCTGGTTTGAGATAGTCGTGAAAAAAAAGAAAAAAGAAAAAAAAATCAAAAAAGAAACAAATTAAACACCATCTGTGGAAATCGAACCCACGACCACGCTCTCTACAATCTGAGCTGACTGCTTGTAGTCAACTGGTAGTGTAAGATATATAATGACATGTAATGCAAACACGATTATAGAGGTTATATATAGCTAGCTACTCGATCACCTGGCTTGAAGAAGAGAAGATGGAATCAAATCAAAGTCTCGACATTTATTTGAACTTGGAGAATCAAACTTCGCATTCTTGTACCTTTTGTGACACTTGGTAGCGTTTTGCCTAGTAAAATAAAACCTCAGCATAGGTACGTCAACGTACGTCGTTCTGGGAAACGAAGCCTAGCCTCGCCGCTCTCAATAAAATTCCGATCAGTTCCGTAGACGCATTCCTGACCCATGTGCCCCAGTTTCGCCCTTCTCTACAAACTTGAAAAATGCTTGTGTATCGTGTAGTCTAATGTAATTAAGACCACCCTTTCATTATTTCACCATTAGAGAATGAACAAAGAAGAGAAAGGGTACGTATAAACCAAAGTGCTTTGAATTTGAATCTAAACATACAGAACGTGCTGAATTAGTAGTGCATATATTATATATGCATGCATTGCTGGCTTGATCGAAAGGTCCAAGCTAGACATACACAAGTAAATACCAACAAGCTGACTTCGATTTACGTGACTACATATTGTCATATATACATGTCCTTCTGCTACTCACTGCAATATGTATGGCAGCTAGCTTTAAATCAAGCTACATAACAGACAAACTACATAAGAATTAAAACCAAAAAATAATAATACCAACACCCCTTTGATTAAAACCCAATATTTCGAAGCAATAATATATATACATTGCGCGCAGATGCAGTAGTTGCAGTACTAGTGGGTGAGTTTAGGTTACACAGATGCATGATAGTAACTAGACTAACGGATCGGACCCTTTTTACTCACTAGACAATTCAGTTCTTTCACATCGTACACCTCAAGAAAACACAACACAGAAACCAAGAAACCAATACAAGTCACAGACACAAATTAATTTTAAGTCTAGCTGTAGCATCTCTAGCTGCAGCTCAATACTACTGAATATGAGGGATCAGAGAGACGCATGCATGAGGCAGTTGTCTATGTAACTTGGGGTTTTACTTAATTATAGTTTCTAGGGTAGGATGGTGAAGACGTCAATCCTTCGTCTTCGTGATCTTCAGCTCTGAGACTGGGGGACTTGATGGGGAAGAGTTGGAGGGTCTTGAGGGGCGTGGGAGTAGCAGCAGTGGCTGATCTGATACAACATGCAGGTGATGAGGATGGGCCCTGATCCATCGTCGTCATCCAATCATGGCAGCACATGTTCATCACCGACTTCTCCATCTCCGATCCATTTGCTGCTGCTGCTGGGATTTCATGGACCTTGCTCGTGAAGTTCATCAATGCATCCTCAACTCCCACCTACATATATATGCCAAAACAGAATACATTAGACCAAACTGGAAACCCTAATTTCATTATAAACTTGTTTGTCTAAAGAAGTTAACATGTATAAGAAATATGCATTATTTAAAGGAAACACAGATATAGAATAGACAAGATATAAGAAAACAGTTCACCCTTTCCAATAGTATCTTTTTCCATTCAACTTATATTTTTGTCTCATATGATTTATATACTGCTCAGTAAGTGTTAATTTAGCAGCTGAAACCGTTTCAATCCCCAATAATTATGAAGAATGTCCTCTCTATCCAATAATACACAGATATATCTCATCAAATTAAAATAAAGCTATCAAATGATAGATTCTTGCATACATAATTACATATATAGATAGACACACACAACAATTTTCGATTCTCTCAATTAACTTGATGATCGAATTGTGAAGATATCTTTTCGTATAAATTCAATTCAGATTTCCGAGTTAGAGGAATTATGCTATATCTGTATATAATGTACCTGAGGGAGAAAACCGGGAAATAAGTTATGATGATGGCAACAAATCGGCTGCTGATGAAGAACAGAAGAAGCAGGAGGGGACTGATTAAGGTACCCTAGAAGGCTCTGCTGGTTTATTAGCATTAGCTTCTGTTGATTATGATGATGTTGAGACTGGTAATAGGTATGATACAGTTGTTGCTGTTGAAGGTGAAGTTGCTTGCAAAGCTTCCTCCTAAGCTTTTGTCTGTCCCTAGCCTTGTGGTTTTGAAACCAGTAGAACACATTCTTGCCCTCAATCTTTCCATAGTAAGAGAGCTGTGTAGTGATGTGTTGGATTTGGGAAGCATTGGGAGTTCTGACTCCAGCCCTATACATCTCTTCAAGGATCATCAGTTGCTCTGGGGTTGGGCACCATCTTGAGGATGATGAAGAAGAAGAAGCTGAAAAGATAGCTGCAGGAGGCATTGATCGATCTGGAACAAGTTCTTTGAATGGTTTTATTAATTGGAATTGTAGTGGAGGACTGGAGGTTTGGATGAAGAGGGAGGGTATATGTAAATAGACAGAGAGAAAGAAACAGTGGATAATAGAGAGGGAGGAAAGACTAAAAGAGGGGTATTGCAAGCACGAAACAGTGTGGGGTTAAGAGAAAATAAACAGTACGTAGCAGTAGTGCTGCAGACTTGTCAATGCTGATGCTTCAGTTCCTTGAGAGGGGCATTCAAGTAGTGTAGGTTTCTGTACTGAGCTGATGAGATGGTATGGCATGACTGTAAGGTACTTGAATGATTATGTCATCATCACCAAATAATTTTACTTAATCAGTAGTTCAGTACACAGAACCAAAAAGGACATCAATCAAACTAAGCAATACTATTCTAGCTTGTCATTATAAGTTTATAACAGACACTAGCTAGTGCAGTTTATACAAAAAATACAAAAGGATCACTTGATCTTATTTAGACAATTGAAGATTGGAGTCTGAGATTCCAATCCTGAAAGTGTTTATGGTTCTAGATCATCTTATTATCACTTATAACAAAATAAGGATTCGCTACAAAGTTAACTTCTCCAGACACACGCTAGATTTGACAAGCGCATACCCTCAACCGATCAAACGTTTGGATCCGGCACGGCGGCAGCCTTACATTTTATAAAGCACGTATACCTCTTACTACAGGAGCCTAACTTTTGTAAAACCCAATTTTTTCGCCCTCATAACAAGGTGTCAAATCATGAGAAACACAAGACGGTTTCATACCTAAGCCATGCCATAGTTTTTACACTTCAGTTTCAAATTTTTGTCCACCGCTTCCATGATTTCAAAGTCATTGAGAAGTTTAGGCAAAATGTGCAATTATATATTTTACATACTGATCGGTTCATCGGTAACATGGGATATGCATATTTCATAAATTGACTACATAAATAGATTTTCTTCATGATTTTCATGTTTTTGTATCATATTTGCTAACCACATCGTTATAGTAGAACTTCAAATCTTGATTAGTATACTACGAATATTGTGTATATATAAACAAATAGTTTTACCGGTGAAATACAATGCAAGTTGAACAGTAAAGCTAGTCAATCAAGATCTGGCCATAGAGAGCTGCTTCAAATGCCGATCCTGTCATCCGCAAATCTTTACCTATCAAGAACATACACTCAACATGAATCCTTCAAGAATATTCAATCTCACTTTCTAATTTTGAAAGAATCTAATTAGTTAGAAAGAAAAAAATATATATATCTCAGCAGAAGGTCTTGTACAATAATGTGAACCATTGCAGACAGATTCAGCTATCAATTCCATTAACCGACAGTTTGAAGAGAACTCTACTGTGGAAATGGAAACGTAAGCTCTCAATTTTCCAGAAGCAGACATATAACATTCATAAATATGAATGCAGGATTCAGTAGCATGTCTTCTCTTGACTTTCTCTTGCTGGATGGTCTAATATTTTTCTAGCTCTGACAACATTCTCCCAATCTCAGCCATTCATTTGTCAATTATCCATATCAGAAAATTTGTCGACAGCTCCATGCAGTGACAGATACAGGACTTATTTTTCATACAGACAAACCAAAGAAATTATTTTTCAATCATCAAGTTAAATAGTGTGTGTAAAATTTGTAGGCAAGCAACAGCATTCTCTGTTGAGAGCATTCATAATTGAAACTCTCATGGAACTCTTTCTACGTAACTCATTAGGGCGGAAATCATTCTGCAGTTTGGGTTTGGATAAATCAAGTGAAGATCTCGTATTTCCGATATACACGAATAATGAGTGCTGGTAAGTTGTGTGAGAATGTGCATTATTCTCTGTTTTGAAATGTGTATATGAATTTGGATGTATGATACAATTCTCTAATACTAAAAGTATACTAAATAGTCCATTACTTACATCGTTTGAACGATCCTCCATGTTTAATTTTACATTTTCGTGTTTCAAAAGTTATATCTAATGTCTGCTAGGAGTGGGAAAATGTACATACAATTCTTCATTAATGGGATTTCCGATTCTTGTCTTTCTTGGCCCGATCTCATTTATTCTAGGGGATCTCTACTAGGGCTGTTTTCGGGCCGGTCCGGGTTAGAAAAAAACAAAACCCGAACCCGAGCCTGAACCCGGAATTTTCGGGTAGGTCTGGGTCGGGTTTTTTTTCAGGCGAAACCCGTGGGTTTTCAGTCTGGGTCGGAATGGGTTTTCGGGTCAAAAAAATTTCAATGTTCAAATCCAAGTTTACTAATGAATAAGGTCTGCAGAACACGTTTTTTATTATAAAACGGGTTTAATTGGATGTTTTTATGGTGAAGAAGTGAGCATGAGTTGGATGTTTAATTCACGACATCTCCACTGACTGCCCCTTCCACTCACCGCGCCTTTACTTTCTCCAACGTCGTCGCTCTCGGTAATGTTGTAAGTCAACCAATTTTTTTTTCAGATTCGATTCATTCTCAATTCAAGAGTAGAGACTGAAGAGTGAATGAATATGGTTTTTTTGCTATTTATTAGCTAGTAGTAACCCAATAGGAATACAACACCTAAACTAGCAATACCTACATTTCATGTTTTCGGGCCGGTCTGGGTTTTAATATATGAAACCCGTCCATTTCTGTTATTTTTTAATTCAGTCCGGGTTTAGCCCGGCCTGAAAAATTTATTTTCAAAACCCGACCCGATCGGTCCGGGTTCGGGCTGCACCGGTCGGGGTTTTCGGGTTTCGGTCCAAAAAAAACATTCATAATCTCTACTAATTTCTTTTGATCTCTTTGCTATTTCTCTTTAAAATATTGATAAGTTGAGGCTTCCCACTTTTTATTTTTGTTAGTTTTCGTTGTTTAGTTACGAGGTACATGTTTGTTTTTTGTTTTTGATGAGAGTAGAGTAAGGTCTCTTCTATATATTGTAGTGTACTTTTTTTT
The DNA here is from genome assembly GCA_951800085.1 of Comarum palustre. Taxonomy (NCBI): domain Eukaryota; kingdom Viridiplantae; phylum Streptophyta; class Magnoliopsida; order Rosales; family Rosaceae; genus Comarum; species Comarum palustre. The sequence continues at coordinate 4,601,399 of OX637587.1, forward strand.
TCGTTTCATCGCCGTTTAAGCTAAGGGAGGTTTTAGTTATACCTCCAAATTTGCTGAGTATACCTCATTTACTTAATACACCTCCATTTTACTTTTTGTTATACTTAAAAACCTAAGTACACCTCTTTCATATTTACCAAAATACCCATAAGCCAAGTTTATATGATATTTTGAGTTATTTTGTTTCCATGTTCTTCTATAATGCTTTGACTTGGGAATTGGTCAGTTTTTTAGTTTGTATCACCCACATCGATCACAAAGTTCTAAAGATTACAGTAAAGACCAAATTCAAAGGTTTAAGGTATACAAAAGAACAAGATTCAAATGATCAAATCATTGAATGCAGCATAATAGAAAAAAAAATCATTGAATGCAATCTGTCAAATTAGAACTCAAAGTCAAATATATTACACAGTAAAAAAATAACTTCTAAAATCCAGTAAAGAAGGTTGCGATGAAACAATTGATCATGGTGAGTGAAGAACGTTTCTAACAAAATTGATTGATTCCCAATTTGGCTGGTTACCAAGAGAACCTTTAATTCCACTCACTATCTAATGACGTCATTCAACATCTAAATTGTTGACTTGCAGTAAGGGGACATCAAAACAGAATACGATCGAGTACCCTAAGTCTGCAACTCCTAAATTTATATTGTCATTAAGAAGATGAACAACAATTGACATTGCTTTTATGAATTTCATAAAATTGCATTGATGAAAAACAACAACAATATATAATATCACATCCAACTATAAGATTGAAGGCAAAATCTATCATGAAAATGAAATGAAAAACCTAAAGTGATTAGTCGTGAGATAGAAATAGTAAATTAACTTATCTATTGTCCACATATGTCTTTTTATATGAGTTGATAAAGTTAAATAATAATGTAAAAAAGAGTGGAGATATACAAAACAAATTTGGAGGAATTTGAAATAAAAAGAACGTCGACTTTTGCTCTGCTAGGGTTTTCACCCTAGCCGCCCAATCGTTCGAGTTTTCTGTTATGATGGTTGGGCTCTGATCTTTTCTAGTGGAGACGGCTGTGGTGTGGTTTGATGATTGGGAGGACATGTTGCTGGAGTCTTTCTCTTATCTATGTAGGCGTGTCTTGTCTGTAAAACCAGTGAACATCTCGTCGCTCTCGGCGGCGGTCTCTAGTGTGTGGCGGTTGAAAGAGCTTGTTTTGATCCGTGAGGAGGATGATGGGATCCTTATGTTCCAATTCAAGGATCTAGAGGCGAAGAACCATGCCCTCAACAATGGTCCTTGGTTCTACAACAACTCGATCAATGATTTTGTTGGCTGATTATGATGGCGTTAGCTCTGTGACTGAAGTGCCTCTCCAATTTTTGGAGATTTAGGTGGCGGTGACCAGGCTCAAGATGGGGATGCGCAATTTGAAGTTGCTCACCCGGATTGGGAACTTGTTAGGTTCATTTGTTCGGCCAGATAAGGTGGCGTTGCAGACCAAGCACCCGGTGTAAAAGATCCGGATTGTTCATGATGTCCGCCGTCGAGTCTTGGGTCACCCAGAGTTCTGGTTCTCCTCGGAGCTGTTAGTAGTTCTAGATTTCCACTATGAGAAATGTCGTGATCTTTGCAAGGATTGTTTTCTTTCTTCTCATAGAGGTCGTGAATGTGATCACACTAAAAGGATAAGGTGTTCAGCTGAAGAAATAAAACAAAACAGGCTGACAAATTTTTTTTTCGTCAGCTAAGTTATATTTTCGTCAGCTAAAGTTGACTTTAGCCGATAAAAATTAAATTCGTCAGCTAAAATACATTTTTTCGTCGGCTATAGTATAACCGATGAAATTTGAAAAGTTTAGCCGACAAAATTAAGGTATTTCGTCGGCTAAAGTACCTTCTATTTACAAAATTGCACTACAGATATTTCGGTGTCCGATTGACTATTGTGATACTAATCTGGAAGCAAAACTGTCGTAAGAGTCAAACTCATCGTTTTGCTATGACACTTAACACATGTAGTTTACGGTTTTAAAATGTAGTTTTTCTAACCACTTAACACATGAAAATGCCTATATCTACATCTATATGAGGTATTTTGGTCAAACCTTCAACACAACAAACACCATGATGAGACGTAACTGCCAATCTAAAAATTTTGAGACATTTACCCCTCGATGATAGGGTTGTCCATAAGGATAAATAATGGTAAATAGTAGGCATGTTGTGATTATGATGATCAAACTTCACAACCGAAAATCTGACCATCTGATATGATCATTATGTCGAAATATGTCTATGGTAAAAAATTCAACTTGATCCGATAAATTTAAAGGCTTGATCAAAACGGTCAATCTTGTAAGTCAAACCCCTAAATTGCATTGACTGCAACTATCGGCACCGAGACTGTACCGGAATTACGTGATTTTTCAACCATAGACTTATTTCACCATTTCGGTCATATCTTATTTCATGACTTTTTTTTGTTTGAAGCTTCTATGTATAGTTTGTTTTTGAAACGAAACATTTACTTAACACTTAGTAAACAAGTTATACAACATTAGTAGACATGTTATGATTTCGATCATCAAAATTCACAAATAAAAATCTGACCATCAGATATCATCATTATGTTGAAATATATGTATGAGAAAAAATTCATCTTGATCCGACAACGTTATGGGCTCTATCCGGACGGTCAATCTCGTAAGTCAAACCCCTAAATGCACGAAAACGGTCATTTGACCATCTAAATTACGTATTTTGGCCGGACCTTCAACTGAAAATAATTTCAAATTGATGAGACGTAAGCAGTGGTATAAAATTTTTATTTTATTTATTATAGCATAGCTGACGAAATATTAAGGTATTATGCGGTGAAGGTTTAGGGTTTAGGGTTTTAGCCGACGAAATATATTAAAATTCGTCAGCTAAAGTTAAATAAATAACTATAGCTGACAAATTTAATAAATTTTTTCGGCTAAAGTTAAATAAATTAACTAAATATATAAAATATAAGGCACTTTAACGGATGAATTTTATTAAATTTCGTCGGCTAAAGTGCCCTCAAATTTTTTGACTAAAATTTTGAACTTTAGTCATCAAAATTAGGGTATTTCGTCAGCTAAAGTTCAAAATTTTCAAAATCCCTGTAAAAAATTTTGAATTTTTCTATATCTTTCATCATTCTCCTCCACTCCATCTCTCTTCCTTCTCTTCCTCTACTCTCCCTCTCCTAGCCTTCTCCTCCTCCTCTCCTTCTCCTCCTCCACCTCCTTCTCCTCCTCCTCTCCTCCTCCGGCCTCCTCCTCTCCTTCTCCTCCTCCGGCCTTCTCCTCCTTCTCTCCTTCTCCTCCTCCTCCTCCTCTCTTCCTCCTCCTCCTCCTCCTCCTCCTCCTTTTCCTTCTCGGCTCCTCCTTCTCCTCCTCCACCACCAGCGGAAAAACGAAAAAGAAAAAAATTAATCAAAAATAAAAGAAATTAAAAAATAATAATAAAATAAATAACTATAGCCGACGAATTTTATTAAAATACGTCGGTTAAATTTAAATAAATAAATAAATAAAAAATAAAAAATAACTATAGCCGATAGAATTCTCCTCCTCCTTCTCCGTCAACGGCAGAAAAACGAAAAAGAAGAAAAAAAAATTAATCAAAAATACAAGAAATAAAAATAAATAAAATAAATGACTATAGCCGACGAATTTTATTAAAATTCGTCGGTTATAGTTAAATAAATAATAAAATAAATAACTATAACCGACAAATTTTATTAAATTTCGTCGGCTAAAGTTAAATAAATAAATGAATAATAATAATAAAATAAATGAAATTACTATAACTGACAGAATTAAATAAAATTCATCGGATATAGTTAAATAAATAAAATAAATAACTATAGCTGAAATTTAATAAAATTTCGTCGGCTAAGGTCTAAAAATTCGTCGCATAAAGTCCAGACTTTAAGCAATGAAAAATTTCTTCGTCGGCTAAATAAATGACTTTAGCCGATGATGAAAAGTAATTTCGTCCGCTAAAGTCTTGGCCGACGGCTTTTTCCTGAAGACTTCTTAGCCGACGAATCTTTTACTTAGCCGACAAAATTTTTTCGTTGGCTAAAGTAGTTGTTCTGGTAGTGTCGGGGTTTGGTCTGTGATGTAGTGGAGGCAGAGATGGTGGCTGCAAAATTGTGAGCTTCTGTTCAGAAAATTGTCAATCTGGTGACGATTGGGCCTACTGAGGTGGAGGAGTCGCTGACGGCGGTGTCGGGAAGAGCTGTGATACCGAAGTTGGGGGAGTAAGAGATAGACGACTGCTTGGAGAGGTCTCCGACTATTCGGTGGGAAATCACACCGATTCAAACCTAGGGTTGACTTTCGGTGTTGAGAATGGGCCCTTTACGAGATTCATGTTGAGAATGTTGCCCTCCTGACTTTTAAGCGAAAGGGGAAGATTGGTCGCCCTCTCCGAAGCAAGAACAAGAAGCCTCAGATTATGGGCTCTGGTTCTGGATGGTTGGTGATGGGTTTTGAGGCTAGCCCACAGGGCTCGGGTGTCCCTTAATCTTCCAAGAGGTGCCTGGACGAATGATGGATTGTTATTTCGATTTAATTCTTGAGTTTTCTCTTTACGGGGTTAGATAGAAATAGCTTGCAATCATTTGTCTTAGGTTTATTATCTGAGCGTAGCTGTAGCAACGAGGGCTAACTGTCATGTGTAAGGGTTTGTGTCGTAGTAGGTTTCAAGACAAACATTTGATGTAAGCGCCTTATGGCTGAAGGTTTTATTAATGAAAATTTAATAATTTCTTTAAAAATAAATAAAGATGTAATTAGAATTAGGGGTGGACTCGGTTCATTCGGTTCGGTTTTAGGGCAAGAACCGAGAATCGGACCGCATTTCTCGGTTACATAGTTCTCAAAACCGAAACGGCAAAGTACATACAAGAAACCGCACCCGTCGGTTAATCGAAATACGGTACGGTTTCGGTTACAAAACCTATTTTTTGAAATAACTTTTACACATGGTAAATGAAAGAAAAAAAGATTAGGATGCTTGAAGTTATGGAAATATAGAAATATAAACTTTGTGAATCAACTCTACATAACGAATATTACATGAGAGAGAATTAGGTTAGACTTAAACACTTTAAAATATAAACATGTTTGTGGAAGTCTACTATTTGTAACTTATAATCAATAAGAAAATGACACATAATGTAAAATTAAGTATTAATAAGTAAATGAATATATTTCGGTTAGGTTCGGTTTAATCGGTTTTTAGAAAGCACGAAACCTCAAATCGAAACCGTACTAGTCGGTTTTGAGAATTCTAAAACCGATTGTCTTGATTCTATTCGATTTCGGTTATTCAATATCGATTCGGTACGATTTTGACCGATTTCAATTTTTGAGTGCCTAAAAATCCACCAACCTAACAAGAATCCTCTTAACCTAAAAACAAAAAAAATATCCCTCGATAACCTAAAAACAAAAAAAAATATCCTCGATCATTCACTTCATGATCACCTCATTTTGCAAGTGTCGTGATCGACTGATCGACATGGTCAAGTCATTGACTCTACTAACAAAAAAATATATATGGAATGTGCAATTCCCCAAATATATCTTAGGCAAATAAGAAACCCTAAACTACAAGCCCCAACATTTTATGATGTCGTCAGTAAATCTAGCTTGCAGTAGATCCTCGTCAGTACATATCTAATAGAAAAGAGATAAAAGACAAACAAGTACATATATACATGAGTCAAGCTGCAGTTGATACCATTGGGCATTGCAGTGAGTATTTCATTCAGTGTTGTGAGTTGATCGAGGGAAACACGAATAAAATGTATATTCACCTACTCGTACTGGGCTTCGGTTTAGCTTAATTAACTTGATTAATATGAAGGATCACATGGTTTTTCATGCCATCCTGTTATGTTTGTTGGCATTATTTCTCAATAGAGAAATTAATCCTCTTTCCTCTGCCCACAACAACATTTGGGTTTTTTAGGGAGTGTTGGTCAATGCCTGCTGGGCATGAGGATGAAGATTTTTTTTTTCCGCATATCTTGGTTTGGTGTAGTTACTCCTGAATATGGAGATTGCATAGAGAGATGAGGTGTGGGTTTTTTAAGAAGAAATTAGATAAAAATCTCAAAAAATATAGACTCTTTTAAGATAAATCCATTAACATATTTCATTTTAATTTACACCAAAAAAAATTATTTAACATGCCTTATAAGTTTATTTTTAAAACTAAAATTTGTCACCATTTTTCTCCTGACGGTTTTGCCATTCTGATTTTAATTTTGTTTTCTATATTTTAATTTGTGCTTATGGTGTAGGTATCAACCATGTATTTTGTTTATAACCTTTAAGTTAGGTTACAAATAGAGAAATTAATTTTTGAGTTTTAGGTATAGGGTTTTAGGTTAGGGGTTAGGGTATAGGGTTTAGGGTTTTGGGTTTAGGCTAGGGTTTTAGGGTTTAGGTGTAGGTTTTTGGGGTTAGGGGTTAGGGTTTAGGGGTTAGGGTTTAAGGTTTAGGGTCCATATATTCATAAGATACCATTTTATTAACGATTAGGGTTTTAGAAATAAAAATAATAAGTTTTATTATTTATCTTAAATAATAGGTTTGTTTTGTTTAAACAAAATTAATTAATAAATTTTGTTGTATTTTAAAACAATTTTTAAGGTTGGTGTAATTTAAAATATGTCTACTAAATTAGGTGTAACATCAAATACTTTTTTTTTAATTTGGGGAAACTTAAAAATACTCGTTTTGGTTTGTCGAACAACTTTGGCCATGAGCTATGTACTCTTAACTCGTAACTTGGAAATTTCGCCTCAGAAGGATGCTGCGAGCAACCCTAAACAACAAAACTTAAGTTTCACTCTAGTGACAGCCGGTGGACTTCGTGCTCTGCAGACCAATTCAAGGCATCGGCGCTGGGATCTCGATTCAAACGTCTTGAAGGCACCAATCACATTAGCTTTGTAGATCGAGTTTGACTAAAGGAGGGCTAGCGTTGGCAGAAGTTTGGCGGCTCTAGCGGGTGTTTGGAGGTTGAGTTTTTTGACTTAGAGTACCGTAATTCGACATTTTGACTCTGGTTTCATATCTATGTAGTTTTTAGCATTAAAGTCACCCCTAAATATAAGGGGCAAGTAATAAAATAGTGGGGTTAGAGTATGGGTTGTCGAACCTAAGGGATTGTGAAGTCCTAAGATAGAAGGATATGCAAATGTATAATTCACAATGGCTCTAGAGAGAACAAAAGTCTATTGTGGATTAGTGGGTATATGCAAGATGAATTGTAGACTGATTTGGTTTTTAATTTGGATCAAATTGTAACAACTAAAGCAACAAATGTAAACTAAGCTATGCTTATATGATTTGATGTCAAATAGATGAGAGTTAGGGAATTAGGTTTCACCCTTTGCCTCCTTAACAAGAATTAAAGAAATTGAAGAAGAATGATGCAAAACTAATTGTCCAACTACCCTCTTAGCATCCGGATAGGAATAGTAAGGCTTAAACCCCTTTTGATGTTATCAACCCTCACCGAATAAGTCTCGAATTAACTACCTAGGGACGAATTCAATTACCAGATAGGTCTTAATTTGTTTTCCCCTAAATGAATAAAGCTTGGAATAGGTAGTCGAGCAAACAAGCTAATCTTATCTCTAAGTGGTTTTAACTCACCACTCTCACATGCTCTTAATGCCAAAAGGAAATCAATCTCTAAGCAAACATCATGTCATGACAAACCCATCAACTTAAATTGATTAAGTACAAGCAAATGCATTCAACTATTGAATTATCATGTGAGAATAACAATATGAAATTGCATAAATTCATAAATAAAAACATCAATATAAGCAAGTTTGGCTAGGCTTAACCCTAACCCCAGCAAAATCACTAATTGTTTCCTTGCCACAAATTCATAGTTTTTGGGCCCTAGCCACAAATTCATAGTTTTCTAAATAAGTCAATTTTGTCTCAACTTTAGTATCTTGTGTGTACCTAGTTTTAATCTTCGATAAGCTCACGAATAAGTAAGTTAAAGTCTAATGTAATGATACTATTGTGATCCTGGTGATCATTGTACTCTCGTCATTCTGGCTTTCGATTATATATATGATGATTACTTAAAAAATCATAAGTTGTAAGAGGTTATGGGTTAGATTTTGAGTTGTTTGAGTTCAAACATTTCATGCAATATATCATGGTGCCATGATATGAGTATGAAGTGAAACAGAATCTTTCCTAATCTTGATTCCACCTCAAAATATACATCACTAGTTCACTACACATCAAGCGACAGTGTCGACAACAGTTACACATCTTGGAACTCTGAAAGGGTGTCTCCACTATCGCCCTTACTTGGAACCAGGTTGTCTTTGTCCAAGGAGATGACACTATCTGTACCGATCACAACGAACCTTTCATTATTTTAGTTTAGGTTGACTACACTACAGATATTACATAGCTCTCAACGACACTGGGGCTGTAGCAAGTGTCATGTTTGTTAGTTGTTATCGTGGCTTGCGCCGAGACAAAACCAAGCTCTATGATAATCACGACCCTCTGGTTAGTTTTTCTAGAGATATTGTCCAGCCTCTTGGCTCAGATCAATTAACAATCTGTCTCGGCACCAGCTCGTGTCGCTCCTCCATTACCTCCTGCTTTCTTATTATCGATTATCCCTCTTGTTACAACTTAATACTTGGTCGTGACATGTTATGGGGACTCCAATGCTTCACTGTTGGACACATGCTCCTGATAAAGGTGCCTACTTTGAGAGCATCCTCACTTATCCATGAGGACAAGGCTGCCATTGAAAGTTGTAGCCTCAATGTTGTCTAGCAGGGACGGAGCTACTATTAGATGATGACACTCAAGCTCTCGGATCCCATTGAAGATCCCTATGAGGACACGGATTGTCAAGACAAAAAAAAAAGCAAAAATGTCTTGCGACCCACTACGCAGAATAAACTGAGCGGATTAAGTTGATTTTTTTACCATATCCCTGTTTTACTATAATTATCATATCTGACGGTCGGATTTTCGTTTGTCAAGTTTGATCATCAGAATCACAACATGTCAACTAATGTTGTATAACTTCTTTACTAAGTTTTAAGTAAATGTTCCGTTTCAAAAACAAACTCTACGTAGAACCTTGAAACAAAGAAAGTCATGAGATAAGATATGTCCGGAATAGTGAAATATAACTACGGTTGAAAAATCATGTAATTCTGGTAAAGTCTCGGTGCCGCTAGTTTCGGTTAACACAATTTACCATTTTTTCTCTCTATGGGCAGCCCTATCTTCGGGGGTTATTTTTTCATAAATTTTTATACTACTGGTTGCGTCTCATCTATTTGAAACTATTTTCAGTTGAAGGTCTGCTGAAGATACGTAATTTAGACGGTCAAATGACCGTTTCCGTGCGTTTAGGGTTTGACTTACGGTCAAATACGTAATTTAGACGGTCAAATGTCAGTTGCAGTTTCCGTGCCCTACCCACGCGATACTCCCGCTACCCAAGCTATACACTTGTTACCCACGTGACATGCCCTCAAACCACACTTGGAAGCGACACTCTAGGACTCGAACTCAACAAAAAAGGTCGATTTCTACCTTCAATGCTTGTTGCTGGATTCTGCTACCTTGGCCGGAGTCTCGCTAGATTTCGGTGATTCATCGAAAAATTGGCCATAACCTCCCTGTAGCTCCAAAACACCAAGTTATCTACATGCAAGCAGGAAAACAACCGAATCAACCACCAATTCAACACAGCAACACAACAACAACGCAGTAGCACCACAAGATCAAGTGAGGCCAAGGCATACCCTCTGTTCATCTTAGACACGAACCAGTCATTGACCAACACTGCTCCTAGCTTCTGCCTATCCAAAATAGAGACGCAAACACTCTTCCATGCTAGAATCGACAAACAACACCTCCAAAAGCCCCTTGCTCCTGCCTCAAGCCCCATCTTCTCCAGAACCTCACCACAACACCTCGGTCTCCCTCTGCCAAACACACCAGAGCTCTGCTTCAGTCCGAAGTGCTCACAGCCTCGATCAACACTCTTCTTAGTTACCATGAGACTGAGATGACGACAAAGAAGAAGAAGGGATGCCAGAAATCATCGTCGAAGTCTCGCCATGAAAAACCTAGAAACAAAGAAAGAGGGGTTTTCAAATTAGGGTTCGAAAGCAAAGACATAAGAAAGAATAGAAGAGGAAGAAGAACAAGAATATACCCTAGGTTCGTCGAATCCCCGCCTGGATCGCTAGAAATCGTCGAGGGCAGCTGTGCCTCTGCTAGGACGATCTCCCCCCACGGAGGCTGTATGCGTGATCAAAGGGGTTGGGATAAGTAGAGAAGAGAGAGATGATCATTTTGGTGGTGGTTTGGTGGCGAGTTGTGGCTGGAGACGGAGGAGCACCGATGTGGGGCTCGTCAGAGCCGATGAGAGAGTCGAGAGGAAGGGAGACTCGGTTGACCCGAGATTGGTCTCTTTGACAGGGTTGACCAAACTCCTTCCCTTATATAGGGAAATGAACGGCCTAGATTTTAAAATGGAGGAGATCTGACGGCTAAGGATTAACCAGGTAGAATTGAATTACCGTAATGGTAATTAAAAATTGTCATAAACTTTGAAAATTCATAGAAAATATCTTAATGCTCTGAAAAATATTCTGAAGACACAGTTGAACTTGTGTCAATGAGTACTACAACATCGAGGATTTAAAAGAAGAATTCGAGGAAAACTCGAAATTTAACTTGAGTGTTAACTTGCCAAGTTATTAAGCACGGTTACTAACCCTCAATAACTCTATCAAAACCCAGTAAAATTTTACGGGGTCTTACATAACGGACGGATAAACATATCCACAGCCTCCTCTATGAGACATACATGCTGTAATAGCTCAGTTGCCCAAAGCTTAGGGCTGACCCAAGCCACGAATAAACTAAAGTAAATAAGAGCTATGCGTGGCTTGATCCATGCGTATAGGGTTTGTAGGCAGCCTGCCCGGGATACGGGTGCAGTCACAAATAATATTTAGACCCTAGGTCCTCTAAAGCAATTAGTATGAAATCCAATTCGGTAATCGAGATAAACCTCAGGTTTCGTGAGGTCTATTTCGGTGTCGTTTGGACGGTTGAAAATGGTTTGAGTAAAGGGTTATTCCTTCTCAAGGGAGAATACGAGGGTAATCTCACTTAGGATGAGTCATGCACGTCTTATCCTGGGTTTAGAGAGGTAAACTCCAGCCGGAGTGTGACAAATGGTATCAGAGTCTATGTTCAAAACCTCAGACCAAAGGATTGAGTCATTAAAGTCTTTGAAAATGATTAAATGCCTTATTATTTTTCCAAGTCAGACTAGTCGCTTATACTTATTAATATGTTTTGTGGCAAGGGTTGTCACCTAGGGGTCGAATTAGTAATGTTAAATGTAATTATAAAGTCTGTGACACCAATTGCATGTAAATGTCGACATTGATTTTTCGTTGGATCGAAAAGTCGAGAGGTTCATAAGTTTAGTATCTGTCCAAATTAAGTAAAGTAATTTAGACTTTCAGTATTGGGCGCAAATAGGCTTAAAAGTGCGCCTAATACTATTAGAATTTATAAATTGACGATTATCGAGCTTATTAGGATTTGATCCTTGTCGATTAGTCAAAAAGTCTTAGTTGAGTTCCTGGTCAACCAAGGAAATACTTGGTCAACCCTAAAGTCAATCATTGACTTTTCCCGGTCAAACCAGGAAAATTAGGGTGTTAGACTATTTGATAGTCGTGTCGCGTCCTACAGTTTGATCGATGGGTTAAGGGGGTATGTAAGGCCACTTTTGTCGACACATTAGTGTTGCGTAATTATATTTGAGGAGGATCGGGGATGATCAGGTGATTGAGATGCTGGTTGAGGTCACGAGGAAGAGATTACGTAATATTTCAGAGCCCAAAAGTTAGCTCAAGGAGGAATAAGTTAATATGGTCGGGGAACCGTATAGGGACATGAGAAATGTTACTGATTATGAGGTAATTAATTGAGGACGGTTAGAGTACCGCACCTGGCGCATGAGACACATTGCCAGTATGGTGAGTGGATATTTGAATTGTTTTAAAGGGTTGTGTATGCTATTAAAGAGAGTTCGGAATTAGAGAATCATCTCATTTCTTGAACCCGCTTTGTGTTGTATCAACGTTAGCACATTTCTCCGGGTTGAAGTCACGTTGAGAACAAGGTAGGAGAATCAGCTACCGGTGTAGGATGCCCAGCGTCTAGCTGCAGAGCACCATGCCGAGCTGCCGAGCATAAGCTACCCAGCTGTCGAGCGCCTAGTGCCCAACTACAGAGGACCAGTGCTACATAGCTGTCGAGTGCTAGTTTCCAACAACTGAGCACCCAGCTGCCGAGCATGACCTAGATTTGCTCAAGATTTAGCCACTGCTTCCTATGCTGAAACTCTAACCCATAAAGCGAGATGACTACTCTCGAGTCTTAACAGTTTGGTATTATATGCATGAGCGAGGAAATTTGTCGCTCACTTACATATTGACCCTTGAATGCCGCTCTAAGTCTCAAAATGAGATTAAAAGCTGAGTAACACTGGTTTATGCTAAAGGCATGTAGCTATTGAGCACTGCCTAGGAGCTACTGAGCGCTACATAAGCTGCCGGCATGGTTGCTGAGCTGCCGTGCACGTTGCCGAGTCCATGTGCACCTGGCTGCCGGCTGTCGATAGTCACGTGCCTGTTGCCGCCCAACGAGCCTGTTGCTAACCATGTATGCAAGCTGCTGCTCCTTGATTGTTTTTACCAATATTGTGTGTCAGTTACCGCCCTTGTGTGTCAGTTGCTTCATGTTGTGTAAAGAATGCCACCACTTATTTGTCAGATGTCGATAGTTATGTGTTTGTTGCTTTGTGCTCTACACATGAACTATCGTGTACTGTGCATTAGATGTTGAGCACTAAGTACCAAATGTTAGCACTTAACACAAGGAACCGTGCACTGATCACCAATGGTTGTGCATTTACATCAAGAACAAGCACTAAGTGAGCTACATAGCACAGAACACTAGAGGACGTGCACAGGACACCGACTGCCTAGCACTAGGCACCAGGGCTGAGCTCTATGCAGCAGTTACTAAAGCTCTATGCACCTTATGTTGTGCACTTGAGACAAGCTGTCGAGCCCCTTACTGCCCCATACCGTGCGCCATGGGCGATAACGGTTGTGCAACCACCAAATGTTGCCGAGTGCTCGGTGCACCGGCATATCTGTGGCTCCTCATGCACTACCAAATGTTGTCAAGTGCTTAATGCAATGACATATGTGTAGGTGTAATGCGCTGCCGAATGTTTTCGAGTGCCTAGTGCATTGGCATACGTGCAAACTGCAAAGGCGGGCAACTAAAAACAAAAACAGTGAATCTGCTACTCCCTGTATAGTAACTTCCGAAGAGCTTTGTGAACAGCTCCGGATGAACTAGAATGCAAACCATATATCACTGGAAATCTACGCCTTTCTAGTTTCCATTGGTTTTCGTTGTTCGTTCATATCCATTCTACGAAGGAGTTATGACTGTTTTAGTAAGCAAAGGTCAGGCTTCCAGGAATTCTGCAATACACACGGTTGCCTTCGATTGCTGCCTTTGGTGTTTATGTCTTTTTCTCATGTATCTACCTTGTTTGATAGGTATGTTACGTGGAGAAATTGAGTGCCTTGCAGATGGTGGGACTACCCATACAATCCTAAGCAAAAGTCATGTTACTAGGAAATTTGTTGCACACGGGTTTACATTTATGCACCTTGTCATGTGCCTATTTCTTCATGATAGCTCTAGACAGCCTAGTTGTAGATCCTTAGATCACCGGTTCATGATTGTCGAGCTCACTTGTACGAATGAGTGCATACAAAGAAACATCAAATGGATGCCTCTGACATTAAGGACTCTTTGATTTTCTCCAAGTTAAATGAGACCTCGATGAAATCTTTGGTTCGATAAGTGTATTCACACTATGACATGATCATGCATAGCTTTATGAAGGTGTGTCGATGTTCGTGGTTTAGTCTTCACCTAACAGCAGATTTTCCATCATCAGATGACGTTGTTAACCTCGACAAAGGTTACCTATTCCCTTGATTTTGGATCCCCCCATGATGCTGTTACCAAATGCCATCCTTCATGGATTTTGAAGACTTGTAATTCCATATGAACGGTTTACTTTTGGCCGAGGAGAACTCATGCGATGCCACTGTAAAGTTGAAAGCTTCATCATGTCGAAATCTGCGACCACAGTAAGTTGAACCTACTGTTGGTAACTTCGTCAGAGTTTTCTGAATGGCTCCAGATGAACTAGAAGCCAAATTTTATATCATTGGAAAACTACATGAGTCTAGTTTCCTGTGATTTAAGCGGCGTGTTTATATCTATCACAAAGAAAGAGTTATGGCAGTTTAAGTGCGTATAGGTCATGCTGCCGATGACATACTGTATCCTACTGTCCCCTTAACTTCGTGAGAGCCCCTAGATCAACTTCGGATGAACTGGAATGCTCACTTTATATCATTGGAAAGCTATGTGAATAAAGTTTCCAATGGTTCAAGAGGTTCATTCATATCCATCCAAACGAGAGAGTTATGGTCATTTTAGTGAGTATAGGTCATACTGCACGAAAACTGCATACTCTTTCGCAGATTGAAAATCCTTTTTGTGACTAAATTTGATTGGATCTTCTCCATCTTTTATGACATGGTTGAATCCATTCTTGATGTCTTTGGCTCGATGATCCAAGTCACAAATGTCATCCTTATGGTGAGACAGACAATCAAACATTGAAGTGTGTTATAAAGATACACACCAATGATTACCGTGATGAGAATGATTGAGACTTTTATGTATACTTCTCATGAGTGTTGATTGAGCCATAGAGAAGAGCATGAGTCCTAAGGTGTCACCAATAAGTAGATTTGAGACAATTGACTCATACAAGCTATGCCACAAAAGATATCATTCTTATTGAAAATCTAAAGAGGGGTTTTGTAGACCGATGCAACCAACGTATGGATACCGTATACGCTTTTATGGTGTTGGTTTAAGGGCTAACACACTGGTCATGTGCTGCACCATCGTCTACCACATGCTGCTTATGTATCTATGGGCTCACTACCCATCCTTGAAGAGGGACATGCATGCATGTATTGATTCGTCAACGACTTATCATCACTGCATTGATGCATGACAGCTTGTAACTGTGTGCTAGGATTGACATGTAGTTGTAATCCTTGAACTCGGCAGGATAGTAACGGATCTCCAAGCCTTAAGTTCCACAATGTGCCAAATTAGACTGTCACAGTGCCCAATGATGATGTGTCGCATGAGATGAATGTGTTCTAAGGTTGGATAGGAGTCACTTTGGTGCTCTCCACCTTAAGCTCCTTGACAGATGATCTCCTTAACCGCTATACTGCGGATTGTCACTTTGAGACTGTATTCCCTCCGTTAGGGGGAGATACGAATACCAGAGTTCAAGTGGGAACGACTTGAATGTCGTGGTTGGTTACCACTAAGTCTCAACATGATCCCCATAGAACTATAGTGACGAGATCAATGCTGCATATGTCTGTAAGGAATGATGTCCTACCAAGAGGACATGGCTCGACCATATTGAGGTGGTCTTGATGCCATAGCGCGATCATATTGAGAAGGTCATGACGCTACCCCCATGCCAAACGTTGGGGCTGATTCCGAGTACTGGAACGTTGTTTGCCATAGTGCTAGCAATCGTATTAGAGTCACAAAGTTTCAGCTTGCAAGCGTTGTGGTACAGGGCGCCATAATGTGGAAACATGTTGTCCTAGGACTTGTGGCTCCCTGAAGATTAGGTTGAGGCCCTTGGGTTTGATATACACTCGCACTGAGAGAGAAAGCGAGTTTGGCACTACTAGTTCATTGATCAGTGATACTCACTCCGTCTTATGGAAGTCTGAATTGTGACTATCGTTGGGGGACGCCTCAACGTCAAAATCTAATTCATAGAAAGAGATCTCTACAATGACTACACTAGTGTACATGAGGACGTGGGATGCTGAGTTTATCGAACCACATTTTGTTGATAAAGCAACAAAGTGTATTGACTTAAAATGGGAAGATGCGACCCAGACAAAGGGATAGGTCCTTGGACAGGTGTTGCCGACACTGCAAGCGTAAACCCTATCAAGTAAACCTTTGTGAGTTAGCGTAGTGAGAACAAGAGTCTCAGACTCCCTTATGGTGCAAGGTTTCTCACAAACACGCACTGGGATCGAGTACGATGAGAAGTACTCTCGTAATGGATGTTATTGCACTCCACTATATTGTCAGTTTGGTAGTTCCCTAATAATTGGACATGCAGCCCTATGAATATGATCATAATGACGTCTCTATGGGATCAGAGATATGCATGAAGATCTTAAATAGACTTCATAAGCCAAATCAAGTGGAGCTTGCGTTGGCCAAGTGTTTTGAACGCATAGTACATAACTCCTTGATTTTGGATGGGATATGATGAATAATGCCGTTGGGTATGGATTCCGGATGATCGCAGTATATGCTGGATATCTGATGTTGGAATAAAAGTATCTTGGGAAAGACACAATCTCGTATTAAAGTCGATCGATTGTGTATTGATGAAGGTCTTTACTGATGTTGATCGATTGTGGACTGACCTTGACTAATCTGAAGAAGAGTGGAACCTTCATATGCTCCCATGATTAGTTAAGGTCTTTACTCCAAGAGAGTGTGGTCCGTTTAATCAAAAGAAAGACTTGACCTCTCTTCCATTTGTTATAAAGCTAAGTAGCTTTGCGTCCACGCAATGCTCATGATATGACAAAGGACATCACTTGAATACTCTAAGAGTATCTGGCATATTCAATCCCTATGGCATGAGAGAAAAGTTGATGCCTATGCCATAGCTAGCCATGCATGAATCGAGATGCATCGGAAGCGGAATCATGATCTAGGCATCGGTCAGGTTAGTGGCCGAGTTGCTAGACATATAGCACGCTGCCTGTGCACGCTGCCTGCGCGCTGCCTGAACGCTGCCTGAATGCTGCCTGTGCACTGTCTGTGCACACGTGCACTGCTGGCAAGCACTATACGTGCACCTGTGCACCTAGCTGCTGAGAGCTGTGCACCCAGCTGCCGAGCGCTGTGCACCCAGCTGCCGAGCGCTGTGCACCCAGCTGCCGAGCGCTGTGCACACAACTGCTAGGCACCGTGCACATAGCTGCTAGCACTGAGTAATGCCACATTTGAGACATGTTAAAAGAGCATACAGATGCCAGGTTGTCAAAACAGCTCTATGGTCACTAAGGACCGGGAAGCGCCCTATGAATGATCTTAAGATCAGGGGGAGATGCAGATTTGAAAGAAAGTCTAGCAAATATATGTCATGATCAAATGTGAAGGGTGTGGTTGTTTGTGTCAACCATGTTGCACTCTTTTTCCCTTAATCACAGCTTTTTGTCCCACTAGACTTTTGCTTGACAAGGTTTTTAACAAGGTAACATTGCATGCATCGCTAAGACCATTGATCCCCATTTGTGGTTGATCATGACAGACTTGTTCAAGTCTTGGCTCACATTTACTCTTGAGAAGCATGTTGGAATGCATCATTCATCAGGAAAATCCGATTGAAGTACACATCAGGGGGAGCATCACATGGCGAGTTCTCAATGGAGTAGTTGGTGCGTTGTACTTTTTTCTTTCGACCAAGGTTTAGTTTCCCACAGGGTTTTTGTTACTTGGCAAGGTTTTGATGAGGCAACATCGTAAGCACCATTCCGGCATGAAGACACGCGACACAAGGGGGAGTGTTCTATGATATTTGATATATATGTGTGTCTTGGTCCATGTCTTGTATACGGGCTTTATGTAGTAATTCATGTTGTAATAGGGTTTTACACATATCTATGTAATAGGCCTATTGGCCTATGTAATAGCCCAAGAGACTCATGTATTTCTCTATATAAAGGGGCTTTATTCTATCAATAAGATAAGAAGAATTCATTCCCTCAATATTATTGTACAACATAAAAAAAATTTAATGTTCTCTTCCTTAGATCGAAGAATGTACATATCTGACACATAGGAGGTTTATAATTCGTGGCATCATACCTCTTTGTTAGATTTTTTTAAAATATATATACCTATGGTTCTCGTCCAACTAAAAACATATTGTGTGTGTACATACACACATATATACCTCTTATTGCGGAAGATATACCTCTTTGTTAGAATTTCAAGTATGTGTGTGTATAGTGTAGACGTGATAATTATTGTCCAAAGAGAAATGTGTTATACCTCATAGTAACAATGTACTAGAAGTCAAAAAATGGTGATCCCTTCTTCAAAAAAAATGGTGATCCAAGAACAAGATACATACCTCACGATAAAAACACTTTCATCTAATCTTCTACCGAAAATGTAACGAATTATGTAGAGAGATCCCAAAAACAAATGTAAATGTGTTTTGGAAGATATATCTACTACGAAGTAACAAGAAGAAGAACAACAACTGCAAATCTGAATAGCTTTGTAACAAATATATATACACATTGAACTCAACCATATGAATTAATTTAAGGTAATGAAGAATTGATGGATTAAATTCATTATGATATAATGTAAGAACTAAGTTTTAGCTTATTCGAAATTAAACTGATGCAAAAGATTAATGAAATAATCTCATTTTACTTTATACATCAAAAGGGCAAATCAGACACACTAAAATTGACCTAAAATAAATAAATGCAAAAATTGGGTGTCAATTGAAAAAAAAAACATATAGCTGGGTGTAATCTAATACAAGGCTGATATTTTAGATTTTAATCTAATTTTCCCTATTTTTAATTGGTCTGCAGACGACTAGAGGTAAGTTCATTTTCGTTATGAGAAGCGAACACAGCTTACTTGCTAGCTAAGATGTTTTCATTTGAACTGTTTTGTGTACTATTTTCTATTTTATCAATTTCATCACTTAATTTTTTGTATGTTGTGATTAAAGAAGCAATACAACATATGAAGCATGTGGTGGCGTAACCCCGGATTACATCTAACATTACAAGAATGTCTCGCAATTAATAGGAAAATTTTGATTAGAATTGATTTCCAACTTGGCTCATGCTTTTTATTTAGCAAACATGACCTATAATCTCTTGGAACTTTCACTCTAGAACGTACAGAAATTTGATGAATTTTAAACACTATTATGGCTTGTTGCACGTGCACTGTTGACAGGGACGTACAAACCCTGGTCATATCCTAATAAAATGCTTCATACAATTCCATCTCTAAGAAAGCATGCAGATAGTTGTTGGCATGTTGCTAATAAAGCCTGGAACTACGCAAGTCAAAATCATCATCTCTATTTCTCAATTTAGAGTTCAAAGGTTACATGGAGACGTGGTGATACTTGGCAGAGGTTGGACTTAAGAGAAAAGGCCGGGAGGTCAGCAGAAATTGATTGTCTTCGACACCACTCTAAAGTTGTTCAAACAAATGCATCCTGATTAATAAACTACCTCGTCTGAATTGCTCTATCTTTGTTTCTCCCCTATAAGCTACTTCAAACTTCTATGACTACCTAATCGACCAAACTTGCTCTTTCCTCAACCCTATATAAACACAACCCAACATCATCATTTTCGACACACACTTGGACTCGAGCAGCATCATAGCACAGAACTCTCACTTCTCTCTGCAAGAAGAACAAGGGGAGAGATCAAGTAAAATGGGCGTCGCTCTTTTTTCACTTGTTAGGCTCTTTGTTCTCTGTTGCATCACATTGGGTCTCATTCCTCAGCTATCTCTTGCAAGCATTACAAGACACTACACGTTTGATGTACGTTCATGACATTTCTAATTTTATATATGAATTCTGTCACATATATACTACTTTCATCTGCACTGCTGGTTCACCAGCACCAGTCTTCTTTTAACATTTTGAAATGGCTTCATAGGTTCAACTGCAAAATGTGACAAGGTTGTGCCACACGAAGAGCATTGTAACCATAAACGGTCAATTTCCCGGGCCTCGAATTGTTGCAAGGGAGGGTGATCGCCTCCTCATCAAAGTTGTTAACCATGTCCAAAGCAACATCTCCATCCATTGGTAATGAATATATGATAACCTATACTATAGACCCGAATACTCTTACATAGTAGTCATGCATATACAGTTTTATCAATCACACATGTATCTGACAAATGGAGTGTTAACCGTTAACAATCGGCAGGCATGGAATTCGACAGCTTCAAACTGGCACTACAGGAGAAAACCCCTTTAGTGACAAACCTGTTTTGTCTCTATTTCTAAAAGTTTTGTCACCTGTCAGTATTGGTGACAAAACTATTTCGTCACAAATTTTGTCACTAATACTGCGTGACTGATAGTTTTCGGTGACAAAAGTTTAGTTTTGTCGCCAATAAATGATAGGGACAAAATATTGTCCGTCTCCTATACACTTTTCTTTTGTCACTAAAACAATTTAACAGCTTCTGAAAATCCATAATTGACGGGTATTTTAAATAAAATTGGCGGGACTATTGCAGATCAGTGACAAATTGTTATGAATGAGTGACAAAATAGGTTTGTCGCTAATATTTTAAATATATTTAAAATATTAATTTTTAATTAATTAATAAATTTAATTAAACATATTTTAATTAAATATAGGTGACAAAATGTTATTTCGACACCCATTCTGATACAATGTATTTAGTTACTAATTTTTATTTTATATATTTAGATTACCAACATTTCATGAAATTAAATAACATATAAATAAAAAAGTTAAAATAAATGAAAGCCCACAAACCCAAGAATGTGAAGTAGCTAACAATGAAATTGAAACTTAGCACACCGTCATTCATAGTTTTACAAAAACAGTAAATATAAAACAAGTTCCCTAGTTTAGATATAAAACTGAAGTACCAATGCAAATTAAACTAAAGTTACTATCATCTAGTCTGCACCCTCGTCTTCATCTCTTTCTCCATCCCCATACAAATTTGCATCATCATCCTCATTAGCATCATCATCCTCAATATTAGAAACATCATCATCAGTAGAATCATAAATAGTATAACCTTCAATAGTAGCGAGTTGCGCTTCGATGTGCTTGAAACGCCTCAATAGCTTTTTTGCTATCAACTTAACCACCTTTCGTTCAGTCATGGAGGAACTGGATTTACTACTCTCAGAAGAATTGCATTCTTTTCGTGGACCATAACCCAAACCGCGAATGTCTCTACCCTTTGCTTTTCCAACGCCATCTTCCAAGATTTTAAGCTGTGTTGAAAGTGGAACTTCTATCTCCTCAAGTGAGGCTGCGCCGAGAACTTCAGCTAGCTTCTCCTTTGATCGATTCAGTTCTGCTAGCATTTTCTTCTACATAATTGAAGAATGAAAGTCATTCATTGAAAAGTCAAAACAATAAACACACCAATTGATAGTTGATATATATAACAAAAGCTAACCCCTTTTTCTTCAGCTGCTTCGTTGATCCATTGTCCATCATGGTGTTGATGCATAGCACTCCAATTCTCCACAAAAGTCACCTTTTTTCCTTTCTGTTTGTGCTCAAAATAAAAAATAAAATCAATCACGACTCACTAACTTTAAACATACAAATGTATGCCAATAAAAACTAGAAACACGAGTACAAGATTTACTAATACAAACTTGAAGTCAGATTGCAAGAATAAGGGCAGATGCACAGGAGAAGCATAGGAAGAATATTAAGTATGTAAAGATGGCACAACCATAAAATCAAACAGCAAAATAGCAAAACATTTACAGATAAAAAGTAATAAAGGTCATTTGGGTTACAGAATCATACAGTTTAAGGACAAATATTGTTGTATGAGAATGTAAGACTATTTATATACAATATACTGTGAATTTAGAGTTTCTATAATTCTCAAAAATAAACCAACATACATGCATACAGTTAAGCCAAGAGCTGAACCATCAACAAGGACATAGAACTTTATGTTTAGTACCAATTTATTCTAATAAAGACTAAACACATGACCGAATTACCAATGAAGCCTTAATTACCTTGTGTGCAGCTTCCATATGTTTTTGGTAAGGCCGTGAACCTCCACAATGGTTATATTCTTTTTTATTTCGATTCACAACATTAATTTGACTTCGTTTCTACAGTAACAAGACAAAAGTTAAATACACAGTTAGCTTTGAGTAATATCAAAACAGATGAGGACCATGAGGTACTATACCACATAAACTTCATCCATGAACACCTCATCACATAGCCATTCCCATTCATCTAGTGATCTTTCTCCAAAGAGTTTTTCTTCGGGTGGTGGGTGTGCTCGAGCATATTCTAGATCATGAGCATACTTTTTAAAATGCCCATGCAATTTGCATCTCCAAGATCCGTATGCCTTGCCCATTTTCTTCTCAACAAATCTCCTCAGCTCCGGGTCAGTCCAATCAAAGTCAAAATTAGTCTACAATCAAAGTAATATTTAAATTAGCAAATTAGACGAACAATATACGAAAAATGACATTATATAACCCACCGTCAGTGCTTCTTTGATATCATCCTTCTCTCGGTCAGTTACATCCTTCCACCATTTGACCTTCAATGGAGCTAATTTGCGTATGAAGGACCCAATTTCATTAACAAACATAGCGTTAGCTTCAACGGTCTCAGGGAGCTTTTGATCCTTGTCCATCCTGATCAAAATTCTATGTTTGGTCGCACTAACAATATTAGACACTTTCAATCCTATTGTAATGCCACGGGTCTTCTTCATAGGTTCTGGAACAGGTTCTGGATCTGAAGGAGGTTCAGAATTCTCATCTGCAATATAGTGCTCAAAGTCCATTTGGATTTCAACTCTCTTCTTTTTTGGATTAATCACAGCAGAGGTTCCCAGCTCCTTTGTAATGCCACGCTCTTTCTTCACAGGTTCACGACAATCTCTAGTCGGATTAATTTGCTCATCATCCATCTCAATTTGAGTTCTCTTATTTGTGGAATTGGATGCAGCATGAGTTCCTGACCGTAGCATATTTCCATAAGTTTTCTTCATATGTCCCTGAGATATGAACTTAGGTGCAGAACGGGTTCCTGCACCTATAGTTTATGAAAAAAAAGTTGTTACAATACAAGATAAAAGTATCTATAATCTATATAATAATTAGCAATAACGATGTTAAGAAAGAGATAAATCCATGATAATAGAAATTGTATTGAGAATATAAATCATTATTTGCAAGAAGAAACCAAAAGGTACGAGACAACTATACCCGTTGGCTTAAAGATGCTATTGGAGTTACAACCTGCAAAACACAGTTCAAGGTAAATAAAAGAGTTGTCACTGCACTCTAAAAATAAATTCAAAATTTTGTCTTTATCAAAGCTGTAAATAACATAATATCCATCAATATTCTTGATCTCCATCTACCACATATGAAGTACAGTAAGACGACACATTGTATCATCTTCCAAACTGAACACTTACCTACAAATTGGCTCTCTCTAGTATGTGCCGGCAATGACGGTTGTACAGATGGTTGAGGATAAGGACGTGATTGAGGACGGGTTGGTGGATGGTATGCGTGCTTATTATTTTCCTTGGTCTGGTTCAATGTTGCTTTAAACATCCTGCACATAAACATTTAAGCCCTTGTTATATCATGTCTGTTATAATCATGTTTGATTAGTCTTGTCCTAAATCCCATAAACCATGAAAAAGAAAATATAGGGGGATAGAATAGACTATGTGGATAGTAAGAGAATACCTAGACATCTTTGTGTACTACTAAATCAATTTTTGGATTGAAGTGAGTTCAACAAAACCTGAAAATGAATCAAGACAAAAAAAAAACAAGTTGAAGATTAGAACTCAGCTAAGCAACAATAACGCGCAAGATAAAGTAAAAGTGGTTGTCGTAGTGGAATAGACAATAACATAACAAAGAAACTTAAGTAACAACAACCAACCTGAACCTTAAAATAAGTCGTAATTTCTAAGTCCCCCTTCCCTTCTAAACCCAAACAGATCAACCTTATATGCATACTCCTCATTGAATGTGAGACAGAGAAACCTGAAGGGTAACAAGACCAATCTAAGCACCTAAAAAAGACAACGATCTGCCTATATTGTCATTTCATTTGCATTGTATCATAATCGACAGAACTGCTGCATGGGAAACCTTGTATAACTTCATGTAGTCCTTAGCCTTAACTCCCAAGGTGTTACAGGTAGTACACATAGCAGTCATTCATGTTGTGTTACAAAAGATTAGTTAGATGTGCATAAATTAATTTTTTGAAATCGTATCTCTCGAGCCCCCCTTTTGAATCGATCCTTGAGTTCAAACTTCACTAAAATTTCTCAATTTAAAGCATAGAATTGTAATGAGAAAGAAAATAAATCGAACTTTTTCGGGGAAAGAAAATTCAAAGAATCTAATAGGAACAAGATATGATCTCTCCGATGGATGATAGACCAAGAAAAAGCAAGAGAGGAAGAAACCTAAGAAAACAGGGTCAATTTAAGAACCCATTGTGCAATTGAAATAATAAATCAAAATATAAGGATAGAAGAAGCAGAAGATACAACCTTACCTGATGGAACAAATAACAAAGGGGGTTGGGGTTGGTGATTGAAGATGTAGAGACCAACTACTTGGGTAGTTGGGTAGAGAAGGGAAGAGAAAAGATTAGGGAGATGACGATGATGAATACGTTGTGGAGAGGAGAGATAGAGTGGTAGTGGTTGTTTAAAGGGGGAGTTTTAGGTTTGACCACCTATATGTAGTTGTAGAAGAAAAGAAAACTGATGTTCCTTTTAGATATATCTCATCTGACTTATCCTATTGTTTTGAGGTACGGATACCGCCAAATAGTTCCCGCTAAAAAAAATTAAGGCAAAACTTCCCAAATTCAAAGCGAAATTATTTTTTGATGAATTCAAAAAGTGTTTTTTTTTTATAAAAAAATATAGAAAGAAAAAAAATAAAGTGAAAACATTTACCAATAATAATTTTGATATCTTCTGAAAATAAAAAATAGCTCAAGTGTTGGTAAAATTTCATAAAAGTACTGAGTTATTATAGTGATGCGTTGTATCTACTTGTGTAACAATCTAAAAATAATAATATCTGCTTCACACAGTTGCCCTTAGGGAGCTAAAAGGATATGTGTAGGATTGAAACCCATATGTTACTGAAATCAAGTGAATTTTCATAAACCGAACCGAACCGTTCAAATCGGAGTCAACGGTCAACTCTAATACTTTTAAGAGTATAATTTGTTTAATAGGTTATAAGCAAGTGTACAACTTTGTAAACCAACTATACAGAGGAAGCAAAATTTTCAAAACTTTTGTGAAATAGGATGTGTTCGTTATAGTGAAATATAGCTACGATAGAAAATTCACTTTAAACTGATAATGTTTAGGTCCCGATCAAAGCGGTCAACCTTATTTACGCTTATGTTTCTTTATGGAGAGCCCTATCCTTGGGAGGTAAACATTCCAAAATTTTTACATGGGTGGTTACATCTCATCTATGTGAGAGTGTAATGTGTGGAAGAGTCAACCAAACTAGGTCACTAAGGGGTAGGTAATAACATTTCCGTGATAAGTAACGTTGAATTAAGGTTGACCGCTTCGATCGAGCCTCGAACTTTGCCGAATCGAATTGAATTTTCTACCAGTCATATTTAACTATAATGAACACATCAGACAGTTACATTTTTATTTTGAGAATTTTAGCCATTGAAATCACAACGTGCCTACTAGTGTGATATATGTTATATGAAAGTGTACAACTTTGTGAACCAACTATACAGAGGAAGCAAAATTTTCAAAAATCTTGTGCAATAGGATGTGTTCATTATAATGAAATACGACTACTGTAGAAAAATCACTTTGCATCAATATTATATTGCATGCACTAAAGCCACATGGCCCTGCTACCAACAATAACAAGCTTTTTCTTGAAAATCCTACAAATATCAAGCCTGTGGCCAAAAAGTTCAGCGCCGATCTAGCCACGCTGAGCTACTATATTGAATCTCTTCTTGAGATGTTTCCTGAAGATTAAATCAAGTACAGTCATCGTTTTTATAGAAAAAATATATTTTCATATAACCAGAAAGTAACTATTTTGTAGGTTACCAGAACTGAGCTAAGCATCATCAGTTCATCACAGCAACGAAACCAAGAACTAAATCACAGTTTATTGTGTTGCTCTGTCCCATACATAGACATTATCATCTTCACTATCATAAACATCATAACCTTCAACTGTAGCGAGTTGCTCTGTCCGACAATTTTAGATAGGATTAATTTGCTCTTCATACCAATTACCTACAAACTGAAGAAAATGTCACACATTAGCAATAGATCTATATATACACACACTAACAGACTATCACAAAAATTGATTAACAGCATATTGCATGGTTTAATGACTGAAAAAAGGTACCTTAAATGCAAATATCAAACTAATCTAGATCAGTATCATAATCATCCTCAGTATTCTCAGCATCTTCCTCATCTGTGTACAACATTTCTTCATCTTGGGGATCATCATCAATGAAACCGACATCATGAGAAGTGCTCTGTTCTAAATCCTTTTGACTAAGCACATGGATTTCAGGTTCCACATTGTCTCTACGTAATGTTCTACCTGAATTCACATTCTCATCTTCATTAAGCCTAGCAATGTCTCCAACTTGGTCTTCCTCATCAACGTAGAGTGTTTCCATGACATGATCCTCTTCATTTTCAGGAACATCCCAAATATGTCTGTGTCGAATTTTTTGAATAACCTTCCATCCAGAACCAAGCTTCGGATCGTCAAAATAAAAAACTTGTTGTGCTTGCATAGCTAAGACAGAAGGATCATTTTTGTACCACAAATTGTTTGTGTTCACCGACTTGAGATGGTAGTCTCGAACAATCTTGTTTCTCTTCTTAGAGTCTGTATCAAACCAGTCACCTTTAAAAAGGAAAACAGAATAGCCTTGTGCATAGCGGATTTCAACAATGCTCACCAACTAACCATAAAAATCAGTTTCGCGTTTGCCGTTCGACCCTGGCACCATAATCCCACTATTTTGCACAGATCTATTGTTCTCAATCTGCTTAACATGCCATTTAACACCGTTGAAAGTACATAAGGTATAGGTAGCAACTCTAACATCTGGACCATGTGATAGTACATATATCTCATTAGTCACTTCATCTGATCCTTCCATGTATAATTCCTTAATATGGTTCTTGAACCACTGAGGGAATGATTTCCTTTGTCTCTCATCTAAATTCAGAGGGCTTTCCCTTTCTAATATTTTGCGATGCTTACTGCAAAGTTAGAATGTACAAGTTAAATTTGAGAACATGTTTTAATTATGTAAAAGGTACCACATACCAAAAACTCACTTACGTTTTAAAACGTTCCACCTCCACACAATTGTCCAAGATATACCATCTAGCTGGCTCCAATTCAGCTTCAGACCACTTCCTCATTTTGTGTCCACCACAAGGCCGTACATTTTGTGCAAACACAGAGAGTTGTGCACCAGATTCTTCTGCATCATAGTTCCTCTCACGTCTGGAATGCACAGTTTCAATATCATGAAGATATAAAGAACAAAACGTCAAACACTCCTCTGCAATGTATCCCTCTGCAATTGAACCTTCGGGATGGGCTCTGTTACGTACATAACGTTTTAAGTCTCCTAGCCTCCTACAAAATACAAAATGATCTTTGTTTAGCTTCACAAGGGAAATTGCAAGCAGCCAAGAATCATAATAAAAAAGATGTCATCAGCTATGGCCCTTTCTGTATTGCCAGTATCATAAAATCCTATAAAGATGTCATCAGCTGTGTTTTGCTATTTAACATCATTGGGGAATGAAAGTGACAACACTTTAAAACAGTTGACTTGTTACTTAATATAAGTGAGAGATCACCACCAATACTAGCAAAAAGTATTTCAGCAAAGAACCATAACATACTTAATATGAGTGAGAGATCACCACCAATACCCACAAAAAGTACTTCAGCACAGAACCATAACAATAAACAAAGGAACCTAAAGTTAATCGAAACAATAAACGAGGGAAACCAACAGCTCTAAGATTAATCGAGGCAATGAATGAGGGAAAGAAAAAAGAACCTTTTTTCTGGGAAAGAAAATCCAACATCAACGAGTATCTCTCCAAATGTTGATAGACCTGATAAAATAGAGGATCAGACCCAAATATAAGAACCCATCGTCCAATTGAAATAATCGAATCAAAATATAAACTAACTTTACCTGATCGATCAAAGAACAAACGAGGTTAGGCGTTGGTACTCGATCAGCATGAGTTAGAGAGTAACTACTAGGGTGGAGACGTAGTGAAGATTAGAGATTAGGGAGACAGTTGTGGCGAGAGTAGATGGAGCAGTGGTTTGTCGAATCGAAATTGGGATGAGTTGCAACTGATGAACAAAACCATAAATTACAAAATAAAATAGATTTGAGAAAGAATTGGAGGCAATATAATAATTTTGACACTGATAAAAGACCGCGACATAAAACTTTTGTCGCCTTTATTTATTATTTTGTCACGCAAACTTTATACAAATTTAATTTACGATGACAATTTTTTAGCGACAAACTGAAATTTTTTGTCCCCCATAACATGTATTAGTGACGCAAATGAGTTGGGTCACCTAAATTTTTGTCACTAAAAGGGTATTTTCCTGTAGTGTGGGTGGGCTGATGGTCCTGCATACATTACCCAGTGTCCGATACAAACCGGCAACAGCTATGTGTACAACTTCACCATTGTTGGCCAAAGAGGCACTCTTTGGTGGCATGCTCACATTTCATGGTTAAGATCAACAATCTATGGCCCCATAACCATTCTTCCCAAACGTGGAGTTCCTTATCCATTTACCAAACCCTATAAGGAAGTTCCCATCATCTTTGGTAAGTTACTACCTACAAGCAAATCAAGTTCATAATGAGAAACAAGCGAGTATATATGGCTAATTACAAAACTTGTTGAAATGTTTATGCTTGAAACTACAGGAGAATGGTGGAATGCAGATACTGAAGCGGTCATAAACCAGGCCTTGCAAACCGGTGGAGGACCAAATGTTTCTGATGCTTACACCATCAATGGACTCCCAGGGCCTTTGTATAACTGCTCTGCCAAGGGTACTCAATGTTTCCCAAAAACATGTGTATAAGCTTTGCAAAAACTGCTAGACTCCCAAGTTCCTTACAAAAGTATAAATGATGCATTTTGTTAAAATTAGATGAGGTGTAAAGTGTGTCAAAACAATACTTGTTACCATATTCGGTAGAGACAATTTAGCAAATGTATTTGATCCTTCATCAGACATGTTGATAATGTTGTCTATTTGGATTATGCAGATACTTTCAAGCTGAAGGTTCAAGCTGGAAAGAAATACCTTTTGCGCATAATCAATGCAGCACTGAACGACGAGCTCTTCTTCAGCATTGCAAATCATACCCTCAAAGTGGTTGAAACAGACGCCGTTTATGTTAAGCCCTTCGATACCAACACCATTCTCATTGCCCCTGGACAAACCACTAATGTTCTTCTCAAAACCAAACCCAGCTACCCAAACGCCACATTTTTCATGACTGCAAGGCCGTATGTGACTGGTCTAGGCACCTTTGACAACTCCACTGTTGCTGGCATTTTAGAATATGAAACAACTACACTTCATTCAACCCTCCTAATGAAGAAACTTCCACTCCACAAACCAATTCTCCCGGTTCTAAATGACACATCGTTTGCAACAAAATTCTCCAACAAACTCCGTAGCTTGAACACTCCCCAGTTCCCAGCTAATGTTCCACACAAAGTTGACAAGCGCTTATTTTTTACAATAGGGCTTGGAACCAACCCGTGTAGCCAGAAGAAGCACAACCAGACTTGCCAGGGACCTAATGGCACCATGTTTGCTGCTTCAATCAACAACATTTCTTTCACTATGCCAAACACTGCCTTACTCCAATCCCACTTCTTTGGCCAATCCAATGGGGTTTATTCCCCTTATTTTCCCATCAGCCCTCTCGTTCCATTTAATTACACTGGAGCACAGCTGAACAACACCAATGTCAGCAATGGCACAAAGCTAATGGTGCTTCCTTTTAACACCAGTGTGGAGTTGGTGTTGCAGGACACTAGTATTCTTGGTGCTGAAAGCCATCCTCTTCATCTTCATGGCTTTAATTTCTTTGTTGTTGGTCAAGGTTTTGGAAACTACGACCAAAATAAGGACCCTAAGAAGTTCAATCTGAACGACCCTGTTGAGAGAAACACCGTGGGTGTGCCCTCCGGTGGATGGGTTGCTATTCGGTTTCTAGCAGACAATCCAGGTGAGTCGACCAAACAATCTAATACGTTATATTTTTTTGTCCGCAATCTAGATAGATCAACTATGTTCTAACATATTTTCTGTATGGAAGTGTTGCTAATGAATTTAATCTCCACTGAATTAGGTGTATGGTTTATGCATTGCCACCTTGAGATCCATACTAGCTGGGGCTTAAGGATGGCATGGCTTGTCTTGGACGGAAAGCGTCCCAATCAAAAGTTGCTCCCTCCCCCACTGGATCTTCCTAAATGTTGATAGATGTTTACCTACATTTACGTCCAACTCTGATCACAACATTTTCCATGAATTTTGTAATCCGTTGATTTTATTCTTTGGCATTCTTGATGTTTCAGAATCTATCACGCTGACACTGCAACTCGCAGACAATAATATCCATTTGTAACACTTAAATATCTTGATGAAAGAGGGCTCACAACAATGTCACAATCAGATTACTGCCGTTTTCTTTCATTTCTTGCTTACAAGGTAATTTGACTAATTTCTTTATGTTTAAACTAGCAGGGGTTTATCTGCATAAATGCCAAATTTTATACAGTCCAACAAAGAAACCATTTAGACAACAAACAATAAAATCACCATCGACCAAAAAAACAAACATAAAAT
Source organism: Comarum palustre (assembly GCA_951800085.1). Lineage (NCBI taxonomy): Eukaryota > Viridiplantae > Streptophyta > Magnoliopsida > Rosales > Rosaceae > Comarum > Comarum palustre. The sequence goes on from OX637587.1 coordinate 4,632,461, forward strand.
CACCTCTATGCTTTCTGCCGTTTCCCTCTTAACTTATAAAACAAGGAATGACACCACGGGTGCACATACTACACACAAGAGTAAAAGGTATAACCGTAGAGATCATAAAACAACAGTCGTGATTCTAAACGGTAAAGTGAATTTAATTTACTCATAAATGAGTGATTATGCATCTAATGACTGGTGCCACCAGAATCATATTTCCCTGGTCACAAACTGGACAGTGAATCAAATGCATCTGGTTTGCAAATGAACAGCATGATGCTTCAATACAAAAGAGACACCAAACTCCAAAACAAATATCTTGTACATAACCAATATTCCAACTGTACCTCACTTGTATAAAGCCTCCCCCAAGAGTTTGTACAGCTGCATCTTGGAAGTACACATTATAGAAATCCAATATTCCTCCTTTTGATAACCATGAACTCAAACCAGCTACAACTATTTCTTTTCCTTCTTCTGAGATTGTTCTTCACGGCACTGTCATCAGCCCATGCAGCCGGAGCAAACACGAAGCTCTTCAGAGAATACATAGGAGCTGAGGACAAGGGTGTCACATTCTCAGATGTACCAATAAATTCCCAAGTCGAGTTTCACTTCATCCTCTCCCTTGCTATCGACTATACAAAATCCTCTCATCCTAGTCCCACCAATGGCAACTTCAACTTCACATCATCTTCCCGCCCAAAACCCACCAATGGCAACTTTAATATGTTCTGGGACACAAAGAATCTCAGCCCTTCTCATGTTTCCGCTATTAAGACCAGTCGTCAAAATGTTAAAGTTGCTCTGAGCATTGGAGGAGATACTGTAACAGGCAAACAGTATGCATACTTCAGTCCTACATCAATCAATTCTTGGATCAGAAATGCTAGGCTTCAATAGTTCAGATAACGAAAGAATACAAGTTGCATGGAATTGATATCGACTACAAACACTTCCAGACACATTCCAATAGATTTGCTGAATGCCTTGGGTGACAATAATTCCACCTTAAACAAAATAATGTTGTCCTTCACGTCAGTAGCACCATATGAAGATGATTCTGTACAACCATATTACTTGGCATTGTGGAGGAAGTATGGGTGCCTCATTGATTATGTTAACTTTCAGTTTTATGCCTACGGCAAGGGTACAACTGTAACACAGTTCATGAGATATTTTGAGACAGAGGTCAAATTACAAAGGTGGCAAGATTCTAGTGAGCATCGGAACAGACAATAGTGGGGGTTTGACTCCTCAAAATGGGTTCTTTGAGGCTTGTACTAGGCTTAAAAGTCAGGGAAAGCTTCATGGGATTTTTATTTGGTCCGCAGGCGACTCCATGAAGGCTCATTTTCGTCATGAGAAGCGATCACAAAGCTTTAGTTGCTAGCTCATTTATTACGTAGATAATTTTTCTAAGGCAAGCAGGTATTATGCAGAGAACAGTGGGAACGATACTGAAAAGAAAATTATAAAATGTGTGGCGCTATGAGGAATTGGAAAAGGTTGGAAAATATGTGGCACACCAAAGATTTCTCCAATCAGCTCTGTTATAGAATAATGGCAGTAGAAATTTAAAAAACTCAGACCCTTTACTCTGGTAAACCTTGCACCTAGCAGAATTCTCTAGTTTTGAAGTATTCAGTGTTCAACTAATGATTCGTTTGGAGTGCCTTCTTTTTTGTTTCAATTAAATGAGCCAGTATGAGGGTAAGAATGGAAATGAAAAACTAGACAAACAAACACCATAGACTTCAACCCAAACAAAGTGTGGAGAAAATTTGGTTAAAGAAATACAAAGTATCATACCTTGTAGACCACTCAAGCACATAAGTGGGTAAGTGGGTTCCATTGTCTTTAGGTAAGCACCAACTCTTCAAACTCCAACAAGTATGAGCCTTTGGAAAATACTGTGAGACCTATTGAATTATCTGCATCTCCACAAATTCATTTTATTGTAGCACCACCAATTCCTGCAATAAAAGCGCATAATGATATGTCACAGCAGAAATGCAAATACGGGGCCTCCAACCAATCAATCTTAGATCATATATCCAACAGCAGAGGAATATCAAAAATGAAGCAAAGGTCAACAGAACAAAAACTGAAAAGAAAAAAAGATATAAGCAACTGGTTTAAGGAAGCAAAATAACTCGTAATCTGTAGAAAATGTGAGCCAAACAAAGTTTTTTCCATTGATTAAAATCATCCTACCAGACTTCATGTGCACGTCTATAACATTGCAATTGATACATTTAGCAGAAGTTGCAATAACACTAAATAACAGTAACATTAGGAATCAAAACCAGAAAATTTTCATCGCAATCAATAATATAACAAAGAAACACATCCCCTTTGTATCACATATCTATCCTACATAGAATTACCCTTAGCCTGCCGAAGCCAAAGAGGGCCTCTGAAATCTCCATCAAATTCCACTAATCGCAAACACATATGTTATATGACTTATATCTTCACCTCAACTCTTCCTCCTCTTGTTTCTCTTCTCCTGTTGGTCCTCCAAAGCATCAACCTCGCCGTTCTGAAACACCCCACTCTTCTTCTTCTCTTCCTTCTTCGCATTTTCGCTCCCCATTTTACCTTCCCCATCCTCTTCCTCCTTAATTTCACCCCCACTTTCATCCACATTGTCCCTCTTCTTCTGTTTCTTCTTCTTCTTCTTCTTCTTCTTCTTCTTCTTCTCCATCTTTACCTCTCCGTTTCGCATCTCACTCTCACCATCTCCCTCCTCAATTCGGCCTCCCCTTTCACCAATATTACCAATACCACCCTTCACCTTCTTTTCCTTCCTCTTCTTATCATCAAACTCTGCAATTTCACCTCGACTCCCACCCTTACTCTCTTCTTCAACCTCGACTTTCGGGTCAATGACGTCATCAGAACGGTGGCTTCTGGGCTTAGAGCTGACATCCCGGCTCGATACAAAGCTTTGCACCGGATTGTCCCCGACGGTTGTCTCTACGTCGTCGTTATGAGACTCCGACCTCCGAATGCGATCGGACTTCGGCCCCTTGAGGTTGTGATGGAGCTGCTCCAGCTCCTCGAAAGAGGCGAGGGCACGTCGGACGAAGCAGCAGGTCTCGTGGGACGCGGCGAGCGAAGCGGCGCCGCCGCAGATGGAGGTGTTGAAGGCGGAGAAAAGGGAGGTGGCGTCGGAGAGAGAGATTGGGTCGGAGGATAGGACACAGCTTTGGACCGTCTTCATGGTTCGATTTAGGGTTTAAGGCGATTTTAGGAGAAAAAGGGGTCTCATTTCATAGAGGGGTTTTAGAGAGAGATAGTCAAGGCCTATAAACCCTAAACAATTGTTTTTTTTACCTGCGTCGCCTTTCCTTTTTCTTTTGGGTTCGTATAATGCAAATATATTTTCCTAAAAAAATTAACAATGTCCATAGGTGTGACTTCATCGTCTAATAGTGCTCGATAATCATTTGATTTTTTTATTAAATACATAATTGTGTTATAATATAATACGACGAACTCATATATTAAGAAGATACTAATGTTACTAGACCAAACGGTATTAGACAATAATTATTAGATTTATGTTTAAAGGTTGAAACAAATAAACTATATATAAAAATAAGAGTAAATTTCAGCACTGGTACTCAAACTTTTGTTGGACGGTCAAAATGATACTTAAACTTACAAAACTACCAATGTAGTAACCAAATTTCATTTTCGCTACCAATGAAAGGTCTGAGACCATTTTCTGTCACGACACCGTTTGTTTGATGGCTTGTTTCGTATGAGACCCACCAAAAATATTTTTTGTCAGTAGATAACCACATCAATAGTCCCCGAACTCTTCTAGACTGATCAATGTGATACCTAAAATAAAAACTCAGGTTTTTCATGTTCAAACTAAGGGGAAAAATGAAAGTATGAAACTGCAAGTTATCATTTTAGAGATTTTAAGAGAAAATGAGATCTAGAAAAAGTCTAAATATCAACCAAACCCTAAACCCTCAACGAAAACTCTCTAAACCCTAAACACTTGAAGGAAATAAGATCTAGTAAAAGTCTGAAACTCATCTAAACTCTAATCCCTCGACGAAAATAACCTTCTATCTTTCCTAGATCTCATTTCCTTCCAAAATCTTAAAAATTAAATCATGCCGATCCATTTTTCCTCCTAGTTTGAACATCAAAAACCAGGGTTTTCATTCTGGGTATCACATTAATCATTCCAAAAGAGTTTAAGGACTGTTAATGTGGTTATCTCCTGACAAGATTTTTTTTCTGATGGATAATTAAGTGGTGACCTTGTATGAATCAGGGTCCGATTATGTAACAAATCTTGGAGCCACAAGTTTTTAATGCAGTGATAGAGTTGCGAGGTGTAGTTTATTAGTTGTCTACATTACATTGAGTATGAACTGCGGGAGCAAGGGAAATGTGTTATTTGTTAACTCCAGAAGTATTAGAAGTCAAGGGTTATTAAGAGATTTAATATTGAAGGTGGAAAATTTACTACTAAGTAGAGTGGCGATTTTTCCAAGGATCATATTGTGGTGGGAACTCATACTGATTCAGGAATGATATGTGAGGTCATTGTTGTTTGCGGTAATAGTCATCAATCTGGGATACAATATTTGACCGAATCATTATGTTGATTATCGTCCTGTTTAGGTTTCAATTGAACTATTAATAATTATTGGAGAGGTACATGACTTACGAGCTTGAAGTTAGGATTTGGTTTCCTCTTGAGCTAGAGCCGAGAGTGGATATACTGACTTGTGCCCTAGGTATCAGACTTAGAAGTTGGTGAAACTTAGTTAGTGATGATGGTTCCTGAATAGAAACTATTTTTCTTTATGAAATGTGACTTGGTGTTCATCACACGCGCAGTGCGGTAGAATTTTTCTGGTTAGAAATATTATTACGGGTAAGTAGTGGCACCTGAGAGGTGTATGTGATTTGAGTATCTTGTTAGAAAAGATGGTAATTATATTGTTTATAAACTAACAAAATGAAATAAGGAAAATTAATTCTAATTAATCAAGTTGCATGAACATGAATAAAACCATATAATGACAAATTGAGGATTTGAGGAGAAGAATTCGACCAATGAAAGTTTGTCGAGTCCCGTATCACACGGTGTCCTTAAGACGAATTACGACGTCTCAATCTGTGCAAGGACCTCAATGTCGTTTGGTCTCCCAAGATAAAACGACAATCAAACTCAAGTTGTTGCACTAAGAACAAGAGCTTCAACGAACTAGGAAGTGTCTTCAAACTATTACCGAATTTTGAGAGAACTGAGTAGGAGCAGAAAAGCTTTTTAGAGAGGAAGAGAAGTGTTTTCTGTTGGTGTGTTCAGAATGAAGGATTGGTGGTCTTTATATAGTGTTGGGAATCATCTACATATTGATAGCTTTCTGTCTGTTATATACCAATCATAAACAGCTTTAATAAGTCTGTTAAAAATCATAACCAAACTTAATAGCTCTGTTACAAAATCATAACCAGACTTAATAGGTCTGTTACAGCTTTCAGACATGAAAAATATCAAAAAAATAAAACTCGTCAGTTTAAAAACAACATGGGCTCTCGGGCCACAAATTTGAGTTGCATTCGTGTCCACATGTCGCGCGGACCCAAGTGAAGATACTAGGCTTCCGACCTGGAATTTGCACCCCCCATGCGCACGCGAGAGAGAGCATGGGTGCTTGTTATGGTTACACCTTCAACGTGTGAGATTCTATTTAAAGTCTTATTTCTCTCACACTTTTTCAATGTGGGACAAAGTTCATTTTCTCAAAAGAATCTGAGTGTCAGCTTGATCAGCGCCCGTACATCAATCGTTTGAGGAGAAAGTCAGAAGGCGAGCAAGCACAAAGAACAAGGTTGCACCTAACGCAAAGGTGATGACACGTTTCTAAGTTGATTGTTCGGAAGAACCAAATTCACCTCGAACAAACCCTTCTCTGTAATGGTTTAGCACCCTAATTGGATTAGTATAAACAAGACATTACTTGGCTCTCTCACATATGTAACTATACAGTAGTGTTCACCTGGTTAGTGACTGACTAAAGATTTCATGGTCAGTCACGGTTAGGTCTAAATCTAAAGGTGGAAAGAATTACTTTTAATGTTTTTTTGTTTTTCACTATTAGATTTATATCAAACGGATTGTCCATAAATTCTTTGACGAAGTGAACATCATTGTAAAACTATAACTTATCCATGCAAATGATAAAGCAACATGTTAGCGTGTAAATGGGCTTGTGGGTGTAGTTATTTTTGTGGATGGAAGAGCATACACCTTCTACCATCTTCAGGTTGACACAAACGTGTGAAACACCTCACACTTTTACTCGATGTCTCAATGCGCCAAATTATGGTGTAATATCATGATACAATACATGCACAAAATGAACTATACGGGAATCATTTAGTTCATCCAAGTTTGTTAGATCCAATTCCAGTAAGTGCTAGGACCAACCAATATCTCGAACAAAAACAAGATATATATAACAGTATAACCGAATCGAAACCAACAACAAACAAAAACAACAATGAAATCGAGATTGAAAACACTAACTTGATTCAGATAGAGGCCTGCTTTGCAGTGACCTAAGAAAGAAATTCGTCCCCACTAGTGCTGTAGTTTCGGACGTCTCTCTTGAGGATACAACTATCTGGTACAAGTTCTTGCACAAGAACTTGTCCCTGACGAATTTACTTTGTGTTTCAGAGAAGTCGATTTTGGGGAGGAAGAAGAAGAGACGAATTTGCGATGGAAAGCAACGACCACAGTGTCGTCTTTATATAAAGTCAAATTCGAACAGGTAAAACTGTTCAAAAGGTTGTAACTGTTACCAACAGTTATTACCTTTGGTTTTATCCGAAAATAATAAAAATTAATAAAATTATTAATTCAAAAATTATAATCAGATTTAATTTTTCCAGAGCCCAAAGAGCCCCAAGGCCCATCTATGACTTTATATAAATATATATTTAGATATATATCATTTTCTATTGGAAATCCAATAGAAAGCCCATCAAGCCCACTCTAGGCTATTCCACCCATTCACTTGCTCACATGGGTGTTTGTCTATAAACAACCAAGCAAGTAGCTCTTCTTCAATGTGGGATAGAATCCCACACTAAGTTCCAACAATACCCCACATTTTCTATTCAAACTCTAACAATACCCCACATTTGAATAGAAAATAAGATAATGAGGAACTTATCGATTTTCCAGAAACTAGATATGAAATGCATCGGAAAAGGTGTCTTTTGGACTTGAACCTTTCGTAGTGAATACTTATCGGATCTACTTTGTGAAATAGTGAACTTAAGTCTTGAACTATTCACGTTTTGTAGTAAATCGAGACAATAAATATCACACATATCATATCTATACACATTTCAATTCTTACGGTTGTGTTCATTTTGGTCCTGAACAACTCCTTACTTCATGAGAATTTTAGAGAACTTAGCCATCACGGTTCCCAAAGATGCGACCCCACATCAATCTCATATAGGTAATGCCAATTAAGAATAGTCCGTACTATCCCACCTTAATTAAAGGCTATTAGCATTATTAAGAATAATGTAATATTCATCCCTTATACGTCAACGGAATAACACACTTAAATTGCATCATAGGAATGAACATATGTGTGTTTATGCTTCTTGAGTCTTTCCCAACTAGTTTGCCTATTGAACCTAGACCATGGGATCTCCAATGTTGCTAGGTTAGGTTTCAGAGAAGTCGATTTTGGGGAGGAAGAAGAAGAGACGAATTTGCGATGGAAAGCAACGACCACAGTGTCGTCTTTATATAAAGTCAAATTCGAACAGGTAAAACTGTTCAAAAGGTTGTAACTGTTACCAACAGTTATTACCTTTGGTTTTATCCGAAAATAATAAAAATTAATAAAATTATTAATTCAAAAATTATAATCAGATTTAATTCTTATTAATTATAATCAAATGTCTATTAACAGGATGTTTGTTCTCCTTGTCGAGGTGCCAACACTAGCTCAAGCTCCTGTCCCTGCATGTTTTCAGGCTGCATCAGAGGATCAAACTTATCTATGGCATCGAAGATTTGGGCACTTAAATATCAAAGGTTTAAGAACATTGTTCAACAAGAAGATGGTGAAAGGTCTACCTGCTCTCCAAGTATCCTCAAGAATATGCACTGACTGCATGGTAGGTAAATAACATCGAAGATCCATTTCAAAGAAGAGTCTATGGAGAGCTTCACAGAAACTTCAACTTGTACATGCTGACATCTGTGGCCCTGTTACACCTCAATCCAACAGTCAAAAAAGGTATCTGATCACCTTTATAGATGATTACAGCAAAAAAGTATGGATTTATTTCTTAAATGCAAAGTCAGAAGCTTTTGTGATGTTTAAGAAATTCAAGAACTTGGTAGAGAAAGAAACTGGAAACTCTATATGTTGTCTACGTACTGATAGAGGTGGAGAGTTCACCTCATCAGAGTTCAACAACTTTTGCAGCTCAAATGGCATTAGTAGACAACTTACAGCAGCCTACACCCCTCAACAGAATGGGGTTGCCAAGCGGAAGAATCGTACAATTATGAATATGGTACGCTGCTTGTTGTCAGAAAAACAAGTTCCTAAAGAATTCTGGCCTGAAGCTGTCAATTGGACAGTTCATGTCGATGTCCCACGCTTGCAGTAAAGGATATGACTCCGGAGGAAGCATGGTGTGGTTTCAAGCTTTCTGTGGATCACTTTAGGGTGTTTGGATGCATCGGACATGTACATATTCCTGACAAAACGAGACAAAAACTTGATGACAAGAGTTTCAGGTGTGTTCTATTGGGGATGAGTGAAGAATCAAAAGCTTACAGAATGTATGATCCTGTGTTGAAGAAAGTAGTTATAAGCAGGGATGTAGTATTTGAAGAAGACAAGAAATGGAATTGGGGTAAAACAGATGAAGAGACTAAATGTGATGTTCTTGAGTGGGGAGAAGAAGATAAATTGGAGGAGAATGAGATAGAAGCTATAAGTGAAGAAGAAGAAGAAGAAGGAGAAGAAGAAGAACAAGTTGAAGAAAGAGCTACTAGTTCTCTTTCAGAAGAAGCTGTCGAAGATAATTTCCCAAGTCCTATTGCAGAAAGGATAAGAAGACAACCAACATGGATGCAAGATTACATCAGTGGTGAAGGTTTATCTGATGAGGAAAGAAATAATTTTGTAATGTTTACCTCTGCTGAAGATCCTGTGTCCTTTGAAGAAGCAGTCAAGAGCAAGAAATGGAGAGAAGCCATGGACATGGAAATTAATGTCATCAAGAAAAATGGAACATGGGAGTTAGCTACATTACCAGAAGGAGCCAAAAAGATATATAGGGGTGAGATGGATATTTAAGACCAAGTTGAATGAGAATGGGGAGGTTGATAAGTACAAAGCTCGACTTGTGGCTAAGGGATACACACAGCAATTTGGAATAGATTACACTGAGGTGTTTGCCCCAGTAGCTCGTTGGGACACAATCAGAATGATTCTTGCTCTAGCAGCTCACAAAGGATGGAATGTGTACCAACTAGATGTGAAGAGTGCATTTCTGCATGGTGAACTAAAAGAGGCAGTGTACATTGAACAACCTCAGGGGTATGAACAGAAGGGGAATGAAGACAAAGTGTATAGACTCAAGAAAGCTTTATATGGTCTCAAACAAGCTCCTCGAGCTTGGTACAGCAGAATTGAATCGTATTTTATCAAGGAAGGTTTTGAAAGATGTTACTGTGAACACACTCTGTTTATAAAGACAGAAGGAGGCAGCTTTCTAGTGGTCAGCTTGTACGTGGATGATCTCATATTCACAGGGAATGATGAAGCAATGTTTGCAAGATTCAAGAATTCTATGAAGGAGTTTGACATGACTGATCTTGGGAAAATGAAATACTTTCTTGGAGTGGAAGTAATGCAAAACTCTAAGGGAATTTTCATAAGTCAGAAGAAATATGCTAAGGAAGTACTAGAGAGGTTTGATATGAAGAACTACAATTCAGTGAAAAATCCAATTGTTCCAGGGTGCAAACTGGTGAAGGATAAAGATGGAGTCAACATCGATGCCACAGTCTATAAGCAAATGGTGGGAAGTCTCATGTATCTTACTGCCACCAGACCAGACTTGGCATATGTGGTGAATTTGATCAGTAGGTTCATGGAAAGGCCTACTGATTTACATCATCAAGCAGTAAAGAGAATCCTTCGATACTTGAAGGGAACAGTTGAGCTAGGAATTCTGTACAAAAGAGGAGAAGGAGAAGAGAATTTGATGGCCTACTCTGATAGTGATTATGCAGGAGACACTGAGGATCGAAAAAGCACATCAGGATATGTTTTCTTATTAAGTTCAGGTGCAGTAGCTTGGTCCTCAAGGAAGCAACCAGTAGTCACACTCTCCACTACTGAAGCAGAATTCATAGCAGCAACTTCGTGTGCATGTCAAGGTGTGTGGATGCGCAGTATTCTCGAGAAACTTGGTCATGAGCAAAGTAAGTGCACTAGGATTTTCTGTGACAACAGCTCGGCTATCAAACTCTCAAAGAATCCTGTTTTACATGGCAGAAGTAAACACATTGACATCAGGTTTCATTTCCTTCGTGATTTAACAAGAGATGGAGTTATTGAGCTAGTACATTGTCATTCAAAGGATCAAATTGCTGACATTATGACAAAGCCTTTGAAACTGGAAGAGTTCGTGAAGTTAAGAGAATTGCTTGGTGTTTGCGTGGCACCAGGAGTAAACTGACTGTAAAATACAAGTCAGTTTAAGGGAGGATTTGTTGGAGTTTTAGTTACTTGGTGATCAAGTCAGTTTGAATAAAGTCTGTGTTGGAGCTGCAGTTGCTTGGCGGTCAAGACAGTTCAAATGCATCCGCAGTTTTAGGTTGCTGTGACTTAGTCTTGATCGAATCTGTTAATAAAACCCAGTTTGCTCGGGTTTAGATTAGGGTTGAATGTTTTCTTAACAAACTCACCACATTCATAGTCAGTGTTAATGTGGTTGAGCTGATCGTTTCTGTAAGGCTGTATAAAGCCATGGTTTCCTTCAATGAATTATTATTGCTTTGGTGTTCATAACAGAGAATCACTTCTGTGTTCAGAACCTTGAGTTTTCAACAAATCCAACACTAGTGTGTTATGTTTTACCCAAGTTTGAATCTCGCATTCCCCTAATTGTCGAAACATGACAGATTTCAGGTCATATGAAGTTCGAGATGAGACTTACGAAGTACCACATCAATCCCAATTGTTCGAGTAAAAGCATCTCTTTCATGATATACTGTATTCACTTCAAGAGTTCAAGATCGTTCATACACTGTTCAGATTCATGGCTCAATTTATGCAAAAATAAATATCAGTATAATCAACATCCTACTATGTACATGAGCTTTATAGCATCTCTAACAGCTTTTTCAAAATTTCTTTAAAATGAGAAAGCAAAAACCAAATTCTCCAAAAATATTATGCTCCAATTCCAACAGCTTCTCTATTTTGAAGATTTGACATTTATTAGAACAACAAAATATAATACATCATAATTAATTATGACCAAAAGATATTATATATTTTATTGTAACAACAAAATAATTAATAAAATATTCTATTTTTTGTAAAAATTTTGTTAGAGCCCGTGAAGAATTAAATTTTAGGGAATGAAAGCTTTGCTGCAAATTTGGGAAAGCAATGCTCATTTTTCTTCTCCATCCCCATTTTAAGGAATGAGATGGGGAAGCTGTTGGACCTAAAAAATACTCAATATTCTCCAAATTTAACAAAATCAAAAAAATAGGAAAGCTACTAAAGATGCTCTTAGTATATACACTAGCGTTTAGAGATACTTGGGATTTAAGCAGCCCCCCAATCTACCAAGATTAACTACCCCAAACCCACGGTACACATTACAACTCATTCAGTAGAACCCCCAGTTCCCTCTTTGCCTCAAAACTCCCCATGATGAACATTTTTCACATCCACCCAGCAATGATATTCCACATTACCTCCATGGCAAGACGAGGTATATATATTTCTAATTCGTTTATTTTTGAATAAAGCTTGTGCAAATGAAAACTGTGATTCTGCAGTTACTTTGCTAGACAAGAAAAAAAATGTAAATAAAGAGAACAAAGGAAAGACAGTCGCGAAAGAATGTAACTGTATATTAAGGCTGACTAATATATTCTTAAAAGTTCCTACAAGGACAGATCTTACATACAAGAGATCAAGAACGTCAGCTCACATGTACACAGCAGGGGAGGAGAGAAAAGAGCAGAAATTATCTATGTGAATATTGAGAATGGCAGCAGTACCTGTTATCTACTGTGATGCAAAAATTGATAGCTAGGCACATCATCTCTAAGACCACAAAATGGTATTGACTGCTTTATTCTTAATTTTGTCCCCCAACGCAGTCTCTCTCTGGCCCATTACCGGCATTCCTACCCATATTATCATCATCTTTTCTCACCTTAGGGGAAGATGGACTCCTAGAGCTTTGTACTGGATGGCTTTGGGGGTCATAATTCTGGGAAGCCAAGTAGTTCAGTGCAGTCACTATATCGGTTATGACAGGCCGCATATTAGCCTGTTCCTGTACGCACATCGCAGCAATAGCGAGAGCTTGGTATAATCCCCTGACAGGATACTGACCCTTGAGCAACGGGTCCACCATCTGTGAGAATTTCTTCCGGTCTCTGAACAAGGGTCTTGCCTGAAAAAAAAACATGTTTTGATCAAGCATTCAAAACCACAGCTGAGTACTAAAACAATAATCATAACAAATTCAAGCAAATACAGAATTGTACATTTTTACATGGCATACAACCACTAATTAAAAGATGTTGACATATGCATTACAGTACCACTTTTGAAATGCTAACCCATTCAAGTTCATTTTTTATTTCACACAACAACGAAAGACAACTAAATCAATCAATTCCATGGAATATGGAGGTCACTCACTATTAAAAAACCATCATAGAAGACAGCAGGGAAAGAGAGATTCAAAAGGCTCTAGAACAGGTGAATATCAAAGTAATGACCAGGAAAAAAAGCATTTTTATACTAAGTGAAATAAGAGCCAGGAAATATAAGAGAATAATATCATATATGCAATAGGAGAAAAATGTGAAGCAGTAAAATCCTCTTACCCATGCTACAAGGTTTTGCTCCCTAAGAGGTCTTGTGCCATCAATAGCTTTCCTGCCCGTAATAAGCTCCAAAAGAACCACTCCAAAGCTATAAACATCTGATTTAAAAGTCAGCTGACCTGTCATCGCATAATCTGGTGCACAGTAACCATATGTTCCCATAACCCTTGTTGAAACATGAGTCTTCTCTCCAGTAGGACCCACTTTGGCCAAACCAAAGTCAGATAGCTTTGGGTGATAATCCTCACCGAGCAAAATGTTTGAGCATTTCAGGTCACGATATATGATAGCGGGCTGCATTTTCTCATGCAGATACTCTAAACCTCTTGCTGCACCAGCTGCGATCTTCATTCTGGTATTCCAATCCAGAACATTCCTCCCAGCTCGAAGATCTGTAAGAATTAAATCAAAGTCAGATTCACTTCACATTCATGACATAATATGGTATAAATGGCACGAAATGTCAAAGCTAAACCTTTATACAACTCTAAATTTCGAGTAAAGTGTGTTGCATACCATGCAAATGGATTTCCAAAGATCCAAATGGCATATATTCATAAACCAAGAGTCTTTGATCCCCTTCAGCACAAAAGCCAATCAATTCGACAAGATTTTGATGATCTGCCAAACCTAGCGTCAATACTTCAACAACAAATTCCCTAATCCCTTGGCATCCATTGCGATCAAGCTGTTTGATAGCAACAACCTACACACACAAAAATTGATAACAAAATCAGCTATGAGCTTACACTAAATATGAGTAATTAATACTTCTCAAATTTAAACTCAAAGAATAAATCCTAGGAAATTACGAACAAGGTATATAAATTGGCACACAAAACTTTTAACAGCACTCACTTGAAAGAACGAGTTCAGAGCTCAACACAAAGCTGCCATTGGCACGACAGGTTGTATAAATGATAACACTTTACATTCAGATAAACACAACCAACCTGGTTAGTTTTCTCTAAGTGGCCCTTGTAAACTTTGCCGAAACCTCCTTCACCTATAAAGCAATCTCGACTGAAGTTTCGGGTTGCTACTTCCATTTCCTCCAACGTAAATGCCTGTGGCCGCCTGCCATTAGCCTTCCCATCCTCAGAAACCTCCTCCTTTAAGTTCAACTCCTTTACATCAATCGATAACTGATCAACCTTAGAGACTTCCTCCTTTCTTACACCCAATTCCTTTTTTACACCCAATTCTTTTTTTACATTCCTCTCTGAATTCACTTAAACACATGTACAAAATGTGAGTTAGGAAATGATAAAAGGCTAAGCAAAAAGACAAATTCCAGCACATGGTGAGTAAAATCCAAAACCAAATCTTGATTAATTCACTCACAATGGGAATGAAAGGACCATAGTCATAAGAATTGAAATGCAACCAAAAGAATACAAAATTCAGTATCATGTTATTTAACCAAGCCAAATTAACCTGGTGTTATATCAGAAGCTACCAAATACTGACCTAAACCCATATCAATCAGCAAGAAGAAAGCTTTGTAAATACTATAAGCATCAGTGTATGTAAACAGGCACATAGACCAAAACACATAAAGTTGCTATTACACGATAATTTCCACAGAAACACAAATTAATAGAACGGATGAAAGTTTTATAAATATTACTAAGCCCCATTTCACTATTTAAAGACTTTGCCTTCTTTGCCATGACATTAACCTATTCAGACAAAAAGAGAGCCGAAATAGCAATAACCATGTGATATACAATACAAGGTATAGACCCTTGAATTCAAACATAGAACAATCATAAACAATCAAAAATCAGTGACTCTAAATCGACAAAACAAAATGAACAGCACGAAACAAAACCCAGATAAGAGAAATGAAAATTGATCGCATTTACTTCAGAGAAGAAAAAAGAAACTTTTTTCTTTCTCTTTTCGACATAAACCCAGAAAAAATCCCAGAATTTATTTTAATTAAATGATGAAATCGAATGCAATGGGGAACAAATACAAAAGACAATCACCACAAAACAACCAAAAAAAGAAAATTTGAACTGAAAACCAAGAATTGATCATCTAAAAAACTGAGCTTTATCTCAATGACCCATAATTCAAAATCAAAACACGGCTTAGATTATAAATAAATAAAGGGAATCAACCTTGACGATTAGAGTTGTTGATGTTGGCGCTATGGTTGTTGTTGTTCTTCCTCTCTGATTCTTTGGTTGATTTTCTTTTACAACAAAAGCAACTCATGGTTACCCTGTTCTTTGTTCTCCTTCCTTCTCTGGGTTTCACTCGCTTTCTGAGCTGTCAGGAAGACACAAAGAAACAGGAGAAGAAGAAGAGTGCAAAACTCAGACAGAGAGAGAAAGAAGAGAAAAGAATAGAGGAAACAAAAACTCTCCAAAGACAAGTCTGTCACTCCTTTTATGACTTTTTATTATATTTATAATACATAGAGAGTGCTACTTTGTGATGCAAATAGACCCCAAATTAATTTCAATTTTGAGCCAATCACGTGGTGCCACGTCATAACATGAGGGATGGTATTGAAATTGAGTCATTAGTCTCTCACGCAAGTAAGTTTCGCTCTAATGAAATCGCGTTTGGAAATATTGTTGTGTTGGTATGGAAAAAAAAATTTTGAAGTAAAGCAATTTAGATTTATGGTTAGAATCATAAAAAATTGATATTACGTGTAGAAAGTAATCTCGTAATGTTGTCTTTTAATAAATACAACGATTTGTGGACTCTAATACATTACTTTATTATTAAAAATGATACAAAAAGTAGTATTGCGTAAAGTTTAGTTGACTGATGAAACTAAACTGACATTTAACACACATTACAAATTTTGAATCCAACCCTTCTTTTTTCTTAAAATGAGTCATATTTTAAACTCATCACTCCAAGAGCAACAAAAAAAGGGTAGCGATAAGTATTGAATAACCTCATACCAAAATATTTTGCACAACTAAAGCTTATGAATGTTATTATCTCACTAACCCCTAATTTAAGAAGATGGCAACTGTTTGGATGGGAAAATTACATGTTATTATCAATATTCTAAAAAAAGTTAGACGTTAGTTGGGCAGACAACCGTATTAGTCGGGCGAATAACTGATTAATCGCTTTTAGACGGGGATTAATCGGTTGTATGACAAAGATTAATCGGTTTCAACCAAAACGGTGAAGCACCGTCTAACGTCTAAACGAAAGATTAATCGATTTAGACAGAGATTTTTAGAATATTGGTTATTATACATTTCTCCTTTTTTTGTATTTTTACCCAAAACTATTAAAAAATGAAATACGAATTTGTGCACTACCTCAAAATGGAAATTTTACTTCACTCGGTGAATTTACCAACGTATTTTTGGCAGCACACTATTGCTTGTTTTGTCGTTTACGTGTTTTCAACAAATGCCCGGACGCGTGGCAGCTCACGATTGGCACTCCAGATTTATTCAACAAATCTTTGTCCTTTTATTCTTTGTCAAAAAACAATCTTTGTCCTTTTGTTAAACTCGTCTTAAATATCTCATTGTACCTGAGCTACCCGCAGGTGACGCACACAAAAAGGACCGAAGGCCCCCGCAGTCGTCGGATCTCCAATTTGAAATCTCTTTGATCACCGCCAACTGGTGCAGCGGGTCCCACTCGCTGGCACGCGTTTTTTTGGGCCGTTAATAGTCAAAATTCTTTGGTCGCTGTAAAAAGTGAAAAAGCGTTTCGTACGCGTTGCTGGCCTTGAATGCACATTTCCTCAAAGTGAAACAAAAATAGTAACTGTTGCAGGCCCTGACACGTGGCGCACACGCATGGATAGTGAAGGCTAGTTACCGTGGACTAAACCGACAGTGGTAGGTGACAGTAAATGTGTTATGTTAGAAAATTTGAAGTTGCCGAACGTTTTCATCATTGTGTTTCTTTTATGATTTATTGCAATTGTAAACTACATAAATCCCTCTAAAAAGATTAGAAACACAAAACATCTATTTACATTGTTTTTAAATAAATAAAAACAATTTTTAATAAATAAAGACAAATTCTTCTATTTCTGTCATGTGTCATGATTTAATTTATTAAACTAACTCTACACTAATTAAATAAATTTTTAGACGAGATAAGTCTCTTTTTTAGATTTATAATAAATGCAATACAGTAAAAGGTTTTTAATAACTTATTGTAGTAGCAGTAAATTCCAATAGAAGTAGTAGCAAAAGTTAACATCCGAGTAAAAATAGTAGTAGGGGTTAACATCTGAGTATAAGTAGTACACTACAAAAAAGGATTTTAACTACAGCGCAAAACCGTTGCCAATAGTCATTTTACCGTCGCAAAAGAGTATTTACGACGGCAAAACGTCAGGCGTAAATAATGGTATCGCCAATACTATTGGCCGTCGCAAAACCATTACTGACAGCAAGCCAATGTCGTCGAAAAAAGTTGCGATGGTGTAATTGCGGTAGCAAATAGCATTGGCGATGCCAGTATTTGAGACTGATGTTTTGCGACGGTAACAACACCGTGGCAAAAGAGTTGTTTATGAATAAAAGAACACCGTGGCAAAAGAGTTGTTTATGAATAAAAGAAATTTGGCATACAAATATACATTTCAAATTTTTATTTTTTATTTGCATAAAAACCATACAAGAAGGAATATGTCTAATGCTGGAAATCGTACATTTTAATCATTTCTTGATAATGTTACAAAATAAATGAAGCTTATACAAAAATATACAAGAAAATGAAGCAAGTTTACAACATCATGAAGCATCAAGGTAAAACATAAGCTACTCACTAAACTTGATTTGATACTCTTAAGCTCTACCTATATGATAAATTTCATATCATAGCGAAATATTAGATACAACCTTGAAAATATATAGAGCAAGCTAGTTGAGGTTAAGAATCAAACCTTAATAAACAAAACAGCAACTAGCTAGAAGATAACAGTACCAAACTAATGCAGGGGATGCTTACTGTTCCAGCAAAAAATACTGAGTACACTGACAGATACTTAAGTTTTCAGACATACCTGTTAAGTGTGCAATCAGGGAACAACATGAGGTAATGGAAAACCCCAAAATACATACGGTGCAAAAAGAACAATAAGAGCATAACTATATTAAAATAAATAAATAAATAAATAAATAAATGTCGTATGGATGCAAATATGAAGAGGTTCTAGTTAAAAATTAAAGTTAACAATCTTCATTTATATAACAATATGGCTAAAAGTACGTTAGAGATATCATAGATGTGAAGCTGAGTAGGTACCTGATGCTTTCCCCATGTAAATGTTATACAAAAACAATGAAGGTGAAGAGACTAGTAGACACACAAGAGAGTCAATTCCCTGAGCGCAATAAGTAAATGGAGTTTCAGACATAACATCTTGGGCATGTGTAGCTCCCCAAAAGATGGTGACGTCACAGCGTCATGTATTCTAAGAAACTTAAGTATCAACAACGGATAATTAAATTACTTAAAACAAGCAAGGCTTTTGTATATTAGAAAATAGAAGTAAAAGGACAACTAAATTGAACTTTTTAAAGAGAACAATGTTTCGGCAGTTAACAAAATATATGCTCCCTTTAGAGTTTCTTAGAAACATATGCTTCCTTCACTCACAAGTCATCATATAAAAACTAATGCATTTGAAATATAAAAGTAGGAAATATTTATCCAAAACCACTAACTAGTTCATACTCCCTACCTCAAAATCAGATATGCAACCTTCAACAAGTACCACTTGACCAACCTTTAGTTCCCTTGTATACTTGTAACAAAATTCAATAACGAATTATGCAAATAAACAAATGTTTTGAAAAATGCATGACAACTTTCAACTCTTTGACTAGTTTGCATACTTGCATTAAAGATGTGATACAAAATCCAATAAAGAATTCTACAGTATAATAAGTTATTTCAAGAATAACAATTTCAATGCTTACCTGCATGAAAACCTGATTGCAAAATGCAGGGATCCTTCTACTTGGTAGTTCATATATTGTGTTCAACCAAGGATGATTTCCTTGTTCACTTTGTTGCAGAGCATTCTTCCAACTAGCTTTAAATTCTTCTATTGTCTTAGAATTATATACATTGGTTTTGAAGATTTTATATATGTAACAACAATTCGTTGAACAAAAATAGTGAAATAATGTACCTAACATAATTTCGTTCAATCTCATTGAGAGAGATAGAACTTTTTATTATTTTAAGTTCGAACCATCCCAGATAAAAATATCTGTTAATTACATTCCCTTTATTTAAAGAGGAAAACCCTTTGATTCTGATGGAGATACCAAACTGGAAGGGTGTGTGTGTTTGTTTGTTTTTGTGGCTGCACCCGGAATTTTGAATGGGTTGCCTACGTACCCTCAAGGAATGGATCAAGCCATTCGTAGTTCAAAATTCCAAACCAGTAAATGACTCGTTGGAGGGCTTTGATTTTGAAATGAGAATAGTGTTTGGATTTGTATCTTAAGGCGTATGAGCTATGGAGCGAGGCTTTAGAAGTTCCAAGAATTTATTTGGAATTGTGGTTGCATCCAAATTTAAATCTAGGTTGCCTACATACCCTGTGAAGGGATCAAACCGATGAAGTTCGAAATTTAGAGTAAATTTAAGAATTTGACTGAAGTCATTCGGACTGGCCGATTTTGACTGGTTGTCAGAGATTCTGTTTGAATGGTGAATTTGCCTGATGGAGTCAGAGATTTGATTTTGTGTTTAGGAAATTGGCTTGAAAAGAACCTGCATTCGGTTTTAGTCATGGTTGTATCTAGATTTAAATCCAGACTACCTACATACCCCGTGAGGGGATCAAACCATTGTAGTTCGTACGAAAGTGATTTTTTTATCATTTTTCATTTATTTGATAGAAAAAGTTCGAATCCAGCAAATAAACAAAAAATTTTATTTTGGTCGACGCAGGCCTTTGATGATGCTGTGGACTGATTTGGCACAGAGCTAGTGGAAGAAGCCTCCCTTAACTTGTAGCCCAACTATTTTGGGATTTGCATTACTCAGAAGATAGCCTGAGCTTATGACTCGTTGCCCAAAACTAGAACCCAGCACCTCTTCCAATGCCGAACTCCACCACTCTCAAGAAACTGAGAGACATAATCCCACTAACACTGCGATAGAGATCGAGTGCACGAGTTTGAATCGGAGATGAAGTCTTGGAGATTGACTTTGTATATGAATGTGTTTATCTCCACTTTCCTCACGCCATCGCAATTTGTATTGACCTATTGGGTAAGTTCTCTCATCTTCAATGAGCTTCTTCTTCTTCTTTCACATAAATCATACTAACAGTTGAACCTCATCTTACATTTTGGTTTCAGTGCCCTTTATTCATACTGGTAGCGACTTGGAGTTGGTGTTCTCGGCAATTCACTTTCACCCTTTTGAGGCCGTGTTTTTGGTTTCTCATCTGGGTTTGTTGGTAAGCACCGATTGAACCTCAATATGATTCAATCATTTTGTTTAATCACTCCACCTCTTGGACTCTTGTTTTGTCTGTGCATGATTTTGACTCTATAATTTGATGACACTATTTTTATTGAGTGAGTCAACACATAATCTTTACAGTCCCTCTGTGGTATGCCTTGAGTGATTCATGTCTTCAGTAGTTATATTCAAATGCTCCTCGACATGTGCTTTGTGGGATGAATACTTTGATTACTCCATTCATCCTTGAATGTCATCTTCTTAGCTTCAAATCCTCTGGGGCTCATTGTCTTCATGTATCCATGCAGGGAAAGTGTCGATTTGATCCTCGTGTTGTCTGGTGAATTTTCCACACTTCTCAAGACTTCACATTTTTGAGTTCCTTTCACGCATGTTTCTTTGTTTGGCTTCAGATTCTGACTCCCTCCTCTAATTTTGACTTCCTCCGCTTGCTTAGAAAATACTCCATTGTTGGCATGTCAGATCGTAATTTGTCTTGTTTGAAGTGTTTGTCCTCTGCGAGGCTGTGTGCTTCATCACTCTGAGTGGAGTTAGGGACTGCATACCTCTTCTGGCAGAAATCTTGAGGCAATCTGAGGTGGTATTCTTTTGTAAGGACATCGAGGCCTTGTTTGAGCTTTGTTGTGGACTTCTGTTGCTGGTGACACAGAGCTTCATTCTCGAGGCTAGTGGTGTTGATGCTTTTGGCACTTGACGATGACTAAGCAAGATAGAGATCTGCAAACAAAAAAGAAAAGAGCTCAACCTTTCTGCTCGTGCTGTTGCTGAAGAAGAATATAGTGCACTCTCCTCCTTTCTTTTCCTTCTCGTCTTCTCCTCGGGAAGCTTTTTCTTCTGTTTCTTTTCTCCGCTCTTCTCTTTTTCTGCTAACCTTTTCTTTGCCTCTCCTTGCTCTTTATATAGAGGGTACTTAACACATTAGATGAGCATGAATTTGAATTCGGATGAAGATTGCTGAAGATATTTGCTGAAGACTCGGTCTTTGAGATTTGAATTTGATTATCTCGATTTGTTTCTGTTATAGCAGCTTTGCCTCTTGAAGACATTGAGACTGTAGTTGCATAGGATAACTTGTAATCAAAGACTCAATCTGTTATGGCTGGACATTATCTTTTTTTTCTTTTCTGAATAATTATCTGCAGCCAGTCTTTTTCATTTTTTTACCGTTCAACACAATTTAACATTTAATCACTTTTAAATCCCAAGACAGAAAAACCTCATGTACCTGGTCGATCAAATTTTGAGCATGAATTAATATGCACTAAAATCAATAATTCTACAAAAACAGCGAAAATTTGACAATGAAAAACAACAACCATGAATCATCGAACGAAATACAATAGCTCCATCAATCACCAAACTGAAGAAGAGGAAAAAAGTTCTAGAAAGAAAACCCCTAAAATCGATTGAGAGAGAGAGTAAAATCCTAGAAAAATACCTTCAACGATATAGACCGGCGATCTTACGACGGTAAGGACGAATCGATATTGATAAGGGGAGTCTAAGAGGGATTGTAAACCGAGAGATTTTGAAAAGAGAAAAGGAATATTAAGAGTGCTTTGGGAGTAATTTGGAAGTAAAGAGACAAGATTAGGTGTTCAATTTGGGTTTTACATGTTTTCTTTCCTCCCTTAAATCTACTCATTTAAAATTTGAGGGCTGAGCAAGACCCGTCCTTTCTGTCCCTTTATTTGTGTCCTGCAGGTGAGTGGACCTGCTATTTTTAGAACACAGCAAAATGATCTAATTTTGTTTGATTTTGATTACATGAATCTTACAATATTATACAATACTAAAAAAGAAACTAATTCTTGCGTATCAAGCCTTTTCGGAGGGATATATGCACAACACCAACCCTCAACTGTTTACATTATTATTGTTCGACTGTAATGAAAGCAGCAAAGCAGCATAGTATACCAATCTTATTGAACTGCTCCTTCATCTTCTCAACATGAGGGAGAACTCATCTCCCTACTCATTCCTGATTGGCATAATCAGAATAACCTCTTACATAATACACATTTACTAAAGGAATCACACAAGCATGATGCTGTAGATAATGGTCAAAGAAACAGAACCACTACAAAACAACAAAATTTACTCCTGCATATTATCTGGATTGAAGTTCAGAGACTCCCTCCATACGAGCTCCTTTATGTCTTCTTCATCCAGGGTTGCCTGCTCAAAATCAAAGACGAAAGGAGATGGGCAAATGGGCTCCTCGTTGATCGCGTGAAGACTTGATAAATATGGATGATTCAATGCTTCCTCAACTTTCCATACATTGCATATGAGAAACACACTTAGTACAATGAAACTGCATGAGAAAATGGAAGGCCAAACATCACTAAATGGTTAAGAGACTTACCAGTTATACGTTTAATTGGATCAAAAACTAGCATTTTCTCTGCAAGATCAATTGCCACTGGTGAGACATTTGGGAACTTATGCGCAAAGGGTTGCTTTTGGACATGCGGGAGCTGCTTAACATATTTCTTAGCATTCTCACTTCTCAGGAAGCCAAGTTCTGAATCTTCCGGTGAACCTAGTAGCTGTATGGGAAAAAGTTTGAAGAACTAGCTTATCAAGATGATAAATTTAAAAGCAAAATCTTTGAATTTTCTAACTAGTTCTGACATTTCTCCTAAATAATAATATAAAAATGCAGTAAATATGCTACATCACATCTACCATTTTGAACAAATCGCCAGAAAGAGAATACCTCAGTTATGAGGCTCAACTGCTGTACATAGTCTTTACCAGGAAATAATGGTTCCCTGATCAGAATCTCCATGAAAATGCATCCCACTGACCAAATATCTATTGCTGCAGTGTATTCAGAACAGTTGAGTAGTAATTCTGGGGCTCGATACCAACGAGTGACAACATATTCAGTCATGAAATCTGTCTCTGATGTAGTTCTTGCAAGCCCAAAGTCACAAATCTTAAGGTCACAATTTACATTGAGAAGCAGATTGCTTGGTTTCAGATCACGGTGCAAAACATGTGCAGAGTGTATGTATTTCAATCCCCGCAGTAATTGATACAGACAGTACTGCAAAAAAAACATTAATAGTTAAACTTTAAGTGATCTCGGCTTTGATCTCATTAAAGTTTTACAAGGTTATACAGTTCATACTGCACCTTGACCACATATGCTGCTGGCACAACATGACTAGCAGTCTATGTAGTATCACAAGCGAAAGAACTAGACGGAAGCAAGACAATTTTGAATACCAGTTAACATAGGAATCAGAACAGATCGGATATTTGTTCTGCCTGCATAGGAGGCTAATCTTTGCATATAAATTTACATTTATATAAACAAAGCACTATTCACAAAATGGTTTCATAAATGGCAAACATCATGGCCCTGTGGTGGACCATTCACATGTAGATGCCATATTAGGCAACAGAGCCTACAAGCTAGGTGGAATTCTCTCATCTTAATAAACAGAGAAGTCCCATACTTAAAGTTATAACCAATATTAATCATATTCAAGCAACAGTGAGTGTGTAGTTGCATGAGATGAGGAGTTGTTGCAACGGAGATTTCATCAACATCACACATCGTGGTCATTCGGTGGTCTTAAATAAACCATACCACAGTTTAATTTCATATTAACCCAACAGACTGGCCTACAAAAGCTAGATTGGTTCCTCTCAATCAATACACCCATAATCTCTTTGATTGTAAATATAAAGGATATCAACCATATTTAAGCATGAGTGATCACTATTTCAAGAGGCAAATAGATGTTTCTGAGTAATGAAGATACATCAAACTCATAAAATCAAAGTTTCGCCCTGACATTGACTAGGCATGACATCCTTTCTGAAAAACTTGCACAATATAAGAACAATGTACTTTTGCTTTCAAAAAGAACGCTGTACTTACCTGGCAGTGATCATCGGACAAAGGCTGGCTGGAGTTTATTATCTGATTTAGGTCAGTATCCATCAATTCATCCACAATGTAAACATCAGTGAAGTTCTTCTTATCTGGTGGCCTTATGATGTCCTTAATTTTGATAATCTGCAAAACAATAAAATAAAATTTATATAATTTGTTATTCATAGCAATATATCTAAGAGGCAACTGCAACTATCCTTAACAACACATCCTTAAATATTTTTTCTTTTATTCATATGATGAGTAACATCCACCAAGCCCTTAAAAGGAAATCATTCAGCAGGGTCTGTAAGGAGTCATATAGTAAAATGCCATAATTAGGTATTCCCAACTCTGGTGAAGGATAAACATACTAACATCAGAGGATATGTAGATGAAAGCAAAAGGTTTAGACTTTACATTGTCATGATCCATATGGCTAAGGAGCTTTATCTCTCGGAGTGTCCTCTTGGCATCGATCCTATTGTCAAATGCATTCCCAATCTTCTTGATTGCAACCTCTTCTTTTGTCTCAGAGTTTGTTGCGCAGCTGCCACAAGTAAACATCACCATATAAACAAACGCATATTCATTCACCAAGAAATCTCTCAATTTTCATCAAACCAGTGAGAAGCAATACTTCTATGAGTTGAATACTTGAATCAGCTATCTCCACAAACAATTTGAACATTATTGTATCAGCAAGAACTCTCATTTATGCTTGCTACTATTATAGAAAATGACTTACCTAACTTCCAAAACAAAAAGTGATAAGTACATAATTGAATAATGAAGTAAAGGGTATTTTTTTATTCCCATATTCCCTAATTTGACATTACCCACAAAATCAAAACCCAACTCAAGCACAAGCAAAGCCTACCCAATTCAATTCAAAAGGAGCTTTTCATTTCTGACCCAGAAAAGTTCAGAACTTCTTCAACACAAAAATACATTACACAGAGAAAGGGAAGGAGAAGATAAGGATTTACCAAACAATCCCGTTGGCGCCGCGGCCAACTGGGATGATGGGAGGGACATACTTGTCAGAAACCTGAAAAAGATTACCCATAAGGTTGTACTGAACATACCCAAGAGGCTGTTTAGCTTCAACTATCTTATTCTCCATCTCTGTATGAATCAGAATCAAGAATGACAAGTTAAAAGCTTAGAAAGCTTTCTTGGTCTCTGAGAGAGGGGTAGAAATGGAAAAAGTGAAGCAGTGGCCGCCTGAAAGCCGTGAGGAAGGGTTTATAACGGGCCATTTGGCACCACAGATTGATAGACAGCAACACCAGACTACCTAGTGCTTCCTTTGCTTTTTCGCTTCTCTTTTGGGTTTGAAGTTTCAAAAAAAAATTATATATACAATCAATCAAGTATTTATTAAAAACACTGTTCGTTTATAATTATATTTAATTTTTATTTAAAAAATAAATAATATTATAAAGACAATTTAAATTAATTTAATTCTACCGTCATAAACCCTACCCTCTCAGTTTTACCTTTGAAATTTGAACGAGGGAAACAGGCGAATTAGTGTTGATTAAGTGTGATGGGAATCAAGGGGTGATTGGTCATTTTGATTTTCTCAACGGAAAAGAAGAAGAAATAAACAAAGAAGATATTCCGGTTTCAGTTTTGCAGCGAATAGTTTTTTTTTTAAGAAATGCAGCAGCAAGTCTCGAACCAAGCCCAAATTGGCAGGGAGCTGAACATCTGATGTAGTCCAGCATACCGAGAGAAGCTAAAACACTCGAGGAGAGCACGAGCATTTCTCTTGAAGAGTGACCGCAAACTACTCGCAAGTTGCAAGTTTGTCTAAAGATTAAGTTCATACAGTAGAAAAATGGTCGTACCGATTTTTGGACAAGTAGAATAATGAGACATACATGACGTTTTCGAACTGGGGCGTCATGATTCATCATGAGTGATCAAGTTGAGCGTCGGAAGAATAACCACTGGGGGTTTGAGGGTCGGAGCTCAAGAAACCTCCATCTTCTCTCGGCTGCTTGCGAGCAAACCCGCCCAACATGGAACCCAATGAATTGAATAAGCCCTTGAAAATCTTCATCTTCATCTCCCCCCTCTTAGGAAGAGGGAGATGTTGATCCATAATCTTCGTGTTTGAGATCCCGATGATCTTCTTGGAGCTTAGCACAGAGGAAAACAGAGAGATTGGACTGAAACTTCACTGAGAACTCAGAGGACTACACTGCTTCAATGGAAGAAAGGAAGTGAGATGTGCTTGCAAAGTGAATTGTGATTCGAAATGATTCCAGGCAGGGACTGAACCAGGAGTGGAAATAAGGTAGGCTACTTTTCTTAGTGTTTTTTAAGAGGTTTAAAAGATTCTACTTTTATGGTGGCTCGAACTCATAACTTCATTGATAAGTAATAGATACGTCTACCACTCCGTTATAACTACTTCATCAAGTTTGTATTCTATGTACTGGGCGAAGCATACATTCAAGTATAGCATAAAAGATACAAATGAAATTTTTTAACACAATCAACTTCAAACCAATATATGAGTCATCTAGGCAAACATCAATCATTAACTAGGAAGTCACCACTCATATGTATTAATGATTAATGAATTTTGTTTCTGGGTGATGAAACTACATCAATGATGAAGAATCTTCTATATAACAGATATCATGCTCATTATATGCATTTGGTTTGCTTCTATACATGTTTATATATATATATATATAGAAACATATTGTTACTCTTCCATATATAAAGGATTTCAATGAAAAGAATATTCCAACGAAAGCATGATCAATACAAATGAATCACGAAGTAATGGAATTCTGTAAAAAGGAAATCCAAGACCTACTCCACAAAGGAATCATTAGACATAGTAAATCTCCATGGTCGTGTGCTGCCTTTTACGTTCAGAAAAATGCTGAACTTGAAAGAGGTACCCCAAGGTTAGTAATTAATTATCTAAGATATATAATATCTGGGAATTTATCAGCAAATTGAATAACTCTGTTGATTGAAGTGATTTGGAGTTGGTGAATACTATATATATATTTATATTTCTATACTACCCTTCCCACGTGCTGAATGGTTTTTCATATACGTGAATAATATATATATATATATATATATATATATATATATTTCTATACTACCCTTCCCACGTGCTGAATGGTTTTTCATATACGTGAATAATATGATCTTCTAAAATATTTGCATCCTCATTGATAAAAATTAACATTTACCGATATAGAATATGAGATTTAAAATATGAAATAGAACTGAATCGATGATATCATTATTTCTCATGTCAAATTTTCTTTATAACCTTAAAAAGAATATAATCTTCCTGAAAAAAAAAGATGGATACAAAAATAGCAGCAAAATAAATGGTTTAAAAGTAAAACATAATACAAAGATGCTGCTTCAGTCCTTATCTGAGATGTAGTACACATGCTATAATAAATACACAATGATAATAAATTATTGTATTCCTCCTTTGTGTATAGTCGTGTTGTAATTACTTAAAATATACATTTTTGATGAAGTTCCAAAATTGAGGCAATAACAAATTGAATGGATCATAGCTTCAAATTCGATCACGGTCATTCACCACATCAATAGAACTCACGTACCAAATTGCGTTTTTATTAGTTCGATTAATATTGTACAACATCTCTCTGAGACCCAAACAAAATAACACAACCCCTAAACCCTAAAATCCCTAATCCCTAAACCAGAACCCTAAAATCCCTAATCCCTAAACCAGAACCCTAAATTATACACCGTAAAACTTACTCACAAATTTTAATTTTAAAATAGATATTAGAGTTGTATAATTAACTATGGTTAAATGAGTTAAAGAAAATGGAACAGTCACGTGTCAATCTAGATCTACATTGGTAGGGATGAGGATTGAGAAGTGAAAAACGAATTTGTATCCTAATAGAAACATAGAGCTAATAGAAAATACAAAAATTATGTTTGAAATTTTGTCATATATTTGCTAATATATCTTTGAAACATATTAGATTTAATCACAAATTAAATTGAGGGGCAAGACTGAATCTATATATAAAGGGAAATACTGAAAGCTAGATCGAAAAAAAAAACTGAATAGAAAAAAGTGACAGCAAGGGGTATTGTTCACGTGAACAGTAGAACCCCACATCCCCTTTATAAATAAAGATATATTACATATTTCTATTTTGGAAAATTGGGGTGTATGACTTCAAAAAAAATGGGGTGTGCTGCAGGACATACCAACACACCTCTAGGTCCGTCTCTGATTCCATGGTCCCCCATGATTTATAAAAGAGCCTCTTGAGAGCATCTTCAACAGTTTTTCTAAAATTTCTCTAAAATGAGAAAGCAAAAAACAAAATTTCTAAAAAAATTGCTCCAACTTCAACAACTTCTCCCCCATGATTTATAAAAGAGCCACTTGAAAGCATCTTCAACAGTTTTTCTAAAATTTCTCTAAAATGAGAAAGCAAAAAACAAAATTTCTAAAAAAATTGCTCCAACTCCAATAGCTTCTCCATTTTGGAGAATTCAACATTTAATGGAACAATAGAATATATTATTACAATATTAATTATAACAAAAAAACAATTGAAATTGTATTTTATCCATAAACAACCAATAAAATATTCTAAATATATTTGATTCTTATTGGAATTGGTGAATAATTAAATTTTGAGAAATGATGACTTTTCTGCAAATTTGAGAAAAGAAGACTCATTTTTCTTTTCAATCCTCATTTTAGAGAATGAGATGGGAAAGCAGTTGGACCGCAAAACACACAAAAATTCTCTAAATTTGAGAAATTCAAGAATATAGAGAAGTTGTTGCAGATGCTCTTAGACAAGAAGATTGCTACAGTGGTCTTGCCCTTGATTGTATTTTGATTGGGTCTGAACTATGCTTTGCTTTGTGCATGTCCCAACTGGACATAGAATATTCTACTTGACTTGTGTAGTCGTTGAGTATTATTATTTTTAATTGAAATATAAGAAACATTTAGTGTTACTTTCTCAACTATTTTTGGACCGATTTGATATATGAATTTATATATTAATATCGATAATATGCATCTGTCCAATTTTCATGACGATTATGTGAAACGAATTATATCATGATACGCGAGAGAAAGCAAAGCCTGTTGGTGTACTCCTCTCTAGGGCGGGCGCTGGCAGTTCCATAGCTGCGCTGCGGTCCGGGAGGGGTTTGAAGGCTTGGTCTCCAACATGGGGTCAGTGCAGAAGAGTAATTGTCCAATAGGTTGTAACCGAATAGGACAAATTGATCTCGATCTGCACCCTTTCGTTCAGTGGGCAAGAGGAAGGAGATGCGATTTGGGTTGGTTTGCTGGCGGCAAAAAGCAGCTTCATGGTGGTTTGGATCTAGGTTTTGGCGGTGGCAGCAACCGTGGTCAGTAGCGGCGAGGCTGGTGCTGTAGATTTCCTAGAAGATGGATGAGTTAGGCTAGACCTCTTCTGTTGGACTAAGTTGGTGGGCTTCTGGGCATGTAGTTTATTGTCTCTTTACATCTTTTTGTTTGCATTTGAGTTTAGTTTTTGGATCTGCTTCTTAGATCTCAAATAAGTCCATACTCTTTCGAGTTTGTTGAAAGTATGTCATAGATTCCGATAGAGCGTTAAGTTTGAATAGCTGGTTCGTTGTTACAAGAACCCAGAATTTTTCTGGCCATTGGTTGAACATATTATTAGCCTGTGTTGAGATTGTAGGGAGAAGATCCTGGGGCACCGTACCTGTTCTAGTAATTGCTCCCTATATTGGTCAAGTTAGCTTAATCAGTTACTCATTTCCATGCTGATTGAATTTAGTGACATGTCAGTCTCTCATTTTCGGGAGAAAGAAAAGTAGTTTGAAGCTAGAGTTATTTGCTAGTAGTTGTAATCATTTGTTGGGTACTATGATTTCTTTGTAATTGCAATTTATTGAATCAAATTTTGCTTAATAAAAAAAATTATATCACGTGTTATAGTAAAACAGAAATTGAAAATTGATCTACTCATCTCATTACGTATCCTCTTTATATAAAGGTGTGATTACAATGGTAATTATAATAATCATAATGACTAATTAATAATTGATTGAGTAATTATATCCGTTAATCACTAATTGCATAATCCACTCTTAGTCAGTTACTTTGACGAAGACACATAACACGCATTTCCTTTAACACTCCCCTTGTGCCAAGTCAAAGTTAAATCGGTGTATGGGGTGTTGCCTCATTAAAAACCTTTCCAAGTAACAAAACCCAGTGAGACAAAATAAATCTTGGTCAAAGGAAAAAATAGCACAACACACCTATTGCATTTTGAGGGTGATGTGATGATACTAGACCCCCTCTGAGGTCTACACCCTCCCCCTGATCCTTACATCAAATCAAGGGAGCTCGAAAAGTTTTCTCATTCCTATACTTTTCACGTGCTTTTCAAGTGTAGCTTAGGTAATGATTTGATAAACAAATCTACCACATTCTCCTCGAAATTTATTTGATTCTTGAGGAGGGTCTGTTGTTGCAAACTGTAGAAGAACTATGGCGATATGTGTTTTGTGTTATCACCCTTGATCTAGCCTAGCTTCATCAGTTCCATATAGGCCGCATTATCTTTATAAATGGCCTTAACCATAAACCACTGGTTCCTCGAATATGTGTAATGATGGATTTTAACCATATACACTCACGGACCGCCTCATGGATGACAATGATCTCAAAGTGGTTTGATGAGGTAGCCACTAGGGTTTGCTTGGTTGATCTCTAAGATATCGTCATGTTCCCAATGATGAATACATAACCAGTTTGGGAACGTCCTCTATGTGGGTCAGAGAGGTACCCAGCATCAGCAAAACCAACCAAAACATTGTTTGGGGTTTCAGTTTGTCCTTCGATATGTGCAATTCCATATGTTGTCTCATCTCTATTTTTATAGGGATAGAATAGTCACATGTCAATGGTTCCTTTTAGGTATCGAAATATGTTCTGGATGTCATTTCAATGACGCTGCGTTGGCGCTGAGCTAAATCTAGCTAACAAGTTCACTGAGAATGCAATATATGGTCTAGTACATTGAGCTAAGTATAATAATGAGCTTGTTGCACTTAGATAGGGGACTTCAGATCCCAATACTTCCTCGTCATCTTCCTTAGGACGAAATGAATCTTTCTTTACATCCAAACATCGACCTATCATTAGGAGCGCTAACAGTATGCACTTCGTTCATGTTAATCGCCTGAGAATCTTTTAGACACATGCACACCGGTGGATTATGATTCTATAAACTCGTTGTTAATCGAGTTTCCCAAGGTCCTTCATCTCAATTCAGATTTAATCTAGCTCGCGGTTTTTCTTATTTCATCAAGAGTACGTACTATGTTCGTATCATCAACTAAGCCGACGACTTATTTTTCAATTTTTTGTCGGCTAAAGTAAGACTAAAACCGATGAAATAAATTGTCGTCGGCCTCAACCTAAGACTTTGGCTGACGAACTGTAAATATTTCATTGGCCAATTTAAAAAGCTATAGCCGACATAATGTACTATAAATCATCGGTTAAATATTTTAAAAAATTAAAATAATATAGCCGACGAAATATAGTACATTTCGTCGGCTAAAATACTACTATAGCCGACGAATTAAGCCATATGTCGTCGGCTAAACTTTGAAAAAAAAATACTATAGCCGACGGATTATGGTAGATTTTGTCGGCTATAGTACTTTTTATACTAAATAAAACCACAAAAATTATAAATTACCATCCAAGCAAGTTGTAAATTACACAAATAATTTCATATAACCAACAACGTACACCATCAAAAGTAGTCTAAACATTTTGCATTAAATTATTAATTTATAAATTGTTCATAAACCCATAAAACTAAATAAAATTTATATCATCTAAATCTATATCCGCGCCAGAAGGAGGTTGCGACGGTTGAGGTAGGGGAATAGGCCGAGGCGGAAGTCCCTGAAGCTGGGCAGCTGAAAAATCTTGCAAGTATTGGAACATCTGCTGCTGATGTGCCTAGTTGGTGGCATATACTGCCGCATTATACTCTTGTAAAGCGGCTTGGTGTTCTCGTAGCATTTGAACTTCCGTCTCTAGCTGAGTCGTTATGCTGCTGGTCGAGGCTGCCTTTTTTTGAAATCCGGGAGTGGTCTTCAGTACCCCCTCGCCCTTCTTTTCTAGACCCCGACAGTAGAAGTTATTTCCTCGCGGTGGGAATGTTGTGCCCATGATCCTCGTCCCAACCCTGAAATCCGAAGTATCGATCCGAGACATGACCGTATATTGAGAATTGATCTACTCATCTCATTACGTATATAGAGGTGTGATTAATAATCATAATGACAATAATGATTAATTGATAATTGATTGAGTAATTACATCCGTTAATCGCTAATTTTATAATCTACTTTTCGTCAGTTACTTTAACGAAGACACATAATACGTATTTCCTTTAACATCAAGACAATTGCATATTCACCCAATCCCTCGCAATGGGCAATCATATATTTCTATTAAGTATTAATTTTACAAATGGTGTCACACATTTGCTAGTTAGAATTTATGATCGATGTTAGACAGACTGGACAATCTATTCAATTGGGGAGGATTACTTTTGCTTAATGGAAAGGGAATTTTATTGCCAAGATGCATCTGCATGTAGAAAAAATTGGATCTTGATGAATTAGCTTCTAGTAGATAGGTGTATAGCCATTGCATGGAGAAAATAAATTTTGAAAAGCATCATCCCACATATTTTTTTTGAAAAGAAAACGTCATCATCGAAAAAGAATAATTATCATATTTCAACAAATCTGAGAATATTTTGGGTGATGATTTTAAGTTTTCAACAAATTAATCAGAGAATATCTGAGTTTGGTGATCGAGACCAATAATCAACAAGGAAATTTTCAATCTAAAATGAGTTTAGGGTTTGGCCATATATGCATGATAGAAGATTAAGATGGACAATACTGATTGAGATCGTGGGACGTACAAGTCGCCGGCAAAGGGGCCACAAAAGGGGTCGAACATTTATAAAAATAACAATGTTTCAAAGGATTTAGGGGTCACAGAATCATTAGATTAAAGAAACACGTTAGATTAGACTATTTGTTAGTTGATAATCCGTACATGAAGAATCTAATTAATCCGTACATGCAGATTATGACAAGCTCTATCATTTAGGTCTATAATTTATGAGTTTGGTTTTTCATATTTTTTTAGTTATAAATATTTAAGTGTGAAAGTGATGATATTTCTTTTAGATTTTGACCAATCCAAACCCCAAACTCCAGAGTAAAAGATTCCTTGTCGTAGCATGGAGGGCCAACGGCGGGAAAAGTCCATTGACCGGAATTGTGGAAACGAATAAGGTAGTAGCGAGAAGAAAAGGAAATTAGTAACCCTATCTTTAGAAGCTTACTGGGATTTGAGTGGGAGGCAAGGACGCAGCTTAGTGCAAGTAAATTGGGCCGTGCACCTTTTTTACTTCACAATTTATAGAAGTTTAATTAATTTAAAGCCTAACACTCCTACACATGTCAATTTTTATAATTAAAGATTTATTTAGCTGTTGAAGAGATAACGAGGTAACAAAGAGACTAAACACAAGAGCTCGAGTTCATCTCTTCTGAGAAACTAATAATACTCTGTATATATATATATATATATATATATATATGGATTTTTATCAATATAGAACTCAATTCAGCCAAAACGTATTTTCTTTTACGGCATCAGAGCAGGCATAACGACCTGAATATTTTCTTTTATGGCATCAGAGCAGGCATAACGACCTGAATCTTCTTCATTCTACAACATCCTTTTCCAGCCTTCATCCTTCTTCGGCTTCACCTATTTCTCCATGACAGGAGACAGTACCTTTTCTTCAAACCATGGGAGCCGTGGTTCATCCTCCTCAGATGAATCAGGGAATCCTTTGTCTCTTCATCATTCAGTGTTAAAGGAAATGAATTCAATCAAGGAGCTAATTATGGATCCATTTATCTTGTGTATGCACCAAATCAGCCTAGTGTAGAATAACTGTCAAATTAGGATTACTAATATTAGTAGGAAATCTTGTAATTATGGGAATTCTTTCCTTGTACGTTTAGAATAGCTCTCTAACTCTTGTATCACTATAAATACCCCTTGAGGGATGAATGAATAACACATTGAAACACAAATCAAATTATTCTTTTCTAGTTGGTATCAGAGCAGGTTCAATCCTGCATCTGAAAACCACAAATCCGATGCATTGTTACTGAATCAAATACCATACCAAATCCTGAATCAGCCCAAATCATGAATCCACCCAAATCCACAAACAAATCCTGAATCCGTCCAAATCCACAAACAAATCATGAACCCTCACCAAAAGTCAAAACTCAAATTTCGTATTCGTATTCCGCTGTTTACCGTACCAAAATCTCACATCACCACCAAAACCCCAAATCATCATAATTCCCAAACATCGAATCCCAAATTCCAAAACTCAGTACCAAACACAAAGAAACCAGGTTTCTCTTCAATTACTTCTCCCAACGTAATGGGGGAAGTCTCCCATCATAATGAGCTCAAATTTGGGTTCATCGAATCAAATTGCCGTCGGAAAAATTCTGATTGGCCCATACCATACCAAGTGCCTACAGTGGGTCTTGGATCGCATACCCCAATTTCCAAAATAGGAATTGGACCGCATGAATGTACCGATTTCCGATGTGGGAATTGGACTGAATGAATTTCACGTGTCAAACCTAAAAAAGTTAGGTTGCACGTGAGGGGGAGAGGAAAGATCCCACATCAGAAAGATCTCACATCAGAAAAGGGACAAATAAAATTTTAAAATCCTGAATTTATCATACCAACACAAAAGGAGTCACAAATAGTATTTTTTACTCAAACAAACAACAAAATCTTTTGTTATTCACTTACTAACCCCACATCACATCACATCACTATAGTAGACCTTGTCTGTCACAAAGTTTCCTGTCCTATGCTCTGGGCACAACTAGTTGATCATGATGACCTTGAGAACCCTCAAGGTAATTTATGGGCTGTGGACTACCCAAACCGCCACCGTACACACACGTCGACGACATGGCCGCCGCCGCAGTAGCACCACTGGAAGCACAGCAGGTGGTCTCATTAGCATGACCTGCAACCACATTACCACCCAATAGTAATGAATTGTTGGTCTCCATAAGAGTATCATAATCATAATCAGATTCTTCAGCAGTAGCAACACCAAGATCAGACGACAACTTGTAAAACCTAGGTTTGTTAAAAGTGGCAGCCACAACCACAACCACAACCACAACCAGACCCGCAGCTATGACTTCGCCTCCGACAATCCCTCCAAACACCTGGCCGTGTGACCCGGCCAGACAGACTCCAAAGGAACAAGAAGCACTGAGAGACTCCATGAACAAGCCCGACAGACTCAGCAGGTTAAACGGCCTGTGAAGCGACATAGCCGGTGCCGACACGTGGGGGGACTGGAGCATAGGGTGCCGAAGTGTGACGCTTGAGACAGAGCCACAACCATGGAGAGCGCTAATCCCACACGTCTGCTTCGTGCGTACTGCACCAGGCTCTCCACCATATCCGACCCAGCGGAAATCTCGATCACCACCGACTTCAAGCCCGACCGGCACTCCTTGGTGATCACAATCGGAGGTCATGGTATGTTATTCGAACCCAGGGGTCTACCTCTCGGCTTCCTGCTACTCGAGTTTGACGACACCATCATCATCATCATCTCCCCAGGCGTCGGCCATGCACTTGGGACTATGGTCGCAGTCATCGTCTTGGGAGGTGGGAATAGAGAAGTTTAGGCCCCTGGGCGCCGTAGTCTGCCATTAGGAAGAGAGTGGATTGGCAGAGAGAAAGAGTTGAAAGACACATGAAATGCGCACAAGATGAAGATATATACAAGGTTTATGAGTCTGAGCTAGCTAAGCTAGTCAGGTTGCATTAATTGATTGACTGAGAAAGAATCAACGACGGAGATGTTGTGGACCCAATTGCGATATTTGGTTGGGAAGAGTAATATGATATGGACCATACGCTGAACTACAACTTACACAGATAGACAGCGGAGGTTCTTCCCTCCACCAGGTGACCCATCACCAACAGACTTCTAACAGCGCGTGGGGTTACACGCGCAAACAGATATGAAAGCGCTGATGTAATAGACTTTGATGAGGATGGCTGCTTACCTCCTCTAATGACACTAGAAGAGGTTTTAAGGAGAAGCAACGTTGTCACAGATATGGAAGCAGATGATACGGTCAAGGAAACTATGTGGGTCAGCGCTTTCAGCCGGCTGGAACATTATGGTTGGACCAACATTTTAGTAACAGTGGAGATGGAAACACTTCAGCCTAGAATCAAGTTCCTATTCCTTTTATGCATGGTGGCAATGTCGGTGGAAGTTCCATGGACGCTGTTAACATGGGTATGCAAAGATATCATGATTCATCTAGCAGCAGGATGCTGTAAACTTCGCCCTACCTCCTCAGTACATTGGAATTGGCAATCCACCAATTATGGAAAGGTGGACCCCAGGTTAGCAGAGGAACAGTTAGCAGATGTTCTTACTAAAGGAGTATCAAAAAAATTGTTTGACAGCTCAATTGACAAGTTGGGCATGATTGACATCTACGCGCCCAACTTGAGGGGGAGTGTAGAATAGCTGTCAAATTAGGATTACTAATATTAGTAGGAAATCTTGTAATTATGGGAATTCTTTCCTTGTACGTTTAGAATAGCTCTCTAACTCTTGTATCACTATAAATACCCATTGAGGGATGAATGAATAACACATTGAAACACAAATCAAATTATTCTTTTCTAGTCCTAGCATAATTGTAGGATCATGTAATTGACATTCCTAGAATAGCTCTGTCATATTGCTATATAATAACTAGCTACTCTGTACAAAATCACAGCAAAAATACAGAGAATATTCATTCATCATTCTGTTTATGGTATCAGAGCACCGATTCTGGTGTCTCTAACCTAACACCTTCCGCTACAATCAAAACACAAACACCACTGCATCGACAATATGGTCGACACATCACACAACACTGAGGAGAAAAGGGCTACGTTACCTGATCCTCTGACTCTACACAGTTCAGACACACCGGGACTCGTTCTGGTTAGCATACTTCTGAATGGACGCAACTACGGGGAATGGTGCCGTTCGATGCGCCGCAGCCTCAGCGCCAAGAACAAGCTTGGCCTCATCGACGGATCCATAGAAGCTCCGCCAGCAACCGATGCGAAATTCCCATTGTGGCAATGCAGCAACGATCTGGTGATATCCTGGATCCTCAATTCCGTTCAACCGGAGATAATCCGCAGTGTGATTTACTCGGATACAGCAGCAGCGATTTGGAACGACCTCAAGGATAGATTCTCTCAAGGAGACGAATCGAGAATCTATCAAATTCGGCAAGAAATTGCAGAATGTCGCCAAGGTGCTCTCTCCGTCTCTGCCTACTACACCAGACTCAAGGGACTTTGGGACGAATTGGGATCTTATCAGGAACCCATCGCTTGTTCTTGCAACATGTTGAAGAAAATCACCGACAGAGAGGACAAGGAGAAGGTGATGCAATTTCTGATGGGGCTTAATGAACCCTATACCCAGGTTCGTGGGTCGATCTTGATGATGAATCCCCTTCCAGATACATGAAGGGCTCATGGTCTCATCCTCCAGCAAGAAAGGCAAATGGAGGTAGCAACTCGCAGCAGCGTTGTCCCAGCCTCTCACGCGATGCAGGTCGCACGGCAGCAGCCAGGATCACAAGCAGCGACTTCATCTGGCAGTCGCAAGTTTTGTACTCACTGTGAGCAAGGAGGCCATTCGGTGGACACATGTTATTATCTAATTGGGTTTCCAGTGGGTCATAAATGGCATGGAAAAAATGTGAAACCCAGAAATAAGAAGACAGCAGCCCACAATGTTGAGATGAAGAGGGAAACACCTAATGGAGGCCCAATCTTGACAGCTGAAGAGTATAAGCAGATTATGGCATTGCTTCAAAACGGTAAAAACCAACCATTTGCAAACGCAACATGTATCTTTACACCCAATTGCAATAATATTGAGCATGATGCACATTCAGCTTTATATTGGATAGTAGACAGTGGAGCAACGGATCACATATCACATCTCACACCAACGCACAATAAAGATGAGTTGATTCATGATTTTGTTGGTTTACCTAATGGAGAACAGACACGCATTAAGAGTATAGGATCCATTCAATTGTCATCAGAATTATCTCTTGATGGAGTTCTACATGTTCCTAAATTTCGCGTGAATTTGATATCTGTGAGTAAATTGACACGCGCCTTGAGATGCATAGTGATATTTTACCCGGACTTTTGTGTTATGCAGGACGTGGATACGAGGAGGACGATTGGCCTGGGCAAGCATTTTAATGGTCTTTACTACCTCATACCAACCCAAAATCCTCACCTCGTTAATCACATAGCCCGCACCTCCGACCTTTGGCATCAACGACTCGGACACCCATCTGCTGCTCCCCTCCACCTTCTATCTCAAACTTTTTCAAATATTATTTATAATAATAAGCATGTCTGTGAGATTTTCCCCTTAGCGAAACAAACTCGTTCATCTTTCCCTTCAAGTTCAATTAAAACCGTTGCACCGTTTGATTTGATCCATTGTGATATTTGGGGACCACACAAAATTCATACACATTCCGGGGCTCGTTATTTCTTAACCATTGTTGATGATTTTACTCGCTTCACTTGGGTACACCTTATGAGTCTTAAATCCAACATCCAATCGTTGTTAAAATCTTTTTTCTCTTGGGTCAAAACACAATTTAATAGGGACATTAAGATTTTACGTGCCGATAATGGGGGTGAATTCACATCAATGCGTACTTTCCTTGAGGAACGCGGCACTATTTTTCAACACACATATGCTTATACTCCTCAACAAAATGGGGTAGTCAAGCGTAAACACCGTCATCTTTTAAATGTAGCCCGTGCCCTTCGATTTCAAGCCAATTTACCACTACGGTTTTGGGGGGAAAGTGTTCAAACAGCATGTTATCTCATCAACCGCCTACCCACACCTCTACTTTCTCACAAATCTCCATATGAACTTTTACACAACAATCCACCAAACTATTATGCTCTCCGGGTTTTCGGTTGCCTATGTTATGCCACAAATCTCAACCCCAATCACAAATTTGATTATCGTGCACGTCGTTGCATTTTCATTGGATATCCACTTGGGCAAAAAGGTTACCGTGTTTATGACCTTGAAGACAAGAAATTTTTCACATCTCGAGATGTTGCTTTCCATGAACATACATTCCCGTTAAATCACCTTCCACCCGAAAATCAAGACGACGGCCCAGTTTTGCCTCTACCTAGCGGCCCAATTCCATCCACTGAGCCCATCACCCCTCACATCTTCATCCCATCTCTTCTCCAATTGCAGCACCCAACACTTCCTTTTTCCAAAACGACCCAATTGATCTCTCATCTCCGATCACTCACTCTCCGACCACATCCTCTTCTTCCACCAATCCATCTCTGATTGCTGCCTCTCCTCATCCCACTCCACTCAAAGTCTACTCTCGCCTACCTCAGCCTGCTGACGTTTCCATTTCCTCACCCTGATTCCATCAGAACCAACCGCACCATCAACAACGCCCATTAACGACACCACTGATCTCACCATTTCCGATCCCATCAATACCGATCCGATCTCGCAACTTCCTGAACCTCGTCATTCCACTCGCCCCCACCGGCCTCCACCATATCTCCGAGATTTTCAAACGTACCATGCTGCTGTCCTGGGCCCTGATGTCTCCTCTACGTCTGCGTCAGGCACTCGCTATCCATTACAACGGTATGTATCTTATTCTGGACTCTCTAGCCAATACCGTTCCTTTGTGCATACTATATCTCGATTGGTTGAGCCGGAAAATTATGAGCAGGCTCGTTATGATCCTCAGTAGGTTGAAGCTATGAATGCTGAGATTAAGGCTCTTGAGGACAATAACACTTGGTCCATGGTTCCCTTACCTCCAGGCCAACGACCTATCGGTTGCAAGTGGGTCTTTAAGGTCAAGTACAATGCTGACGGCAGTATCGAGCGTTACAAAGCTCGGCTTGTTGCCAAGGGGTTCACTCAACGCGAAGGTATCGATTACAAGGACACCTTCGCCCCTGTTGCCAAGTTAATCAGTGTTCGTTGCCTCCTCGCAGTTGCCGCGGTTAGGCATTGGCCGTTGCATCAGATGGATGTGCAAAACGCTTTCTTGCATGGCGAACTCAGTGAGGAAGTATATATGCTTCCACCTCCCGGTTATCGTCGACAGGGGGAGAATGCAGTTTGTCGACTCCACAAGTCCCTTTACGGTCTTAAGCAAGCATCTCGCAGTTGGTTTCGAAGATTTTCTTGTGCAATTCAAGAAATTGGATTTCAGCAGTCTCGTGCTGACTATTCACTCTTTACACAGGTCAGTGGGGATTCCATTACAGTCATATTACTTTATGTCGATGATATGGTCATTACTGGGAATGATGAGAAGGCCATCAATGACCTCAAGACGTTTCTCAACAGTTGCTTCAAAATTAAAGATCTTAGACCATTGAAATACTTTCTTGGAATTGAGGTAGCACGGTCCAAAGCAGGGATTACAGTGTGCCAACGAAAATATACGTTGGACATATTGGAAGAAGATGGGTTACTTGGAGCAAAGCCAACAAATGTCCCCATGGAGCCTGACTTGGTGCTAACAGACACAGGGAGTGCAGCACTTAAAGATCCCACCAGATATCGGTGATTAGTTGGAAAATTGATCTATCTCACAATCAGCAGACCAGAAATCACATACTTTGTGAACACACTTAGTCAGTTCATGCAGGAACCCAAACTACATCATCTCAAGACTGCTCATCGACTCCTACAGTACTTGAAGGCAGCTCCGGGACAAGGGTTACTGTTTCCCTCAGATAACCCGCTTCACTTGATCGGATATTGTGATGCGGACTGGGCGAGGTGTCCAATTACGCGGCGATCTGTAACAGGATATTGTACTTTCCTTGGCAAATCACTTGTGTCCTGGAAAAGTAAGAAGCAGGCAACAGTGTCGAGATCATCAGCGGAGGCGGAATATCGCTCCATGGCTACAGTTGCCTGTGAGCTTACTTGGCTGAGATATTTATTGAAAGATTTGCGTGTACCACATCCTGGACCAGCGAAGTTGTTTTGTGATAACCAGGCAGCCTTACACATTGCTGAAAATCCAGTTTATCATGAGCGAACAAAGCATATCGAACTGGATTGTCATACGGTTCGAGAAAGAATTCAAAGAGGAGAAGTCAAGACAGCCTATGTTCAAACTGGAAACCAGATTGCAGATTTATTCACGAAGTCATTAAGATCATCGGCGTTTCATACACATCTCAGCAAGTTGGGTGTCATAGACATTCACACTCCAACTTGAGGGAAAGGAAATGAATTCAATCAAGGAGTTAATTATGGATCCATTTATCTTGTGTATGCACCAAATTAGCCTAGCATAATTGTAGGATCATGTAATTGACATTCCTAGAATAGCTCTGTCCTATTGCTATATAATAACTAGCTAGTCTGTACAAAATCACAACAACAATACTGAGAATATTCATTCATCATTCTGTTTATTCAGACCATCCAGGTCTGCTCCTTGTTTCCAAGAAATGGATAGGTGACAACTACAATTCATGGTGTCATGCTATGCGTATATCTCTGAGTGCCAAAAACAAAAATGACTTCATCACCGGCAAAATCCACGAGCCTTCAGCAACAAAAGAACAAGATGATCATGCACTTTGGCAAAGATGCAACGACATGGTGCTTTCATGGATTCTTAATTCACTTGAACCTGAACTTGCAGATTCAGTCCTCTCATGCACCACACCACATGTTGTTTGGGAAGACCTTCGTGAGAGATTTGCAATGGGCAACACTCCTCGCATATTTCAAGTTCAAAGAGACATCTACCACATTGAGCAAGGTCAATCATCCATTGCAGCATACTACACAAAGCTGAAAGGTCTTTGAGATGACCTTAGTTGGTACAATACTGTCACCTGCACCTGTGGAGCACAAAATAATCGCAGTAAGTTGATGGAATTTCTTATGGGATTAAATGAATCTTATGATGCTATTCGTGGACAGATTTTGTTGATGAACCATTTGCCTTCGGTGAGACAAGCTTATGCTTCCCTTGTTCAAGAAGAAAAGCAGCGGGAACTTGGTTCCTCTCTTCTTTCATCCAACACTGCAGCTATGATAGTTCGTAGCAACTTCAAATCACAACCTCAGACGCAAGGGAATCAAGGCAACACTCAGGGCTATACCCAAGGAAATACTTTTTGTTCTCATACCCCAATTAAGCATTGCACTTACTGTGACTGAGATTATCACACTGAAGCAACTTGCCACAAAAAGCCTGGTTATCCTCCTGGTCATCGTCTCTACAAAGGACCTAAGGAAGTTAATTCCGCAAGGCAACGCCAAGGAAATCCTTCTGCTAACCATGTTGATGCTACTCCAACATTCAAAGAACTCCAAGGAATGCTTCATAACCTCACCAAGGATCAGTATGATCAAGTAATTGTTGCCTTGACCCCTACACCATCAATTCCTCAAGCTAATATGTCGACCTCTGTTTCTGAGTTCACCAAAGGTCTGTTTTCAGTTACTCCTAACCGCTGGGTCATTGACAGCGGTGTAACTCACCATATCACTTCATCTCCAAAGTCTTTAACAACTATTAATTCCAAATCTTCTATACCACCAGTTTGTTTTCCTAGTGAAGATAGAGCAAGTGTTACCAAGACCGGTGCTATTCGTTTTACGGATTCATTTAGCCTCAACAATGTTTTGTGTCCCAAGTTTTAAAATTGATCTTTTGTCTGTTGGTAAGACAATCGAGGACATGCACTGTTCCATAACTTTTTTTCATTCTTGGTGCATTTTACAGGACTTGGTTACGAGGATGATGATTGGTGTGAAAAAGCGACGTGGTGACATATACTACCTTGTGCAGTTGGCCTCCATTCCTCCATCTCATCGTTTTTCTCTTGCAATTTGACCATCTCTTCCATTGTTTGGCACCGACGCCTCAGTCATCCTTCCTCTGCTCGTTTGCAACATTTAGCGAAGAACAATCTTCATTTTGTTTTCGATTCAAGTCATAAGTGTGATGTTTGTCCGTTGGCGAAACAAACTCGTCAAACTTTTTCTCTTAGTTCAATTTCAACTAGCAAGTGTTTTTCTCTCATTCATTGTGACATTTGGGGCCGTTATAAAACTTCTTCTCATTCTGGTGCTCATTATTTCTTAACCATTGTTGATTCTCGCTTCACTTGGGTATTCATAATGCGACATAAAGGTGAAACACAAGCTTTACTTCGTCAATTTTTTAACTATGTCGAAACTCAATTTAATACTAAAGTTCAACAATTTCAAGATCAATACATATAATGACCAATCTGCATGTGGATTCTATAAACTTAACCAATAAGCCAATAAGTGATTTCAAAGACTCGGAAGAAGATGGAGAGCGGTTAGAAGATAAAGAGCAGCTAGGAGATGATCAATTTCAAATCAATACTTGGGTCTTCAAGTTGGTTACTAGATTCTCAAAATCAATACAAATAATGACCAATCTGCATGTGGATTCTACAAACTTAACCAATAAGCCAATAAGTGATTTCAAATACTCAGAAGAAGATGGAGAGCGGTTAGAAGATAAAGAGCAGCTAGGAGATGATGAAGAATAGTTAGAAGATGAAGAACAACTAGAAGATGATGAAGAGTAGTTAGAAGATGAAGAGCAGGCAAACAAAGAGGACGAAATTGAAGATATCATTCTTGGAAAAGAGTTTACAGATGTTAGGAGTGCAC
This sequence comes from Comarum palustre, assembly GCA_951800085.1. Lineage (NCBI taxonomy): Eukaryota > Viridiplantae > Streptophyta > Magnoliopsida > Rosales > Rosaceae > Comarum > Comarum palustre. Next base: position 4,676,958 of record OX637587.1, read on the forward strand.
ATAAGTTTTATAAAAAGTACGGTGAAAACATGGCTTCAATGTGAAGATAAGAAACAATCGAAAAAACAGAGTTCAATCAGTTGATATTTTGACTGAATAGTGATCATGATATTCAATCAGTTGATATTTTGACTCATGTAAGGCTAGAGTTCATGAATTGCTATAACCCTTGTCTGTTTAATCATGCATGATGTTGTTTAGAGTTACAATATACAGGCTCCAGTAATGTTGGTAAGTTACTGGAAGTTGATCATGGTTACTGGAAGTTTGAATATGATTTGATTTTCTATTTTTGGGTAACTGAATTGATGTTTTGTAGGAACCGTTGACACAAGCAAGTGCAGTATCACAAGAGGAAGAACACACATCATAAGTGGAATATTGACCTCAACATCATTTTGCAGACCGAGATATTCTACAGATTGGTCATTATATATATTGATTTTGAAGCTGTCCTCATTCCTGTGCATGAATTGCATGAAGAAGTATAAACAATAAATTCCATATGGAAACCTGTATAAGAGTGAAACAAGAACATGGCTGCTGAAATTCTCATTAGAACAGAACATCCGCACCCTCAAAATACAGATCACTACAATATGACGTCACAACTCTCCAATTGGGTTCAACTGTGTGATTGGAAGAGAAATTTGGAGGAGAAATTCGGCTTACATTAATCTCCATTAAGTCTGCTCGTTGTCTCTTCAGCAACTAAAAATGGACACGTGTCGTTAGTTCATTGGGCTGGGTTAGACCCTTGCTTTATTTTTGTTGTTTTACAGTCAAAGGACATTGTTGGAATTACAAAAAGAAATTAGGGTGGACGTGCACCTCATTTTCACTCCCCCGCAGCTCCGGTCTCTCTTTTTAGCTCAGTCTCCTCTCTTTCACTCACACTGTAACTCCATCGATCTCAAATTCTGAAACCCTAACCAATCAAAATGGCGAGGAGATCCGGAGTTTTGCTACGCCAGTTGCTCGGCAACCAAACCAATCCAGCTCTTCTTCACCGCCAAAACCTTTCCCCCAATCCTCTCCAAGCCCTAACCCTAACTTCCGCCGCCAAATCCTTCTCCACCTTCCCTCTCGATTTTCACTACGAAGACGTATTGCGTCAGGATATGCTGCTCAAGATGAACTACGATAACGTCATGCAAGTTCCTCGCCTCTCGGAGCTGAAGCTTCTGTCCAAGGCGCCGGAGATCGGGAAAATCGCCATGGAGATTTCCGGCGGCCAGAGGTTTCTGACGCAGAAGGACAAGGATTTGACGGCCAAGGGGTTTAGGGGCGGTAAGGAGGTTAGCCACCGGGCTCGGCAGACCACTCTACGGGGAATCGGAATGTCTAATTTTTTGGTGAGAAGCCTGACGGTGATGTCTCTGTTGTCTTCTCCGGTTCGAATTCGGAAGAATTTCATTCAGTTTTCCATGGAGACTGAGTTTATAGAGTCCTCGCCGGAGCTGGAGGATCATTTTGAGATTTTTGAACAGATTAAAGGGTTCAATGTGTCTGTTGTCACTTCGGCCAAGACAAAAGAGGAGGCTTCACTGCTATGGAGTGGCTTTTTGCAAAAGGATGAGGTCATAATCTGTTGGCATCAGTGCGATTGATCGATCATGCTCTGTTTTATTTTTATTCAAGTTAATCTTTGGTGTACTTTCTTGTGCAGATAGCTGATTGATTAAAACAAACGTGTCCTGTTGATTGGGGTGCATTGGTAAGGTATGCCATTGCAATCTCATCTTCTGTTTGTTAATTTCGGTCATTCATTTTTACTGGTGTTTTGAATTGTTGGAGGTCCGTTTGAAGATTAAGGGGATAAAACATAACCCAAAAGATTGAAAACTGATTATTTAGGTCAATTTGAGAGAGAATGTTTGATGCAGGACGAGATTCTAGCCATAACAACAAAGAATCTCGAAAAGAAAGAAGCATAGCCACATTAAGAAGAATGATTTGAATATCAAAATTGATTTGAATTCGGCTATAACAGGGATATGGACTATGGAGTATACCCAATGGCACTTAAACTTTTAGTATTAAAATGTAACTTGTTGAACCTCGAATTACTGAGGTTTGAATTTGGAGATGTAGATTATGAGATCATAGAATGGAACTTTTATCATTCATGACTTACACACCTTCAGAGAGTTTATTGTATATTGTTTGGTTTTTGAAAGTTTCTCCCAAAGTCCCAATGCTTTTTTCTATGTTTTTGTAGGATTCTTGCATTGATACAGAGAAGTCACTTTGTTTACTTGGAACTATGAAGAAGCCATGGTGTTTTAGTTGAGAGGCTAGTCGTGGTTAGCTTTGTAAGATTCAGATGATGCAGGCTTTTAGGACTTGAGGTGAAATTATTTGCTTTATATAGTTGTCGGCTTGATTTGAACGTTAAATTCCAATCAAATGTTGAATGAGATCAATTGCGTTGAATCAAATGATTTTCTTTTTGTGTTTTGGAAGTTCTGATGGTAGTGAATTGAATGTATTTGGGGATCTGATGATTCTGTAATCCCATCCACAACCCACCTGTTATCATCCCTATTTTTTACCATTCTTGAATGAAAACAGACTTGGTTTACTGACTTACGAAGCAAATCGGAAGCTAGTTGTATTCTCTTCTGCCCCAGAAGGCAAGCAGTTATGCTTCATTGGCCATAGGCATCGTATGTGGCCAGATCGGATTTCGACATATAATTTCTTTTTATGGGCAGATGAAGAAAATAGTCTAGATACTTTAGCCAATTCACCTCAAAAAGTGTTTATGTAGATCAGTCATTAGTATTATAGGGAAGTGGTTCTAATAAGCACTATTAAGTTGAGGTGTAGTTGAAGACGTTTTGTTTTATCTCACTTTTTGATCTATATCTACATCTTTACCGTATAACTTATAGATATATATATATATATATATATATATATATATATATATATAAATAAGTTGATCATTCTTACAAATGTTCATTCAAATTGAAAATCGTTAAAGCATTCATAAATGAGATTCATTGATTATAAGCTTGAACGACTCTTGTTTGACATATTTGGATTGTTCATTGATTTGATATATTTTGATTTCTTAACAATTATTAATTTAGCTGAAAATTTATAGAAGTGATATACTTATATAGATGTATTAAGATGAAAAAATATAATTTAAAAACTGGGTGTAATAAACCATTAAAGAGAAAATTCTTCGAGAAGAAAGTTCTCACTAAATCTCCTTTTCATTAGTTTAATCCAAAAAAACAAACATTTGTATCTTTTCCTCTAGAAATCCACATAAAAACAAATAACTCTCAACCTTATCCTCATCCTACGACATCAAAATCTTGTGTGGTTCAACTTACCAACTATGCAGAGGCGGCCCAAAGGGCTGTGCCAGTGTGCGGCGGCGTAAGATCTCTGATTTTTGGAGGTCTCAAAATTAAAAATTCATTTAGATATGGTTTTTAAATTGACTTGATTCTAGAAGACTTGGTTTTTAAATTCATTTAGATGTGGTTTGTCTCCGTCCATCAAGTGTCTTGGTTTGAGTCTCGCTCGGTCGCTCCCTCACTTTTTTTCCTAAATTTGTTGTTTTTCCCTTTTTTTCTTCACGATTTCCGTTTTTTGTAAACTTAATTTTTCCTTCCCTAATAAGAACTTAAGCTTTTTCTTCTTCTTAAATGACTTTTTTCCTTTTTTGGAGATTTTCCTCTTTTTTTAAGTGAATTTGTCTTTTCCCAATAAGAATTTAGAACGTCTCAAATAATTTTTTTTCGCACCCCTAAATTGAACTGGCCGGCCCTGCAACTAGTAGTCCACCAGTATGTGAAATGTGTGCTGTTTAGAACGGATGAGCTCTGCATATGGAATTGACCGCCTCTGCTTGCTCAGATCTTTGAGTTGGGCAAAGATCTGAACCTAAGAATCAAGGTGGTGATGAACTGACATGATCGGCGGCATATAATTAGCCAGAGTTCAAAACTAACCGCAAGAAATCACAGAAAATGGTCCTTTGAAACAGTAAGAAATTATGATTGAACATAATGGGAAATACAGAATATGTACAGTACGCCCCAGCTGAAAAACAACCACTTACATCACACTGTTACAATATCCAACCCCAGCTTCCATACCCCATAAACTTAAGTTGAAAATGAAATAAACGAATGAACAAGATTAATTTCTACACCACCTAGCTACAACATAATCAAGGAGTTGCTAGCAAGAGTCCCAGTTCATCGAATTGGGGCTGTCAGGAAATCTCAGATTGAGTATCTGAACAGTACCCGCTTGGCGGTTCAGCTGGAATTTGGGGTCCATCTTCTTTTGGCTTGCGAATGAACCCACCCACAACCACGGAGGCCAGTGATTTGAAGATCTGGATCTTGATCTGCCCTCTCCTTGGAGGAGAGAGGCGTTTTGTGCTGAGGCTGGAGTTGAATTCTTGGTTTTCCATCTTCTTGTAGCTGGGTATGGAATCTTTCAGGGTGAGAAAAAGAGGTATGAGAGAGAGAGAGAGAGAGAGAGAGAGAGAGAGAGAGAGTTGTGTGAAGAAGGAAGAGAGGGTCCCTTGTTTTTATAAGAAATGATTTGGTGCACAAGTAGTTGCTTGATCTCCACGCTTGAAACTATTCATAGTCATTGTAGGCTTTGTAGTGTTACATCAATTTATATATCAGTACACAATCAATTCGAATTGAAGCAGAAAATTGACTAGCAATACCGTGTGACGGTAGGCTCGAAGCTTCAAATTCACCAAACCAAGTTAACCCCAACGAATTACAAAACCTTACACATAGAAAAAGTGAGAAAACGCAGCCCATATCGCAAATAAGAAGTAAGAAATAAAAAAATCAGAAGAAATAATAAATTTGGAGATTAAGATAAAAGAAATTTACCTAGAATTATTTAGGTCTCCAATGAAGAGAGATCGTTTGAGGAAGAAACCAAGATCGTTGCGATAGAGAACGAAGCATTTAAGAGAGAGAGAGAGGAAGGAATTGATCTGTTCTGACACTGAAAGAAAGAAACCCAGATCACTGTGGTACTGTTGCAGAGCAAGAGGAAGACGTTGAGACACTGAAAAACAGAGAGAGAGAAGAAGCTAGAAGATGCAGCAGATAGAGATAAGATATAGGATGAAGCTGTTTCTGGGCAGGTTGAGATGAGGGAGACCATGAAGGATGGGTTGGTGAAGGAGAGGAGACTTTGTGAGGAGCAGAGATTGGCTTCTTAGTGAGGGTGAAATGATGGGAGCAGTTGGATGAGGAATGATTGAGAAAGCAGATGGAATGAGCTGCGAGTCTGTGAACAGTTACGGCTCCGGAGAACAGAGCCGAGCAAGCATCGGCTTAGGAACAGTGGCACCACAAATGTTATGAAGGAAATGTTTGGGTCTTAATCGGAGGGAGTGTGCAGCGTGTGTGTTTTTCTCTTGTAACTCCATTTTGTGTTTATAAACAAGCAACTACACATTAAAAGGAAAATAGCTCTTTTAGTGAGGACCTTTAACTTGAGAATTTTTTGATTTATTTTGCTTTTCGATCTTATATTCATATCTTAACCGTTCGTTTTATAAATACTTATGAGTACGTCATTTCTGTAAATTTTCAACTAAATTAAAAATCGTTAAGGCATTCATAAGTGTGATTTACCAATTATGAACATGAACGGTTCATGTTTAACAGATTTGGTTCATCCATTGATTTGATCTAAAACTAGTACTTAATAATCATCAATTTGGCTGAAATTTTGTATGATTGATCTACTTATATAAATCTACAACTTTAACGGTTAAGATGTCAAATTTTGATCAAAAAGTTGGTCTAATAAGTAATTAATTCAAAAATCATCAACTAGTAGTCTTCAATTTAAAGGTCCTCATTAGAAGGACTCCCTTAAGAAGAATTCTTAGTTGGGGCAACCCCACCACGTTGTGGCCTGTGGGATAGATCACTTAGAAGCAACTATCTATGACATTTTATCCACATCATTTTTGTTGAAAAAAGAACTCTATAATTTTAATTTCAAGTTTAGTTATTATCTAAAAAGGCGTCTCCAATTTTATTTTCAAATTTCATTATCCCGCCACTAATTTTGAGTATCCCTTTTTTTACTCATTTTAACTGGGAAGAACAAACATCGTCCTCTCTCTTCTTTCTCGATGAAAAATTCATTGTCTTCCCATACCTTCTCTTTTCAAAATCACCAAAATCTTCATTTGATAAAAGCTCTAGGTCTAATTCATCGGTAAAATAACGAATTCTCTCTTTCTTGTTGAACTTTTGTTCTTATATTCGATCTTACTTTTTGGGGTTTTAGTCTTGTATAAGAGGTTGATCGATTAATAAAGAAATTTTTGGATTAGAGCTTGCTAAATAACTTTAAGCGTGATCGAACAAGGTTTGAATCCCAACTTTTTCTATTCAATGCAGTTGGACCAACATAGCCGAATGACAAACTTCTTTTGGATGGAAAGCAGATCAAAGTTAGATTATGATAATTTTGGTGATGATATGGAGTTGAGAAGAATGATTCACATCACTTTTGGTCAAGGTTTGGAGTTGTGTAGAATGATTCATATTAGTTCAGATCAAGATATAATGTTGAGTTGAGTGAATCAGATCAGTTCAGGTCCATATATAGTTTTGATCTTTTTTACTCTTCCAAATCTTCAATTTTGGCAAATAAAATCAAAAAGTGAAATCAATAGCTTGATATGATCTTTAATTTTCTATTAAAACCAAAATTTGGTTCATGAAACGTGTATACAACCAAACTAATTCACTTCTACAAAATAAGTGACCCCAGCTTGTATACCCATCGAAGTCAAGAGATCTTTGAGTCATATTTTGAGCCTTCTTTTCCCATAAATGCCTCTGTTCTTCAACTTTGAGGTGCCTCAACCTTAGAAGATTGAGTGTCCCTGCTGTAAGGTTTACTGCTTTCATTCAATCTTGCATACACCAAAGAGAAGTCTGCCTCATATACATGCTTCATAATTCACAAATATTTGAATTCACCTAGAAGATAGTATACTGAGAAAAAACAATGTAGTCAAAAAATACGACTTAACATCATTAGAGGATCAAGTTTGTGACTTTGTGTTGTGTGTATTCAGCATGTGAATATCTTCAATCTGGGACTTTGATGTCATTTTTCCCCTTATTTTCCAATTTCAAAATGAACTGGCATGTTGGGGATTTCTTTGGCAAACAAAAACAAGAAAGAAACTAGAAAACAAACACAATCAACGACCAATTCTTCAAGGCAACAGAGGAAGAAAAGTACACCAACCAACATTAATAGCTAAACATATAACTAATCATATTGAAAATGCAAAAACAATAAAACAATCGGGGATTTGGGTGTGCTGCAGCACACACTTGGTTCCTTGCCTGTGACCTAGACCTTAAAGAACAAAGAAGCCTATGGTATCTACTTACGACCCCAACCCCCAACAATGACATGTATCTATGATTAACACAAATGGTATAGGAATTAATTGACTAATTTATTATAGTGACTAAATCTTCTTACCCGATACTCAAAACTGAACGGCTAGAGAAGAAAAAAGAAACCCATAAGTTCTCACAAAAATGTCAAACCCAAAAACCGAAACCCATAAATTTCAAAACTTAAATTTGATTTCTCAAGAATCATCATTCAAAACCCGGATATTTTGAACTCAATTTGATATCAAAAAATCATACCTACTCTTTTGGTGACTGCTAATCCCATTTTTGATGGAACCTAAAGGTTCAAGAGCTGTGACTTCGAAGCGCAGAGCCGTAAATCGACGGCAAAATCATCATCGTCCTCTCTATTCTTGAATACTCGTGTTATGTACCACTGTGTCGAATTGACTCGTTGGAGGAAATCAGAGAAGCAGCGGGGCATCACGTAGTTGAGGAGGGAGAGAGAGATAGATAGAGAGAGAGAGAGAGAATTGAGGGGAGAGAAGAAACCAAGGATAAATTCTCGATGAGAAAAAAATGAATCGTTTGTCCTTCTCAACACTTCTAATGAAATTTAAAAATAAAATTTTAAGAGCCTTTTTAGATAATTACTAATCTTGAAATTAAAATTGTAGAGTTCTTTTTATTTCAACGAAAGTGATGTGGATAAAATGACCTAGGTGACAACGTCTAAGTGGTCTAGCGCACAGGCCACGTGGTGATGTTGCCCCAACTAAGAATTCCTCAGAGATTAATTCCAATAAGCAATTACAGATTAATAACTTCCCTTTTGGTTTGGTCTTAGTCTATTATTCTAGCACTCTAGGCAACTGACATGAACTATATATCACGGTCAAAATCAAAGCGTAGATGAGGGAACCTTACACTGTTTTGTGCCGACCGAATAGACCAATATACAACTTGTATACTATTTTTGCATTTCATGTCTCTATTGTGCAATAGACTTAACAAGAGAAAATGCCATTTAGTATAAATTTTTGGACCACACATCCCATTTCAACAGTTTTTTAAAAACATTGACCATTTTAACTTTTTTGTATATAAAAGTTGTGTTCATTCCAACAAAACTCATAACAACTCTAAACAACCTATAATATTTCAATACTCATTCTACCCCTACTCATTAAAACATACTTAGAGAAAGAAAAATGGAAAAGAGGAGACATAACAGACACCTCACCAGCTCTGGTCACTGCCGGCCAGACTCCGGTCGCCGGAATCTGGAATCAAGTTTATTACCCTCTAATAAACTCTAACTGAATCACTAAACCACATTCCTATTGTCACAACCAACTTTACTACCCCCTAATAAAGTCTCACTGAACTCCTAAACCGCATTCCTATTGCACATCCAACTTTACTACCCTCAAATAAACTCTCACTGAACCCCTAAAACACATTCTTATTGTCACAACCAACTTTACTACCCCCTAATAAACTTTCACTGAAACCCTAAACTACATTTCTATTGTCACATCCAACTTTATTACCCATTAATAAACTCTCACTGAATCCCTAAACGACATTCCTATTGCACAACCAACTTTACTACTCTTAATAAACTCTCACTGAACCCTTAAACTGCATTCCTATTGCACAACCAATTTTACTACCTGTGAGGCCCCGAATGTTTTAACCGTGGTTAAAGGCGAGTTACTGAGGTTTAAGTCGCATTCGGTAACTTCGCGAGTGAACAACCACGTTCATTTTTGAGTTTTTAAAAGTTCTCCAAATACCTGATTTAATGACTCGATGTCATAGTACGTGTCGACACGAGTCTCCAGGTATTTTCGGATTATTTTTCGGAGCTTCGGTTTATTTCCTATGAATTTTTGAAGTTTCTGGTAATTTTTAATTATCTATCCGGTAAAAAGAGTTTTACCATTTTAACTTTTACTTTTTACCTCCTTTAAATCTGGACCGTCAGATCTTTTCAAGATTGAATATCAGCCGTCTAATTTTCTATAAATAGAAGTGAGACTTTTGACCGAAGTCAAAGATCCCACTTCGGTCAACCCGAGCTCCCCGAGCTCCGCCTTTGTCTCCACAGTCCTCCGCCCGGCGCCGGTGACTCCGGCCACCCCAAGCCGGCGGACTACTTCCATTCTCTCCTTCTTCTCTTCCTCTACCTAGCCCAGCCTCCACAACCACCATACACCCACCACAGCCGAAGATCGAGCGAGGGGAAGTCTCGGCTGTTTTCCGGCGAGAACTCGCCGTCCAGGCGGCGATTCGGCGCGTGAAAGGTAATGTTCTTCTTCTCTTCTCTTCCTCTTCCTTTTCCTTACTCTTGATCATTCGATTGGAGCCTTAATCGAAACCTCCTCTTCTCACTGTTTTCACTGTTTTCTGGGTTCCTGGGTTCTTGACTCCGACGAAGGGTTCTTGGACTTCAGGCGACCATTTGGAGCTCAGGTGAAGCTGTTAGGGAGTCTGGATGTATTGCAGCAGCAACTGCTGCTAGGCTGCTCTGGAGGAGTGGGCAACAGCTCGGTCTTGAGGAGGCAGAGCTGCTGGGAGACCGAGATGGGGTGTTGGGAGCACCTGGTGGTGGGCAGGCCGAGTCGGAGTCTCTGCCAGTTGAGGAATTTGGCGAGGAAGGTGCTGGATTTGAGTTAGGAGGTGAGGGACAGATTTCCTGGTTTTTTAAGCTACTGTGTAATTGCTACTGTTTTTGCTGTTGATTTGTTGTTGATCTGGTGTTAATTGCTGTTGTTTTCCTGCATATGTTGTCGAGAACTTGGTGATCGAGAAAACGGGGAAACTCCGGCAAAATTCTGGCAAGTTGACCGGAATCCGGCAAGAGATTCCGGTAACGATTCCGACAATGCAGTTAAAATGGCAGAAAATGCCGAGGAGGTAGTCTTTTGATCCCTTCAAGTATATTGTTTCCGTTTAGTTGAGTTAAAGTGTCGTAATCGGATTTACGTATAAGGAAACGTATAAAAACGGAAACTAACCGTATTTGGGAACCTTCCATTTTGGGAAACCATCTATGTTTGGAAACCTGCTAATTTGGGAAACTTTCCATTTTGGGAAAGTTCCATTTTTCAGAAAAACGGTTTAGTAAAGAAATGAAGTTCAACGAAGTTTGACATTTTTTGGTTAAATTGGTAAAGTGTTAAATTGTTATAGGAAAATGATAACTGAAATTCTGAAAAATGTAAGTTGACCGTGTTAAGTAAAGTTGGTGTTTCACGTAAATCGGTAAATCGACTCTTGGTAAATAAATTGGATGACGTGACATGTTGGGTGTCCATAGTAATTCAACGAATGATTATGTGACACCCTAACGTCAGATTAAAATGGTAAAGGAAAGTTCGGAAGCTAAGTCAGACTTCCGGTAAATTGAGTAAAGAGTCGATAACTGGAAAAACAAGTCAAAAAGGTTAAAGTGCCATAAAAGGGAATTGGTTGGTCAACTTAGTCAATGTGGTCATTCCTGGTCAAACTAGGAATGCTGAGGTCTGTTGACTGTTATTGTATCGTAATTGCTAAGCTACTCTTTTCTGCAGTGATTATTAGACGAGGTAGCTTACGCGGTGATCTCGGTTCACCGAGGCAGCTCCTGGAAGCTTGGAGCTTACGTATGGAACGGCAATTTCAGGTAGGAAATCTGAACCCCCTTGGTAGTGGTTTTGAATATGTATGAGAAAGTGCATGATTTTGTGTATGCTCATGGTCGATGCCTCGGAAAAGTTTTCTGTATATTAAATGATAAATGATTTATGATTGGGCCAAGAAAACCCGAGGCTAGACGTAAAAGATTTTTATACGATGATGACATATGTTGAGCACCGTTGTCCTGATTTCCGGTGCGTGACCTGAGAGTGGCGGGACGGCGGGACCTAGTATTTAGACTACGCTTCCCACGGTGTCGATGACCGTGAACCTCCGGAGGGGCAATGCCTTGTTTATTTAAATTATCCCACTTACGCTCGACTCACACAGAGTTAAGCGAGACGTAAGTGCGGTGTGTTGTTACGTGAGATTTGTTGGGCATTAGCTGTAAATGGACACTCTCGCTACTATTTGTCTTCAGACGCATAGGTAGTTGGCCCCGGTTTGCTGTATAGACAAACCCGGGATTCGGTCACAGAGATTTGTGAAGCCCTGCAGGCTGTATTGATCATCGAGCGCTTTGGGTCCCTGTTTTAGCATACTACACTGTTTTCTCGAAAGATATGAAATGATGTTTTTGTGTGCCAAGGATTTTCTAAATGATTTTATCAAGAGCTCAAATCTATATGTATATATATGATTTTATGGTTTTCAAACCTATCATTGGTGGGCCTATATGTGAGCACGCGAGGACGACGCTCACCCCTACAACATGTTGTTTGCAGGTACTGTGACGGGATAGATAGAGAGAGCTATGTGTGGAGCCTCATCCTTTACTCGATGTTTGGTCCAAGTGTACTTCCTATTCCGGTTTTACCCTTCGAGTCATATACCAGAGCTTTTGACATGTGTAGTAAAGGTGTCATCCCGATTTGTTAACCATGTTTTATATTTTTATTGTTGTCGCTAAAGTTTTTAATTGACCCCTTTATTTTGACCACCTTCCGCGAAATTGAAAAATCTCTGATGAATGTTTTAAGAATTTTATGTGGTGCCACTTAAAGTATTAAAGTTTAAATTTTATTTTACTTACTAAAAAGCTGTCGCATCCCGGGGACTATTCTCGGTCCCGGAACACGACGGTAACCGGCGTAATCCCGATCAGGCGAGTAATCAATACGTCTTTCGACGTATTGATGACCCTCCGGATCGAAACCACAAGGCTATGAATGAAACATACAACACATGAATAATAATATGAATGTCAAATACAGAATGACAAATGATCAGAGTAGCATACAACTGTTTTACACGCGGAAGATAATAGAAAATACCCGAGACTGAAATAGTACATGAAAAAGTCTCGAAACACTGGGCCTGAATAACGTCTCAGAGTATCCAACAGATAACAACAACAAAGATACGGAAATCAAGATACATGAAAACCACACCAGAATGGGAGTCCTCGAAAAGTGAAGTGCACGATAACCGACACTCCGCGGTCTAGTCCAGCTCCTCTAGTGACGGGTGCTGTAGACCTGAAAAGATGTAGAGGTGAGCAACTCGTCCTCGCTAACCCAAATGGGGCCAAAGCCATCCAAGTCGGGGTTTAAAACCCATGAGAAAACATTTCGTATATATGTATATGTACTCGTAAGTACGAAAGAGCATGTGGAAATGTAAATGCACGCTACGCACACAAAGCTCGGTAAAACATGTGACCACATATGAAAGAACTCTCTGGATCTGAGCGGCCGAATCCCGGGTTTGTCTTCACTGCAAACCGGGGCCAACTATCTAAGCGCCCAAGTGCGCAGAATAGTGAGAGCGTCCATTTCCAGCTAACGCCCAACAAATAGCAGGCCACACTTACGTCACGTTTTACTCTGTACGAGACGAGCGTAAGCGGGATAAATGAATAAAATAAACAGGGCATAGCCCCTCAGGAGGTTAACGGTCATCGACACCGTAGGAGTGCTAGAATACTAGGTCCCGTCGCTCTCAGGCCAAGCACCGGAAATCAGGACGACGGTACTACTTTTCGATCCAAAACTCACACACACACACACCAAGTGCTATAAGAAGCATGTGGTAAAGCTTAAAACAATGCATCATTATTTAATACGTAAAAAGTAAAAGAGCCGCCGACCCAAGAGGGTTTCGGCTCACCCATTGGGCGTGCTCCCCCTACCTGGTGTGATGGTACAGCCGGCTGCGCTCCAACTCCTGGTCCTCCTGAAGCCTGCGTAGACGAGCTCCTGAGTCTGTGGGTGAGACAACAGTGATAGTCAGGTATAAGTAATTCGAGGATCTATTATCTACGACTAAGACTTGATAAACACTCTTTGTTTATCTTTCTGACATTAGGGTTTGACACTCCGATTCTCGAACCGGCTAGAAGTCGGGATTATTTCTTATTCAGTACTTACGTCGTTTTTGCCACGTTTACAAGCTAAAAGTCTTTAAAACGTTTAACCGTAGTGTTCGAAAACGTAAAATAGGTGTTCTACGGCATAAGTTAAAAGTCAACTTTGGAATAGTAAAAGTCAACGGTCAACAGTAAAGTCAACCGGTCAAAAAGTCAACCGGTCAAAGTCAAATAGTCAACCGGTCAAAGTCAACCGGTCAAAGTAAACAGTAAAAGTAAAACTGTAACAGTAAAAGTAAATAGTAAAACAGTTACTGTAAATATTTTAAACAGTCAGGGGCAAATTGGTAACTCTGCCCCTGGGTAAAAGTAAAAGTAAAACTGACACGGTAAAAACCAGGGTTTTTACCGTGCCGGTTCCCGACCGGTTTTTCCGCCGGATTTGGCTGGTTTTCCGGCCAAATCGAGCCTCTAGACCTGCAAAACTCACTTCTACACAACTCCAACAACATAACAGGCCAAGATTTGAGAGAAAAGACAAAGATCTATACCCTTGAAGCTTCCCCACTGTTTTTCCGGCGGTTCTCCTCCGGCGGAGCTCCGCTGGTCCTCTCCTCCTTCCTCCTTGCTCCTGGGCGGCTCCTGGTGGCGCCTGGGAGTGCCCTTGCTCCTCAGAAGGCCTGAATCGTTTCGATCCAAGCTGCACAGTGATTTCTGGGTTTCTCTCCTCGGCTGGGCGGCGCTGGCGTCGCTGGTGGCCTGGCTGGAGTCGCCGGAGCTGTGCGAAGCGACTGGTGGCGGCTGTGAGGACTGACGCGCGTCGGGGCGGAGCTGGGTGGCGCTGCTGTGTCGAAGACGAGAAGAGAGAGAAGAGGACTGTCTGTTTCGCTCGAAAAGGAAGGAGCAGAAATAGAAAGTGAAGATAAGGTAAGAGGGAAGAAAAGGAAAAGTGAGGGAAGAGAGTGGGGAGATAGGGTTTTAAAGAGAAATGAATGGCCACGATTCGTCGATCGAATCAACGGCCACGATTCGATCTCAATTCTAAAATAATTTCAAAACCAAAACCATTTTCGAAAATTCATTTCAAATAACCAAACGTTAAATTTAAACGTAAAAGTTGTACGAAAAATACGTGAAGTGCCGGAAAATATTCCGTAAATACTTACACGCATGTGGCGACATGTGTCTTAACGTAAAAAAGTTAGACGAAATGACGACGTACTGAAAAGTAATCGGAATTAAACCCTAAATGTGTCGGAAAATTAAATTAAAATTTCGGGGTCTCACAAAAGCCTACGCCTTTAGGTTAATAAGTTGTTGGCACATCCTTCGGACGTGTTGGCTTCTTATTGGCTTAAATTCGTGGCTACTGTAGTTTCCCCCAGGGGTGCTACACTACCCCTTAATAAACTCCTACTGAACCCCTAAACCGCATTCCTATTGCACAACCAACTTTACTACCTCTTAATAAACTCCCATTGAACCCCTAAACCACATTCCTATTATATATCCAACTTTGCTATCCCTTAATAAAGTTGAAAGATAGAGGGAGATTGCGCTTTGGTGGAAGCGTGTGAGAGCGTCGCCGAATCAGTGGGCGAAGTTAAATTAGCAGAAGTCGAACAGGAGAATTTGGCGTGAGTGAGTACTCACCGAAGTCGGATGATACGTATATCATTCTCTCTAGGAACTTAGGTGGATTCCTTCTCCAACTTGGTCAAGGAAAGACTTTTTTCTACTTAGTTAGGGAAATAGTACTTGGTCAGGGAAGATTTATTTCTACATAGTTAGGGAAATAGTCTCTAGTTAGATAAGGACTAAGAGACTCTAGTCTATAAATAAAGATGTTTAGTTTTGATATAAACATAGAGAGATACTTTTCTCCTATCAGAGTAAAACAAAGCTATTTTTCCTGTTTAGAGTGATATTGTGAGAGAAAGATCATAGTTTGATTCTTTTGCACAATATAGAGTGAAACAGAGCTATTTTTCCTGTTTAGAAATATTGCGAGAGTGAGATTCATTAGTTTGTATGTTGTGCGCAATATTGAATAGAAGATATTTTCTTCACGTTTTGGTTCTTTCCGTCTCATATCTAATAGCTATTTGATTATTCCGTGATCAAATAGTACATTGCTTGGTTATTTGTATCAAGTTGGTATCAGAGCCTAACTTCAATATATCAAGTTTGGTATCAAGAGCTTAGCGATTTTGCAAAGAGGTTCCTGTGTATGGTCCTGACTGGTTCCAAGTACAAAAAAAAACAAGGCGAGGTCCTTGTGTCTTGGGAGCAGTCTAGGAAGACAAGAGAAAAGAAGATGTGTGACAAAAGAATAGACAAAGAAAGACTTGATGCGTTGGAAAAACAGTTGGCGTCGATGTGTACTACTTAAGGAACTAGTCAGTTTCATCAAACTGGAAAAGAAAGTTGACCAGAAGGAAAAGTCGATGAAAAAGACTCCTGATTCAGATGGTGAAGTAGACGATACAAGTTCTTGTGACGAGATAAACGGTACCAGCAAATCTTCGCAATAAGGAGACAAAGATTCTTTTCAGAATCTGATGACTGTAACAAAAAGAGATGGAAAGCAAGATGTGGGAATGTCTAATGGTTCATATGTCGAAAAAGATGAGCATAAGAATGGTAAGTCTAATGGGAAAAAAGGTTTCATTTGTAGTTACTGTAAGGGAACAAGCCATGTAGTGGATAAGTGTTGGATGAAGTATCCTCACCTTAAACCAAGAGGGTTGATGCAGAAGGAGGAGAAAAAGTAAGCAGCCTTTATCGTACAAGGGTCACAGGAAGTACCAGGTATGACCGAACCAAACCCCAGACTTAATATTCTGGCAAGGAACCAGCCGGTGGCGGATGAAGTAGACCCCAGGGAATAACTCTTTGTTGTCAAGTTACAAGTGAATACTAGTTTGGTTGATGTCATTGTCGATTCGGGAAGTCAGAATAATCTTATCTCGGAAGCCTTGGTAAAAAAAAACTGGGTCTCAAGACAGTCAAGCATCCGAAGCCATATCCATTGGGATGGATTCAAAAAGATGCTGGGTTAAGTGTAACCAACCAATGCACATTCAAGTTTGCTCTACACGAGATCTACATTGATGAAGTAACATGTGATGTGGTTCCATTGGATGTTTGTCAGGTTATTCTGGGCAACCCTTAATTGTGGGATACGTATGCTATCTATGATAGGAGAGCTCAGCAGTATACATTAACGAAGGATGGGCAACAATTTATTATTCAAGCAGTTTCCCTTCCAGCAGAAACTAGTTTGGCAGCAACGACTCAGGCTAAAAGATTAGTTAATACTTGTAGGAAGTTTGTATTGTTGACACGTCAACGCAAAGGCTACTCAAGTCAAGAGGTTGAGAAATTGAAGAAGTCACGAGCAAAGTACAAGCCCAGGTATGATAGACATCAAGTACCTTGTAACATTGGTGTTGGCAACCTAGTATGGTTGAGGTTGAGTAAAGAGCGCATCAAGGATGATCTATTGCTAGAAGGTTGCATTTTGGTAGTTGCGTTAGGTAGCACTCGGTAGCTGCACGCTCGGCAGCAGTGCATAGCGGCCAGCAACTAGGCTTGTGGTGTCGACAGCCAGGTGCACACATGTTTTAGGGTTTTCAAAATAACCTGCATATATTACAAATCCAAACATAGAATGGTGGGAGAAGAAGGGAGGAACCGATTTTATCCTCTCCGAGGTTATTGAAACTTTGAAATAACTCAAAATATAAAGCTTACTTGCTAGTATGCCATATAGACTGCATTTATATAAGCTGCTACATGTTTTCAT
Source organism: Comarum palustre (assembly GCA_951800085.1). Taxonomy (NCBI): domain Eukaryota; kingdom Viridiplantae; phylum Streptophyta; class Magnoliopsida; order Rosales; family Rosaceae; genus Comarum; species Comarum palustre. The sequence continues at coordinate 4,694,161 of OX637587.1, forward strand.
GCTCAAGACCATGCACGTTCGACGATCGTTCGCGTAATTTCATTTTGAATCGTCACGCGGGGATACCATGAAAAAAATAAATGATATGGTTAGTTAAATTTACCGTAAAACAGTGGTAAAAACATTGAAAAATATCAACTATATGAATGATTTAATGAAAAACAAGGAATACAATCCGTTTTACATAAGCAGGGTGAGTAGGTGCACAGGGGTGCAGAAGGGTGTGCGGGAATGTGCACAGGGGTGCATAGTGGTGATGTGCAGTGGTGCGCGGTGGCAGTGCACATGGGTGCTCGCGGTTGTGTGCAAGGGTGAGCATCAGTGCACAAGGGGTGCGCACGTGTCACGCCCTTGCACCCCGGGCCTGACGTCGGCTTGATTTTCACCCTCTATCGTCATTTTTCGAGATGCGACTTAGTGTTACAAAGCGAAATGTAAATAAAAGTAATCTTTCTAGGCTCTTGACTCTATGCTTGTCGTCCACCACGTTCCTGACTTGGTCAAATCTAATTAAATAATTTTCTGCAAAAAAAATATTTGAAATGGGTGGGTGAGCAAAACCACGCGCTCATTGAGTAGAACAATGTAATATGCCCGTAAAGCTATGTCGTTTTCACACACACTATAAAATAATATATATCATATACACAACACAATTCAATCAATTCATCGTATCTCATCCTCCTTTCTTATTGGTTATCATTCAATTTAGTCCACCACGGGAACCTAATAACCATCGTGTCCTATATAACCGTGTGCCACATCCTTACTTCAGAATAACCAATCAAGAAGTTTACATGTTCCACTAATCAAATAATAACTACAAACATATTATAATAATATAAAATTCCACACATTTAGTAAATATCAACATGTTTTACTATAAAATAGAGAGATATTTATAAAAATATTAAAATCATGCTTCTTGACTATTTTAAAACATATGAGAATATTTTAAACATATTGCAAGAATTCACTCACCTAGGATATCAATCGTAAATAGAGCCTCCTAAAGGGGCCATTAAAAAAATATTACGACTACAATCCAAACCTCAACGGTTGGAAAGAGGGCATCGATACGAACTCATAGCCTATCACGGAATTAAAATTGGACTTGCGGATCAAAAGTTATGATCCGCTGAAGTGTAATCATAACTTTAGAGAGAGAAACAACATAAACTAGAGAGAAAATTATGGTGAGAAACTGATCGAGGCAGCCTATTTATAGGTGCTGATAACCAACATAATGGGTAGGATCGAAATGATTGGTCCAATGAAAAAATGACAGCTGTCACAGCGAAAGAGATTTCTGAAAATTAAACATTGGTTGCGCCACATGTCATTGTGTGATTCATTCTCATCTGCCAGATGTCACCATGCAGAGAAAAAATGTCAGCATGGGGGTTGCTGCTTTGTAGGGCCCAAGTTAGCCAAAAGACCAATCAATTACCGCCACGTTACCAAATCAAGTAAAACAAAGAAATTTTCAACGAATTTTTAAAAAATCATTAAAAATAGTTTAGGAATCCGAAAAATTAACCAAAAAATACCAAGAACTCGTGGCGACGTCTACTTTCTATTTCTAAGAAGAAAAATAAATTTTGAGAAATTTAAAAATTCAGGATGTTACAGCGCGTCAGTGCACAGGGGTGTGCATCGGGTTGGGGCTGCTGCTAGGAGCGGCCACTAGGAGGTTGCCATGGGTGGCCGACAAAGCAGAGGAGGCAGCCTAGGGGTCAGCCTATTTGCTCTTGGGTTAGAGTTAAGTAGTGATAACTTTTTGTAGGAAATATGAGGAAATGAGTCAAGTTCTTTATCTCTGAGTTGCATATAATTCATCAAATGAGAGACCCCTTATAGAGAGGTTTACATGGAGCCTAATATGGAAGTGTTCTAAATGTACTATGTGTAGTATAATGAAATATATATATATGGAATGTAGTACAAGTTTTCTATTACAACTAAAGTCCATGGGCTAAGCTCATATATAAGGCATGGACCAAGACAAACAAACATCTTATAACATCGATGTTTTTTTGTGATAATAAAGCTGCTGTTGAAATTGCTCATAATCCAGTTCAACATGACAGAACAAAACATGTGAAGATTGATAGACTTTTCATTAAGGAGACGTTGGTTCGACAAATCATAGTGTTCCTGTTTGTATCTATGGAGGAGCAGTTGGCAAACGTTCTTACAAAAACAGTCTCTAATAAGACGTTTCATGACTCACTTGACAAGTTGAACATTGTTGATCTGTATGCACTAACTTGAGAGAGTGTTGGCGAGTCATACCATATATTATTTGGATCATGATTATTTTGTAATATTCTCTTCTAATTAGTTTATATTAGGAATATTGTGTACCTTATATACATACTCTATTATCAGAGAAAGTGTAAACACACAATTTCAGAATTAATAGTCAATTGGTTCTTTCCTACTAGATGAAGGGATTACCATGAGGATCTACGGTGGTGAATACCAATGTGGCAACATGTCTAACCAACCCATCAAAGTTAAGTTTGATGGTCAGGAGCTTCCAAGAGATGTGAGTCATGTGTCACGACCTTGAGTCTGGGCACAACAACGTTTGCCTGGTAATATCACTAATATGAAACAGCAGTGACAAAAGTCTAGTAAGTACAATGAGGTCGAGAAAAATGGCTTACTAGGCTGTCTGAAAATTGGATGATTGCGAGAATGCACTGGAGCGGCTAGTTAAGAAAACCATTTTGTTTACTGACTCGATCAATTGCTGTCGAGGGACCCTAACACAGTCACACTAGACTCATCTTATATTCTTATATATGTAACTAGCACATACTGCACGGACTATTTATATTCCGTTGCCAACCCCCTACGTGTTTATCCCATCAAAGAGATCAATGCAGGTCAGAATCTAGTGTTTTTTGGTCAATGTATTGGAAATTTACGTTGATGAAGTAAAATGGATCAGCTCGCTAGAGAGGAGACGTAAAGAGACTTCACAGACAGCTCGATCCGAATTTCAAACTATGAAAATCATCAAGATATCATTGCCTCGCTAGCTAGCTTTGGTAAAAGATGTTCACATTAAAGGAAAATTCTGTTATACATACATGTACAGTATGCAATACATACCTGTATAGTATTTAAAGAAAAATTATGTGTTTATCTCAAAATTATGTTATACATATATACAATTGCATACCTGTATAGTATTGCATACCTGTATAGTTACATATCTGTATAATATTTAAATCAGTTGACCAATTTAACGGTTCACAACAGATCTACATCTATATAACAGACAAACTCCACATTAAATTGTTGTATATATACTACTGACCAGGCTTCTATCTACCTACATGTCCATCCCCGCTTCAATAGTCGCAACTCTTTTGATTCTAATACCTAGGTAGATCTTTGACTCAATCAACCATCTCCTCTTATAATGCTGCTGCAAAGTGATAGATACGTTCGAAACCTAAAGAAGTGGAATCTGGGGGAGCACCATGCAACCGACCATATATAGGAACAGCTGGCTATTGCGGTATTGGCAGTGAAGCGCAAGCAACATGAATCCAAAGACCTGGCTAGCTTGACCCTTTGGCTTTCTTCATCGATCAAGATAAGGCTTCAAAAGTCTGTGATACCAAACTCATATAAAGGGGATTTATGCACTTACCAAATTAAGCAACCAAACGCCTTAACATCTAGATGCCAGTACTGTATGTGCATGTGGCATGAGTCTATTGGTTTCTGTTAGTTCACTATTTCACATCAAGAATTTGAAGGAAAATGCAAGCTTTGAAGGCCACTCTGGAATTGTAAAACTTGCACAACAAAAGAAAAACAAAAATATTCTTAGTTCTCCAAGTATATCGACAAGTACAAAACAACCATACACAGTAATGCCAATTCTTATTTGATTAATAGAGATGCCCCAAATTCCTATGTTTCAATCTAATAATAATATATGCGAGGTCCTTAGCTAAGGTCAAGGACTCGGTTTAACCAAATAAAAAGAGATGCCCCAAACTTTATGGAATTATTCGTCTTTTTCTGTTTATTTCCAAAAAAACCTATATATATATCCCGAAACTAATAAACAATATTATTCTATAGGAAGAGAATTCGTGGGCGAAATCCAAACCCACTAACTGGCGACAAAATGGACAAAGAGCATGTTCCTTTTTGTCTATAAATATGAATATGAAGCTCCACATGCCAAGGTCATATCCTCACCCTTGCTTCTCTTTTAAGTTGTAACCCAGGCTCTGCTTGGAAACAGAGACCAAGCTTCTCTGCTTCTCTCTGTTTCTTCTTCCCTTTGCTAGCCTGAGTCACTCAAATCCTTGTTCTGCTTTCCTCTGTCTCTTCTTCACTTCGTTCAGAGTGTTCCCTCATTTCAAATCCTTGTTCAGCAACTTCATACAGATTTTATCTTAATATCTTCTGCTTCTTCTCTGCACTTTCTTACTCTGTTCGCTCTCTGTTTTCTTCTCACACCTATACCATGGTTGCTACTTGTCCAACACCCCAAAACAAGAAAAACACTCGTCTCCCACCACCAAAGAGGGGAGAAATCAAGGCTCGAATCTTCAGAAACTTTGTCAAAGCTGTGGCCTCCATGGTCAAAGCTGGAGTTCAGGGGAAAAAGATGGCAACTGGTGGAGGCTCTGCCGCTCCAACACAACCAGCCAGCGGGAACAACTCCTATGCCATCGCCAATGTTTGATAGACATGGGTCACCCACCATGTCAAAACACTCCACTCTAGTTATATATATATATTGAAGCTCTTGAATTCTGCAATTTTCAGCCAGACCTTCAACTTCAGCTGTGTTTTCATGTAGGTGTCTAGTAAGTGTGTTTATTTTGTTTTTGGATGTAGCAATCAAATAAGGGTGTTGATTATGTCCCTGCAAAGCACAATTTTTGGGGCGTTTTGCAGAATAGTAGCCCAATATAAGCTTATCTGATATGTCAGTGTCTTATAGCCTTATAGGTATTTTGATCTTCCTATTATTCTCAGTTTTAGAGACGAATCACGTTAGGAAGAGGCAGTTTGTGTACGCTTGGGTTCTGGGTTTTGTATGTCGCCTTTTTTGTTTTGTTTTGTTTTGTTTTGAAGAATGTATGTTGGGTTATCTCCTTTTTCGTTTATAAAGTGAATGTTGTACTCTTTTGTTTCTTTTTATCATAAATTTATAATTATCTCATTTTTTTAATAATTAATGCTATTTTTTATTTATGATCTTTAAGAAGCGACGTGAATATTGAATATTTGTTCCGATAAAAACCAATTGAATATTTGTTTTATTATTATCAAATTTATAGTCAAATACTAGAAGAATCTTACCAACTTCAACAATGTTAGCTTTATTTAAGTCAAATTTAAGCTAAAATAACTAAAAAGTATTTTAGATAGCTTTTTTGACACAATGTTTGCATTAATACTCTCTATTTTAGCTAGCATTACATCAATATTATTCTTTAAACAAATATTAGATATTTTAAATATATTTATATATCACCTCAAATATCTTAAAATAAATGTATTAAATTATAGCTAGCCTCATATAAGTCATTTTGCTAGCTAAATATAGCTAGCAAGATAGCTCAAAGTTAAAATAGTTTAGGTTTGACTAGTCTATTGGAGCTCTAAGAGCAACTTTATCAGACTCTCTATTTTAGCTTTTAGTTATTTTGGAGAGCGTGTTTAGTTTTTTTAATGTTTTCGGAGCTCCAACAGACTAGCCAAATTTAAAATATTTTAACTTTCAGCTATCTCGCTAGCGAGATGACTCAAGTAAGGCTAGCTATAATTTAATACATTCTTTTTAAGATAGTTTACTTGATATATAAATACATTTAAACTATTTAATATTTATTTAAGGAATAATATTGATGTAATTCTAGTTATAATAAAGAGCACTGATGCGTGCATATTTCTAAACGGGCTAGCTAAAATAACATTTTAGCTATTTTAAGTTAAATTTGACTTACAAATGGCTAGCGTTGTTGAAGTTGCTCTAAAAACATCAAAAAAGGCTAAACACGCTCTCTATAATAGCTAAAAGCTAAAATAGAGAATCTGATAAACTTGCTCTTACATGTTAGGTGCCACTTTCAGCATAACATACTTCTCATAGACCAATGTGACTGGATACTCTTTTATCTATTTTTCAATACTTTGCAAATAACTTATCTGCTGAAATCTTACATAAGCAACCGATTATTCAAAATATAGAATTTGTTTCCATATCTTATTTGAAATTGTTATGTTAAATTTATTCCCATATCTCAACTAAATTGTTCCCATGATCAAATAGCTATAAGTTTGAAATGATAGGATAACATAAGAAAATCAACAATTTTCACAAAAGAACCTTCAATTGAAACTCAATCAGCTATCTACTCTTATTTACCACTCCTTAAATAAATGAAGATATGATTTTCTAGTTGGTCGTTGCAATCATTTTTTTAATTTTTTTAATTAATAACTCACACTCTATATATATTCGTGAGGTTTGAACCTGTCACATCAAAGTTATCGGGTAAACACCTTAACCAATCAAGTCAAATCCTATCAACGAGTCGTTGCAATCATATCCAATCACATATTATGAGAGGAGTTCTCAGGTTGTGTGAACTTATGAGAAGTAATCATGTGAGTCGATGCCCCAAACTTTATGATCGAATGGATAGATCGATAGAGCACCGGCCGACCATCCACTACCTGACCCTATTGTGAGAATTAGAGACACATATGAGTGCTTAGGCAAGCAATGAGCTGTGATATGGATTAGGCTCTGCATAAGCAAGCACTATGTATCAAATGCATTGTACAATTTTGGACACTAGTCTTACACCTTCGCATCAATGGCTTTAAATTTGTTATCTATTGCGAGAAGAAAAGTGGATGAAACTACGACGAAAAACTTCGAAAGCAAGAAATCCAAGACGCCAGAGCTTATCTCCACAGAGAAAAAGGTACAGACAACAACACCAAAAGTCCATCATGTTCAAACCGATGGTCTATTCATTGAGTACAAATTTTTGATATCCTAAAAAGATCTTAATATGTGTAGATCTGCGCCTCCCATAAACTTGAGCAAAAGACTTCCGTTACAGGAAAATTGATACAGCCCCTACAAGAACAAGGAGCAATTTCCCAAATCTTTTATGAACGTGACAAATTCAAATTCTAAACTTCATTAATCCTCTCACTTGCTACAAGGTCCTAAAATCCTCATGTTATATCTTTAAATTGCAGCCAAACCTTGTAAAATGCATGCGTGCCCTATGTTCAACTTAAAGCGACCACACCTTGTCACCGATCGGATCCTTCTACTTCCGGTTCGTAAAATGTGAAAATAGATTATACATCATGAGCTTTGCTAGCCTTGACTGACACACTGAAAGACGTTGTGGGCACATTTATGTGACTAAGAGTAAGATTTACCTTTTTTTCCTCTATGGTGAACTCAAACTAATGAGTTGTTTTTGAAGAGAAATTTAAAAGGAGATTAATAAAAGAAAATGAAAAACCTTTTGTTGATATCATGTTTGTTTTAGTTTGTTGTGGTTTACTAGTTGTACAAAAGAAGAATCGTAATTTATAATAAAGAAATAATCATTTTGAAGTGATGAAGTCACTTTATTGTGTTAGTTTGTTGACGTGTGTTGTGGAAAAGTGAAGAGAGGTGCATAAATATAATACAATCTAGTTGTCTAATTTACATATCAAAAATACGTAGGGAAACCTTTTGATTTTGACTAGTCTCAAAGTGATTGATATCAGAACGCTTCTGTACCAAATATGAAAATTACACATCTTGTGTCATCCCGACACCGAATTCAACAACAACGACTATATAGAGATATGTCAAATCATGTATTGTCTTATAATGATCTCCGCTTTCAATAAATCAAAGTCACTGGATGTTTATTTATTTATCTCATAATACTTTTTAAAGAACTTACCTGATATCTAAACTAAGTGGTGAATTGCCCAAAATATATAATTTGTTTTCATATCTTATATTTGAAAGTATTATGGTTAGTTTACTCCCACATCTCAACTGAATTGTTCCCATGATCAAATAACTATACAAGTCTGAAATGACAGGATAACATACAAAATGAACAATTTTCACAAAAGAAACATTCGATTGAAACTCAGTGAGCAATACATTCTTATTTACCACTCCACAAATGAGTGAAGTTATGAAGACATATTTTTCTGGTTGGTCGTTGCAATCAATGTCCAATCACATGTTATGAGACGGGAAGTTCTCACAAAGGTGGTGTGAAAATAGGACAAACATGTTCCTAATGGGGTGATAAAATTAATCTTATTATGTAGCATTTTCTTTTTAATTTTTGAAAAATTCTACTACGTAACATCAACTTTATGCTAGCATAAGTCTTTCTCACTTCTTATTTCCTCAAAACTGATCTGGTGCAAAATTATGCAAATTCAGTTTACCGGCCCAATAAGAAAAATAACTTTTACGACCAATTATTACTGACCACATCTTTCAAAGGTGGATACTTACTAGCTTTGTTTTAGAAAAAAAAAGACTTTATTTAGATAGAAAAGGATTACAAAGAATGAGAAATGTGAGTGGTGGTAGTAGCTTCCCCACTCTCTTTCCTACTACTCTTAACTGAAGTAACGGGCCAATCAGGCCTTTCAGGATCAGGTGCTTTGAAACTTAATTGTGAAGCTGCAGTTTCTAGAGATGGATTGAATGTTGCGGTTGGTGCAATTATCAGGAATAGTACGGGAAGTCTGATGATGGCAGTGGGGGAAAAAGTACAGGGTTGCCTTCGGGTCTGTGCAGCTGAACTCAAGGATATCTTGTTGGGGTTGGAAACCGCATTGCAAAGGGAATGAAGAGTGGATAATGTGATTGTCTAGAGGCAGTAAACTTGGTTAATGGGGCAGAGGACTGCTATGTAGAGGAAGAAATTTTGGTTGAGAAAATCAGGTTGAGGTTAGCTTTATCTGGGGTGCTGGTATTTGTCACATTCCAAGAAGTGTGAATGCAGCAGCTCATGAAGTGGCACATCGTGTAGCCCGAGTGGAGGGGCGTGCTATGTGGTTAGGGGATACTTACTAGCTTATATTCAACCTATAATTGGTGAAACCATATAGCTAGGTGGTACACTAAACATGATTCATTTCATTAAGAAATTCTTCATCCCGTCCCATTCTGAAATTCTTCATCCCATCATAGGTCTCACCAGATCGCCAATTTTTTGACACAATGTAATCAAACTACCATCTTCCCATCACTAGTGGTAACCAGGAACGACAAGCTTTGGCCTTGTAACCTGTTTCCGATCTGCCAAATTTGGCCCTGAATTCGTGTCATCTGAAGCCAACCGGAACTAGTAGAACCCTTAGTTTTTACATCAGAAACATCACCAGCTCCCGCGACATTGTACAGTAACACACTCATCACACTAGAGTCCCCCTTCACTATTTGGAACTTAACCCCTCCGGCATTACCACACGGTACTCTGCGATATATAACTGGTACCATCGGAGTTTTTTCTTCTGCGATTTTTGAGAACGCAGGAAGGGACAACCTTAAGTGTTTCGATGGTGGGATGCACCAGTTGTTGGTGCCTTCTGAAGTCTTGGTATAATTTGATGGGCAAAAATTGGTTGCTGTAACTAATTAAAACAGCAACAGCATTGGGTAAGCACCCTTTTGGATCATCCACACATATGAGGGCGTAATAAGCGTCACAAGCAAGGCCGTCGTTAAAGAGTGCTGTGCAGAGAGCTGTCGTCTCCAAGCCATAGCCTTGTTTTTTCAGATCACCGTATCCACAAGCCCCCTGTCAAATTATAATCACAAAGTTAAAATCTGTCATTTGACTTTAACCGGCTAACTAAAAAACATACTATGATTCATGAACTGCAGTACTTACTGTTGGTTCCTCTGCCACGCATGTCGCCGTAGAACGACGCAGTTGCACCAGTAAACGAAGTAGTCATGTTATCACCGCGCACTTCCTGAGCGAAAAGAGAGATGAACAGCGACGCTGCTGCAAGCAAATACTTCAACATAGCCATGTCTGTTTGATAATGAGAGAAACTGGAATGGTGTCTGCTCTTACAGATGCTGTTTTATATAGGCGTAAACGGAATCATAAGACAATGTACTATGATTTGATAGCCATGGCATCAAAGATCAAAGATTTGAGCTAGGACTTGTAATTAAGCAACGAAGAAGAGAAATGAGAGATACAACCAAAGAATTAGAGAAGCTTTGATTGAAAGTAACGTGGCTTTCTTAGACCATCTCCAACAGCTTTCTCAAATTCTTGGTTTTCCCAAATTTGGGGAAGATTTTGGGTGTTTTTCCCCAACAGATTCTCTATAATTTTCTCCAAAATGGGGAATGTGAGGAGAGAGAAAACCAAATTCCCTATATTTGCAGCAAACTCTAAAATTTGAAGGAAGGATTTGGGGAATGAACATAAAATCTCCAAAATAGAGAATCTGTTGGAGTTGGAGAAGAAAAATTGCTTGAAGCATTGCCTTTTGCTTCCCCATTATAGAGAAATTATGGGGAAGCTCTTGGAGATGGTCTTACATCACACAATTATTTGCTAACTATTTATACAGAGAGATTAGAGGATAAGATAACAAAATTTTACAACCGTAAACCACACAAAAGCTACCACGTGTCAAGCTCTTTCCGTTAATAGATTTAACAGAATCGCTAACACCATCTCACAAGCTCAACTAGGGTGACTAGTCTGAGATTGGTACAATGAGTTTTAAAGACTGCGGAAGCTAGCCCCTTAGTTAAAATGTCAGCAGTCTGATCAGTAGTATGAACATATTACAGACACAGGTCATTGTGTTGGACTCTTTCATGAACAAAATGGAAGTCATTATCCAAGTGCTTGATCTTTGAATGGAACACTGGATTGGAAGCAAGTGCTAAAGCAGATAAGTTGTCACATTTAAGATGAGGAGCTTTAGGAATCTGAATTTTCAAGTCACACAACAAATGTCTGATCCAACTTATTTCAGCTGCAGTATTGGCTAAACTTCTGTACTCAGACTCAGTAGAGCTGCGAGAAACTGTACCTTGCTTCTTAGATTGCCATGAGACTGGACATAAACCAAGATAAACAACAAAACCAGTAGATGAACGCTTCTAAATCACTTCTCCTGCCAATCAGCATCACAATATGCCTTAATTATTACAACATTTTTCAAGGCATTTGTAGAACTATAGACTATTCCTTTATGAAGAGTAACTTGCAAATACCTCAGGATTCTTTTCACAAGAGCATAATGTATATCAGTATGATTTGTCATGAATTGACACACAGTATTAACAAAATAGGCAATATCCGGACGAGTAAAAGTCAAATACTATAATGCACCTATAATGCTTCTATGATCTTTTAGTGGAATACCTTGATTCTTGGTCATTTAATAATGTGGAAGACAATGAGAACTACAAGCGTTGATGGATTCCATACCTGTTTTCACAAGTAAATCCTTCGCATATTTGGTTTGACTAACCAAAATTCCTTTCTTCACTTTTTGTACTTCCAAGCCAAGGAAGTATGTCAAATCACCAAGATCTTTCAAGTCAAACACCTGACTTAATTCATGAATAACAGCAGGTATTCCTGCAGTATTTGAACCAGTGATCACAATATCATCAACATGCAATAACAATGCAATCATGCCAGCTGATGTGTGTCTGATAAAAAGACTGGGATCTGAATGTGAAAAGGTGAATCCTAGACTTGGTAAGAAACTGGTGAACTTTTCATTCCAAGCTCTAGGAGCTTGTTTCAATCCATAAAGAGATTTTTTTGAGCAAACATACATAATCTGGATGATCTAAATCAATAAATCTTTGATGCCCCATGTAAAAAGGCATTCTTAACATCTAATTGCCTTAATTCCCATCCATTCATAGCAACCAGAGCAAGAATTACTCTCACAGTACTATGTCTGACTACAAGACTAAATGTTTCATCATAGTCCAACCCTTTAGCTTGACTATATCCTTATGCCACTAATCTAGCTTTGTACCTTGAGATTGAACCATCAGGATTTTTCTTTATTTTATATATTCATTTACATCCTACAATGTTCTTATTCTTTAGACAAGGAACAAGAGACCATGTACCTTGTTTTTCCAAAGCTTGAATCTCATCCAACTTTGCCTGATCCCATTCAGTTTTACCTGATGCCCCTCTGAAAGATTTTGGCTCAACAACATCACTGATATCTGAAATAGTTGTAAACCCACTGAAGAAAGGAAATTCAGTGTAAAGTTTTTGTTGTGCAACTGCAAAAAAGCAATAAAAATCTTCAAAAGTTTTCTACTTAACAATGTCATTTTTAGCTCTAGTCATCATGGAATGGTCATTATAATTCTGATTAACAATAAAATCAAGTTCCTCAGGGAGATTGACATCATGACCAAAATTTCCACCAAACTGTAACACATTTACCTCACTATCACCTAGAGCATTGAGAAAATCATTTGTACCATTATTCCTTGTACCTGCAATCTCAGAAGGAGGAATATCTGCTGGAGAAATACTTGCATTATTTTCATCATCATCATTACTTGAATTGCCAGCTTCATATATACCAGTATCATCACCTGAACTGCTAGCTCAACTACCACAACTTGCCAACAATATTTGATCAGGCAAATTTACATTTTCTGCATCAGAACTTCTATTCACATTTTTATTTACAGCATTAAACTTTCCATTCACATCGTCATTTGCAACATCAGAATTTCCATCCACATTTTCAATATCACCATTTCCAATATTTCTTGTAATACCCCTGATGACCATAGTGTGACCGCCACTATGGGAATTACAAGGAGAATGAAGGATAGGCATCCAGCAAGGAGGAGTAGTGAGTGGAACAGAAGACGAAAAGAAAGAAATAGGATCAACACAAGAGGACACAGGAGGAGGGGACAAAAGAAAAGGAAAAATTGACTCATCATGAAAAACATGTCTGGATATCCAGAGTTTGTGTTTTGAAATTTTGTAACAAAAGACCCCATTATAACCTAAAGCATATCCAAGAAATACACATTGAGTAGTTCTAGGATCTAACTTATCATGAGTGTACGGTCTGAGATAAGGATAACAGGAAGAACCAAAAATTTTAAGGTCAAAAATATCAGGAGGTTTATGAAACAAGAGCTCATAAGGAGATATCATGTGGATACACTTGCTAGGCATCCTATTGATAAGATAACAAGAATGTGCAACACTGAAACCAAAAACAATTCGGAATGCCAGCAGTGGAAAGTAAAGAATAGGCAGTTTCTACAATGTGCCTATTCTTTCTTTCAGCAATACCGTTTTGCTGAGGAGTATAAGGACATGTGATCTGATGAACAATCCCTTTAGAAGAGAGGAAATTTTGAAAAGCTTTACTATTGAATTCACCACCTCATCAGTTTGAAACTGTTTGATACTAGAACCAAATTGATTTTCAACAATAAAACAAAAATGCACAAACTTGGCAAGAACATCTGATTTACTGATAAGTGGAAAAATCCACACAAACTTTGTACAATCATCTATGAAAGTAACATGGTATCTATATCCCTCAATAAACAGACATGGAGCAGGACCCCAGACATCAAAATGCATCTTATAAAAGGGCATTGATGCTTATTTTGAGAATAAAGAAAAGGAATTCGATGCATCTTGCCTTCTAAACAATGGGAACAAAGTGAATTTTTTATTGAACCAGACAAGTTTATTTGACAACTAGACAATATTTTAGACATGACAGGAGGAGAAGAATGACCTAAACGTTAATGCCAAATTGGATAGGATGTGGAAGAGCTGAGAAGAGTGCTATAAGAAAGCTGGGGAAAGCATGAAACTGGTGGAGATTTGAACGTGAAAAGTCCATCTTCGCTACTCTTTCCTTGATATAGAACTGTTTTTGATGCCTTGTCCTGCACAACAATGTTATTCTCATCAAGTGTTATGAAACAGCTATTATCTCTACACAATTTTGGAAAGGAGAGCAAATTCATAGCTAAATCTGGAACATGAAGCACCAAGTCCAATTTCAAAATATGACCAGCAGGTTTAATATAACCAGACCCAGTATGAGCAATATTCAGACCTGTACCATTACCAATAGTAATCTTGTTATCGAAAGAATATGGTTGAGCAATGGTCAGGTTTCTTAGTTCTGAAGTCATATGATGAGTGACACCTGAGTCTCCTATCCATACTTCAGGCTGAATCTGAGACCCATTTGAAGAAGAAGCTCCACTGCTTGGATTAAAACCACCAGAAAAACTTGAACCAGATGTTGAATGTGAAATCACATATCCACCTTGAGACTGTTGTGACTGAGGAAACACATGATTTGAACCACCTAAAGTCTGAGTTGCAGTCAAAGTAGTAAGAGAAGTACTACCAACAGAAACTTAAATATAGAACAACTTCTCAAAACTCCAACACAACCAACAGATTTCTCAATTTTCCTTAACCTTGAACTCTGCCTTAGAGTCTTAGTTTTAGAACAGCTTCTCAAAACCTCAATACTATCAACAAATTTCTCAAAATAAGCTTTCTTTTCAACATCTAATTCTCAGATAATCTCTTCACTACTCGTAAATTCTCCACAGCTCATACTCAAACTATAATAACTCAAATTTTTCTCAGATGACACAGTATTTCTGCTCACTTTTTGCTCAAATCACAGCTCAATTTTTTTCTTTCTCAAATCTCACAGTATTTTTGCTCACTTTTACTCATATCACAGCTCAATTTTACTCATTTTTTTCCTTCACTTACAAATCTCAACTAAAAAACAGATCTACTCAAATCACAGTAACCAAACATAAAATTCTCAACTTCAAAAATAAATGGTACTACATAGCACCTGTTTTAGCTCTCAACCTCACTAGCTGGTGTTATTGTGGGTTCTCATTTTTGAGGTCTCAAAATAGGAATTAACTTCTCTGCTTGAATTTTTGTGGTTTGGATTTGTTTTGATAACTTAAAATCATTGGATTAAATACAATATGGTCCCGTGTTCGGATGGGTAATTATGTGTTTTATGGTTTGGATTCGGAAATTTGTTTGGGTTATGTGGTATATACTTTGATTGTTACCCATCATTGAGATATGTGGATTGGATTTGAAAAATATGATTAGGTTCTGTAGGTATAGCTTGGTTATGTGGTTTTTCTTTCTGGATATCACGTCATGTGGCACTACATTTCCCATGACAAAGGATATGAAGAACAAGAAAAATCACATCACAGTCTCTAGTTTGTTGAATGAAGTAGAATGTGGGTTTGAGAGAATTGGGGGGATAGTTGGGACTTGGAGAAGTTGTGCGTGGATGAATCTTGATAAAGTCTGTGCTACAACTGATAACCTGTAGTTTATCAAGAGGGTGTAATGATTGTTCTATCCTAGTACTGCCTCTCCAAACATGGATTAAGTTAGTCTTAAATAAGCCTACCCAAAAGAAAGTAGGACAAATTTTAAGAATATGGAGGCCCAGAATTGTTATGGGTACAAAACATGCACTATTTATTCTCAGGTAACTTGAGAACTTAAAAAGATTGATGACTCAGAAAAGCAATCCTCTTTAGTTTCTTATCACATTTTTGGCGCGAAAGTGGTTCTATCTCATACGCATGTTCTACAAGTGTTTGATATGACTCGTTCATGCATGGATGACAGATAGAGGCTAGGCTGTGGCCCTTAATGGTGTATGGGAACTCAGACGGTTGTTGAGAGCTAGGCCTCATTATGGACCGGGTCTAAATTTTAGGGCTTAAGATAGAATCAGGTAGGATTTTGATTTAGTCAACAAAACTTAAGATCATGTAAGGTAGAGCTGATGCTTGATTTTGTAAATTCTTACCCGCCCTAAAGACCTATTTTATTAGGGCGAAAAGGGTTGGATAGGGCTAAAATGGGCTAATTTTTTTTCTCACAATGTATTTCAATGATTATATCACTTATATGTAATATATTTTA
The DNA here is from genome assembly GCA_951800085.1 of Comarum palustre. Taxonomy (NCBI): domain Eukaryota; kingdom Viridiplantae; phylum Streptophyta; class Magnoliopsida; order Rosales; family Rosaceae; genus Comarum; species Comarum palustre. The sequence goes on from OX637587.1 coordinate 4,710,198, forward strand.
TTTTTAGTCATATTCAACATACGTAGATATGCATTATACTTAACTTATGACATGTATCTATAACTTATTAGGACGGATTTTAAGACAGACTAAGGCCAAAAAGCCAAATGATGAGGCTAATGAGAGCAATTCAACTTTCTGGTAATTGTGATTAGGGCATGACTGTAGATTCTGCAATTGTGTGATGATGTATGATGCGTTATCACATGTTTGTAGCAAGGGCATGTGTTCATACAAGGTTCTCTAATAAGTGGGCTCTTTCCTTAATTTTTAGAAATAAATGGGCTCTTTCCTAACACTTGCAATGGCTGGGCTGTGGCGGCTGAATTTCACTGGTTAAGATCAAAACTGGCGCTTAGGGTTTCACAATTGGCGGGAAGAAAGCTTCCGAGCTTGAGAGAGCAAATGGCGAACAAGCTCATCAACCAGATGGGCCTTCCCAAATCCATCGCCAACGTCTTCGCTGCTCGTAACATCACCACCGCCAAGGTAAGCTTTCATCATATAATTTCTAAAATTCTCAACGATTTTTCGTTTTCGTGAGTATTTCCAGTTGCCCAGGACGCTTTGTTGTTGACCGAATTCGAATTGATGGAACTGCTAGATGTGAGTATGGCACAGGTTACGTCTGCGATAGCCCGCATCAGTGAAATTACATGTCCACCCTACCAAACTGTGAGCGATCTGTACCCTAGTTTTGACATTTTAGGTTTAGTTATACTTATTGTTCGTGATCTGAGATGATCAGGTGCTCTCTCTAATGGAGCAAAGAGTCCAGACGGAGCACATGGGTGGTCACCTCTCGACGCAGCTCAAAGGGCTAGACCATGCCTTATGTGGTGGTATCCCATTTGGGGTTTTGACTGAGCTCGTTGGGCCTGCTGGAATTGGCAAAACACAGGTACATTTCTTTCGCTAATTTGATTGCGATTAATTTTTTGTCAAAAATTAAGCGAAATGCGTATTTTAGTATCTGGCTGAAATGAAGATTTTGGTTGCAGTTTTGCCTGAAGCTTGCGTTGTTGGCTTCATTGCCGGTGGCTTGCGGAGGTCTAGATGGTCATGTGATATATATTGATGTAGAATCCAAGTTTAGTTCAACAAGGTAATACTGACATGTCAACTGCTTTGTGGCAAACCTTTTCATGTTCTTTTGTCAAAGATTAGGTATGAGTTTCAATTTCTTGTTTTTATCCTTAGGATGATAGAGATTGGAGCAAAGAGTTTCCCAGAAATATTTCACACCAAAGGACTGGCGCAAGAGGTGTGCCCATTGGAATCAGTTACTTGTCTTTTAAATGAGGGTATTTGTGTTTGGTTAATGGATTATGGACGGTATCCTCTTAACACCGTAAGTTAAGAGATTCTTTCGATTGCATTACAGATTGCTGGTAGGATCCATGTTTTGCGGCCGATATCACTCTCTGAATTCACTGAGAGGTTTGTTCATAATACTATTTATTTTTCCTAGCCTAGCAAGTATGTTAGTCCTGGTATATAGGTGTCATGGAAGTTCATGAGTTTTGTCAGAAATGCTATGGGTTTTTTTAAGTTGAGCTGGATTGTTAAGCATAAGTTGTTCAGATAATACCAACATGTTCATGCGAGGCTTGAATCAGTTGATTAACATTTACCAGTTTGCAACAAATCAAGATCTCACTCCTTCAAAACCAAGTGAAGTTGCTAATCATTGATAGCATGGCTGCTCTTGTTGCAGGGTAAGTTCAGAATTTTTCAGGAATGTTTGCAACTTAATTTGGATATACATAGTTTAATAAACTTGTGATCCTTCATATTATCAAGCTGTTTGATAAGGTTTCCATCTGTAACCTTGTTTTAGATTAAGAGATATTACTTCTGATAACCTCATATGAAAGGATTATACCAGGACCGTATCCACCTTAAATTTGCTTTCAGAGTTCCCTTTCTTGGTGAACTCAAAATAAATTATCCGAGAATCCTTTGATTCTCAATATGTTTGACTCCACTGTCAAGGTATGGGGCACAGGATTGAACAGGTGTCATAATTATATCTCTGCTAGTCTGTCCAATAAAAGGGTTTTTGAAATGGTAACATATTTTGTTTTTCTATATATATATATATATATATATATATATATTACTGCTGTGATTCAGACATCCTCACCATCTTTTGCCATTTATTTATTTATTTATTTGAATTTATGTAACATTTACAATTCCTTCAAAAGATGTAGCTTTTAGAATATATAGAATGCTTATACAGTGATACTTCATGCATCATCCAGTTGGCTTCTTATTGTTACTAAATGCTAACATTTCTCCAGGGAACATGTGCAAGGAGCTACTCGGCAACATTTATTGGGTTGGCATATCTCCTTCATTAAGTGAGAATCCTATATTACTGGAACTTCTTTGGTGTTGATGAATGTGTGAGCTACTCGGTAAACCTCATTATACGTGATTATTGCATCTAGGTCACTTGCTGAATTTTCACGAATACCTGTTGTTGTTACAAACCAAGTGAGGTCTCAAAGCCATGATGAAATTTGCCAGTATTCTTTCCAAGGTATGGAAGTATGGTTTTGTTGTGACTTCCAACATGTGAGTTCTGAATGCAGTACATTTTAGTTTTGTCAGCACATAGCAGGGAAAAGACTGTCGAGAATCATACAGGACATGATTCTCATCTTGTTGCTGCTTTGGGAATTCACTGGGCTCATGCTGTCACAATACGACTTGTGCTTGATGCTAAATCAGGTTTGTTCAATAGACTTTTGACTTGCAAAGGTGACACTGTCTTGATGAAAACACTTGCTCTTTGGTTGTTTAGATTTTCTTTTTTTTTCTTTTTGGGCTTTTTCTCTTAGAAAGTTTGAAAATATATATTTAAGGTTACTGAAGTGTGAGTGTGTAGGTCTTGCCCCATTTTTCTTTCTCATCAATAACAACATTCTTATTTTTCTTCATTTTGATTGTTTGATTGTAGCAATATACATGTTGCATCTTTTAAACCAGGAATCTTGTTTTAAATGGACAATTTTTCATAACATTTGATGGTTTAGACATTAGAGAAAGAGAAAACTTGCTCAAAGACATCCTATTTGTATATACAGGCCTTCTCATGAGATCATGATACTTGAACACCAGACTCCTTTCCCCTATTATTGATTCCATGTGTTTTATTGTCTCTTGTAGGGAAGAGGTTCATCAAGCTGGCAAAGTCTCCAATATCACCACCTCTTGCCTTCCCTTTCAACATAACATCATCTGGAATTTCATTGCTGACGGATGATGGAATAGAATTATCCGGACCAGAGATAAACACGATTCATTGTCAAGGTTTGTTGCTGAGAACTCTCGTTGATTCTTGAAAACCCTATCAAGTCAAATTATATAAATAGTATGGAAAGCAATTCTATCATTCTTATAACTTCTGATCCAGTAATACCCCATTGGAATAGTTCTTTCACTACTGTAGAAATAATAGTAATTGACTTCGCACCAGATCATTACTCAATCGCAACCTTAATCCTTAAGCTTGTTCAGGCGTTTGCTTTCTTTTCGAGTTAATAGTCTCCTGTTATAATCACAAATTTTGCAGGTCACAGTGGCATAATTAATTTTGATGCAGAAAGATTTTAGTATAAACCTGCATAGTATGGAGACATGCTGCAAACAATAGAATGTCATGGCATCTGTGATTGTACATATCCGTTCATCTGTAGAAAAAATGGATGTTCCTTGAAGCTAACTGACATTGGAGATTACCCCAGGTTATATATTGCGGAGAGATTTTTTTTTTGCAGATTTAAAGTTTGTAGATTTAGATCAATTTAGATGCTGTTCAGTTTGATGAGTTTGTAGCTCTGTTATGTAGTTGTCTTGATGTTTATCAATGGTTTGAATCTGAGATTGATATATATAAATCACTGTCACAAATTTAAGATCATATACTCTTATGTTATCCCAATTCTGTGCTTGCTCGAACTACCATTGGCAATTGGGCTTCTTGTGATCCTCAAAAACATAGCATTCAACAGTTCTTGTATCTATCAATGAGTCCATGTACATGCTTGTATTTGCTGTATGGCAGAGGCTTATTTGTAATGTTAGCTAGAGGGCTTTGTTTCTGGATTCATATTAACAGATTTATACATTCTTCTACTCAGAAAAAACTTGTTTAGGTAAGAGTATGTACTAGGATGACTGACCTGCGGGAAATGCCTTGTGTTTTGCCATTTTTTTGTAATTATACGTGGTGGTGCAGGAATTAGAACCCTAATGGCTGTTTGGTCTAGAATTTGCAGTCCTTCAAACAACCGGCTTGTAAGTTTGTGCTAGGCGTGCCAGTACCTTTGGGTTAGGTACAACCTTGAAGCTGGATGCTGTCTGCTTCCCTCTTCTGACTTCTTCTCACAGCGACCGTGACAGACGCCGATCTTCTTCCTCTGTGTTGGGTTCTCTTATAGACCTACAAGGGAAAAGTCCCTCTAGGATTTTTCTCCACCCCTTGTGGATGGCCGAATCTTACTTAGTATGCAAGAATACTAAGCAGCGGGTATCAAGATATGCAGGATATGGACTGGCGAACGGGTTCTCCAGAACTGTTTGTGGGAGTAAGCACTGCTCAACGGATTGAACAGGGGAGTAGAGAGATTTCAACGGATTGAAACCTGTCAGACTTAACGGATTAAGTCCCTTGTGCAGCTTGACGGATCAGGCTACGGTTGCTGACGGATCAGGCTTGGTTGCTCCGGAGAGGCTTTGAAGACTTTCGCGTGGCGAAGTTGTTGTCTGTTTGTTGATAGATGTAGTTGTATTTTTCTCTTGCACCTCAACCCTTTATATAGTGAATACTAGGGTAGATGTTTCCTTGCGAATCAAGGTATGGCCTCAAATAATCCTTCTTGTAGTGTAAGACTAACTCTTAAAGCCCAATCGTGTAAGCCCAACACTATTCTGGTGGTAACTTACCCTCCTGCAACCACGTGTCTAATTTCTTATAATACTCTCGCGAACGCTTTTCCAACCGCGAACGTATTTTGCTAACACACGCCCCGCTTCGCGAGCGCGTTTTCCCCTGTGAACAAACTATCCCCCTTCGCGAGCGTACTTTACTACTGTGCTCCTTGCGAGCGCTTTTGACTCTCCAAGCGTCCTCTGACCTTCTTGACCGCAGGCATCGGTCCACTTGCCTTTCTATAAATGGGCTTTTTACTTCTGGATCCAACATTGCCCCCCAGTTCTTGAGGTTAAGCCCGCTTGCGAAAATCGAAAAGAGCTATACCTTGGCATTGATTTAACCAAAAGCAAACGTCTTTTCATTGTCAAACTCCTCAGAACACTCAACCATCATTTCCCTCTGCAACTCTTTTCAAACCTTCCTGAGATAATCCGCCGCCGTTCCTACTTCCAAATCAATGGCACCCAAACACACCTTCTCTGCTGTGAAAACCTCACCCAGAACCCCTTCTGAGCATGAAGCCCTAAACTTTGTCCAAGCCATGGCTGGCCTCCGACCTGCTCCAAAACACAAGGGTTCTTGGTTGAAAGTTAAGATTGACCAAACCTGCGACCTGGGTCCTTGGGTCGATGTTTTCCCAAACCCACTTGAACTGCCTTACCGCCAACATGCATCCCGAATTCCCCCTTTAATCTTTCGCAAGGAAGAAGCTTCCTTCGTCGACTGGCAAAAGTCAGACGCCCAGACCAGATTTGGGCAGTGGCCGAACACTAATGACGCCGAGATCCAGTGGTACCAACAACGCCGCAGTAAAGACCTTGAACAATGGCAGGCCGTTGGAATCGCCGATCCTATTGACCTCTGCTTCTCCCTGAAGTCTGGCTGCAACAGAGCTCCCCTGGCAGCAGCAGTCTGTTTCTGGGACACTTCATCAAACACCTTCCATCTCCCCGCAGGCCCAATGGGTATCACCCTGCTGGATGTGTATACAATTACCGGGTTTCCATTCGCCAACGCACCAAGTCCTCTCAACGACCTTGCTCTGGAACATCAAATCCCCTCTGATCAGCCTCGCCCCAACTCATACACCGCGTGGGTCAGTCACTATGGGAGTACTGACGATGATCTAAGTGGCCTAGCATTTCTGGAATTCTGGCTACTCAAATACGTTGAATGTAGCGCCACCAACAAACCCACCTTCGCCTGGGCCAGAACGGCTGAGCTACTTTACAATGGTATCCCTCTCAACCTTTTAGAGTTAGCCACTGGATTACTATATAGGTCACTACACTTTCTATCCTTAGAGCCCTTTAAACACAGATCTGTTAGCGGTCCTCTTTGGATTTTGGACTTGTGGCTTCAAACCTATTTTCCTGTTTTCCGCTCTTCTTCTGTCACCAGTTTCCTAAAAGATAAGGTTTTAGGCCAAACCATCGTGTCCGCTCCACATCCTCCAGCCATTAGCTATTCGCGTTGTTTCCACCATCTGTATAGTATGGAAAGCCTGCCTTCAGATTCTATTACCGTTATCTGCAGACGCACATACCCTTCTCTTGTAAATGAAGGTTTTATTTTCAGCAACTGCCACAACGTCCTGCAGCTCTTTTTCTTTCTACGCCTCCTTTCCAATCGCGACCTCAAACTACCAGGGAGAGCCGGAGTAGAAATCTATGCCCCCAACTTCTTCGCGAGGCAATTTGGAATGTGCCAAAGCATTCCATATCCCCCATTGGCTAGCCGCAACCATTTCACTTCGTGGCGAAAAACCTATAATGCTGGGATTGATTCTGATTCCATTCCCTCCAGCTTCAAAGACATCATTCAGCCTGTCAACACCTATCCCCTTGGCGGAGTACGTCTGAGCTTCGCGGCTACTAATGAGTTCACTAGGTGGTGGACATCAATCAACGAGGGCAAATGGAACCCAAACCACCTATCTGTGTTTAGACAGATTTTCCAGCCATATCAGACACAATTCCGTCATGCCGAAGACCTGGCTGTTTTTGCCATCGACCACTTTATCATCATCTTGGCGTTCATCTTGTGCTAAAAGTGCAGCAATGGATGTTTCGCATGCTGAAATGTAGAGCTTCAAAGGGTGACCAGACCGTGGAGGCATTAGAACTGGCGGTGAAGTAAGATACTGTTTTATCCTGTCAAACGCTTCCTGGTGGCTTGTTTCCCAACGAAATTCTGTATCTGCCCTCAATTTTAACAGAGACGTAAAGGGTTGAATCTTTCCTGCTGAGTTCGAGATGAACCTGCGTAAGAAGTTAATCTTTCCTAGTAACTGCTGCAATTCCTTCTTGTTAGTTGGGGCTGGAGCTTCCATTACCGACCTGACTTTGTCCACTGGAATCTCGATACCACGCTGATGAACCACAAACCCTAAGAAATCGCCTGACTGAACCCCAAAGACACATTTAGCTGGGTTCATCCTAAGTTTATGTTTTCGCATCCTTATGAAGACCTTTCGCAAATCCTCTATGTGGTCTGCCTTAATCTTGGACTTCACTACCACATCGTCAATATAAACCTCCAATATCTTCCCTAATATGTCATGGAAGATAAGGTTCATCGCCTTTTGATATGTGGCACCAGCATTCTTAATCCCAAAAGGCATGACTTGGTATTCGAATGCTCCTGTAAATCCTGGACATCTGAAAGCCGTCTTGTGCTTGTCTTCTTCCTCCACAGGAATCTGGTGATATCCTGCGGTTCCATCCATGAACGATAACAGCTCATGCCCTGCCACGGCATCTACTAGCATGTCTGCCATGGGCATAGGATACACGTCCTTAGGTGTGGCAGTATTTAGATTCCTGTAATCCACGCACACCCTCATCTTACCATTCTTCTTTCTGACTGGTACTATGTTAGATAACCACTTGGCATACTTTGCAGGTCGAATAATTCCTGACTTAAGCATCTTTTCCACCTCTTCCTTAACTGAAGCCGCTGTATCGGCATGCATTCGCCTAGGTTCTTGCCTGACTGGCCTGTAACCATCCATGATTGGTAGCTTGTGACAAACTAACTCTGGTGCTAACCCAGGCATGTCCTCGTATTTCTCTGCGAAGCAATCCTTGTACTCGTGAAGTAGCTCAATGAGCTTCTGTTTTTGTTCAGGCTCCAAATACATACTTATCCCAACCTCTATTGGTTCCTCTAGGGTCCCCAGGTTGACTTTCTCTACTGGATCCTTGACCTTAGGTGGAGTATCATCCAAGGCTGCCGGAGCTGCCTGGATAATCTCCTCCTCTTCCTCGTTATATTCCAAAACATCATCATTAACGCACTCTACTGCTGCCACCTGTTGGTAAGCCTCTTGCTCCTGCCTAAAAATAGATAATCTCTGGTGCAGGGAAGCGTAGGCTTCCAACTCCTCCTTGCTGAGTTGTGGCTTCATTGATTGTTTTGGGGTAAAACCATGGAGATTGGTCTACTGGCGTCTGCTTGAAGTTGCGCCAATCCCCATTGCGTAAGCTCAGTGGAGGTCACCCCATACGGATGTCCTTTCTTTGTGATACCACTGACTCTTAAAGGCCTCATGTCTTCACTGTAATAACTTGCATCAACAAAGCAAGCTGCTACTGAGAATGGTCTAGGATCGGCCTTGATTATTTCAGACTCATCAGTCTCTGGGTTCCAGATAGCGAGCTCTTGATGGAGTGATGATGGAACACAACCGGCTTGATGAAGCCAATCTCTGCCCAGGATCATAGTATAAGGAGCAGTGCACTCAGCTACGAAGAAAGTCTGATACATCTCTGATGGACCAACCCTAATTTTTAGTATCACTACGCCGAGTGTCTGAGCTATGTTTCCAGCAAAACTTTTTACCTTCATCTTGCTCTCTAGAATTTTCTCCTTCGGAACCTGAAGGTAATTCATGGTCTGTACGGTAAGGACACTTACAGCAGCCCCTGTATCCACCAATATCCTACTGACCCTTTTGTCCATCATGTCAGCAGATACGTACAATGGACGCAAATGTTGCTTCATGGCGAATGTGGGCTTGGAGAACAAAACGTATTTCCTTCTCAACTCAGGGTCCATGTCCTCTTTATCCTTTTTTACAGCAAGCTCTTCTCTGCGAACGGATGACTCCGCTCCAGTCTCATCTTCCGACATGTTGAGGAAGACTTCAGACGAAATTGGCTCATCCAATGCGTACATAGAGGGTAAGACATACACCATATTGCAATAAGTGTTTGCCTCTGGAGCTGGTATCACAGCTTCGGTCGTCAAGTAAACCTGAGCAGATTCAGATTGGTCTGAGATCATCTCACCATGCTCGTTTTCCACGTAAAGCACGTTGCATGGCAAACTTTCGTCCATGCCCCCGGTTTCTTCTTCATCTTCCTCCATATCATCTTCTATGACTCGAGGTGTATCGACTTCTGATTCTTCTTCTACGCGGGCAAATGCTTCAGCCATCTGCTTTACCAAAGAAACCTCTGGAACAGGTTTTTGTTGCTCAACCTCAACTATAGGTTCAGCCTTATCTGCTTCTCGAGACCCCTGATCCTGACGCTGAACTGCTTTTGGTCTCCATTCGAACTTTGTTTTCGACGTTTCCTTCAAGTCTTCGTTCTTAGGACCTTCTGATACCCTAACCCTTTTTGCCAGAGACGTCTCAGGTGTCTTAGTACAGGTGGAAGTAGATATTTTACCCACCACCTTTTGACCTACCCGCGACCAGACTGATTCTCGCGTATGTTGACTTTTGTCGGTGCCCACCCTTGACCATACAGACTTTCGTTCGCCGCTATTTTCTTCTCGTGAGACCCTCTTTTGTCCGCTATGTTTGGTGGTAGAAGTCTCAGAGGTCTCGCGAACGTTCCTGATAGGACAAAAAGGTCTAGCTGACAATAAATCCAGCTTCCGCCTTAACTGTTCCGGAGTCTCCCTGATTTGATCTGGCCTGACTAGACCCTTATCCAAAGCCTCCAAAAGCCTCTTGGTTCTACCATATCTTCGCTGCACGTTCCTAGTCTGAGTAGGCGTAGCTTCTACCACCTTTCCTTTTTCTCTGACCATCCAGACGTTGTCTTTGAGGATATTCCGGGAAGCTGGTGGTATGTAAGGTTTAGTTACTACGTCCTGCGGGTAGACCACTGGCTTCTTCTGCTCCATTCTCGCCTGGCGTAACCGCAAGTAGAGGTTGGAATCCCTCTGACTAGAACTTGCTGATCTTCTCATCTGCTTTGGACTGTGTGGCTGATACGCTTCAGGGGGTGTAGTAACAGTACTCTTCTGCTCCTGTTGTGGCTCTCTAGCAATGCCGCATTCAGTTTTGCACCTATCACACAACATGACTACTGATGCACCTGCTCTTGATTCTTTCCGCTTGACCACTTCTGTTTCTCCATCGATATTGCTCAGGTCAAGCGTCAGTTTTTTGCTACCCCGAGCCAAATCAACCACGGCCACATCTGCTACCGCTGGGTCACAAAAGGTGATTGACCCCTCATTGATCCACTGTTGTATCTGATCTTTGAGCTGCATGCACTGAGAAGTCTTGTGAGTCCACAAGTTATGAAACTTACAATAGATCTTACCAGCTATTGCTTCTTCTGGGGGGTAAACTCCCCATGGGATGGCCACCTCGTTGGCCATAATCAGCTTGTTCAGGATAACATGAGCCCTACTAGCGTCGTAAGTGTACTCTTTGAACTTTGGTCTTGCTGGCAGCGGCTTCTCCTTCTTTCCCTCACATGGCACTAAGTCAACCATATTGATTGTGGGAAAAGGATCGATGTCCACCCAAGCCGCAGTCTTTTCTTCATTCGCTCCGAGCTTTCCCTCGTTGATCCAAGTCTGGATAGTGTCTTTCAAGCGAATGCACTCTGATGTGTTATGGTTCCAGAGATTGTGGAACCTGCAGTACTTCTTTCCTTTGAGCTGTTCCTGTGTAGGGGGAGGTCCAAAGTCATTCCTTACCTTTCCCAATGCCGTCAAATCCTCCAAAATTTCCGGTGCCTTGTGTACATTATATGTATAGGATTCGTACTCCGGCTTGGCAAACGCGGCGAACGAAATCTTTACTGGCTCCTTAGACATTTTCAACACCTGGGACTTGATAGGCTGTCTGTCTGCTAACTCTACTGCTGCGACTTCTTCCTCATAGCCCATCATGTATGGGTCTGCATAAGGCATAGCTTGTGGGGCCGAATAGTAAGGATCCATATGGGAATATATTGCCCCCACAGTCTTGTGCCTTGCTGGAGGCATTCTGGGCCTCAGCGTTCCTGGGATGAGAGCCAAGTTGTTCTTGGAATTGTTAGCGTCTTCGTCCAGCTCATTCAGGAAGTACTGGTAACTGCCAACCCTGTTCATTAGGTCAGCCATGCTAGAGAACACTCCATCGTGGTGTTTTGCTCTCTGCCTCTTCTCTAACCCTCGAATTGCAATTTTGATCAAGTCAGGCTCCGGGATTGGAGTTTTGCACTTGGCCTGCTGAATCTTGAACCTCTTGAGGAACTCTACAGATGACTCCATAGGTTGCTGATACATAGCTGTCAAAGAAGACAAGTCAACCTCTGGTTCCACAGTTCCAAATGTGGTTCTAAACATGGTTTCCATCACGTTCCAGTCAGGGACCGATCTTGGTATCAACTTGGTGTACCATGTCAGTGCTGACCCTGACAATGAGGCCCCAAACGTGCGTAACTTAAAAACAGTGTCCGCACCATATGGTCCACACTCGCCTGTGAATCTTGCGATGTGGGTGGCTGCGTCTTCAGATCCTTCTCCTGAGAACGAAGTGAACCTTATCTGTCGATAATGTTCTGGCCATGGGCTCTCAGCCACCCATTCTGGATACGGATGTGCGTATGCAGTGTTCACAGCAACGACGGGAGTTGCCCTTATTGCCTCCTGTATCATATTCTGGACCGCATCCCAGTCCAGCTGAGGTCTCCTTTGATTCGGTGTTGGCGAACGACGTGGTTGCTGCCTTGGAGCCCTCTGTCGTCCTCTAGCCCCTCCAGGGTTCTGATTATTGTGCACCGCTAATTGGTTATCACCCAAACGAAGTGGGCCAAATCCCTCTCGGTGCACGGTTCTTCTATCCACCTGGTGATCGACCTCTTCTAGCAACTCTTCTTCTGGAGGCTGTTGGCGGATAAGTTGTTCAGTTCTCATGGCATTTAAAGCCTCCATGAACATATCCATCCTCTTATTCAGCGCTTGCTGATTCTCGTTCATCTTAGTTGCTAGGTCAGTATATCTCAGGTCTTGAATCTCGGCCTTTTTGTCCTGCTGCCGGGCTCGATCGCGGACCTCCTGGAAACCTTTAGTCAGGTTATCCAATGATGAGCTCAATGCTCCAACGTGCTCAATAAGGTTCTGTGACTGACCTTCGTTAGCCATGGCACCAAACTTGCTAATGGCTTGTTCTGTAGATAGTTTCCTGCAATGAGCCGAGTTATGTGGCCTTGCGGTTATGTGTTCTGGTTTGGAACACGAAGGATATTCCTTTCGATATTCGCTGAAGCCTGTAATCTTGACACGGTCCCACTGGGCGTGCCAGATGTTTGGTCTAGAATTTGCAGTCCTTCAAACAACCGGCTTGTAAGTTTGTGCTAGGCGTGCCAGTACCTTTGGGTTAGGTACAACCTTGAAGCTGGATGCTGTCTGCTTCCCTCTTCTGACTTCTTCTCACAGCGACCGTGACAGACGCCGATCTTCTTCCTCTGTGCTGGGTTCTCTTATAGACCTACAAGGGAAAAGTCCCTCTAGGATTTTTCTCCACCCCTTGTGGATGGCCGAATCTTACTTAGTATGCAAGAATACTAAGCAACGGGTATCAAGATATGCAGGATATGGACTGGCGAACGGGTTCTCCAGAACTGTTTGTGGGAGTAAGCACTGCTCAACGGATTGAACAGGGGAGTAGAGAGATTTCAACGGATTGAAACCTGTCAGACTTAACGGATTAAGTCCCTTGTGCAGCTTGACGGATCAGGCTACGGTTGCTGACGGATCAGGCTTGGTTGCTCCGGAGAGGCTTTGAAGACTTTCGCGTGGCGAAGTTGTTGTCTGTTTGTTGATAGATGTAGTTGTATTTTTCTCTTGCACCTCAACCCTTTATATAGTGAATACTAGGGTAGATGTTTCCTTGCGAATCAAGGTATGGCCTCAAATAATCCTTCTTGTAGTGCAAGACTAACTCTTAAAGCCCAATCGTGTAAGCCCAACACTATTCTGGTGGTAACTTACCCTCCTGCAACCACGTGTCTAATTTCTTATAATACTCTCGTGAACGCTTTTCCAACCGCGAACGTATTTTGCTAACACACGCCCCGCTTCGCGAGCGCGTTTTCCCCTGTGAACAAACTATCCCCCTTCGCGAGCGTACTTTACTACTGTGCTCCTTGCGAGCGCTTTTGACTCTCCAAGCGTCCTCTGACCTTCTTGACCGCAGGCATCGGTCCACTTGCCTTTCTATAAATGGGCTTTTTACTTCTGGATCCAACAATGGCTACATGTGCATTTGTTTGAAACAAATAAATTCATTCACATCAGAACTGTGAATTGTAAAACCTACTCGATATGAGCAACAGATCACATACTACAAGCATGTAAACAAAAACTTTGGTTTCTGCTATTTAAGGGAAGTGTAAAGGGTAGTACTATCTTTATGGTTCAGGTTAGTTATCAATTGGAGTCTTGTGGTGAAAACATGACTATTTTGACATAGGGTATTGAATAAACTAATAGATCCAAATAAAATACGTTACGGGTTGTGGTACTTCAAAGCGCATAGAAACGTCAAGAGTACATGTTATTAGTGGTGGTAATGGTACATACTTCCATTCCAACCAATTCCTATACCAACCGTATCATCCAATTCCAATTTATGGAGGAATTTTTCAGTGCTACCGTAGCATCACGTGACAATGTCTAGTGGTGCTACGTTCCAATCAAAATAAGACATGTGGTTTTATTACAATTAAACTTAAATATATGAATTTTAGCTATATTGTTAAAGACTATTTGAGTTTCTTATTGTTTTTTAAATACTAAACCCTAAACCCTATACCCAATACCCTAAACTATATACCCAATATCCTAAACCATATATCTTATACCCGATACCCTAAACTTAAACCCTAGACCCTAATATGAACTCACTAAATACCCTTGAATATCATTTCACAAAATATAAAAATCAATAGTTTTTATTTTAATTGTAATAAATCTATATGTTTTGTTTTGATTGGAATATAGCATCACTAGACATTGTCACATAATGCTACACTAGCATTGAAAAATTTCTCCAATTTATGGGCTTAGAGATCAATGTTATGTGCACAATTATGTTGCCTTAACCAATATGCATTACTTTTTCCCTCACGGAAAATAAAATTTTAGATTTTGATGTTTTGTTACATTATTAATCCCTTACATGTTTCATTGCACTACTATTGAATCTGAGCTTGGGAGTTGGGAGGGATCTGGGTGATGCATGACAAGTTACTGCACTAATTCAATAAGAAATGATTGATCAGATCTTTTCACAACAAGAATTTCTTAGCGTCTACTCCATTGGAGACGATTTTTACTCTTGTTCATGTCTAGGAACCAAGGGCGCTTTCATATTATAATGAATCCACACATAGAACCATAAACTTGTATCGCTTCTTAGCTGAAAAGGACTAAGGACACAAAGTACTCCAAGTCTTCTGTATTATTTTGTCAATTTCTTCCTTAAACAAGAAAATATAATACTGAGAAGTAGCCTACCTTGGACTGGGTTTTAAGGTTTCTCCTTTCCATTGCTTCCTTAGCTTTATTCTATGCCCCTTTGTACACATTGGGTGCGTTTCTTGTCTATCTATTATAATTTATGTACAGGTTGTTTGTAACTGGATGAATTGACCTTGGACTGGGTTTTAAGGTTTCTCCTGATTGCTTAGCTTTATTCTATGCCCCTTTGTACACATTGGGTGCGTTTCTTGTCTTTATGCACAGGTTGTTTGTAACTGGATGAATTTTGTGTGTAGGGGATATGAAGTGGACATCCGCAACCTTGCTAAACTACGGACGCCGGCTCAAAACAACTCTAGTTGCTGCATATGGCAGCTCTATTTCCATCCTCAGATGTCATTGACCTTCTGGACTCCATTACCATCAAATTGAATGTCAAGATGATCAAAGAAGCTCCGGTGCCGGAAAAACTGCAGAAACTTGAAGATGCTCAATCTCGGATTCGATACTCATCACCGTCTCTGCCGGCTAAAAGAAGCTCACGATGAAGATCTTGTTTAAAACCAGCAAGAACAACAAAGCAATTGGTGCTGCCAGAGTTGATTTGAGCCGGCATCTGTACTTTAGCAAGGTTGCGGACGTCCGCTTCATATCCTCTATATATATATAGTTGCAGGCCGGATCTGAAGCGCACGTCCGCACTTTGTTAAAGTGCGCACGGTCCGCGTGTCGTCATCTGTGTCGTTCGCTTCCTCTCACTTTCTCTTCCCGCTACACGAAGATTGCGACACGTGGCCGTCCGCACTTTAACAAAGTGTGCATGGTGCACTATAGATCCGGACTTTATATAGTTGTCTACTAGTTTTATGTAATTTAGGAAATCTGAATAAAATCCATTGAACCAGCTGTAGCACCCTGACTTAGATAGATTAAACAAGACCAAATTGCCTTCAAAATCTTACCCTTTAAAATGTGTATGTCGTTAGTTTTTTTAACGGAACAAACGGTTTCAGATACATTTTTTCAGTCGAGGTAAGAACGTAGGATACCGTTATGAAGTTTTCAAAACGTGAGACTAAAATTTTACTTCTCTAAAAGATCGGACACTGTTTTGATATTTTTTTTCCTTAAAACAATTAACTATGGATCATATTCTGAGGCATACTTTATTGTTTCCTTTATAAAATATAGTTTCAGCATCTTAATCTCCTCGAAATTTTATGCTCTATGTTTGCCCAAATGGGCATATAATATCAGATAATGCATTGTATCTGATGTCCATGATCAGTTATACTAATCCGATTTTGTTGATTTTTAAGCATTTGTTTAGTGCAACTTTGCTGTAGCTGTATGCGGAAATCTGGGTAGTGCATCAAAAGTTGATCATGAATTTGAATATCAAGAGACCAATGCTTGGCCGGGTTGCTCACCAATGCTTGCATTTCAAGAGACCAACAACCAACTGATCTCTATTCCAGTATTATATAGGAAAACACTTGCTTCTTAAGCTTCCCTCTCTAGGAATAATGCCGTTACTTTAGTTCTTACTAGTAAAATTCTAGTGTACTCCTTACTATATGATAATTGTTTTTCTTGTTCTTGATAATTCATACAAGTTTCTCTATTCTTTACGTATCTGTTTCTGGGGAAAGGGTGCGTTCATAATTAATGAAAGAAAGTAGATATATAGTACACTTGGTTCAGTTCTGAGTAGTCATGATACATCAGTTTGAGTGCATAGATAGACTTTACTGCATCAAAACAAACACAAAAATAAATAAAATTTCTATTTTTCTCTTTCTGATTGTCAAAAGTTGTCTCTATGCATCCCGAGAATCTACTTTTTTGAGAAAAAAGGAAGTCGAGTTCTATTGTCATACTAGGTCAAATCGAAGATTATCTACAGACAAACTCTATATTACAAGCAATAACCTACATAACTAAATCAAAGTACTTCAGCTCAATGAATCGAGGTCTAAGACCATCCTAGTATACATTTCCATAAAAAATGAGACTAGATTGATCAATCAGACGATGTAGGGATTTGCTCTCCATTAGAGGGTTACCACCCCCTATCTTAACAGTAGCAGAAGGCAACTTACCCCATCAATTAAGTGATGAGTGAGGGTGGCAGAACACCCTCCCTTTCAGCCTAAAGATTAGGCCCAATCTTGCAGCTCAATCCACAAGCCCATACCCATAACCAATCAAACCGAACAACCTAACTCCATAGCCCGGTGTCCTCACCTGCAACCAAACAATCTGGTGGTCATCTTGCTCTCATTCCCATGCCTCAACGACCAGACCGGAATGATCACACCAGAAGATCGAACACGAATTCCAAAGGAACTGCGCCCAAACTAAAAGCTCTCAGTTGCTGCGTGTCCACCTCCGAGATTTGATGCTCAGTCCACCGTCGCCTCTACTCAACCCAACTTCAGATCTCAAACCCTCTTCTTACATCTGTTGTGCATCACGTCACCTCGTTGGAGATACAGTAAAACCTCTTTAAATTAATAAGGTCAGGACTATCAAAATTTATTAATTTAACGAGGTATTAATTAATCGATAAATTAATAACTTATTAATTTATAGAAAAATCATATTTATTTTGTCAAATTTATTATAGATACATTGTTCAATGAGTTACTTTATTTGATGTACTATATTATTCAATGTACCATGTAAGTTCGATGTACTAAACAAGTTCACATAATGGACATTAAATAAACAACACACTATTTAAACAAACAAAAACCATAGTTACACAACACATTACAAACACAAAATTGGCTTCTCATCTCAAAAGAGTTAAAAAATCAACAATGATAGATGAAATGCGTAAATTATTGTGCGAGTACTGTAGAGTTAATCCAAGTAGCACTCAAAAACAATTGCAACAGTGGGTTTTAGAAACGTTCGACTTGCAAGTGAGTCAAAGGAAGATATTGAATACGATCTGCGAAGTATCTCACTGCTCTTGAAAAAGTTGATGTTAAGCGACACAGAACGGCGAAATTCCCTCAGTTTGAGAGGCTTTGTACCAGTGGATCGTTCAATATCAAGAACGTGTGAATATGTCAGGAGAACTAATCATCGAGAAAGCTAAAGAGTTATTCAAGTTGATGTATCCTCAAGATACTCAGGATTTTCAGTTTTCTCAAGGATGGCACGAGCACTTCAAATCAAAATAATCAAGATGATGAAGTTGAAGTTGAAGATGATAGTTCAATTATGGAGTCACCGTCACGATTGAAAGCTCTTAAAGCAGCGATGACATTGAACAAATTTTGATGCACCATGAGAAAACGACACCATAAGTTCTTACAATGATAAGAAAAGTTCTTACAATGATAAGAAAAGTTCTAGATGAGATTCAAGGTGACCCCAATTTCAAGAAAAAACAAATCACAATTGACTCATTCTTGATAATCACACAGGTCACACCGATGTAATTCTGTATTCCACTAACCATTGGCTGACAATCGTATATCCAAATTGGAAGAAAATAACACGAAATTATGAAATGTAAAAACATTTTCTAAACCTTCTGGGTATATTTGATAAAAAAAAATCACCAAAAAAATATATTTGATAAAAAAGGGTATTAACTAAAAAAATGTGTTATATTCAGAGAAATACTTGAGGTCCAAACGATAGTACAGCTTGAAGAGGGGAAGCTCTCGCTTCTCTCTCCCCCTTCCTGTACCCTGTTTGTGGTAGCCTTTTCTCTACGATCTTTGGTGGTAGCCCTCCTCTGCTCCGATGACGGTGGCAGGTTCCTTTTATATTTTTCATTTCCTTTGCTTTCCCCTTCTGCTTTTCCCTTTGGTTTTCTTCTTTTCTCTCATCATCATCGATGACGATATCATCATAATCCTTCGTGCTCAGTTTACCTCTCCCTCTCTTTCTCTTGCTTTTCAATTGCCAGATTATTCACTCTTCAGGTGCACATCTTCTTCACCAATCAGTATTTTCAACGAAAGTTCACTATTTCAGTTATCTGTAATTAGTGTCGCATCGTATGTCATACAAAAGCATGTTTGCGATTCCGCTGCTGCCTTTCTCGTTTCCTCTTTCTTTTGGTTACCGATCTGTCTGGCAATTCTTTGCCAGACATTATGCTGATGGTGCACAATGATGTATGTATGGTTCTGAATTTCGGAAATCTCATATTGAGTGGGATATGGTTTGTTCAGATCTCTTGGTTGCAGAATACGTGATGTCTCTTAGGGGTGGTAATGGTACACACTTCCATTCCAACCAATTCCTATACCAACCGTATCAACATAATTAGTATACCACCAAGTCGGTACTCGGTACGATAGTACCAACCAACTGTAGAAAACGGTACAGTAGATGGTATTAGTTTTTGGCGTACCATGGTATACTGTACCGTACCAAATTTTAATATACATAAATTATTTAATTAAAAATATAATTATACCCATTAAATCTCAACTGTAGCTATTGTTAAAATCAATCTCAACCGTTGATTTTAACCCTAATCTCTTAACTCTTTTTGTCTCTCAGCCTCAGGCGTCTCTTAATTCTCTCTGTCTCTCAGCCTCAGACTCTCGAATCTCGATCGCTTCTCACTCTCAGTCTCTCAGGCGTCTCACCAATCATTGCTTCTGCGAATCTCGATCACAAACTGCTTCTCAATCTTCAAGGGCGACGAACATGTATGTTTTGTTATATGTTTTGCTCTTTCTCTGGTTGTTGTATGTTTTGTTTCTTCTCATTTCGTCGTCGGAACTCGAAAATAGATGGATGGGTCTGAATTGGGGGGTATGCATCGGTTTTGTTGAGTTAGGGGGTATGAATTGATTTGGTTGTTTGTGAGGATCTGATTGTGATTACGAGGAGGCTGAGAGGGGCAAAAGCTCGATTACTAGGTACTGTTACATGCATAATTTCTGGGTTTTTTTCTACAGCAAGAACAGATACAGTTGTACTTAGCTGAGTTGGTTTTGTGCTTCGTAAGATGTTTCCAATGGTTGAGAAGCGGTGGCGGGGAGCTTGTAACACCGAGAAAGAGAGCTCTGGCGGCAATGACACCGTGTGGCAGCCAATCTTCATAGTGTTTTTGAACTAGCTGTTGCTGGTTTTGTGGACATGAAGAGAAGGTCATATCCGCCTGCTTTTTTCTGTTTCAATCTTTAGATATATTGACTTTATAAAAATGTATCTGTTAAGAGTTGCATAATTTTGCTTGTTTAGGAATTGTATTGGTTAAGCATTATTCGACTGTGATCTTGATTGTTTGAATCATTTGGAATGTACTATGACAACTCAGCTTCAGTTTGAGAAAAGTTACTTGCCTTGATATAGACCAACTTAACTGACTGAGTGCATCATAAGAAATGTTTTAAAATAGTTGTGTTTGGTTGAACAAGTTAATTTGGGGTTTGCATACATGCTCTGTCATTTCACATTCACTCATGATGGTGAAGAGTGACTTGGTCATTTAAAATTCAGTCAAGCTTAGTTTTGTTGTGTATTTTATTGATGTTTCATTCTTGGTCCTTTGTTGAAGATCATTAGCTATTTTTTTTCTTCTGTTTGTTTGTTTTGGTGAAAGAAGACCATCTGGGTTTTGCTAAGTGCTGAACTGCTGAAGAAGTATATGGGAATGATCCTAACATATATCTTCAGCAATCCAGCATACACACCCACACAAAACGAATCACACTGAACTGGGAACCACTTCCGTGGTGTTCATCTCTATTTTAATTAGGTTAAAGTCGGTGTCTAGTGTGTGTGTGTGTGTGTGTCATAAGCTAACAAACAGGACTGGTAATCATCAATGTTGTTCCATAGATCATGTTGTTTGCCTCTCATGCATCTATGTATGGATAGAGATCGAATTGAATTATATATGTTGATCTGATATAATTGCCTCCCTCCCATATAATTGTTGTGTTGGCAGAGAATGATTTTGTCCAAGGCTTTGAGGTAGGAAGAAACACTATAAGTTAAGAGTCCTATTTAGATTGATGTTTAGCAACTAGCACTCTTGCAGCCTCACAACATCACCCTAGATAAAAAAATTCAGTTTCAGCCTTTTTGGACGTTTTTCATTAGCTTTTTCTTTTGTTGTTGTATTTGAACTTGCTTGTATATGAATTCATGCATTTGAAATTGATTGTTCATGAACTTAATTTATTCTTTGAAAGTTGTTGTATTATGTTGAATCTGCAATTTGAAAATTGTTCATGAAATTGTTGGGCCATAATTTATTGGGTCTTTCAGTTATTGGGCTATAATATAAACTTGGTAGAGGCCCAATACCAAGGTTCTAAAACTCGCTACTCGGTTGTCGGTCGGCCGGCCGGTGAGTAGCGAGTAGAGGAGTACTCGGCCGAGTACTCGAGGAGTACTCGGATTCTAATTTCTGGATTTTTTTATTATTTTTAAAACATATAATCTAATATATAATGTCCAAAATAATAAATAGTCCATAAAATATTACAATATTTAAGAGCATTCCTGCATTTGGTTTTAGCCTCTGCCGAAGCCTTCGGACATGGTGCCACTTGGCCCTTGATTCCAACAACATGCTGCTTGAAACGATGAATTCCACCAGACATCTCGTGGTCACACATCTTACACTTTATTCTATCTAATCTCTTTGGATCAATCAACATCCCGTACTCCCACCCAACATCACTTGAATTACGCTTCAATGACTCTCGTCTATCCATCTCCGATGTTGCATTAGACGCAGAAGAAGACATTGTTCCAGCCATTTTCCTAAAGTGACAATGTGACATATCAAAAACAGAACAACAGAACAAGAACACATATGCTGCTATTACCTATAGCTGTGACATATCAACATTCAACAGAATAACAGAAGTACAGAACAATTCGGCAAAATCCAAGGAGTCAAGAACAAGAAGTCAAGAACACAATGTGACATATCAAAATCCAATTCGGCAATTCCTATCTCAGTCTCAAGCAGCAACAAGCCAACAACAGATCAATAAAATCCATACCCCAAATCAGCAAACCCAAAAATCAAAGCCAAAGATTCCAACTTTAACTGAAAATCAAACGGTTCAAACCAAATCTTACCCGAGAGGAGGAGAGGAGGGCGAGTCCGGCGAGAGAGAGGGCGGGGAGGGAGAGGCCTGGAGTGGAGAGCGTCAGAGTGACTGAGAGACAGAGAGAGCGAGAGGAGGGCGAGTCGGCGAGAGGAGGAGAGACGACAGCGAGAGGAGGAGATCGAGGAGGGCGAGTCCGGCGAGAGGTGACTGAGTGAGAGTCCGGCGACGGCGGCGAGAGAAGTGAGTCCGAGAGAGTGAGAGAGCGACTGAGAGGCTGCGAGAGACAGACGAGTAAATGAATCAGGGTGGAAGGCAAACGACGTCGTTTGCTTCTTCTTTTTTTTTTTTTCCTGACCGAGTTGACCGATTTGATCGATTTGGACCCGAGTTGGCCGAGTTGGACCGAGTACTCGGCCGATTTTCTTCCCGCCGAGTAGAGGCACTGAGTAGGTCAAAATCGCCTCAGTAACCAGCCGAGTACCGAGTACTCGCCGAGTACTCGGCCGAGTTGACCGAGTTTTAGAACATTGCCCAATACCAACCGTACTTACCAAGTACCTACCGTACCAATTTGTTGGTATACCAACTTCGATGGTTGGTAGCGGTACAAAATTTTGTCTACCAATTAAAACTTAGTTGATACGTGATATAAGAAAAATTGAATTGGTATAACTACCAATCCACCCCTAACGTCTCTGTGTCACGAAGTGGATTGTGACGGTTTCAACAATTGATCTGAAACTGCTGTGGTGTTCTCCGAGATTCCGGCGTTCTCCGAGATTCCGGCAAATTGGATGCCGTCTCTGTGGCACCTTGAGGTGCGACACGTGACAGTGGCTGTTTTGACACGTGTTCTCTTGTCCTCTCTTGGATGGTTTGTCTCCTCAATGATGATCAATTTGTTATGAAGTTTATCTTCTTTGGTTGGTTTTTTCACCTAGTTTCGGGTTTGTAATTATGCTTGTATAGCTTTTTTTTCAATAAAACTTAAGACTTCCACCGTCAAAAATACGATAGTACAGCTTGATGATTGATCTTATAATAATATAGTACAGCTTTCCTACTCTAATCAAACAAAAATATAATATTCCCCGATCAAAAATCAATCATTTCGCTAAAAAGATCAACACCATCCGTCGGATCCACACCAACCTCACTCAACGGCAGTGGGAGCTTCCACGTGAGTGGTGAGACGACGGGTCCGGGCAACCGGCTATGTCCGGTGGAGAAAGTAAAGTAACGCAAATGATGAGTTGATGGTTGAAGTTCCAAGATGGTTTTCACTCTTTAAGGTAAGACAATAACGTACTAGTAGTTGTAGAGACTAATTTTATTCTTTTTCTTCATTTACTGTTTATTGCTTCGTTGTGTTACTTTCATATTTCCCGCTGTCACATCTCTCGTTTGGTTCGGAACTTTTCTTGTCAAATTCTCATGACCGGTAATGTCACTAAAGTAGACAGATCACTTCCCTTTTTCTTTCATTTCTAATGGAAGATTTTAAATTACTTTCACACGTAATTATTTACTGTTTAGTAATTCCTCTTATAAAAAAGTAAAAAAAATTCTTATAAAATATTATGATATGTGTGTTTTAAGCTAATGTCATTAAGATATGTAGTTGAAATAGAGTTGTGTATTTATTATCATTACTATATTGGTACTCTGTAATTCCTTATATAAATGGTCTTTTATCAATAAATATGATGATGATTCTTCTTGTTATATTTTCGCTCTTATTTTCCTATCAATGGTACTCAACACATTGGTCACGTGTTACATCATCGTCTACTTATGTTGTTTATATTTCTACGGGCTCACTACCCATTGTTTAAAGAAATTTTATCGACATAGAATTAATGTGTCTTGTACCTCATGTCTATATGCAATACTGTCTCACTAAGCTTACGATTAAACAACTTTAGTTTGTCGCTTGAATATTAGTGATGCACACTAATCTTACTATTGCATCATGAGAAAATGTAATTTTTTCATACATTTTTACTAATTCATCCACGACCTACTATCATAGAATTTATTGCACATCAACTCATGATTGTGTTTACAAGATTGACACAGAGTTGCAATCCTTAAGGTAGGCAGGATTGAAATAGATCTTCAAGCCTTGAAATCAGCAGTGCCAAATTGCACTGTCACAGTGTCTAATGATGTGTCGTGTGAGATGAATAAGTTTTTAGGTTGGATATAAATCATTTTGATGATCTTCACGTATAGTCTACTTATGTAAACTCCTTGACAGACGATCTCTTTTACTTTTATTTTATGGATAGTCATTTTGATGAGTATTCCGCCGTTAGAGGGAGAAATAAACATTAGTGTTCAAGTGGAACTACGTGGATTATCATGGTTTGTCTCTACTAAGTCTCATCTTGATCTCAATTGTTTAAAGTGTTTAAATGACGAAATCACATGTTGAAAATATGTCTGCAATGATAGATGTCATATCAAGAGAACATGACGCGACTAAAAAAAGTTGGTCTTGACACCATCATCATGGATGGTGATACCATAATGTGGCAACTTGGTGTCACCCGCCGTGTGTCTCCCCAAAGGTCAGGCTGAGATCCTTAATTAGGTTCAATACTTACTCGCTTAAGAGAGAAAGCGAACTTTGGTACAACAAGATCCATTAATTAGTGATACTCAAATATGTCTCATAAAGTCTGAATTATGATTATCATTAAATGACACCTCAATGTCAAATTCATGGACATACATATAGAGATCTCTACAAGATGAAACACACTAAGTAGGTGAAGTGACTCGAAAGCCAATTATAGGTACTCTAGGGAAAAATGTTGATACAAAAAAAGGCAAAAACATGAATGTACTTAGCTGTTAATGGTAAAAAACAAAACAAAATTGACCGTTTAACTGTTGAGCTGAAACGGGCAATAGGGGTTGGGAGGCCACAGTACACTGTTCCCATCTGTGAGACCAGAAGAAAAAATCAGTTGGGGTATGAAGCTAGCTTTGGACACGCAACCGGGTAAGCCAGTGGAATTAAAAAAAGAAAGAAATAATATTCCAACGGCTTAAATTGCGTCCTGAAATGCTTCCCTGTCACGTCGTTTTACTTCTCTTTCTTCTTCTCTATCTGCCTTGTGTGTTGCTTATGAGACACCACTCATTCTTTCTCACCCTACGAAGCTATTAGCCTAATACTATACTTGGCCGCCGATTAACCCCACCGCCGATATTTAATCGCTAAATGCGAGCTCCGATCATGATTTCGTGTTGGTAGTGTGTGATCGTGGTGGAACCTCAGCCGTACGATTGAGGCCGGCGATCTGCGGGGAATTGAGCTTACGGGAGTGGAATCGGAGTCATGTTGGATCTTAATCTCAGCGCCGTCGGGTCGTCGGTTCACGACGGCATGTTCCTGGAAGGCTCCGGCAGCGCGACGCAAATGGACGAGTCCGGGACGTCGAACTCCTCCGTCGTCAATGCCGACGCCTCCAGTACCAACGACGACTCGTGCTCCGCACGCGCCGCCGTGACGACGTTCAACTTCGATATTCTCAAGGTCGGCGGAGGAGAGGAAGAAGACGACGTCGTTGTGACCAAGGAGCTGTTTCCGGTGAACAGTTGGCCGGGGACGGGGCAGCAGTACTCGCCGGCGGAGGTGAGGCTGGTTCAAAAACAACTACAACCGCTGCCGCCGCCGCCGCAGGTGAAGAAGAGCAGGAGAGGGCCCAGGTCTCGGAGTTCTCAGTATAGAGGAGTCACTTTCTATAGAAGAACTGGTAGATGGGAATCACATATTTGGTTAGTCAAATTCTCATTCACTCCATCGGTTTCAACTTCTAGGTTTACATTTTTCAAGTAATTTTAATTCCAATTATTTAATTTTTGTGGGTGCAGGGATTGTGGCAAACAAGTGTATTTGGGTATGGAATTTTTTTACCTTTGTTTATATGATTGACTTGTATTAGTGATTATCACCTATTTGGTATGCTTTTTTCTGTTTGGGGAAGTTTTGGTTTTTGACGAAAAATATGGATTTTTGATATATAGGTGGATTTGACACTGCTCATGCTGCTGCTAGGTAAACGGCTTATCATTTGCTTGAATTTCATTGTGTTTAGGGAAAATTTTAAAAACAATACACCAACTTTGCGCCACTGATAAGGAAGGGTTTTTAACTTTTCGAAATAGCACGTTAGTACATGAACTAACAAATCTTACATCATATTAATACACGCCGTTAAGTTTTCTGTTATGTGGTTTGTGAAGTGTCATTTGAAGGTAAAATTGGTCCGTTCAACTATTCATGTCTTCTATTTATACATATATTGGTCACGTCATAATTTCAAAACTAAAATAATATGTATGACGATTAAATGTCATTTTAAATTTTAATACGAAATAATAATATATGGATAACAATAGAGTTACAATGTCAAAAGACTAATTTACCCTCATATATTTAAAACTGTTACAGAAAACTTAACGTCTTGTACGAAAATGTTGTCGGGTTCGTTATTTCATGTACTAATGTGCTATTTTAGAAAGTTAAGGAACCTTAATTATCAGTGGTGCAAAGTTGATGTACAATTGATAAAATTTTCCCTTGTGTTTATCATTGTGGGAACCGTAAGTTTTACTCTTCTTGCTTTGGATTTACTGAATTTAGAGCGTACGATAGAGCTGCTGTGAAGTTCAGGGGAGTCGATGCTGATATCAATTACAATCTCAGTGATTATGAGGAGGATATGAAACAGGTTGGATGATTTCACAAGTCTCTTGATGAAACTAAAATCTTGTTAGTTTCAATTTTGTGAGTGTAGTGAGGTTCTGATCTATATCTAATACATGTGCAGATGAAGAATTTGACAAAGGAAGAATTTGTGCACATACTACGTCGGCAGAGCACTGGTTTCTCGAGGGGGAGCTCAAGATATAGAGGGGTTACACTGCACAAATGTGGTCGTTGGGAAGCTCGAATGGGGCAATTCCTTGGCAAAAAGTGAGGACTCTCTTTATTTATTTTTTGTTTGGATGGGTCTAGCTGTCTGGGTATAATAAGCATATGAGGTGTTGACTTGAACTGTGAGTTTATTGCTGTAAATTCTCGATATTTTTGTTTTCCGCTTTAGAACGAGTCTGAGTGCTTATTTCAAAAAAGAATTGTGGGCATGGTGGTTTATCGTGGAGGTAACAATGCTTGCATGCAGGTATATATATCTTGGGCTATTCGACAGTGAAGTAGAAGCTGCAAGGTCCTAATGATCATGAATTACACTCTACCTGACATTGAATTTATTACCTTAAATTCTCAACATCATTTGGTTCCATCCAACACTTCTCTCCCTTTTGATTTTCTGCAATTAGGGCTTATGACAAGGCAGCTATCAAATGTAATGGAAGGGAAGCTGTCACCAACTTTGAGGCAAGTACTTATGAAGGGGAGATGATATTTGACGCTGGTAATGAAGGTATAATAGAAATGTAAATAATGTGTACAAGTATATTGCACATATGCATCATTCTTTCAAACATGTTGACTTATGTCAAGTTCTTTCTCCTGATAGATGTTGATTTTTTTTGATGCAGATGGCAACCACAATCTTGATCTGAATTTGGGAATATCTCCCCCTTCAATTGTTAATGGTCAAAAGCAAGGCGAGGGGCAGCTTCAGTTCCATTCTGGCACCTGCGTGGGGCAAAATGGCAAGAATGTGAGGGTAACTTGATTTTTCTATAATCCATCTATAACTTCTGTTAGATTTCATATAGAGAAGTTCCAAGTTAGGTTATTCAAAGGGCGTCCTGTGTCTCATTTTTTGTGTGTTTTATTCTTTTTATTCTTTTGGTCCGAAAATACTCTGGTTTAAAATGGTTTCAAGAACTAATATAACCCGCATTCATTACCTTCACAACTCTGAAATGGAATCTATAAAAGAAAACTAATAGAGGGCTTGTGGTGGAGTTAAGCTATCAGAATACTAGACATCATTTTGCGGTTTCTGGTTGGTTTAGTTCTTGTCTTTCTCCCTTGATCAAAATTGATTGTCTTATAACCATGTTTTGCTGCTACAAATAAACAGTGCTAACTTTGCAGATGGAGCCCAATGAAAATGCAACAACGAATGCTACACCTTTCAACGGCGTAATAATGACATCTGAGCACCCTCCTTTATGGAATGGTGTATATCCTAATTTCTTTCCGAATCAGGTAACTTGTTTATTTTGTTTTGAATGTCACAGCTTTTGGGCATAGCCTAAATGCTGGACTTTCTAAAACAACTTCCCATACTGATATCAGTAGGTTGACATAATGGAGAATTAGCTGGCCATAGAACAAAACTTTACTACTCATTTAACTTGGTGTTGGTGCATACATAAAAAATTGACTTTCTATTGTTGTGTTGGGATGATTGAACTGCCCCTGCTGCTATGGTGAAGTTCATTCATATTTGTATCAAGGCCTAATAAGTAACTTGTATTTCCTGCACTACTAAGAATTCTTCAGTGTAAATTGGCAAAAGTTCAAGTATAACCTTCTGAACTGTTTACTTCTGTCTGTTTGGTATATTCTGAATACTGATTCACTCTTGAACCATTTTAACAGGAAAGAGCAACAGAGAAAAGAATTGCATTAGGATCTCAAGGACCTCCCAATTGGGCTTGGCAAATGCATGGCCAAGTCAGTGCCTCCCCAATGCCACTGTTCTCTACTGCAGCATCATCAGGATTCTCATTTACAGCTAACACTCTGTCCGCTGATGTCCTCCCCTTAATCCCCTCGAACCCAGCCGCCCTCAATCTCTGTTTTACATCTTCAGCCACTGCCACACACCGTACCCCTCAATAAAACCGCTACCACATTGAAGCCATGGTAGCCGATTGCGTCCATATATTAAAAGGGCATCGAGAACAAACCGGCCTGCAGTCCTTTAGATTCTTTGTATGATTCAAATAGAGGTTGATACATACCACAACCCGACTCTGACTCCGTGTTTATCACAACCACACTCTTAACTCCATTTGTGATCCTTGAAATATGTTATAGCTGAACTGAGCTATGTAAAGTTTCAAGTTCATATGGTGGCTCTCATATTCTAAGACTTACAGGTTTGAGTGTGTTTTTTTAGCCGAATATTTTCCAGCATATGGGACAAGTGTTTGTAACTTTGTACTTGTTGCAGATGAATAATTCTAGTTGCTAAGATACTCTGCTCCAAAACAAAAGGGTATGCAAGTACGCTGCTACATATTACATAATGCAACGCGACAATTTTTAGTGATTGGTGCTGTAGATATTGCTGCTTTAGTAGTGGAAGAGAAACAAAAGCTTGGAAAAAGTAGGTCATTTCCCAGTTGCATTTCATTGGAAAGCAATTTTCAAAGTTCTAAGCAAGATCAAAACCAAATCTTTGTAGGAAAGTTTGCCATGAAAACTCATCGGTTACTTGTGAGTCCTTTCTAACCGGGGATTTCTTTTCTAAAGGCTACCCACAATCAGGGTCAAGTTCCCAATTCCCTTAAAAGAATATATATATATATATATATATATATATATATATATATATATCCTGTTTATGAATACAATATAGGAAAAATGATGACAATTAGGAATTTCATTAATTCAAAAAAATTACAATAGAAAACCTAATAAGTCAAAAATAAATGGGAATATGCCTTCTAACTTTAGGTGGTTACATAACACTAGGCGCTTTGGTATATTATTGGACAACATCGATGTCCACTGCTGCTGCTAGTCTCTTCTGTAATCTATAATTGGCAAGAGAAGGGCCACAAAGGCTCATTCAGACTTTCAGAGTCACCACCATTGTTACAAGGTTAGTGTTCTTATTGGATATTTTGGTGCTACCATCAGTGTAGTGTCAAATCTCTCTTTCGTAAATGGCACTTGCCCTTCTACCCTTTTAGTGCTTTTCCCTAATCATAATGGCAACTTCATTGAATAATACTCAGATGCTTGTTCTCTTTGTCAGAATCTGAGATCGTGTTGTGCTTGTTCTTTGGAACAACAAGGTCAAACAAATAACATTATTGGAGAGCAGATCACACAGAACTAGCCAATAGAAGGAAAAACATGCTTAGTGAAAGAAATGGAAGGACAATGTGAGACCTAGGAAGATTTAAGAGCGAGTAAATGCTAGGTTCTCCACTTTCTTAGATAGTTAAACACGGATTTATTGTCAAATTCGGTAATATTTTGCGAGTTTTCTATGTTATACATAATAGATTTTATAACGATGTTTAAGTTTTTTTGTTAGTAAACAGATACACACTTCATGTTCTTCTCGTCTTACCGTTGAATGAACAATATCAACATCATATAATAAAGCGCACATATTCTAAAATGATGTGTCAACTCCGTGTACAAAATAAAATCAAACCAAACTTTTTTTTAACTAAAGAGGATCAAAGGATTTCACTCCTACTTTCATGGTGACTCGAACCCATGACTTCGTCAATAGGTAGTGGATGCGCTTACCACTGCGCTATAACCACTAACGAAACTTACCACTATCAATAACTTACTCATTGGTAAACCTAAGGAAGCATAAGAAGAAGAAGAAGAAGAAGAAGAAGAAGAAGGAAGTATAGGGTGAAGTGATGCACTATCATTATCTAAGGTGAACCACCACTCCATGGTTTGCATAGTAGAATAGCACTTGCATTGCTCTCACAGAACCACTTACTGCGTAGGCCATCACTCACGGTAGACCATTTTCTTAGCCTGCATGTGTTTTGTACGCTGAAATTGGCATTCTCTTTACCCATGTGGGTTTGGTCTAGTGGTCGGGGCTAGATCCACCATGTTCGACGAATGTCATAGTGATACTCCTGGTAGTAAGGAGGTCACTGGTTCGATCATCCGCATGGTAAAGAATCCCATGAGGAGAGCTCTAACATTAACCCCTCTAGTGGCTCGAAGTGATAGCTCACTCGACTGCCATTTTTTAAAAACTAAAAAATTGGCATTCTCTTTGCTAGGCCAATGGTGGGTCAGGTTAGTTGTTCCATTTTATTTGGTTTATTTAGTCTAGGTTTATGCATTGAAGTACATTTTGACTAACCATACATTGGCAGCACACTTTTTTGCTCATAGGCCAAATTGGTATTGATGAGTAAATATATTTGACTTGGTAGGCTACAAAATGTTAGCTTATGGCCTACAGTGGGAGATGTTCTTAAAGTACCCATATTTTTGACTCATCGTTAAATAGTAAAATTCAAAAACAGGCGAGAATGATTGAAAGTCTTAATTTTAACTCTAAAAATAAATTCTACATCTTAATTAGTTTGTGAGTCTTATCATCCACTCCCACATTCAATTCTCAACTATTACCCAACAAAATTTGTAAATGAATCTTTAAACTATTTTTATGTCCATCCTAGTTGTGATTTAAGATTTCTTACATTACATTATGGTCATAAATATCATAAATTATACGGTTAGCTTAATACTGCAGACACTATCTTTCACGATCAACTGTGAATGATAAAGAATGATAATGCCATTTGGATCTTTCTTTGTGGCACTAAGGTTTCAAGGACTTGTGTTGGTGTCTTTTTTGGCACCAACGGATCAATGAGAGCTCCGTTGACATCTTACATGTAAAGTAGTGGACTTGTTCCTTGTACCGGGTCTATCTTCGCCCTTCGGCTAGTTTGACTATTTTCATTGGTTTTGGTCGCCTATGTTCTGTGACTGAAGTA
Organism: Comarum palustre; assembly: GCA_951800085.1. Taxonomy (NCBI): domain Eukaryota; kingdom Viridiplantae; phylum Streptophyta; class Magnoliopsida; order Rosales; family Rosaceae; genus Comarum; species Comarum palustre. Next base: position 4,741,629 of record OX637587.1, read on the forward strand.
TGTCGCGATGGTTATGTGTCGAGTCTTGCTAATCCACTGCACGTGACCAGAGGTATGGCATCGGTGAACTTACGCATTTGACTTCCTCGACTTGCTTGGTGGACTTCCTCCTCTAGTTCGGAAGACTTCCTCGACTCACTTGGTAGACTTCCTCCTCTCGTTTGGAGGACTTCCTCAACTCACTTGGGAGACTTCATCCTCTCGTTTGGTGAACTACTTTCGGATGATGTTGGGCTTCATCCTAGTCTCCTTTGGTGGACTTTCTCCTCGACTCTTTTGATGGACTTCTTCCACTTCCTTGATGGACTTCCTTCGAATGATGTTGGGTATTGCTCTCACCTCCTTTGGTGGACTTCCTCCTCTCGTTTGGTGGACTATCTCCAGATGATGTTGGGTTTCTCCCTCGGCTAATTTGATGATTTTCTCCTCGACTCCTTTGACGGCCTTCCTCCACTCATTTGGTGGAGTTCCTCCACTTGCTTGATGAATTTCCTTCGGATGATTTTGGATTTCCTCCTCGGCTCATTTGGTGGTCTTGATCTTCGACTCCTTTGATAAACTTCCTCTATTCGTTTGATGGAGTTCATCCACTAGTTTGATGGACTTCCTCTAGATGATGTTGGGTTTCGCCCTCGGCTAATTTGGTGGTTTTTCTCCTCGACTCCTTTGATGGCCTTCCTCCAATCATTTGGTGGATTTCCTCCACTCATTTGGTGGACTTCCTTCGACTGATGCATGAAGAACGACCTGCAAATATGAAGTTGTAGATGGTTATCGAAGGACCAGCCTAAGGCCGGTCAAACACCCTCTGATGCCAAAGTTAAACAAGTGTTCAAACATTATGATGATTGGAAAAGAATGATGCTTAAACATTTGGCATGAGGATTGTGTGATTGACAAAGAAATAAGCATGAGTTATGCATTTTGGCCTGTTGAAGGAAAGAAGGGAGAGAAGAGAGAAAATATGGAATTGTGGAGATGTGGTGTTGGGATCCTTTTAGCCTTGGAGGAGGCTTGTATTTATAGGAGAAAATGTTAGTGACGTGGAAAGAAGGTGCAGACGTACTAGAGTCGGTAGAATCTCGAGGCATGTGTCTTAAATCCTTGAATCACTCTCAAGTCATGCTTAGGAGGTATGCTTGGAGTCAAAGCTCGAGGTATTCCTGGAGTCAAAGCTCTAGGCATGTATGGAGTCGAAGCTCAAGGCATGCATGGAGTCGATGCTCGAGGTATTCCTCGAGTCAAAACTCAAGGCATATATGGAGTCGTAGCTCGAGGTATTCCTGGAGTTAAAGCTAAAGGCATGCACGGAGTTGATGCTCGAGGTATTCCTTGAGTCAAATCTAAAGGCATGCACGGAGTCGATGCTCGAGGTATTCCTGGAGTCAAAGCTCTAGGCATGCTTTGAGTCGATGCTTGACCCATGGTGACATAGGCGAAAGGTGTCGCGTATCTACGACACATTCTTCTTTGAATCACTCTTAGGCATGTTTAGGTGACATGCCTGGTGGCAGCTACAAGACATCCTAGAGAAAGCTTGAGCGTTGAGACTCAGGTCTTGGAGGTCCTTGTGGCCTCGCAGATTTTTTGGTTAAGTCATGATACGCTCTAGTCCTACATGGACTCTTTGATGTTTTAACACGCCTTACGTGAAAATGCGTTGAAAAATCAAGTTTTTTTAGTGAACCAAATTATGACATTAACAACTTGTTTGTCCTACATTCCACAATTATTCTCACCCAAGCAAGTTTCCCCTTCAGAGTTCTCTCCCATGAAATGACACTTCTTTTTCTCAGGGTCCTTTGATGAAAGCTGGGGCCAAAGGGAAAATCATACATAATAAAGCTATGCCAACACATGGTGGGCCTAAGCCCAAATTGGATTCTTATGACTTGTCCCATTTCTACTTTGACTTTTTAGGGTTAGATCTGAAATTGTGATGCTGTTGATTCGGGTCCTTCCGGTTGTTGAGGTATCATTTTCGATAAGCATTTTCATGTGAGTGACCACAATTGGTTGGCAAATGAAAGATGTCTGGGCCTACAGAGGACCCAATCTTCTGATACTTTCCAATAGGCCCACTTCCAAAACCGGTGTCGCATATTTGTGACCTCTTTAAGGATACCAAAAGGCACCCACTTGGTTATTGACACGTTTATTGTGTTACCGTGTAAGTACGCACACCTGTAAGGTTTCCCAGTTCACTAACCTTCACTTTTTCTTCTACAAATTTTGTGACGATAAATGAAGACCACATTACACCCACACCCGCTGCTGATACAGAACCAATGCGAACCAAACCCCTAATTCAACTCATAACCCCAAAAAAAGCTTTTATCAAATCTACCAAGCATTCGGTTTTCAGGTCCAAATTCTATGTGCCAACTCAGAACAAAATACAGGTAGAAATGGTTTATAGAAAGGATTATTGTAAATCAATAAAATATATATCCTATTTATTATGTTTAAGAGCAGCATTGAACTCCCCCAAATGGGTCAGATTTCATTCATCTTGTTGAGCGAGCAACGATCAAAGTAGCCTCGATCACTAGACCAAATCCACATGGGTAAAAGGGTCAGATTTCATTCATTTTGTTGAGCGACAACGATCAAAGTATCAATACACACCAGGAAAGTCCATATGCGTCCTTTCCGGAAGTTAAGAGGAAATGCATCGTGCATTAGAACACTAAAATCTTGGTAATCAGCCTGTCAGTTTGACCATACAGCCACCCGCGATGCGACCTCAAATCACACCAGCGCCTGCACACATCGAAGTAAAAGCAAACTCAATACAAATAAGGTGCATACGTTTCACAATTTCAGACCATGCCTGGAATGTCCACATGCCGACAGTAGTGGCACCACAAGACAAAGGATGGCAGGCAGAGGCTATACATTTAAATTGAATAGACAAAACATGCTGGCCAAAATGACTTATTCAGACCTAATGAGGCAATTTTAATGTCAGGCATGAGCCAAGCTTTAAAGGTCAGACAAGGGTAGTTTAAACCCAGGCTCCAATCTGGGGACTACTGAACCCTAGGAGCAAACCATGGCCTGACAATTGCTCATTGGTAGCCCACAACTACTAAATAAAAAATGAAAACCAATGAAGGAAAAGACAGATTTTAATGTTTCTAAGAGAGGTACAATAGAGAAGAAAACCATTTGGTTTGAGGAACAAAGGGCACTGTGAGCTGGAAATGAATATACAGAAACAGAGATACATAGATATTATATATATATATATATATATATATATATATATATATATATATATACATACAGGTCCTATGAGCGGAGCTCCGCTCTGAAATTAAAGTGTGAGGCTTCTCATTTGGCACACGTTTAAGTCGTATTTTCATATCTCCACCGCTCAGTACCTAGATCATAGTGTGTAGATCAATGTTGCCAATTTTCATCCAATTTAAAGATCATTTGAACTTCCGTAATCGGAATTTACACGAACGGTTCTGTTTGAACATATCTTGTTCTACCGATTCATTTAATCTATTTCAGTACCTAAATGATCTAGGCACTGAGCAGTAAAGATGTGAAAATACGACCTAAAAGTGCCAAACAAGGAGCCCAACACTAATTTTAGAGAGAAGCTTCACTCTGGATAAGAACTGTTTCTATATATATTATTCTTTTTTAAAAAGATAAAGTACGACAGATAAAGTACAACGCGTGCAACATCTCCATGGCAAGACAACACCCCCCCCAATGGTTACAGGAGTTTGACCCTACATTAGGCTACCGAGAGCAAAACCAGTTATGAGTCGGTCTCATCCCGAGTACAAAGGCCCGAGTCAATCCCATCCTGAGTACAAGGCCAAGAAAACACACAGGCCTCAATTTCTCCATTCACCAACCATTCAAAGCTATCATTTGGCTATTACATTCCAAGGGTTCTGTTATACAAGTCGCCAGAACTAGGCATCCGAAACATTGATTCTTCATAACCAGAATAGAACTTATTGTATCCTAGTCTCTCATTTACTCTCTCATTTCTCAGAAGCTCTGCCATACCCATAGTGTTACCACTCTGAAGTTCATTCCATCCATCCCAATGGCCATTTGACATGGATCCATCATTTCTGGATTGTTGAATAGACAGTTGAGCAAAGGGCGATATATTGCTAGCTTGAGATTGATCCAAAATCCTCGAAGACAATCCATAGGAATCATTGACATGAGAATAGCCATCCCCAAAATCAGGATACCTGAGGTTTTGTTGTTGGGGGAAGGATCTTTGCATCAATAGCTGAAGCCTTGCATCATTTTCAAAGGCACTTAACTGTGAAGGAAAGTTGGATCTAATTTCTACACCAGGGTTGTTACGCACACCTTGCAGTCTCCCTTTACCAACTGCCAAAATAGCAGGATCCATAAACTCAATATCCCCAGAACTACCAATATTTCCCGTGGGCTGAGGTTGATAGGCACTTCTCAACTATCGTGCAAAAGATTCCCGGAGAAGACATTAATGAAATTAATTCCCTAACACATGAAATAGACATTGAAGTAATTTAATAGGAGCTGCACAACTAACCAGATAGTGGGTCAAAATCATGCTCCAATCTCTCGTGAGAAGTAAAGCCCGGTGGTGGAGCCCTGCTTGGCACAAAGAATCCCGGAGGAGCAGAGATTTGAGCTCTAGAACCTGTTGAAATAAATAAAGGTAAGAAATAACCGTTGGCAGTAAAAAAATCATTCAATACACAAAACAACAAACAAAAGATTTAAGCTGTTGGAGACAGCAAAGAAATGGCATATATTTTACGAATCTATTTTAAATTTTTGACTGAAAAAGATGAGCAAATAAGTTTTACCAACAAATAAAAGACTGACCCAACACTTTACAAATGTCCAGCGAAGATCAGAGTCCCATTAGTCCAAGTGTACTCACCAGAAAGCTTGTTTGAAGAGAAGGCTAAAAGATTGTTGGTGTGATTTTCAGCATCTTCACAACTAGAAGGAAACCTATTTCCAATTTCAAAATTATCCAAAGATAAATCTTGATTTTCAGAATAGCCATGATGAAATCCTTGGTTCTGTGACAATCGCCCAATAACACTCTGAGATGACTGTAGATCAAATGGCTGATTTCTAGAATCCTCTGGTCGTGCAAAAGAGAATCTTGACTGGTTATTATTTGGTACTTTCCAAGAAGTGGCCTGTTTTTGAGCTCCAGCCTGTCTCAGATTCACCCAAAAACTTGAACTTCTGAGGTGATATTATTGGATCATCCCAAGTGTCAAAGTCCATTGATAATATATTTGAGATTATGCTGCTCTCTCCCTTGTCTACAGCATTACTGAAATCAGGATTAGCTGCATCACCCAAGAATCTTTGACCGTGCTGCCCCAGGCCTTCATTTATGAAGAAATGAATGTTCCAAGGGCCTATCTGGACCAGAAGAGCTGCTTACAAAATTCACATTGTAACCATTAGATTTTACTGGAACCTTGCTCGAAGATAAAAGTGAACTGTCCCTACTTTTATTATCTACAAAAAGGTGATCAGCACCTGAATAAATTGAACCATAACCCTCACTAGGTAGCATCGGAGACCTAGAGTGATTTGGAACATGGACTGCATTGGGCAAATTAGGCAAATACAGGGTACGGCTAACTTCTGGGTCCTTGAGTCTTTGATTATCAAAAGATAGTACATCCTCCTCCACCTCAGAAGATATACTAGGTAATGGTTGAGACTGATAACCAGGTAGATTGTCCTCTTGTTAGTTCTCTTTCAGTTGTTATAGGAGGATCTCTAGACTGTTCAGCAGAATATTGTAACCCTTGGTCCCGAGGCGATTTAATACACGAATGATCTGAAGCAGAATTATTAAGTCTGACTACACCAGAATGATCGAGAGTAGAATTTCTATCAATGCTCATAAGAGATATATCAGAGCATACGTTTTGGGTGGCTTCTTCATTAGAAACTATATTTTCACTTTCATGACCGGAACTAAAAGGCTGCCGATTATGGTTGGTGGCAGTGCTAGTTGGCTGCATACTACTGCCTCTATTATTGTCCTTGGATGCAGGCGGACAAGATAACTGGCTGTGCTAACATTAAGAGAAGCAGGAGCTTCATCTGGTTCAGCAGGTTTGTCTGACAGGATACTTTGACTATCCACACTGTTGTCATAATTTTCAGTGAATCCGGTTTACCTTTAGCTTGCATAGTCTGACTGTCTTCATTCAAACTTGACTTCTTTCCTTCATCACTATGCACTATAGAAGTCTGGCCAGTAGAAATAGCAGCCGGAGAAATAGGCACCGTACAACTGACTGTATCAGGTTTCTGTTTGGTATGTCCATTTGATTATATATGCACAGCTGATGGTTGAGAATTGGAACCACGTGTACCCCTACAATATGCATTCAATAACTTTTAGAACTCATTACATCCATGAACCCCACCAGTGTAATCAACTAAAATAGATAACTAGCACAAGGCTGCAGCTGGAAGAGCGGTAGATCTACCAGAGCTTCCATTTGGAGGAGAACCTTTAATTAGGATTCCAGTATTCTGCCACAAAAAATAAGAAAAAAGAAAATATGCCACACCAATACGGTCCACTAGAGTATCAAAGCAAAACAGCAAATAATTATTAAAAATAATAATAATTAAAAACGCGAATTTCAAATGATTAACACCAGCTCATACATCTGGCTTCAAAAGTTTCAATATCAAATATGAGACTTACACTTGAGCCATTTTTAATAACAGGACCTCCAGTAGAAGCAGAACTGCTATTACAATAATCTAGTGGTGGAGGCAACACATTTCCTGACCGGTACTGCATAGGGTTTAGAGTACCAGTAATTTGTTGTACTCTACTCCTTTAAAAGCATTATCAGTCAGTTGATCATTCGATGAAAACACTAATCAAGATACAGAAAGCATAAAACAAGAGAAAGCATATTATACTAAAATATTCAAACCTCAAACTTCATTAAAAGTTTATGACTAGTAAAGAAAAAAACTAAAGCTTCAAACTTTTTTTGATAAAAAAGACATTCAAGTAATAAAATTGAAGAAAAAAACATTTTCATTTTAAGAACTTGGTTACAGTTCAAAGATTACATTGTAGTATTAAAAATTCAATGAAATTTAGGCACATAGTACCCCAACAACCATATTTACTCAAGACTGAAAGTAACACAGATTTCCACAAAATTTAGATGAGGGAGTCATGGTAGAAAATTGTCTTGAAATTTAATATATAATACACAGATCATTGTAATGAAGACTGGAGAAGATAAAGAACTAAATACCTAGTGTATGCCGAAATTATTTCATCTTTAGTGAAACTATCCTCATGGCATCCAACTTCATGCAGATACAAACAATCGGGATTGGAGCAAGGCTGGGAACAACAAAGAGTCAATCTTCAACAAGATGCATACAGTACAATCTAGCATCTAAGTCTGAAATTACTGCATTAAATCAGATATGGACGTAATAATTCATACCACGTTTCTTAGCCATGCGTGACAATACTGTGGTACCAAAGCAAGCCCTGAAACATATATATATATATATATATAGAAGATTATCATGCGGACAACACTACACTTCAAAAATCCTTGCAAAACATTACTGAGGTAATAGTCAAATATCGAGAAACATGGATGTACCTCAAAGATCTGCCATCCAACAGAAAGCCATGTACATTTTGAATACAGCAAACCGCTTCCTCCTCTTTTGAGTAAGTAATATATCTGAATACACAAAACTATTAAATAAAAGAAGTAAACGCATATAATAACAGAAGAATCTTTACAGAAGAAAAAAGACAGAAAGAAAATAAGATGACTCAGTGCAACACATCAAAGCATCAATAAGAATGATGGTAAAATAATTACAATTAATAAGTTCATTAATATGCTTAAATGTCGTTCTATAACAGAAATGTATCGTTGCACTGGTTGTAAAGGAGTTTTCCTACATTCAAAGTCATTAGGGTTCAAATCTCCATTCCCTCACTTCCTCACTTTCTGTTTTATTCAATAAATTTCAATTGGCCTAGCTTGGCCCGGCTCATAACGGCCCACGTCTTAATGGGCTCGGGCTTGAGCCGGCTCATTTAATCAAATCTAAAGTCCAATCAGGTCCATGACCCAAGCCCATAACATATTGGACTGTGCTCGGGTCTGACCGGGCCTATTAACGGGTCCGTTTGTAGTTAAAAATAGAAATTAGTCCAAAATTGATATCATAGTATACCAAAATAAAAACAAATCACATTTTCTATCGATCATTTGTTTTCTTTGCCAACAAACTAAATAAATATATGATATATGAATGATATGATCATTATTTATAGTTTTATACTTGGTAATGTTTTAGCAAAACTTTTTATGGGTTATTTTAAAGAGGGTCGGGCCGTGAGCCTTAACTTATCATGTTTGATCCGAGCCTATAACGGGCTCGGGCCGGGTCCATGGACTCATTTTTCTAGGCTCAGCCCAACCCATTAAGATAACGTGTTAGGGTCGTGCCGGACCACTTTTAAACGTGCCGTGCTCGTGCAGTGCTCCTACTTTACGGCACATTTGTCACCTCTAGTTTGTTGCATTGTTATTGAGCTGCAATAAGCATTTTTACTTCACCGTTATAGTATTTTTACTTCCATCAGCTCATTAAGTATTTTTACTTCCACCAGTTATGAACTCACTGTAATAAAATACTACCGTGAGTTCATACTTCACCGTTAAACATGTTACCGTTAAACATGTAGTATTTACATAGTTTGTTGCATTGTTATTGAGCTGCCTCACAGCCACGCGGTAAGGAACTAGTGAAGGGACTTTCAAAACTGCCCTCATAGCAACGATAACTAAAACAATAGGCTTGCTCACCTAAGGGATAGTTTGAAGGGACTTTGAGGAACTAGTGAACTTCTGACAGCTGAGAGTGAAAATGAAAACAGTGTAAATCTTTTACAGAAGGTTCTTCAGTCTACCAGATAAAATTTCACACTGATGTGACAACATCATAACCACCTGTTTCAGTCAAACTTGAAAATCAAACTAATATAAATGGCTATGATGCTACCACGACAACCATATAAAATTTCACCCGATGGACTGAAGAATTTCCAATCTTTTACATCGTTGAAGTATGAGCTGATGGTACGTCCATCAGTTATGTGTGACATGTTTCGTACCGGGCCTTATTGAGTAAGTTAATCCCCACTAAGGTAGAAATTTCTACATGCCATTAAATTGTGAAAAGGTAAAGAACATCATAAGGCATGAACAGTTCCAAAGATCAATGCTTTTACATATGAATTTCTTTAAGATTGTGATTCATAACTTTTACATCAATTTTTATAGAGTTCACGGTCAGTTCCTGCAAAAACCGCACCTGATGTGCTTGTATGTGTAAGCTAAATAAACTAAGATCTCGGAAAAGCCTACATGGTATAATGATTCCCAAGCTCCTCTTTACAATTGGTGAATCTAATCCTCTCCCTTCCCCTTCCACAAGACAAAAAAAATAACAGTCCACCTGTGGAGGGGAGCCATGACTCTGCAGAACACCCTTTTGTACCAACCAGTAAACCAAAAGAATGAGCCAGGACTTTACATTTCTAGGTCAAAATCGAGAAGACCAAAACATGTTAATTAAAGATGCATGCATCTTCCTCTGCCACCCAAAATGGGGCATCAAATGATTGCATTTCCGGATGGACAAAAACCTCTGCCTTCTTTGTGCAACATACACTTCCAGGAACTAAGAAAATTGGCTAACTAATCTTCATCCTCAGTAGCTAAGGAAGCAAAGGAAAAAGGTTTGAACTTATACCCATCACCATGGTAGAACTTATTTTGAAATTCCACCCAATGAAGACGCAAGGCATGAAGAAAAGCACTGAGTGTCTCCATCATGAGCAGTATGAAGGCAGTTGCAAAGGCAAAAACTGCTAGCCCAATCAACCGGATGATAAAGCTGTCATACCTGTAATGATAATTTTCCAAAGACCATTAGTAGTTGAAGATACAGCGCAACATCACATCTATCAACTTGAATGACATGATCAGAAAAAAAAAATGAACATAAACAAAAGCCAATGGTTGGAACTCACCCCCAGGCGAGTAGGAGGACTTTCTCGTAGAAAACAGTTGACAACTCTGAGTGAGCCAAGCTGTATGAGCAGTGAAAGATATTTTAAAATCACATTATGGAGATAAAGAGAACCGCATGATAAGCAATATAAACAAAAAATATATACACAGGGAAACTATTCAGTCATGCCTCAAAGCCCACAATCGAAGGTAGGATGCCGTATTTGAAACTGCACCAAGAACAAACTCTATGGAGTGTATCATCTGGTGCACAAACACCTCACTGAAATTAAACTCCGCGTGATGTTGCCTCACAGGATCAGTTTCCACATCAAGATCCATTTCAGAGGTACCAAGCATCCCATATGCGCGACCTTGAAACCTCTGGAAAACAATAAGCAAGCGTATGGTTATTATCCTCGCAAGCCAGTCTCCAGTCAAATAGCGTATGTAATCATGTTGTAAAATAATATTATAGTTGTCCATAAAACAATTGGGATACTAATTACCAATAATCGATTCATGTTTCAATAATTAGGATATAAAGAAAAATCTTATCAAAGTTTCAGTAATTTTCATCCCGCTACTGGTTTCTTAGAACACTCCAAAACAAATGATGGACAAATTATACCACAGTACCTCTGTATGAAGCTTCCTCAAAATGAAAGGTTTTGGAAAGAGCATCCAGGGAACTGCAATTATAGCCAAAACTAGCAAAATAATCTGCAAAAGTAGAGCCCTGTTAACTGTCACATAAATTAAAACAGAAACAACTGAGTACACAAGGTGACCAAGAGAGTTAAAACCCGTGCCTGAAGTGGTCTTTGGCCCCAAAACAACTGATTTTCCCCGAGATCGTCAAACGGACTTAAGAACATGTAAATCATTACATGGTAGAGGTCAGCCTTAGAGCCGGTGCACCACTTGATGACAACCAGAAGCGAAAGATATCCGAAGAGACTATTAAGGAAGATCATCTGTGGCACAAACTGGTATCTAATAATCAAAAAGACACCAATCAAAATCTTGCCAACTTCAACATTAATAAAAACAATGGGGAAAACGAAAAACACAAGTGACACACACCTTATATCAATTGAGCTGTTGAAAAACCGTGCATTGAAGTAACTGAGAATAATTCCTACGTTCATTTGCACCACACCCAACAGAATAGACAATTTCATTTTCAGAGAATTCAAAAAGGGCAGTTCTGAACGACTTCCACGCCAACTGGGATCCACACCAAATGGATATGGATCTCGGTACTTGATCAAACCAACAGTGTGTGCCTCACTGCTCACAAGAAGACAGATATTAAAGATACTTGACAATATTCAGTCAGATTTCAGAAGCGAAATTGAAATGTCATACATTCACTCAGTTGGAAAGCATAAACAAAACAAGATATAATAAATGCCTGAAGGACAGTTATAATTGAAGCAAAATCAGATTTTAGTAAACCATTTGAAATAAATGCGGCATAGGGGAAGGGGTGGTAGTTGCAAGAAAAGCAAAGGTTCCTGCAGAGACCAGACATTACTTAGTATACCACAAACTCCTTAATCAATATGATCAAGATAAGATGAGTGTGCATGGATCAAACAAAGGACAACCCATGAGAACCTTAGGGATGACAACAAAAGAAGACCATGAAACCATCAATTTATCCAGAACGGTGGAGAAAAATCACTTATAGATAATTGATATGATAAATCTGGGTGATGCAAACAAATGAAGTTTTAAATAACATACACTGGAAATGCTGTGCAATGACAATAACATGATATCCCAAAGCAAATTTACCTAAGCAACAAGCTGGAGGTGACTTGAACACAAGTCATAACACATTAACGCAACCGACACAACTCCAGCACAGAATTATATTCCAAATCATCCAAATATTTTAGATATCTCCTATGTTGGGATGTGGAAGTTACCGCAACACACTTGCATATACTATAGGCCAACTGATGAAATTACCCTTGACAGCTCACATGTATGTGAGCTTCCATCCATATTACAATGAGAAAACTCGAGCTAGCACCAAACAGGATGCCTATAAGTCCTTCTAGACAACAGCTATGATAGTTCTTCCTTTTCTTTTTTGCTCAACTACTCTATAAGTGAAAGAACTATTAGATTCCTTATCTCCAGGAGATAGACTAGAGGAGCAGATAACCTACAAAACTACACATGTATAGTGGAAAATATATACTCAACTACAGTTGAAACCAGAAAAATGCAGGAGTAATTGAATATGTAAAATAAAGACTACCTGCAAGTGGCATCTCTGCATTTGTAAGCGGAGCCACCAAATATATGGAAAGGAACAGAGAAGAACTCATTGTAAATCAACCCACAGTAAATTGAGAACAGGGACATCAAAAGGAGTACATAGCGCCCACCAAATAGCATCTCCATAAAGCTCCCGAGTTTCTGTTCAGAATTGATAATAATAACAATTTTTATAATAAGAAAAGTAGGAAAGCCACAAGTTTCTCAGATAATACTTTTCCACTTAAGATTCAGTGCATGAATTTGAAAAGAGACAGACCTGAGCGGCTAGCTTTCTTTCACGAGCTATAAGAACTAATGCTCCTATCAACAAGCATATTCCATGACCCCAGTCCCCAAACATCACAGCAAAAAGAAATGGAAATGTGATAACAGTGTACACTGCAGGATTTGCTTCTTGATATCTTGCTACGCTGCCAAATTAATGACACACATCAGTTCCATGGCAAAAACAGATTATAAGTTCATAACACAACTAGCTGTCAACTTACTCTAACTGGCAGTTCATTTATATACTGGCTACTCAATTACTTTGTTATAAATAAAAACTATTTAAAAAACAGCTAGCAATATATAGCCACTATATTGAGAATTCTTGCCCCATCACGCACTTTCCTTTTTTCTAATTCTACTTGCAATCTGCCGCAACCATTTGATACATTTCACAACTTTACTTCATTCTACAATTAAATAAAGTTTTAAATGAAATTTACCAATTTAGATTTCCTTGCATGTGAGGACAAAAACAAGATTATTAGAATTTACGTATAAGCAATTAAATGAGGAAACCACGATTGATTAAGCTACTGAGAATATCATGCTAAAGTAGTATACTGTGCTATGTCAGCCTTAAATAAAAAGAAAGGCAGTACAATTTTAGGGCCTTTAAATCTGTCATGCATTCATATTCATCCTTTACCCATATCTAAATAATTGTGAGCAAACAAAATTAATCCAGAATCCCACCAATTGTGAGATCCCCTGCAGAATATTGCCAAGAAAATTATAAACTAACCTAATAACATATTTTCATAACTGAAGATTTAAAAAACTTCATAAGTGGTATATTTAACTAACCCGTATGCATCAACAATTTCCTGAAATGCACTTGTGAAGTCGTTGGTTCTAAAATATGTAGGAGGTGATTCTATTGCATCCATCGCGTGAAATATTACACCCACTTGTGAATTGCTATCAAATGTTGCACGTTGCAATGCCTCTTGAATCTATTGCGTAAAAATATTAAGAGAACTTAAAATACTGAGCAGGAAGAACTTAAAGTATAAAGTTATTAATACTGAGCAGGAAGAACTTAAAATATATTTTAAATATGTTGTTACTATTAACACTATTCAGAAGGACCACCAGTGTTAGAATCAGATCTTTGCAATATCCCCCTCAGTAAAACACAAAAGATGGCAAGATCTGATTTTGCCTTTGTAATTGGATGATTTTCATAGGATAACTAAACTGTTGTAGATGTGCCAAAAGATGGCAAGATCTGATTTTGCCTTTGTAATTGGATGATTTTCATAGGATAACTAAACTGTTGTAGATGTAGGCGTGTAGCAATATCATTCTTCAATACATCAAATAAATGATAAAATAGAAACACCTTTGATATCTAACAACAATACTCATGTGAGCATATGTTCATGTATTAAAAGCTGATTAGGTAAGTCTCAGACAAACATAATCAATAAATAAGTAATTCACGGTTAAACCTCTTCTCTCAAGTAACAGCATAGATGGAGAATATAATTTAATGAGACTAATAAAAAAACTATTGTATTACTTCAAAAGATTATGGGCAAAGGCATGGTATCTAACTATTCCAAACAATGTTAATGATTGAATAATACCAAAAATACATTACCTTTAATTTTGCAAATATTGGACACCAGCCTTCTCCGACAAGGCATTTCTTGGTAACATCAAAGTTTAACATATTCAAAGTATCATAAACAGCTTTCTCCCTTCTTACCTGACAACAAGTAGCATGACATGGTTGTAATATAAGGATAAGCTCAATATTATCCATATCTCATATGAATACATATACTAACAAGGAGGAAAAAAAATTGCAGCAATATCTTACCATGTTCATCCATTTGGCCAGGTGAAACCCGACAGAAGTAAGGGCCTTATTTCTGTGGCGAATCCCTGCATCCAATGTTGCTTCCAAATCAGCAAGACGAGATGAAACCTGCAAAAGAAAGTTGGTTGTTTAACCATGAAAGCATAATTGAAGAGTAATTGACTATTTAATCAACAACAGTCTTTTTTTTCAGAAAAAATGGACACTATCTTATATACGAAGACCAACGAATATAAGCTAACACTGTAAAAAAAGAAAAGTACAGCATAAATACTCATTAAAGCTATGAGGTCATCGATCCTCCATTCAGATAACAGTGACAAATTTGGTAACATATTGGAGCCAAAATACTAGAAAGGTTTTTTTTCAATGAGGAAAAAAATACACTATTTCAGCTTGAACTTCACCAATTCACGATATTAATACTGTCAATGTACGGGCCACTCTTTACTCACTTCTCTAGTTATTTGCCTCTGTTTCGCTATATCTTCAGGAACAGGGTAACAATTTGCACCAAAGGCCTCACAAATTTTCAGAATCTTTGCTTTTGCCTGCAACCCTGAGAAGAATACTACAAAAATTGTCTGCTCAACCTAAAAATAATTAGAAATTAGTAAAAAAAACATAGAACCTTTGATAGCACAAATCAACAAGCAGTATTAATAATACTGAAGCCGAATCAAACCATTTCAGTAGATAAAGGATCCATGATCTGCTCATCTGCTGGAGCTTGGTTAAAAAGCATATTTCCTCTGGTAGCACGAAACAGCATCCTCTCAAACCTCAGAGCTTTGGATTTACAAATAATCCCACTAACAAAATTCAAACCAGATTGATCTGACGGTCCCGGTCTAATATCCTGTGTAATGTATAATCATTTACAAATTAAATCATAGAGAAAGGTTTTGCACCAAAATTAACCCATGCGAGTTATTTACCTGCTCCAGCAGTGACACTGAATCACCATAGTCATTCATTGAATAAACATTCTCTTCTAGTTCTGTCTCCTCTGTGACAGCATGACTATTACTTGAAACAAGAAAGCCACTAGCCTGAAATTGTCCACAAAATTGTCAAGGCACAGGAGCAAGTATTTCAAAGAGAGAACGGGTAATAATTTACTACTTCTACGAAAGGAAAATCACATATATGGGTCATAAATGAAAGCATATTGTAAAATGGATGTTAGCATGAATCCACTGACATTACTAAGACCACCAAAAAAAGTTTTTATAACATTTGCTGACTATGAACCTAAGATATATTATATGGCAATTTTCCGACACAACAACAAAATACCAAATCAACACAAAATAAACAGGTTACTATATAATGTTTATTAAAGGAAATCGATAAATTGTATGACCAGCAAACACAAGCCGAGGTAATGTCTAACAGTATCCATCTGACATCTACGCATCTACTTTCTCAGCAAACTATGGTTTCGACAAAGGTCATGGTTACTAGTTTTGTGTTTTCTTAAGAATGATTATTAGCACTACATTAGACATCATATCTAATAGTGATAGACGTTTTATTAACTTAAAGAAACCAAGTCCTTTTGGGTGTGTCAATGCCCTCAATGGATTAAGTCTTCATCCTAATATACAACAAACAAGGTTTAGCCTTAAAAGTAACCCATGCACCACAAATATGAACTGATAAAATAGAAAAGGTGATACAAGTCTGCAAATACACCCCCAATATGAAGAGAATAAAAAGGAAAATTACCTTTTGTAAAACCATCTTGAACTCCAGGAGCTCATTGTATGATTGTCGAAGTCTTTCACTATTAGAGTTCATTTCAATCAGCTCATGTTCGTGCTCACCAAGTTGAAACTGGAATTAGGAAATAAATGGTATCAATTTACAAGAAAATTGAAGAAATTGGTTAATGGATGAGGGTAAAAAAATTTAGTGATATTTTAAACAATATATTCCAGCTTAACATTACTATTACTCTTGAAACGTCAGAGGGCGTGGGATATAGACAGAGACAAAGAAGAATAATGCTACAGCAGCGTTATAGATATAGACCTCTAATTCCTCCAACTCAATATCTGGTTGTGAAACTGGACGTATAGACCCAAGCAAACCACCCTTACTGATTTGATCCTTAAAAAATCGCAGCTTTCTTGACATCTCTGCACATCGCTTTACCTGTGGAAATCCTCACAAAGATTGAGAAAAATAAATAAATAAAATTGTTTACATAATATTATGATGATTGAACAATAACGAGTAACTTTTTAATGAAATTGGTTTCCAAGTCCAAATGTCATCAGTATTACGAATGTTGCAAGTACATACACAGTATCCCGTTGTCAGTTTTCACTTGGCATATATTCCAGGTAGAGAAAACATAGTATTATCATTTCCTAGTTGAAATCCATATATTTTATACTCACTGAAACAAGCACAATGGGAGCATATATAATCAAGTTTAAAATGTTGGACAACAAGTAACCAATCACTTACTAATGCATCTATATCGCTACTTAAACTTCAATGATACACTAGTAAAAAATGGCAGACTTCTCACATTCAATACCAAAGGAAATGCAAAAACCATATATAAAATCATTCAAAGTGAAACATCGCAACTGTAGTCAAATGATCAGGGAGCTACCTGATTAACAAAGGTTAGCTGGAAAGGGCTCTTATCAGCATTTAACTGCAAAAGAAAAGGAAAAAGAAAAAGAGTATGACAATGAGTATATTAGTACACACATCAAAGAGACTGTATTTCAAATTCCCAAGAAGAAACTATTAAAAACTACCAGGAAAAAAATTAAGCGTTTCCATGTTTTCTTGGCATGTTGCATATGCAAAAAAAATACATGAGTTGTAACCCCATAATAGGGGACAGATACTTGTTATATAAAGCTAGATAGCTTCCACATTTGCATCAAGACAAACACCAGTCAAACGAGAATATTTACAATTCACATAGATGAAGTAACTTTTTTATCTTTTGGCCAAAAGATTTCTGGAATAGTTTATATCACCTTTATGTCCACCACAGAGCAAATAAAATTGAGAACATGGCCCTCAATTATAACAAAAGAATATGTAAAATTTAAAGTCAAAGTTATTAGGTCCCTACAGCACGTCCACTACATTCTCAGTTTACTACAAACAACCAACAAAATTCTCTATAGTTAGTTATAAATATTTGATCAACAAATGTTTAAGATGGTGATTAATTATCATGTACATCAGCACGGCTCTAGCATCATTTAAGAAACTATATCATGACTGACAAATTACTACACTTACAAAAAATTATTTCTTAACATAAAACCCCACATTAGTGACCGATGAAGTAAAACCAGGAATA
The DNA here is from genome assembly GCA_951800085.1 of Comarum palustre. Taxonomy (NCBI): domain Eukaryota; kingdom Viridiplantae; phylum Streptophyta; class Magnoliopsida; order Rosales; family Rosaceae; genus Comarum; species Comarum palustre. Next base: position 4,759,456 of record OX637587.1, read on the forward strand.
TAATTGCAAACAATCCACAACGAATAGAGGTGCAAGCTACCCGTCTACTAGTCTGCATATATAAATAGGAGCGACTTGCTTGTTCTGGACACCAAACAAATCATAGCCCAAGTGGCCAAATGAGGTGATGTATGTTCACAAAATCAAAAGGCCAAGTTTCCATCACGGCAGCACTTCCCAAACCAGAGGTATAGTTTTGAGATAAATATTAGAGGTTGGCGAACGTATTCTAAAATTAGCATAAAAAGAAACACTTCTTTAGGCAAATGGGATACATAACTAAATTGAAATCCCTTGATTAAGAGGAAGCTACAGCTTATGATTGCTCATTTGCAATGTCAAGTTGACTCATACACAAAAGTGAGTTTATTGACAAGTGTCGGCTAACTGACAAGTGTGAGGCTTAAATGTACAGCAAAATTGTTACCTGTCACAGAAAACCTCTGATTCATATCTTCCATCATCATGATAGTGCATAACTTCAACACATTATACTTGCTATACCATTACGAATGCCATGAAATTTTCCTTCTTATCATGAAGAGAATGGACCTCTGCACAATCCTTTCCTAACTGAAAATCTACGCAACCAGATCTATAACACAATGCACAGCCTAACAATCAAATAAACAACTAACATTTGCATTTCGAAATGTACACTCTTCATCTGAAAACAAAAATTAGCAACGAAAACTCTACTGTTCTATTAATCGTCGTTTCTAAATCTCACAACCACTGTAATACAGTCGACTACTTAAACCGCACATTCAAACAATCCGATGCAAAATCAAACAGAAACTCATGTAAAAACCAAGGCCAGACGGCGATCGGAAACTTACGTCACGAAATTGGAGGAGGCCGAGTTCGCCGAGATAGGTAATAGTGCGGTGGGCGGACTCGACGGGGATGATGAGCTGGACAAAGGTCATCTTCTCGGAGCGCATCAGATCCATGGAGGGCAACTTGTCGAGAAACTTGTCCATTTTTGACCGGAAAAGAGCTCTCCGGCGATTTGGATCTGAGAGACTCTGGCTCTCTTCTCAGATCTGAGAGAGAGTGAGGGTGTGTGAGTATGTAGTGTGTTTTTTTTGTTAGGGGATTGTTTCAGTTTCGGGTTTTCGCTCGGTTTTGTTGGCAACTGCCATTAGAATCGGAGAATTCGCAATCGAAGTTAGAATATTATAAGGTCGGATCTCTTTTTTTATTTATATTTTTTTATCGACATTAACCGTAATTTTAATATTTTAATGATTAAATTAACAAATTAAAATTATGGTTGTTCTAATAGATGCATCAATCAAATAAATAGCTAATTATAAAAATTTTAACTTTAACAAGAACCGACTATTTGTTTGAAACATTTGACTAAGCAAATAATCTCCTTTTATATTAATTTTTTATATAAATGATATTTATTAGTTAATTAAACTATTAAACGGTTAAAATTACAATTAATATTATTAAAAATATATAAATAGTACAGAAATTAGACGAGTGTGTCCGACTTAAATCGGACACAAATATAGCTACGTATGGAGAAACATGATATTAGTTCGATTTTTGATACATATAGCTACATTTACTAACTTCTAGATGCCGCATTTCTTCTATAAAGTACAAATGTCAGTTTCACCTTGAAGAACATGGTACTTGTTTTAACCCAAAATGCAGATCTAGAGCACTAATATCCATCTTCACTTCCTTTAATCACGCTTTCCCTCCACTAAATCTTAGTGCTTAATGATAGATCCAACTCAAAACTTTTACTTCTCATTGGTAGTTTTATCCAAAAAAAAATCTGACTAGTTTTTTTAATAAAGAGAGTTAAATTTATGAGTTCTTTTATTCATACCTCTTTATTTACTGCTTAAACTTTCCTAAATTTTTGAACAAGTTAATTTCCTACTATACCCTCAACTACATAAAAAAATAATAAAAAAACTCCCGTCTTTGTTCTTTCTAACTGTTGTTCACTATTATCATTCTTCATTTTGTGATCAGATATCAAATAGTATGTATGGATATATTTGGTCGTTTTAATATATGAACAAGATGATTAGTTGTATCTTGGTGAATAAATGTTGACTATTAGGTTGAGTTTTGCAGCAATCCAGTATACATTCAAAACACTTTCGAATCATCTAAATCCAATTTTTCAATTCAGAATAAACTAAATTCATGACATCTAAACTTAGGACATGAATTTGAATTAATAGGCCAAGGCACACTCTTGTACATCAAATTCACTTGAAAATGGTATCAATTAAGGTATGTGATCATCTCATGAGCCGATGAGATGAAGGAGACATAAAGAAGAAAGGGAAAAATGAATGAGAGAGTGGTTGGAGAGGACATATTGGGAAGAGGCATGTTAGGAAACTCCATTATTTTCAGTTTCTAAAGGGCATATTAGGAAATAATTTTATACAAAAACTTTAGGAGGTGTACATAACAAATGTGGAGGTATGAATAGAAACACTTCAGATTTATTGACAAGAAAAATAAAAAAAATGTCTATTTGTTGCAAAATTGAACACCTTTAGTTACCATATGGTCTAATTCTTTAAGACTTACCACTCTAAGATAAGATTAAACTTTTCTAAACGAACTAGGCCCACCTTTTCTATTTTCTCTGAACATGTTGCCCCTTCTTATTTTTTCCTCGTTAAGCAAAACGCAAAATGCAAAAAATAACAGAATTTCAAAATTGCTTCAGAAGAGAAGTGTGATTCTTCAGAGAGAAGAGATGTGCGATTCTTTAGAGAGAGAGAGTACCGATTCGATTGTTCATGGATTCGATGAAAAGTAGAGTGATCATGTGAGGCTTGTTTCAGTAATGGATAGAGATCGAGCTCCTGATTGCATTTTCAATTCTTCACGGTTCGATTTACTCTATCAGTTTTTCTTCGATTTGTTTTATTTTTCTAATTCTATCTTTGTTTCGATTTTCTTTGCGTTCATGTGATTCTAAATATCTCGATTGTTAGATTTCAACATGATTTCATGTGTGATTTGCATTTGTTAGATTTCAACCAGATTTTATTTGTGATTTGCTTCGGTTTTTTTTTTATTTTTGTAAATTTTATTGTTTGTTTTGAATCATTTTTGTTATTGTATCTCTATGATTTTAGGTTCGAAGTAATATGTTTTATATGTGCTAGCTATTTTCGTTTTTGTTGCTTCAAGTGTTATTAAATGTTGAATGTTGCTAGTGGATTTTATTCATGCTATAAGATTTGTTTCATGTTATGTTGTTGAAATAATTGAAAACTAGAATGTTTTACTTGGTTCTATAATATTACTGGGGTTAGTAATATTAAGATTCAGAATGAACCTGGGTTTAGTAAACATCAATAAACATCATAACCAAGTCTATTACCCCAATGTCATGCTATTACATTTGTTTCATGTATATGTTGTTGAAATAAATTGAAAACTAGAATGTTTTACTTAGGGTCTGTAATATTTCTAGGGTTAGTAATTGTAGGCACATACGCCTAAAGGGCACACTTCTATTGTGCTACAACCGATCATAACGGTTAAATCTTCTACAACTCAGATATGTAACATACAGATAGTAGAGTCAACTGTTATTAATCATGACCCGTCACCCGAATGGTATAGAGACGTGCCCTCAAACGCAGTCCGGACATCGCCATTTGAGAACAAAATAGGCAAAGAGTCTCACATCGAACAATAAGTCGAAGCATCTTCAAGAGCGAACTATAACTAGTGGCACTCTCTCCTCATTTACTACACAATAACTTCTTACATAATGTTATTATATCAACAGTAATACTAACTTACACGCTAGAGAGTCGAAGATCTCTCTTTAGCGGTCAAGGCCTCTAAGTGACTTGTGTTCTTGTTGACAAGCTAACAGATCAAAGAAAGAGAGAGTGATAAATAGTATAGGTACTGGTGTTAACATATCACTATCTAACCTATACAAACAGTAATACTGACGTATTTGTCATGTTTCATTTCCAATGGCTTGTTCTTCACTGTGTTTTTTTAATGCAGACACAACTATGGTTTTCTTGTTGCTCAGTTTATAAATTCAGAACAAGGTTTTTGTCTTCAACTCAATAAATTTATGAGCTATTCTGACTTGAGTGCAATCATCTGTCAAAGATTCAAGTTTTCTGCTAAAAATGTTTTCCATCTCCAATACTCATCTCCTGCTTGTCCTGTCTTGTATGTTGATAATAATCTTCACTTGAAGATGTTGTTTTGCTCTTCAATATATATATATATATATATATATATATATATATATATATATATATATATATAAAAGTTGGGTCATGTTGATGTTTCTGTTGTGAAAGATTTTAGAAGTGGTAGTCGAACAAAAAGTGTTTCATTAGATGATTCTGTTTTTGAAATTATTGATGAAAATGATTTTTAGGTGCTCCATTCAAAGATGCACCTAAGAAATCATACATGTTTGATACGTGGATCTCGTATATCACATATAATGGTCAAAAGTTTGCAAACATTTAAGAATTTCGAGAAAAGCTCAGAAAGTATACAGTTCAGACATGATTCAAGTATGTGCTAATGAAGAATGATTCAAATTATATCTAGGCAATTTGTGAAAATATGGGGACTAAACATTGTAAATGGGCTGTACAGGGTTCAATGTCTTTTTGAATAATTGTTTTCTATGTGAGTTGGTTGAATAACGTGCACACATGTTAGGGTGTATTTAAGTTTTGTGAAGCATAGGCTACTGGGCTCTAAATTAGTCTGGATATACATGCATTGAGTCCGATTTGAGCTATAATCTTGGTTTTAAGCCTGCTAATATTAGGAACTAGTTTAAATCTATGTATGGTTTTGATATCTCATGTAAGGTTGCTTTGTCAACAAAGAAAATGATTGTAGAAAAGTTCTATAGTTTTAGTCTGCTCACAGTATGCCATAAACATCATTAGACGACAATTATCAGACTACATATAAACAACATTTTAAAAGAGTGTCATCTGATAATTTTTAAGGTCCTTTGGACGGCATATGATTAGTAAAAATTGTCTCAAATACATGTTGCTTACATACTCTTGGATTAGCCTCCATTTTTTCTTAGTTTTAAAAAGTCAGACAACATATTAGTGTGGTGTGAACAGACCCATAAATAGCTATTTTCAACTACAAATTAACACAACATATATATGTTGTTTGATAAAACTATGAAAATCATGTTTCAATGTTCTTTTAATGTACTTAATTGGATGACAAGTATATGTTGTTTAACATAATCTTATTTTTTCAATTTGGACATTGTTGAGCACATGTTTTCGACCCTTTAAATCCATAACATCAGACGACAAACTTATGTTGTCTGAGAGAACCATAAATTTTAATATTTGTTTCTTTTATTGTATTTATTCAGACGACATAAATATGTCGTCTGAATGAACCATAAATAATCAAATTTGACGAGAGTTTTCCTACGCTGATCATGTGCCAAAATTATAGGCGTGAGACTTTTCCTTTGCTAGGTGAAGTCTTGAATTGTCCATTTGTCTAACTCAGACGATATTAGTTTGGCGTCTGAATTGGTATAGAATTAGTAAATTCAGACTACATATATATGTCGTCTGACAAATATTTTAAATGGTCTATTTCATAAATTCATACTATATATATCATCTATAGATATTTTAAAAAGTCAACAGATTTACCAAAATTCAAATGCTCTAATCTACTTTAGTTGTCACTTATATTTTGGATTCTTCAATATTAAACTCTCATTTCGTATTGCAAAACTGATCCATGTGAAAATTCAGACATGTTTATCAAAGGATTATATTGCTCCCCATAAAAGTATATGGAAGTTTTAGTACGTTTAAGCACTAGCGCACAGTTGACCCGTGCGATCAAGATCCAAACTTTTTTGAAATTTGGTAAGTTTTTTTACAACATTCATATTTAACTACATCGATTACATCGTACGGTCAAATTTGGCAAATTTTATTTCGTATATATAGTTAGTTTAGAAAGGTGTATGTTTCGATATATCTTGGTAAATATCTTAGAGCACATTAGTAGAATGTTGTGATTTCGATGACTAAAATTCACAAATAAAAACTCGACTGTCCAATATGATCATTATAGTGAAACATGACTATGGTATAAAATTCAATTGGATCCGACAATGTTAAGGGCTTGATCGAAACGATCAACTCTAATTTATTGTCACTTATCACACAAAAACGCTCATACCTATCTCTACGTGACCTAGTTTGGTCGATCATTCCACACATCAAACTCTCATGTAGATGAGACGTAACCACTTATATAAAATTATGAGATATTTGCTTCTTGACAACAGTGTAACACCCTGACCTTAGATTTAGATGGTTTAACAAATTGTTTCTCAAATACCTTACCACGATCAATTTTCACAACAAGATTTTTAACTAAATCAATCAGCAAAATATCCCATACCTCATCTCACTTCTCGGCACAAAAGGAGTGAGAGCCAACCTATGGTCACACCCAGTCGATTAAACCCAACCAATTTCCTATTTCCGTCTTACAATTTCAAGAGAGACGGTCTCCCATATGCAAATTAGATTCCGCACCATATCCTCACATTAGGCGAACTATCCAGTAGCGTGCTCTTACCAGAGCATGATCACTACCAGATGTCACTCTCTATCCAACAGACTAAGAGAGGATCATAGAAAACGAGAGAGAGAGAGAGAGAGAGAGAGAGTTCTGGAGGAGAGAAAGATAGATACAACCCAGTTTAGGTACATAGGTTCATCTACTCCGTTACTTTTTGTACTTTTCGTCATATATTAAGGGTATTTTTGTTTCTTCAATGAAATAAATAAAATAAAAATGAAAATGACCTATAATCCTTTGTGCAACACACCCATCACTATGGACACTCTCACCATCTCTCTCCTCACTAGTACCACCAAAGGCATCGACAATGTACCATCTTCCAAAAGCTTTTACCCCAGAATCTAATGTCCACAAATTGATGAATAATTAAATCAAACTAACTATTTAATCAACCTGAAGAATTATAGATTTAACCCTAAAAAGCCCAGATGCATATTCTCTTCCTCGAGTGGAAGAGATTGAAAAGTTAGATGATGTAGCGGGATCTAAGGACGCTGAGTTGAGGTGTTGCTGGATCTTGATGAAGATATTAGGAGGAAGAACCTGAGGCTAGAGGTCAGAATAGGCACTTGGAGGTGGTGAAGACGGAGAAGAGGCTGTTGATGAAATGGCCAATATATGGATGAAATCAAAATTCCTAGAGAGGATGATGGGCCGGGTGTCAGAGGAGACTGTTGGGGACTTGATCTCTGCTTGAGAGACTGCTTGCTCTTTCGCAGCAGCACCACTAGCCATAGGAGATCATGATCCTCAAATTGAGAATAAATGGCGGAGGAGAAGAATGAGTTGGGTGAAATACATTTCTACCTCTCATTAGTTCGATAATGACACACTCAATAATATATTAGTTAATGGCGTGTACCTTTATTGAGTAGGAATGTGATTGTTTTGTAAGTTGAATAATCAAAATTATCAGCGAAGAAAAGTTGATCTGTACTGTTTTTAAAATTTTCCCTTTTCTTTTCTCCATTCTTCTCGATCTCTCTTTGTAGTTTTCTTCTTTTATTTTCTTTTCTATTTTTTTAAATAAAGATCATTTGTATTTTATGTAAATAAATTAATTCATTAATACCTGAGGGTATTACATACTCACCCTCTTAAAAACAAATTCGCCCTCGAAACTATCAATCAACCTCAACAAATCAATTAGAATTAATTCAGTTTAACCCCATGAAGTTTATGGGCAACTTCATGTTAGTCCTTAAACTTTCAAATTCATTAGAGTACCCCTTAAGCTTTCCAAATTCAATCAGTCATGTCCAATTTAACAGATACCGTCAAACTTGCATGTGTGATTTTCTTATCTAATAGCTGTGGTAATGTGGGGGGCCGGCGAGAGAGTTAATGTATTAGAGGTGAATGAATATTATAACATTTGAAATTAAGGGAAGGATGATGAAGATTGCTCAGATGTCATTAAGAGCAATTTGGGAAGATTTTATGGGGGAGAATCGAAGAAGAAAGAGCATTGTCGTGTGTGTGTTTTTTTCCTTAGAAATAAAATGACCCTTGTAGCCATTTCAATGGGCCATATTAATAGACTTAACATCTAATTTGGACAGAGTTTGTTAAATTGGGTACGACTGATTAAATTTGAAAAGCTTAAGGGGCATTTTGATGAAATTGAAAGTTTAAGGACTAACATGAAGTTGTCCCTAAACTTCAATGGGGTAAACTGAATTTAATTCAATCAAATATATATATATATATATATATATATATGATTTTTCTCAAGTAATAACGTCCTTACCTAAGTTTTGGTATGGATTTTTTGAATTGGCTAACCTTTAGATCATATTTTCTCATCTTAACCGTTCAATTTCTATATATATATAATTAGATAATCTCTACAAAATTTCAGCTAATTTTGTTATCATTAAGACATTCAAAACTGTGATTTACATAGAAGAACACGAACGATTCAGGTTGAATAAATTCAGTTCGTTCATTGTATTTATACTTTTTCGAGACCTTAACTATTACCAAATCAGCTGAAATTTTGTAGAGATTATATATATATATATATATATATATATATTCTGAATGGTTAAGATGAGAAATTTGCTCAAAAAGTTAGTCAAATTAATGAAATCCACACCAAACTCTTGGTAAGGACGTCCTTACCCAAGAAGACATATATATGTATATATATATATACACCAAACTCTTGGTAAGGACGTCCTTACCCAAGAAGACATATATATATATATATATATATATATATATATGGCGGATCAGGTGCCGAAGTCCGCATTTTTTAAAAAATATAGATTTTTACAATTTGATCCACTTTTCGATCATGATTTCTCATCTTAACCTGTTAGTAGATCAGCTCTACAAATATTTTTTTTAAGTTTGAATTGAGATACTGATTAACATTTTCTGATCTATTGTCTTCCTCAGTTTTCAATTACGACGACTGCCATAATCCTGAAGAGGATGTTCTGAAGTTTGGTATTGGTTTGTTCTGAAGTTGTGAAGATCTGGGTAGGATATGGGACCACACTGGAGGTAAGCTCTGATCCTGAAGTCTTTTTCTTCCTTGATATTGAGGTGTGTGTATAATATAATAAACACATACATATATATAAACATCACACACAATTCCACTGAATAACATAAAATTGTGAATTTCTACGTAACAATATAAAGCATGCCTCTTCTTAACCACATCATTTGATAGACTGATAATATAAGGAATTTCAGTATTGTTTTATTGTGGTGCGTACCTATTAGTTGAGAAGTTTAAAAGGAAAACATTTTCTATATATTTTCAAAATACTAAAATTGGTAAAAGAAGAATGTTTATGTAAATCTAAAACTGATAAGCTTTTTCTATGATTTTGTTTTCTTTGTTTGTTTCAATTCAATGATTGGATTTCAAACTACATAAGTTCAAAATAGTATATTATTTTAAATTTATGTAGTTTGATCTGTATGCTGCTGTATGAATCTATTAAGCTAAATCAATTCTCCTTTTAACAGATTATCTTCATCTGCATGTTAGATACTCACATTCCTAATTCAAAGTTTCAAACCAATAGAAGTAATATAGTTTCTCATGCCTGCTGTGTACCTTGGTTTTGATAAATATGCATGGATAAACAAACCTTACATCTATTTTCCATTGACAAAGTAACTATAAGTGTTAGATGCTACACCAGTTATAGGTAGTCAGTGTATTTACATAACAAAGGTCATTCAAACGCTTCAGCCTTTCTGCATTCAAAAAAGTTTTTATTTCTTGATTTTTGTTAGACCCCATAAATGAAAAATTTGTTAACTGAAATACTTTTGATAATGTATAGTTGTATTTATGGTGAGTTATGTAATTACATTTTTTATTTTTCATTTTGCATATTTGTGCAGTTGTTGCGTTCATATGCTAATTTGCGGAACATTGAGCTCTTATACAGCTTCATATTCAGGTATATTAAACCTCTTCTGTATGTTCAGGTTGAAATCGCAATTAAACATTTCAAAGGATTCTTGAACAATACAACTTATCTGCTTATGAATTCTGAGTTATTGTATTTCAACACAGTTTGATGAATGTGGGAATTGAGTTTTGCTGGTGAATAATCTGGATATGTATATATATATATATATATATATATATATATATATGAAAGTTGCCTGATCCAATTGAATCTCAGATCATATCCATTGGATATGATAGATTCATGTTTTCATGACATTGTTTGATATTTCTGATATTGGTTACAGTATCTGGATTATATGACCAAAAGAAGAAGTTATATACATCTACACCGACTTTGGTTTCTATGTAGAATTTAAGTTGTACCAAAATCGATATTACACCCGCAGTATATATATTTTGTGAAAACTATTATTGATCATGGAGCAGAACAGATAAACAAGGTAGTTTACGCATGACTTCGTCATATGTAAACCCCACATATTGGTCACCATATATGCGCATACACGACTCTTAAAATACATATGCATCTAGTTTCTCCTTGCAATCAGGCATGAACTGCCCGATATGCTTAGAATAATGCATCTTTTATCAAAAACATTAAACACAATCAGAAAGCCATACCACGACTTAAGAACATACTTGATCATGTCTGAACCATAACCAATCTAGTAATATCATTAAACCCACAATGTATGGCCATCTCAGGTAACATTATACCATCCTATTTCAGTGGACCATACCCAATTCAATATGTTTCTATAAATTAACCAGATCTCAGTCAATAGCTCAACCATGTTAATAATGGTAACATATATCAAAAATCACAATTCTTTCTTTTTCCTGCTGTAGTATCCCGAACTGGTGTCATTCTCACTCTATATATATGATTTAGCAAACTACATTCTAGTTATTGATCAAATTTCAGTGTACAAATACACCATTTACATATTATTTTACACTTTTGAGGAGAAATATTAACAAACAAGAATAGATTGATGTCCACGTATCATCTGTCACTACCATTTTTACCAAACTATCATTCTCTACATATTATACTGTTACATGTCTATCGTTGGCTCACTGCTACTGCCCAGTTCGACATGTCAGTTGATGCTACTGCTGACTTGAACGTCAGTCGCTGCTACTACCTGACTTGAATGTCAGTCGCTGCTACTGCCTGAACGTCAATCGCTACTACTACCTGACTTGGATGTCAGTCGCTACTACTGCCTATTTAGATACTGGTTTGAAATATGCTACTACCTAAATGATACCGTAACCAGATCTAAATGATTTCATAGCCAGATATGCAGTACCAGCAAATCCTGATGATCTGCAGCAGTAGCAACAAATCTTGATGATCTGCAGTAGCAGACCTTTTGTGGCAGCCCAGTAGCAGCAAGACTTGATGAACTGCCACAGTAACAGCAAAACCTAATGATCTGCAGCAGTAGCAGCAAATCCTGATGATCTGCAACAATAGCAGCAAATCCTGATGATCTGCAACAATAGTATAACAAGACTTAACATATTATGGTAGCGCAGTAGCAACAAGACTTGATGAACTTTTACAGTAGCAGTAAGGCTTGGCAATCTACTACAAACAGTATATGAATAGTGGATCACAACACCTTGCCATAATCTAATCTAAGAGCTCATATTAGAGGACTGATATGGTACGATTCGGGCATTGGCGTCGTCGTCAAGTGTCTTCGAATAGTGTCGGAAGACAAATGGAGTCGATCGAATCTGGACGGCGCAAGACATTTGAATCTAGACGTCGAATTTGGATATGTGATCTGGTCATGGTCGAGCGTCGTTAAATTTGTCATTGGACATCGAGACTCGTCATCCGCGTGGTGCTTCAGAAGCACAGAGAGAGAGAGCAGATCCGATCTGGATGAAGATGATTTTTTGTGGCAATTTACATAATTTGTTTGTAGTATTAGGCATTTTGGTCATTCAATTAGTAAAATTTGGATCAGAACAAATACTATTAAGTTTGGGCTTGGACCCATATATATCCTAAACTATATAAAAATTATTAAAAGTGTTTTTATGTTTTTAAATTTAATCGGTTACTTATATGTATTTTACCCTATATGATTTACAAACATGCTAGCAGCTAGAATTGAAGCCAAATCTCAATTTCTAGATTCAACAAGCACCGAGGAATTATGCATCTCTCTCTCAGTTTCATCTTATCTCTTCGAAGCTCAACGACGGTGTCCTCGACCGCTCACGGAGATGTTCCTCGGCTTTGTCGGTCCTCGACGACATCACTCCTCGACGACGACTGAGACTAGGCTGTCGGATATTAGATCTGCAAGATTTGGGAGAGCAAAAATATCGTTTATGAAGGTATTTGTGATTGAGATGCTTTTGCGTCACGATGAAGAGCAATGTGAGAAGAGAGAAAGGGAGCGAGATTTGCAGATTTGATTCGAGATAGAAGAAGTTGTGGACATATGTTCTGTAATTTCTTATTGCCCCTAGTAAATTATTTTTTAATACTATTGGCCCCAGTAAAGTTTTTCTATAAAATTTACTACCCCTAATAAAGTTTCTCTATAAAGTATACTACCCCCATAAAGTTTTCCTATAAAGTTTACAGCCCCAATAAATCATTTTTCAACATTATTGCTCCTCAATAAAACTTCCAGCGAATGCACGATATAGTACCGGTAAGGTCCTGTGATATTTCTGTGATGTTTAAAAGAGTCTGACGAGATTCCGGCGATAGTCAAGATTCCGACGAAGGCACAAACATATTTTTCCTTTAACAATATTGACTATATCTTTATGAACGATGGGGGAAAATAACTGAATAAAAAGATATAGCAGGCAAAACTATAGAAGTGCATCCAACTAAATGTTAAACAGCTTCTATTAACAAGATATTACCCAACAATTGTACTTGCAGGACATACAAACCAAAAGGTAAAGCAAGCTACTGAACAGCTTGTGTTGTGAATAGGTCTCCTTGACTCTGGCCAATTTGATAGACAGAGAATGCGGCAAATCATCCACATTAAAGATACCGCTATGTATACTGTATCTGCAAGACCAGTGGAGTACAGATCGGATCATGAGGTGAAAAACTAAGAAGGCCATTTGACACAATCAAAACACCATAACGATGCTGTAACAGTAACCAACTCTTACAAAACGTAATAGTTCTTTTTCTTTTTCTTTTTTGAATGAAGGTAGTAGTCTATATTACAATAAGATAAGAGAGAATTAGCAAATTTCTTTGAACTGTTAGAGAAAAGGAAAAAACTAGTGACATTCTCTTTTACAGAACATGTATCCTTGACGCAAACTAATGCTTGAAAGGACCAATTCATATACAACATATACGTTAGCATTGAGAAGGACAAGGGTTGTGTCAGAATCGCCTTACACAAACCAAATCATGCCAAAGCCAAACATGTTTATGACACGAATTGATTAATTGGATTCTTACCCAATTCTAGGTCAATCATGGCATGCTTGCATCTATTGGGTAACTCCCTAGCACCCGCAAGAATGTAGCGAACTCCTGCAAAGGAAAGCAAATTCTCTGTTTAAGATTACATTTTCATAGGGTTTGAGAATTATTTTAGAAAGATACAAACCCTGAGATGCCTGAGGGCATTCTGTGCATTCTGATCAGCCATTGATGTTTCAAAATCCACATAGAAAAGATAGTCAAAGAATCTGTAAGAAAATACAAAATATGATAGGAAAATAAAGTTAATACTTAAACCTCTTGAACAGTTAGAAGAATTTATTATAATATTTGATCCCGAATTCAAAATGCCATTACTATGGAAGTAGAATTCATATGAGATGTTCTGTAATTACTTTGGCTTTGGACATCCACCATTATTATCATCCGATGCTCTCAGGGGTTGCTTCCGCAAAGGACGGCTCTCAATCTGGTTATAGAAACAGAGTAAATATCCCCAGCTTACAAAAATGCAACTACGAGAATACCTAGATATTTCAGAACCTACCTTTGTAAGATTGATTTGACGCAATGCAAACACAGCGAGTGCCTTAAAAAGGACTCCGGGGCCTTCCTCTAGTGAGAAAACTATACTCGTCTGTACATTTAATAACCATGTGTTAAATAAGATTAATATTTCAAAAAAGGTGTGGAATACATGCATTCAACAACTCAACATAAAAACGTATGCAGGATTCACCTTGAATGGCCGATCTGTCCCGGGAATGATAGGTTCTCTTGCAAGGATTAAAAATCGAGTGACATTATCAGAATCATCCTGTACAAAGAAATTTATAAGTAATCACTAATGCATACTACATTTCATCATAACACCAGATATTCTTGGACAATACCTGAATATCCTCTGCAAGTATATTCAGACCGTATATTTCTGCAGCGGTAGAGCTGGCCACTGCTCCTGCATCTTTCAGCTTGTGGAAAGCAACATGCTACAGTTTAAAAAGTTCAGTCATCTATAATGAATTAGTGATAAATAAGCCATGAATGGTGAAAGTAACCCAACTGTTATAATCTATCTGAATCTTCTAGTTTTAGACTGAAGCCTCATAACACAATTTACCATGCAACAAACCCTAACAATATAGAACCAGAAGTGACAGAGAAGGAATTTATTCAGCTTAAAACAGGCAACCAAGCAATTTTCTTTCTCTGTAAAAACATAAGAAAACTCCACGTCCAAACATAGCAGTACATGCACATCACGAAATATAGCTGGCACCAGAAATTCTCGGAGTAAGCTGTCTAACTACTGTACAATCAGGGGCTTACCTTCGCTGCACCAGCAGTATCATCCACTGCTTCTCTGACTAATCCAAACCTGGTTAATGTGAGCTCACACTGAGCAAGAGCCTGAAAAATGACTAGTTATGGGGGCAAATCATGATAAAATAGTATACTACCAGATGAGGACAGAACCATGGAGCACGGATTAATATACCTGTGGATGGCTAAGAACCCTTTTTAGGTCTTGAATTTCCAGACCAGGGTTAGCTAGCAAGCAATGCCGAACAGCAAGTTTCACTTCCCCTACTATATGCAATCTATGCCGGAGTAAAAGATCATAATTTCTGTGGATGCTACCACCTAGTGAATTCTCAATTGGTAAAACTGCTCTGTCCACAAGCCACCGCTCAACAGCCTACAATGAGTTGAACCAAAGAAGTATTAACCCTCCAGTTAATGCAAACTAAAGAACATTGTTTCCACTGTAAAGACAGACCAAATATGACCATACTTATGAAAAAGAAACAGAGGCAAAAGTCAACAACAGTAGAAAAAAGGAGGAAATACAATTAGCTATAATAGAAAGCCTCAAAGCCAGTCGTGAGAACTGCTTTTATCAACACCCAAACATTTAAAGGAAAGACAGGTAAATCATTCTACACCAGAGGTTTATGATAATGACATTTTTTCTCTCTAAAATAAGAGGCCAAGGCTAATGATGACACCACAGGATATGCAAAATGAGATTCTAGAGCTATGTAACTCTATAACCTTCAGATTATCACAGTCAACAAGCAAATATTGCATAATCCTAGCGAGTTCACTGCAAATGAATTATTCCAAATTCCTACAATATGGAGCATGCAATGGGTTGACTAGTTTTGTAACAGCTCCTTCCACACTGAAACATATTTCTATTATAAATAATGTCCAATCTCTTCAATTATACAGAAGGCATCTACCAAACATGCAACATAACTGAAAGTTCTTTCAGTGTCAAGGAAATGAGAAACAAATTGAAAAATATTATCAATTTCCACCAATAGGATCAATAAAGTTACAAGAATTGAGCAGTTCCAAAACCATACTCCCAAAGGAGTTACCAAGTGCAGCCTGACTTAGATTCATCAAACAAAATGCAATCCAAGGCCTTCAAGTCCATGAAATGAAAAGTATATTCCCTTTGATTTAAAGATCAGGGGTATTCATGAAGGAATAACACATCATGATCATTGCTTTCCATAGTGCGATTGAATCATGAGTCAATAGTCATGAAGTAAAGATAAATGCATAAATTGTAGGTAATGTGACCAGCATACAGTAAAACCCAACACAACAACGACAATGGAGAAAACAGAAATAATTACTTCGAATGCAGTATCAAATTGTTCGCAAGGCACCGCTTCGCAATTTGGGTATGCCTTCTGAGCAGCTGACTCACTGTATGCTCCGCGAACACCCTGAAATGAAGTTCCAATGTTCAACCATCTATAATAAAACAAAAAAATATTTCTTTTGACTATGTAAATGGTTGAAACAATGTGACTCAATCCCAATCTGCAACTTACTACATATACATTTACACATAATGATGAATTCCTTGCCCATTACTGTGGACCAAAACCAACTGCAAACATTAACATATATACAAATTTGTTTTTATCACAAGTGAAATGTCTCTGAAAGTTAGGTGTCTGCATAACTTATACATACAGCTCTACTCTATTAGTTAGTTGATCAATTTGAAAGTTGGTTGTCCAATTTAGTATATATATCTCCTTTCAGCATTTACTACATTGAAAAATTAAGCAGAGAGAATAGTCGTGCCTGATAAGCAACACGAAGCCGAGAGCCCTCCGAAACCGAATCGGAGACGAAAGTCGAAGACAAAGGTCCTGAAATCAGCAAATCCAAATCAAACACCATCTCAATTTTCAATTCAATCTACAGAGAAATATGTATAGGAATCAGAGCGAAAAGAACGATTACTTGGAAGAGTGTGGAGGTCTTTCGATGCGTCTTCGAACGGGGAGTCTTTCAATTCGAGAACGCCGCCGAGGATTTTGCCGGTTGCGTCGCCGTGAAGAGAGGCGCAACGACGCCGTTTGGGGAGGAACTTGAGTGTGGCCTTGGGTGAGGGATCGGACGGCGAGGATTTCGAGGGGAAAGGTAGTGAGAGATGAGTAGCGGCGGATCGTGCAACGGTAGTCGCCGCCATGGCTCGTGGAGCGGAGGTCGAGTCGGCGCCGGAGAAAGAAGAGGAACAAATTTAAAAGACTACGGACCACGAAAAAATAAAAATAATTATTCAATGAATCATAAACGAGTCAATTACATTTTCGGAAATACTTTTTCTAATATTGGAAAAAGTGTATGCTTCCTGATTTAGACCAAAAAAAAGAGTGCCTTCCTGATCACATTTGAATTCAAAACTTAATGATTAATCAAAATCTATATTTTTTAGGAGGTAAATCAGAATGACAGAAGTATGTTTAGGAGATGTATTGTACTTGAATTGTCATGGATTTATTTTAAGTGATAGATTTGAAAAAGTTTATGAACTTTGAAAGAGTTTGTTGATTTATAAAAACTCTTTGCATGATTTGAAAAACTTTCATAAACTTCTATACAGTCTTCATTATGAATTCGTATAAACTTTTTCAGATTTCTACAAACATTTTCCTAGAAGTTCGTGGATTTTGTTAGACTGTTTGTAATAATGGCCCAAGCCCAAAACATGAAAAAATGATAAAAATAAAAGAAAATGAAACTATTTTGTTCATTCAATGGAAGCTAGAGTTAGATGACAACCAAATAAGCAGATAATAAAAAAGTCGAGCAGATCCAGGTGTTTGGAATCAACCCAATACACGATTTTGATAAGAGAAAAGTTCTTTTTAATTTGATTGGAGATACAACATGTAAACAATGGTCGCATAAGAAGAAATTGATTTCTTTTCTCTGGTATGATATCGCCCTCTCAGTTTAGTTGTTTGTTGCTTTATGTTTTGTAAGCTTTATATTCACAACTTCCACTAAATTTATCCATATGTACATGTTCATATATGAAAGAGGAAGATGTGAAAATAAATGGATCAGTGGGAATGGAGGATAGTGAAAACAATTGTCAGCTTTTGAAGAAATTGGTTCCAAACCCAATGCATGATTATGATTTTGATGAGAATCTAATTGGCTGTTCAAAAAAATTTATACCAACAAGTTTGTCTTTCTTTTGGCTTTTTTAATTGTAAATGAGTTCTTGCCCATTCATGATTAATGGCTTAATAACTCGTGCGCATTTGAGGGATGACGACCTTGACTACTGAACTCTTTGAGATGATATCGGACACCTCGAATAGATGCTAAAAAACCACATCTATTTGGAAATCCAACATCCACCATAAAAAATTTACCTATTCATCGTAATCTATAATTAGACGACCACATACAAAAAATTTATGATGCAGACAAAATTTAGGAATAGACATACACTAAATTTATCCATATGTACATGTTCATATTTGAAAGAGGAAGATATGAGAATAAATGGATCAGTGTGAATGGAGGATAGTGAAAGCAATTGTCAGCTTTTGAAGAAATTGGTTCCAAACCCAATGCATGATTATGATTTTGAAGAGAAACTAAGTGGCTGATCAAAAAAAATTATACCAACAAGTTTGTCTTTCTCTTGGCTTTTTTAATTGTAAATGAGTTCTTGCTCATTCATGATTAATGGCTTAATAACTCGTGTGCATTTGAGGGATGACGACCTTGAATACTGAATTCTTTGAGATGATACCGGACACCTTGAATGGGTGCTAAAAAACCACATCTATTTGGAAATCCAACATCCACCAGAAAAAATTTACCTATTCATCGTAATCTATAATTAGGCGACCACATACAAAAAATTTATGATGCAGACAAAATTTAGGAATAGACATATAGTACCTAGGGGTAATTTAAGCCCATTTGGTCTTGTTATTGCATCAATCAGTATTCTTGAATCACAAGCTGAACCTTCCCATCAGTCAAAATTTGTACCAGTCAATACATTTTGTGAAGTTTTTCCATACTGGTTTCTGTAGGTGCTTATGGTAGGTCTCTTCACTGTTGCAGGGATATGTGTTCCATCAAGTGGTCTAATACAATCCTGATTATTGTTTTAGAAAAGACATGCTCACCTATTCAGTACAATAAAATTTTAAAAAAAACACTTGCACGATGTACCTTAAACACTTACACGATGTACCTTAAAGTAAGGATTAAAAACATATGATATAAAGCATATATGGACTACAAAATACCTCCAAATAAGACAATAAACGTATATCATATTAAAATAATATTTTTCATTCCATAAGAATGATAACAACTCAAATCTCAATTCTTGAAATTAATTCAAATAAGTCTTTTGTGCAATTATTATTTTTATTAGACCACTTTCAGGTCCATTATTCTAAAAACTAAACATCAAGCAAAAGCAACACCATGCATGATCAAATCCAAGTTACAAGACTCATTGCATAGTCTTGAAGTCAATCCACTTATATCGCTCCTCCGGGGTCATGCCCAAAAAAAGTTCTTCAGTGCTTTTGTATTGAGCCACTCATAAACCAGGTAACGAGTTTCATCATTGAGGTCTGGAGTTTCCTTAAGAGCATTCCAACATTCTGTATCCTTTGATTCTCTTTTCTCCATTAGGCTATACATTTTGTTGAAGTTGGTGGCAATGGAACCAATGCCAAGAGATAGTCTTTTCATAATTTCAGATTTAGAAATATCATCAGTGGAGATGTTATTTTTTCAATCTCATTTCGGTTGCATCTTCTAGTTGTACTACTTCTAGTATTATTCTCTAGAGTGTTATTAGGAACTGCCACATTTGTGACCTTAAAAGGTAAAGGTGACGATGGTGGTGGTGTATAATTCTGGTGGGATGATTCATTCCCTACTTGTGTGAAAGCATCAACATTTTTGTCATAGACTAGGTCATTCAAACCCCCACCTTCACAATTTTCACCGAAGTATGTGGTTGCATTAGTATCATCTCCCAGACTTATTGAAAACTTTCTTGTGGCAATCTCATTTCCCACTATAATTTTCAGATCCTCGTAGTCTATAAAAAAACTGGTTACATAGCTTTCTTTTGGTGGGGTGTGCCTAGAAAAAGTAAAAATAATGAATAAAGTGTACATAGTCCAACAAATAATGTAAATGAACATAAAGGAAAATTTTCTTACCTTGAAGTAATCTTCCCACACTTCATCAGTAGCAGTTATTTTCTTCAAGATGGGATCCCACCCAAAGCCGGAGCTGTGGCCCATAAGCTCAGTATACATAGTGTACTGTTGCTTAAACCATTTCACTCTATGAGTGCAATGCTTATAAGTTTTCTCACACCCTAGTTTTTTATTAAAAGGTGAAAGTATTTTGCCTAACACTGTTTTTTGTCTACGGTACCACTTTGGGGATCGTGCGAACTACGTTTAGCAGCGTCAATCAAGACTTGCAGCAACTCATTGCTCTCTTCATTAGTCCATTTGTCATAATTTTCTACATCTTTTCCCTCTTCTTTTGCTCCTTTGACCTTTTCTTGTTGTGAATGTCTCATCGACAATGCTATAAGGAATCATGTGTTGTTTTAATAATTACATTTATTTTCTATAAAGATATCTCTGCTACCATTTAACTAATCAATATATCTTTTTACATCTAACAAAAAATTTTCTTTACATTTCAAGAGGTCAATTATTGTTATACTTTAATCAAATTGCTATGTTCTGAAAATTAGCTGAAAGGAATAATGAAAGAAAGTTTTCATTGGGCATTGGGCAGAGAGAAGATGATTTTTAACTACAGTAGAATGATACAAGTTTCATGTCATAGTGTAAAGTAAGAAACGTACATATGCATTCATAGATGTATATATTGAATAGATCAAAACTATCATGAAAATGTATACATATATACATGTATGAACTGATCAAACTATGAAGAAAGTGTATATATAAATAAGATGTCATTCTAATGGGGACCTTTAAGTTGAACACTTTTGAATTAATTGTTTATTATACCAACTTTTTGATCAAATTTTGACATCTTAACCGTTGAAGTTGTAGATTTATATAAGCAGATCAATCATACAAAATTTCTATATAAGTATATAAGTCTTCAACTTAGATGTCTTCACTAGAACGACTCCCTATATAAATATATAGAGAGAGCTAGAACAAACCATGGATCAACTAACTGAGGTTTCTAGGTACAAATCTTTCCTTTACAATTATTTTGATATGCCAATCGTTTGTAAGCTTCTAGGGTTTGACATATATTCAACTACTCTTTGCTGAAGTAAACCTAGCGTTTATGATCAGGTCCAAAACATGGAGACATATTATAGCAATAGGTTACAAAGCAAAGAAATTGATTGGAATTATCGAAATAAACATGATACCAGATCAATGATTTTTTCAAGGAGAGAAAGGAAAAACCCTAGATATGAGGTTTTCACGTACCTAAACGTGGAGCTGCTTTGCAAAATGAATCCAGTAGACTTTGTGGGTGTGGAGGTGGGATTTCTTTGAGGCCTTACTATTCATACTCGAGGCTCAATAATCCATAAGAATCAAATCTTATACAATCCATAAATTTTTTGAATACCCTTGCACTTGTATGGACTTTTGGAAAGTTTTTATTGAATACCTAGATTTTTGTGGAATTTAAAATCAAGATTGAATACCCCAAAATTTCTGTAAACTATTTAAAAGTCAAAATAAATCTTAATTGAATACCTATAAACTTTTAAAATATGAAAAAAAAATCCTTAAAACACCTTGGAAATCAAAATACAATACGCCTCCCTTAGCACCTTGTAATTGCAAAATCTAACGATATCACGTTAGATCTAACGATATCACAGAAAATCACCAAAAACATTAGACTTTCAGATTCATGATGCCGCGAGCTGGATGAGGTTACACGAGCGTTCCGTGCTTTGGGGAATGCTCCACCCTTACTTCAGAGGAGTGGAGCTAGAGAGGAGATCTAGCTGCTTATCTAGTTTCCTGAAAGTTAGGCCACCTAACTTTACCTGCATTACTGAGGCTGTAGATGCCGAGATTTGGTTGAAACATATCAAGAAGCTACAACGGACGGTCAATACCCTTGTACAGTACAAAGTTGCCTTTGCAGTTCACTGCTTCACTGAAGAGGTTGACAGTTGGTGTGAGACTATTGCAGACCGACATGACGCAGATCAGATGTCTTGAGAGAAGTTTGAGAAGTTGTTCTTTGACCAGTACTTTCCCCTAGTTCTGAGAGATCAGACAAGATTTTCCACGTAAAAACTTAATATCAAATCATCAATGTGAACTCAATAAGCGCTCAATTCTTCCCGTATCTTACTTATCTTTGAACTTTCACACTTATTCCTTGTATCCAACCGGGATTTCTTTTTAACCAAACAAGGACTATTTTGAA
This sequence comes from Comarum palustre, assembly GCA_951800085.1. NCBI lineage: Eukaryota > Viridiplantae > Streptophyta > Magnoliopsida > Rosales > Rosaceae > Comarum > Comarum palustre. The sequence continues at coordinate 4,781,754 of OX637587.1, forward strand.
TAGAATTGAGGGGTCTCACTTATTAATCGACCAAAAATATAAGAATCCAGATTAAGCGACAACAATTGTCTTGAGGTTGCTTCATTCATAATTTATTAATTCCACTACTTCATATTTATCTCTAGTGTTTGAAAACTTTTCCAAATTTTCAAGGACCCGTCTCCATAAGAACTTAACCTAATCATCAATACAACTCAATCAAGCGTTCATTCTTCCCATATTCTACATATTTTTTAACTTTCCCACTTATTTCATGTAGCCAAGTGAAGATTTTTTTATTAAATTATTAAAGAGTGAGATTCCTTTACTATTCTTAAGAAATCACAAAAGGAATAAGTAGTGAAAGATAAGTCATCAATTGTTTGGCAACAACAAAGACTATTTTGTATAACTATAGGGTCCCACCTTTCCAGATTAAGTGGTGACAATTGTAACAATTTAAAATAAGTGATGTAATTCAGTAGACGAAGTTACTTCATTCATAATTTATTAATTTCAATACTTCAAAACATGATAATGTCGCTCTAAGTCTCTCTAACGGGGATTAGATCGCTAGCATAGTGAACTAGGAACCCCCTACTGCATCACTTAAGGTTTTTCAAATCTCTCATGTACACATTCTGCAAATACAACACTTCCAGCAACTCTGCTGCAACAGAGTTGTACCTTTGTCAGAGCACTTTGACTAGCTTCGACTGAGATAGAATGGAAACCTCCTATGAACAGAAAGATATCTGAGTCTAGTTTCTTATGGTTTTCGCGGTTCATTCATAGCCATCACGACAAGTGAGATATAGCTATTTTAGTGAGCAGAGGTCATGCTGACCAACCACCGCCTGTGCTGTAACTTTGTCTGAGCGCTGTGATAAGCTCCGGATGAACTAGAATGCAAACCTCCTATGAATAGAAAGGTATCAGAGTCTAGTTTCTGACGGTTTTCACGGTTCGTTCATATCCATCATGACATAAGAGTTAGGCTAGTTTAAGTGCGCAGAGGTCACTCTGGCCGAGAAGTAGTTGCACTCAGAATTGCATTATACGCTTTGCATTTCTTGAGCTGAGTCGTTGCGTGAATATATGCTTATGTCTCTACCTTTTTATGTGGGTATGGAGATCGAGTGTCTTGCAGATAGTGGGACTACCCACACCATCTTGAGGAATCGGCAACTGTTTGTGCACCTAGTGTCATGTCAAACATCTGTGACTACCATGATTGGATCATCTCCCGTAGTGTAAGGTCGAGGTTCAGCTGAGTTCCTGCTGCCAAATGGCACTCAGATTCATGTTGCAGATGCTCTATATGCCCTAAAAGGGAATCGAACTTTATTGAGCTTCTAGAACATCTGCGCCAATGGTTTTCATTTGGAAACGCATTGCGAGAATGGAAGTGAATTTCTGTGTATAACTTCAAATGAATGCGGACGTAAACTGTCAGGACCCACCCCGAGTTAAACCCCTTTTAACTCGAAGTAAATCCTGCGGGGACCACCTCAAGGGAACTTCTTACCGAAACCCCTTTGAAATGGCCAACCCTTCCTACACTCCAACTCAGCACTTCCATGAGTATCTAACAATAAACCCTAACTCATGAAGGCATCCTGCTCCCTAACCTACTTAACTAGCTAAAATAGGTTAATCAGAGCAAACTATAAAGAAGATTATCCTAATGAATTTGCAGCAGCGACAGATTGATCGACTATGCCTCGACTCTTGTACGCGCACGACCTCCGCTCTAGAACCCTGCACCACTGGGCATTTGAAAACGAAGGGCCCAGGGGAGAAACATCGAAAACTGTTAGAGTGAGTGGACGAAAATCAAATAATAAAACTCTATTCCCTTTAATGCTCTCCCAAAAATTTATTGATTTAAATAAATTTTATGCATGCCCACAATTACTAAATTTCCACAAATGCATGATAAGATAAACAAGTAAGGAATATGGGAAGAGAAATGTTCACAAACATAATAAGTCTGACCTCTCAGACTAGGGTCGGAGCTAAGAGCTCTAGTTGCGCCCTCACACTATGCTAGCTATATAAAATGGTAATGGACAACCCTTATAATATTAACCTGACCTCTCAGGCTTGTCTGTCCTCTCAGACCAGGGTCGGAGCTAAGAGCTCTAGGTAAAATGGTAATGGACAACCCTTATAATATTAACCTGACCTCTCAGGCTTGTCTGTCCTCTCAGACCAGGGTCGGAGCTAAGAGCTCTAGGTAAAATGATGGTGGACAACCCTCTTAGTGCACTACGTAGTTTGCCTGACCTCTCAGGCTAGGGTCGGAGCTAAGAGCTCTAGTAGCGCCCTCACGCTACTCTAGCTAGCATATTCATTGGACAACCCTTAATAAAAATTCATAACAACACTTTACTCAAATACTCTTCCCAAAACAAATAAGTAAAACCATTCCTCGTCATATATGCATAAATCCAAATAAAACATTCAAGAACCCGAGGAAAATATAATTCTCGAAACAATCATAAAAACCATGCAATTAAATCGATAATTAAGGCATGCATTCATTTAAAATAATATGTCCACTCACAGTACTATTGCGACCTTCCCGCTCGGAAAGCTCCTCGAGCGAAACCCTCGAACTAACCGCGTAGTCGAGCCCGTCTCACGTTCAACCAGAGACTGTACAAACAAATCATCATATTAGTCACTCCATAGTTGACTTGGTCTTTTCCTAGTTTGACCAGGAATTCTTATTTGACCATGTGTTGACCAAGTTCTTTTCTTTTTAACAGCTTTTCAAACACTACACCAAATCCCGATTATCGACTCGAAGTTTGGTTTCTGACTTCGTAATCTCAGCGTATCAACTTTCCTTACTATTTCATTTGAAGTTAGGTCATCGCATAATAATTTTGTGAAATTACTATGCACATCCAAACCACGGCTTAAACCAAATTACTAATTGTTAGTCGATAAATCTAATAATAAATTTACCCAACTCATTCACAACAACCTAGGTAGTCACACAATCTTTTACTCCAAGCTTCCCTTATTTACCCAAATCCTTTACTATTGCATTCCACCTTCATTTAATTCACTTCCCAAATATTCACTTTCCATAAATAGGAAGTTTCTTAAATGGGAAGTTTCCCAAAATAGAACTTCCTTCTTTTGTCCAATTAACCGTAATTAATCCAATTCTTTAATTTACGAAAACTTTACGACAATTAGATTATTGAAAGAATCAATTCCTACCTCTTCGGCTTTTGCCGGAATTTCGCCATGACTTCCCTATTATTCTTCATTCACCCAGTTATCGACAAACATGCACCACCACACCAAAATTAGTAATCAACACCCAAAGAGGCTCACAACAACAAAGGGAACTGAAATTACCTTCTCTAGTTCTGAAACACGAACTCAGCGCCTTATCCTTGCCGGATCAAAACGTGCAGCTCCTTCCTTCTCACCCAAACAAACTGAAATTCCACCAGGGTGTACCTGGACCTCCTCGATGTACAACAAAGCTCACCAGAACTGGGTCCGTGTCGAGTACCTTCCTGCTCGATTCGGCAGGGTTGTTGTACCAACCCAGTCTAACTGCTGACACTCTAAACTCCGCCATCAAGCACCTAGTCCCCAACAAGATGTAAGAATACTCCCCAAGACTCGACGAGATCCTCGGAGATGCCAAAAACTCGACAAGAGGGACCTCGGTGTTCATCCGAGAAAAACCAAAAGGGAATATGAAATTAAGGCTAGGATTCGACTTGCAGAAGCATGGGAAGGATGAGAAAGACAAGAGGAGCAAGGAAATACCCTCGGTGCGTCGAAACTCCGCCTGAGTCGCCGGATTTCTGTTGAGGACAGTCGCCGTCCTCGTCCTCTGATCTCCACCGTCGTTGGTGGGATGTCGAAGTGAATGATTGGGCTTGATAGATGAGAAGAAAAGGAGTAGTTTGGTGGTGGTTTGGTGGGCTAGAGATGGCTCGGGGGCGCTACTCCGCCGTGGGTCTCCGTCGCAAGCGAGAGAGGTCGAGAGAGTTTGAAAAGCTGCGGTCAACCTCCACTTCGGTTTTGACCGAAGTCAACTTCCCTCTAATCCTTTTATACTCGAGTCAACGGTTGAGATCAAAACCCTAATCAATCTAACGGTTCAGATTTAAGATGGGTAAAAAGTAAATGATAAAATGGTAAAAATTATTTACCGGAATAGTAATTAGAAATTACCATACACTTCATAAATTCACAGAAATTAGCCAGAAGCTCCGAAAAATATTCCGAAAATACCGGGAGACTCGTGTCGACACGTACTACAACATCGAGTCATCAATTCAGGTATTTGGAGTACTTTTAAAAACTCGAAAATTAACTCGAGCGATAACTTATCGAATTACCGATCGTAATTAAAAGTCCTCGGTAACTCGTAAATCTCGGTGAAAGGTAACTTTTATTAACTTCAAAAGATTCGGGGTGTGACAATTCTCCCCACCTTATAAAAATTTCGTCCTCGAAATTTCTATACTCGAAGTCCAACACTGTGGGGGATAGTACCACTTAAAAACAATAATATTGTCCTCCAATATCAACTTCCTTCATTTTTGGACACCCGACCACACTTCTTGGGTCAAAACTAAAACATCTAAAGTCTTACCGTGGGTCACAATGATTTTCTCTTGAATCATTGATTAACTGATTCACCGAATTCTTACTGTACTTCATCTCATTTATGAGGTGGAATACGACACCGCCTATCACTGATCCACCATCTGAAATCCTCCGATATCAATATACCACGTGGGGTCAACACCCGTGACAACATGCCCCCGAGAAAACCATGACGACTTGTGTTACACAAGCCGTCACCTCATTTGAACCAGGCTCCTTGATCTGGTTTACGCTTTCTAAAAACCATTCTGTCAAGTTGTCCTGTTGTAGAGTAATTGTCTTCCCTTACTCTATCATTACTCAAACCACTGGCACACACAGGACATGAACTGCCATGAATTTTAGCGTAAATCCAAAACCATAGTCTTTAAATCAGGGAGATCCAAAAGCTTCTGACATCAAGATTCAACAATACTGACTCCTCGCATGAAGACAATTGGTCAGACTACGTACCAATCACGTAACTATTCTGACACACAAATCCTGACTTTTACTCACAATCCAAACATTAGAATCGCTAGCTCAAATATCACTTTGTGGGGTTACAGCATACTTTGCAACTGGTAATACATACCCGTACCATTCATAGGTGAGGTGCCACTGACCTCCCTATCTCCTACCTTAGCCTGGAATGACGCATAGTGCAGAACTTGCACTTCAACCACCATGCGTCTATTAAACATTATCCGCATCTCAATCTGGCATAGACTTACCATTAAAAGGATTCCAGAGCCTTACCCGCTCAACAAGTATATTCCATTCCCAGATGCCTCCATTACCACATCGTCCGGTAATAACCAGCAACTTGGACATTTAACCAGATCAAACATCTACATGAAATTTAGTGCCACTGGTGCGCGCCCAACGGAATCCTTGATCAAAGCATCAGGAATAAATTTCACACCGAACTTAGCAATGTTGATCACCGAGCATCCAGTTAACAAGGCACAATATAACAAATACCATCACCGCACTGGGCGCGTATACCTCACAGAGTCAACTCGTACAACTAGATAGTTCCTAACAAACTGTTCCCCTTGCTCTGCAAGTCAAGCATCCATCGCGTCATCTATTCGGTAAGATTCAAAATGAACGACTACTTACATGCCCAAGGAAATCAAACTACCACTTCAGATCTAACTTAATCTGAACGTGACTCACTCACTCCACGATTTCCAATGGAGTGTTGCTCAACTTAACGACATACCTTACCAATCTCAGTAACAATTACTACCAAACTTAGGCTCGTAACACTCTTGAGTCATCAAGGGAAACTTTTCCTAGTTCCACTGCATTTCATACTTACCGAAAAGTTGACAATTTCGAAAGTCACCTCCAATGATCTAACTTGCTACCACTCTACACTCGTGGCGCCAAGAACTGCCGCTAGGTCTATAATTCCTAAAAGTAGGGTCACTACTCACATGACCAATGACCATAGCAATGCCAACAATACTTTAATCCTCTCAGGGTTTCATTATGTACTCCACAATTCAATTCCTCAGATCTAATCCCCATTTCACAGATCAAATTAAGAATATTGTCTGTCACTACAGTGGGTGTAACTTATGAATCCCAACACGACTAAATACACATTCGGTTACAATACTTGATTAAACCACAGTCAGTGAGTGCACAAATTCTCATGCCATCAAGCTCAGTTAATCACCTTCAACGAAACCAAGTGTCATAACGGACGACTTCGGTTGCAGGTTGAAGTTTGAGCAACCACAAACATTCTCACTCATATTCAATGATTCCTTAGACCTTGCCCCACTACTGTCACTTCACCCTTTCCGTGCATCAAACTCAGCAAGCAATCAACCACCTACTAACAATATAATATAATCTCGCTAACCATCATAAAAGTCGGGACGACTATCAATGACCCACTTCCGACCTGTACTTAAACGGTTAGACCATTCAACTAACGTTTTGCACAGAACTTCTAACCAAACGTCCTTAATCTCCGTTCTCACTAAAGGGAACTCTCATGAGAAATTCTTAAAATAATGTCATCATCAGCCTTAGTCACTTACCTGATGTCATTTTGACCACACACAGTTGTACAAACTAATTATGCCTTACCAGCATGTGCAACCCAGATTTCAATTTACCACTTCCCAACATAGGAGGGTACACGTGCTCCGGTGGGGTATACCCAGGTACATCTTCAGCCGTCGAAGCAGCGCCGTTTGCACAACGACCGGTTTCCTACACCACAATATTACAAAGTCAATCAAGACTCGTATCACTTTCCGGTACCCCGAGCACTTTTAGTCCATGACCCGGTGGCTTGTTGCCACTTCCAACATGTTTCTTTGAATTCCGAAACCAATTACCTTTAGCTACAACTGGTAACACTCGCTCGATCTGTAAATCAAACTCTAACACAGCCAACCTGGAGACTCCTCCACAGGTGTACCAATTAAAATACTTTGACCACAGGTGGATAACTCACCTAATGGTTGACATGAGCCCCAAGATCTGGTGACACGATTTAATTTCTGTCTTCACAATATATATCGCCTAATGACCATTGTCACCACCAATTTAAATCATACTCGGACTCACTAACAACTCAAATCTTTCTAGTACCCCAATCATGGGTGGCTGAAGCGAAATGGATCTGATCGTAGCTGACGAAACAATGTCAGCACCAAATGTGACCCAAACCATCAGTTCCAGTGGTTGTTCCATAAACATCAAGTGACCAAACTAGCCTTTACTTCCTTAACATTCTCCATTAGTGTCACATCATGGACTACTCACTAGATCCAGACCACAAAAATAACAACACTCAACTTCCTTGAGTCATTCCCCTTTCATATGTCCGTTGGTTTCTCTGAAACCCCACTAATGACGAACCTCAACAAAATCGTGGCAATCGTCAAATCTCAATATTCATCCTCTCTGAATAATTGCGTTAGGCGACTTCAGCTCTTTTTCCATCGCAGGATGCAATCTTTTTCATAACTCTTACGACTCTTCACTGCTGAGAGTCTCATAACCCGAACACCAAAGCTTCGCCTCAGGTTTCCACAGCATCCCTGTCAATAACCATGATAGCCTTCCAGGTGTGAATCAACTGTTCACCACCTAGTACTCACACATAATGTTCAAGCTCGTTAAATAGCGTGAGTTTCCGCTCGATCCCCAGCTCAAATCTCAATAAATCTTTTTAAAACAAATCCTTGGGGAACCATAAAAATAAATACGTAACGAGCTTACCTTGTTCCTTACAGGAACTCTCTATGAGGTCGCGCGTACTGAGGCATAGTCTTGAAGATTCCAATGTTTATAGGACCACTCGGTCCATGAATCAACCAGGAAGTACTAACTCATATCCTTAATAAACACTAAGCGTCCAAAGCATAAAATGCCGATGGATCCGCCGCGGTCGGACCATCACTCTATAGACGCTAAGTGCTACCAAGTACATGAGGTAGTAACAGGAAACGATAACCTAATGCTCTGATACCAATCTGTTACATCCCGGACCATCTCGGCCGTAGCACGATATTGTCCGCTTTGGGCCCGCCGGCCCTCACGGTTTTGTTTCCAGGAGCTCTCAGAGCAACTTCCCAGGGGGTCACCCATCATGGGATTGCTCTAAGCTTAACAAGCTTAACTTCGGAGTTCTCATCTCCTACAAAGCCACTGAGCTCCCAAAAGGCCTCGTGCTAGATGGGTGTCACCGATGTACATATATGGTACATCACCATCTCCGTTGGTCGATGTGGGATGTTACATCCACCCCCTTAGGGGCCTGACGTCCTCGTCGGCACACTCGCACCTCTCGGTAGAGTGGCTCTGATACCAATGTCAGGACCCACCCCGAGTTAAACCCCTTTTAACTCGAAGTAAATCCTGCGGGGACCACCTCAAGGGAACTTCTTACCGAAACCCCCTTGAAATGGCCAACCCTTCCTACACTCCAACTCAGCACTTCCATGAGTATCTAACAATAAACCCTAACTCATGAAGGCATCCTGCTCCCTAACCTACTTAACTAGCTAAAATAGGTTAATCAGAGCAAACTATAAAGAAGATTATCCTAATGAATTTGCAGCAGCGACAGATTGATCGACTATGCCTCGACTCTTGTACGCGCACGACCTCCGCTTTAGAACCCTGCACCACTGGGCATTTGAAAACGAAAGGCCCAGGGGAGAAACATCGAAAACTGTTAGAGTGAGTGGACGAAAATCAAATAATAAAACTCTATTCCCTTTAATGCTCTCCCAAAAATTTATTGATTTAAATAAATTTTATGCATGCCCACAATTACTAAATTTCCACAAATGCATGATAAGATAAACAAGTAAGGAATATGGGAAGAGAAATGTTCACAAACATAATAAGTCTGACCTCTCAGACTAGGGTCGGAGCTAAGAGCTCTAGTTGCGCCCTCACGCTATGCTAGCTATATAAAATGGTAATGGACAACCCTTATAATATTAACCTGACCTCTCAGGCTTGTCTGTCCTCTCAGACCAGGGTCGGAGCTAAGAGCTCTAGGTAAAATGATGGTGGACAACCCTCTTAGTGCACTACGTAGTTTGCCTGACCTCTCAGGCTAGGGTCGGAGCTAAGAGCTCTAGTAGCGCCCTCACGCTACTCTAGCTAGCATATTCATTGGACAACCCTTAATAAAAATTCATAACAACACTTTACTCAAATACTCTTCCCAAAACAAATAAGTAAAACCATTCCTCGTCATATATGCATAAATCCAAATAAAACATTCAAGAACCCGAGGAAAATATAATTCTCGAAACAATCATAAAAACCATGCAATTAAATCGATAATTAAGGCATGCATTCATTTAAAATAATATGTCCACTCACAGTACTATTGCGACCTTCCCGCTCGGAAAGCTCCTCGAGCGAAACCCTCGAACTAACCGCGTAGTCGAGCCCGTCTCACGTTCAACCAGAGACTGTACAAACAAATCATCATATTAGTCACTCCATAGTTGACTTGGTCTTTTCCTAGTTTGACCAGGAATTCTTATTTGACCATGTGTTGACCAAGTTCTTTTCTTTTTAACAGCTTTTCAAACACTACACCAAATCCCGATTATCGACTCGAAGTTTGGTTTCTGACTTCGTAATCTCAGCGTATCGACTTTCCTTACTATTTCATTTGAAGTTAGGTCATCGCATAATAATTTTGTGAAATTACTATGCACATCCAAACCACGGCTTAAACCAAATTACTAATTGTTAGTCGATAAATCTAATAATAAATTTACCCAACTCATTCACAACAACCTAGGTAGTCACACAATCTTTTACTCCAAGCTTCCCTTATTTACCCAAATCCTTTACTATTGCATTCCACCTTCATTTAATTCACTTCCCAAATATTCACTTTCCATAAATAGGAAGTTTCTTAAATGGGAAGTTTCCCAAAATAGAACTTCCTTCTTTTGTCCAATTAACCGTAATTAATCCAATTCTTTAATTTACGAAAACTTTACGACAATTAGATTATTGAAAGAATCAATTCCTACCTCTTCGGCTTTTGCCGGAATTTCGCCATGACTTCCCTATTATTCTTCATTCACCCAGTTATCGACAAACATGCACCACCACACCAAAATTAGTAATCAACACCCAAAGAGGCTCACAACAACAAAGGGAACTGAAATTACCTGATCTACGCATTTTACGCTTGATTATTAATGTCTTTCTCTCTACATTTAGCTTTGTTTTATGCTTAGTAAATATGTTTTAACTTATTTTATGTTTTTAGGTAGAAATAAAGGAGGAAACAATAAAGGAGGCGATTTGGAGCAAAGTGCTTGCTAAGGGAGACGTTCCTAATTCCGAAGAAGAACGGATGGTGATGTAATGGCTGACAAACATGGACCTTCAATTACATACTTATGGCTGAAACGGTTTTTGTATAATTGCATAGCATGAATGGATGGAGTGAATGGCTGGATGGTTACACATGGACCTTCAATTACATACTTATGGCTGAAATTAATTGCATTCATGCCAATCATCTCCTATATAAAGAGAGCTTTGGAGGAAGAACAGATGATCACAAATCAAAGAGCCGAACCCCTGTCCTAGAGTCCTCTCAAGCCTCTCCAAAACGTCATAGTCTCCAAGGAAGCCGCACATCTTCACAAACCGCCTCCACCATCCTTCAAGGACCGAATACATAGCTTGGCAATCCCAAGGTGTCTTCATCCTCCATCCATTGAAGGAGCATCAAGCACGGATTAGTATAGGGCAATTCCCTTACTCTAAAAGTGTAACCATGTCTTCTTCTCTTTATTCTTCTTCCTTGTGTAAATTTACGATTACTATGGATTGGTTTCTTGAAGTCTTTTGGTTAAATAATTTTAATTAGTTTTGTATGACTTTTTTGGTGTTCTTCGAAATTGGTTACTCATGCTTATTTGTTCCTAACGCTTAATTTGAATGCAGGGCAATTCCCGGTTTAGATTATGATGTGTTGAATATCGGGCAATTCCCGAGTTTGGCACTTAATTATAAGATATGCATGTAAAACGTAGCTAATGACTTAGAGACCAAATAGGTTGCATGAAATTGGTTAGGTTATTAAAGGATAGGTAACTTGATGAGTTGATCTTGTAAATATTAGATATAGATTGATTTTCGACAACTATGCATGCTTAGGGTTTTTAGGGTTCTTGATTGTTTGCTTGTCTATGAGTGAAGCATGTTAGAATTCTAAGGTTCCTATTTGTGTATGGTTGCCACGTTTTGTTCTTCTATTTCGTAGGAAATTAGTTAAACAAACCAACTTTGCACCCCCATTTAAACCTAGCATAGTTATGCATGCACCCTCAATCCCCGGTTAAGAACGATCCCTACTTATCAATGCTACATCTACAAAGAAGGGTTTTAATTGTTTTCGTGTTTGATTGTGTTTAAATTAAGTACTTGAAAAGATGTGAATCAATTTTGGCGCCGTTGCCGGGGATTGTGAATAAATTTTGTGTGATTATGCTCGTAAATATGTTTATAGTTTCTGTTTTTCGGAACTATGCACTGCCCGGTTTTGTGCAAATTATTTGACATAGCTAGAGGACTCACAAAAATCTGAAATTTTGCAGGAATGTTTGGTTATGTGTCTAGTTTGTGCCTGAAAAATTTCAGCCCAGTCGACCGAGCCAATAATTCTTAAAAAAATTCGACAAGCTGCTGTGTTCATGTTTGGCAGAATCTGGAATTGCATGTGTTCTTTGTAAAGTTGTGAAATTTTTGTGCATAAATACTTGTAAATCTTCGAGATAACTAACATTGTTCATATTGTTGTTTTTACAGCCATGTAACGTTAAAGGAAGCTTGGATTTGCATTGAGTACATGAGCTTGGTTGATTAAGTCGCACTCATTGTTGAATAGATGGCGCTTCTTTTCCATGTTTATCTCCTTAACCCCTCGTGATGTATGGATTTCATCACCATACACCATAACCTAAGTGAAGTTATGGACATGAGGTTGAGGGCGGAGTCTACATTGGACTATGAGGGAGTTGTACATTTTCGAAAGATTGGTTGAATGTCGGACATGGTGTCTAGAAACGGGTTATGACTGGTGACAGGATTTGGATCTAAGAAAGACTTGCAACATTGGAGTATATACCAAAGACTCGGTTGGTGGATGAATTCTTATCTTTGAGTAAGAAATTCTCAACGCAATGGTGTCTAGAAGGTGACGGTTTCTATGACAGGTTTTGGATCCGAGATCTCAAATCGGTCCTACCTCTCGTGGTCTCTCTCGCTAACTGGCCATTCCGTTGAGTTTGCCCAAAGAAGATAAGGACTAAAATCTACTTTCCATAGTCGGTTAGCCTCGGGTTGCATTATTGAAATTAGTCCTGCCTCTCGCATTACATCTATCCCCAACTGGCCATGTTTATCGATTGAACCAAGACCATTCGATTGAAAGTGTACACTTTATCGCGCGGGTCGCACGTCCTTTGAACGACCTAAAGATCAAGCGAATGTACTCTCTTCAAATCTAAAGCGCAACTCAACAAACCATACATGTACCTAAACCAACGGAATTGTGTTGTTGTGTCAAATGTGTAAAGGACTTAAACACTTGCATTTGTAGCTTGCATAACCCTCTGGCGGCTTTGTGATGTGTGGATTTCGTCACCACACACCCTAACCTAAGTGAAGTTAGGGGCATAAGGCCAAACGAGTGGTCACGTTGCATCATGTAATTAGCACGTAACTCTTGTGTTTTCTGCAGGTTTTCTAACGTTTTCTCTTATGCATTCACTCCATCTTTCACTTAGGTTCTTGCTTGATGCACTTTGAATGAAAGTTTGAATGAATTTTTGCATGAGTTTCGTGGATTATGAGTGCTTGCATCTTTTGAGTGACAATTTTGTATATATGACGTTTTACATAACTTTAACATTGTATATTTAACTAACCCCTGCAGGATACATGTACAAATGTACATAACTTGTTCTTAGTAACTTGCATTCATTTTAGGATAAACTTAGAGCTCTTGCATTTCATATTAGTGTCTTAGCCGTAGCTAGTGTGTGTACAATGTGTCTTAAACGTAGCCTAGTGTCTTTGTATGATTTTGGTGTGTTTTTGCTCACTTTTAATTCGCGTGACTTGTTTTTGAGTATTTTTGTAAAGTTTCCAACGTTTTGATCAAAGTATCATGCATTCCTTGTGTATTCTTTTTATACTAACACTTGATCTTGGTTGAATTTCAGGTTGTGAATGACCAAACCGGCTCCACGTGAAATTCAACTCCGTAACCGCACAGTGATCATTCCTCCTAGCACAGTGGAAGACTTGGACCGACCTATTGTTGAGGACGAAGTTGACTCACCAAGATCCCATCATTCCGAGCAAGATCAAGAAGAGGAATCTAGGATGAATAACAACAACAATGTGCTTCTTAACAATGGTGGAGGCAACAACGTTGTGAGGAGAACTCTTCGCCAACAAACCTGCTCAACGGATTGGAGTGATGGCCCCTCATGCATTCGATTTCCTGAACCTCAAGAGGACAAGCAGGATATTGAGCTCAAGAGTGGATTTCTCCATCGCCTTCCAATCTTTCAAGGGATGGCGCATGAAGATCCGAACATGCATTTGAGGCAGTTTCAGTTTGTTTGCTCGAGTATGAAGCCTACTGATGCGGATGATGAGCTTTTGAAATTGAAAGCGTTTCCATTCACTCTGAAGGAGAGAGCTCAGACTTGGCTCATGGAGCTCCCACCGAATCACATTACTACATGGAAGCAACTTGCAGATGCTTTCTTGAGCAAGTACTTTCCGGCCTCAAAGATCACTGTTTTGAGGAAAAAGATCACTGGAATCACACAAGCAACAGATGAGTCATTTGGACAGTACTATGATCGCTTCAAAGTTCTCTGCGCCACATGCCCTTCTCATGGTTTCTCTGAGACGAATCTTATGAACTACTTCTATGATGGACTCAAACCGATTGATCGAGAGCTTCTAGATGCTGCTGCAAATGGAGCCTTCATGGATTTAGATGAAGAACGTGCCCGTGCACTCTTGGAGAACCGAGCCAACAATGATGCTCAATATGGGATGGCTCCAAGGAAGACTGTTGCCGAAGTGAGCTCAGCAAAAGTCGCTGCAGATGACAAATATGACAAACTTTCTGACTTGATGGAGCAGATGATGAAGCTTGAAGTGAAACGTCAGAAAGTCTCTCTTGGACAATTATGTGGTGTCTGCCATTCTCAAGGGCACTTAGGTGATCAATGTCCTACCTTGGCCGAGCAACCACATGAAGAACAAGTCAATGCCATAGGTGGATATCAAGGAGGCCAACGCTACAACAATTACAATAACTTTGGAAACCGTGATCATCCTGGTTTCAGGTGGAGCAGCAATGAGGGATGTCTTAACCCTCCAGCACCTCATCAGCAGCAATACCAACGTCCCCAACAATATCAAGCAAGGCCACCAATGGCCCCAACGTCACAAGTGCCCTTACCCCCTCCGGTTCAGACTTTCACAAATCCGGATTATGATAAGATGATTGCTCAACTGTCTGCCTCAACTCAAGTACTTTTGGATGGACAAAAAGAAACAAAGGCAACGTTGGATGCACATGGTCAAGACATCAATGAAATCAAGAAGCAAATGGGCCAACTTGTGGACTTTATGGGACATATTCGAACAACTGGACAGCTTTCATCTCAACCAAAGCCACCTACTAGGAATGTGAGTGCGGTTACTACAAGGAGTGGGAAGGTTTTGGAGCTGCCAAAGCAGAAGGCAACGTCATCACCAGATGAAGTCGTTGTGGAAGAAATTTTTGGAGAAGATCCAGCTACTGAAGAGCTCAAAAGGAAGAAGAAAGTGGCGCCACTTTTGCCACTACCAACACCAACACCGACGCACCCTACCCCAATGAAAGGTATTGATTCTACCCCTTCAAGTTTAGTTAATACTAATGCATCGTTTGCGCGTGCACCATTTCCACACAGGTTATCCAAATCAAAGAAAGATGATCAATACGAGGAAATTCTGGACATCTTTCGGAAGGTGCAAGTGAATCTGCCCTTGATCGAGTGCATAAAGCAAGTACCTATCTATGCCAAGTTTTTGAAAGAGTTATGCACCTAAAGGAGGCAAACGAGAGCGAAGGAGGTTGTGAAGGTGAATGCAACAGTTTCTGCAGTGTTGCAACGACGGCTACCCCCTAAATTGAAGGACCCTGGGAGTTTTTCTGTTCCCTGCGTGATTGGTGACAAGAGATTTGAAGATGTCATGCTCGACTTGGGTGCATCCATCAACGTGATGCCCTACAATCTTTATGCCTCCATGGAGCTTGGCGAGCTTAAGCAAGACAATGTCATCATTCAACTAGCCGATCGTTCTCACAAGTATCCAAGAGGGTACGTTGAAGACGTTCTTGTGCAAGTCAACAATTTGATATTCCCTGCAGACTTTTACATTGTTGACATGGAGGAGAGTCCGTTGAATACTACGCCACTTTTGCTTGGACGTCCCTTCATGAGAACCGCAAGAACAAAGATAGATGTGTTTGAAGGCAAGTTTTCCATGGAGATTGATGGGGAGAAGATCGAGTTCAACATCCTTGATGCTATGAAGGTTCCCATTGCTACTGTCAACTCATGCATTTCGTTGGATTTAGTCGAAGATATGGCACAGCAGCATTTGGATGTACTTAGAGAGGATGAGCTTGACACTGTCCTTCAAAATGGAATTGGGCTGACCTACACTAGAGATGATGCCCTAGTTGACGTTTTGATTGACGTCTTGGAGCCCAGACTTAGAGAAATGGCGTTGGCACTTAATGAAGCAGCCTTTGTGACGTCTAGACCTCCACCAATTCCCTTGGTCTATGGCGAAAACAAGCTTGTTCCTTCCATCATTCGAGCACCAGAATTAGACCTCAAGGTATTACCGGATCATTTGAAGTATGCTTACTTGGGTGACAATGAGACATTACCGGTTATCATCTCATCAACATTGGAGGAAGAACAAGAGGACAAGCTAGTTCGAATGCTTCAACAGTACAAGCCCGCCATTGGTTGGACACTCGCGGATATCAAAGGTATCAATCCGGCCACTTGCGTTCATCGTATTCTGCTTGAAGATGGCGCCAAGCCAACACGTGAAGCTCAAAGGAGACTCCATCCACCAATGATGGAGGTTGTGAAGAAGGAAGTCATCAAACTCTTGGATTGTGGGGTCATTTATCCGATTCCAGACAGCCGATGGGTCTCACCTGTGCAAGTTGTTCCTAAGAAGTCTGGAATCACTGTTGTAAAGAATGCAGAGAATGAGTTAGTGCCTCAACGCACTATCACTGGACACAGAGTTTGCATTGACTATAGGAAGCTCAACGCCAGCACTCGAAAGGATCACTTTCCTTTGCCATTCATTGATCAGATGCTTGAGAGATTGGCTGGTCATTCATACTACTGCTTCCTTGATGGATATTCAGGTTACAACCAAATTAACATTGCTGAGGAGGATCAAGAGAAAACAACGTTCACATGCCCTTTTGGAACATTTGCTTATCGACGCATGCCATTTGGACTTTGTAATGCCCCAGGTACGTTTCAACGTTGCATGCTTTCTATCTTTTCTGATTACATTGAGAAAAAAATTGAAGTATTCATGGATGACTTTAGTGTTTTTGGGAAAGATTTCGATACATGCTTGGGAAATTTAGAACTAATCTTGCAGAGATGCGTTGAAACGAACTTAGTACTCAATTGGGAGAAATGCCATTTCATGGTAACTCAAGGGATTGTTCTTGGACATATTATGTCGAAAAAAGGGTTAGAGGTTGATAAATCAAAAGTAGATCTTGTGAAACACTTACCCTCTCCAACTTCGGTTAGAGAGATTCGTTCTTTTCTTGGACATGCAGGATTCTACAGGAGGTTCATCAAGGATTTTTCCCACATCTCACGTCCCTTGTGCAAGTTGCTTCAGAAAGACACTCCCTTTGTGTTTGATGATGAGTGTGACGTTGCATTCAAGAAGCTCAAGGCGTTGCTCACATGTGCTCCTATTCTTCAAGCACCAGATTGGTCCTTACCTTTTGAGCTTATGTGTGATGCTTCAGACTATGCCGTTGGAGCTGTTTTGGGACAAAGGAAGGACAAGAAGCCTTATGCCATCTACTATGCTTCTAAGACACTTGATGAGGCTCAAGCCAACTACACTACAACCGAGAAGGAGATGTTGGCAGTAGTGTTTGCATTGGACAAGTTCCGGTCCTATTTACTTCAGAGTAAGGTTATAATTTACACTGATCATGCTGCTTTGAAGTATTTGATGCAGAAAAAGGATGCAAAGCCAAGGCTCATACGTTGGATACTACTTCTACAAGAGTTTGATGTGGAAATCAAGGACAAGAAAGGAGTAGAGAATGTGGTAGCCGACCACCTCTCTAGGATTGAGAGAGAGAGATCAAACGTTGCAATTGAGGAGCATTTTCCAGATGAACAACTTTTCGGACTTCAGGCAAGTGCCTCTGAAACTCCATGGTACGCAGATATTGTTAACTACTTAGTTACTGGAGAGTTTCCACCATCAATGCATAAGACCCAACGTGACAAGCTTAGGAGTAATGCTAGGACTTTTATTTGGGATGAACCTTACTTATGGAAACAATGTGCTGATTTAGTGATTAGAAGGTGTGTTACGGATAGTGAGTTTGCATCTATTCTTGAGTTTTGTCATAGTGGTGCCTGTGGAGGTCACTTTGGTTCGAAAAAGACTGCCCTAAAAGTGTTAGATTGTGGTTTCTTTTGGCCTAACTTATTTCGTGATTCTAATGATTTTTGTGCTAAGTGTGATAGGTGCCAACGATCCGGCAATCTTGGATCTCGAGATCAGATGCCACAAGTGTTCATACTAAATGTCGAAATTTTTGATGTTTGGGGCATTGATTTTATGGGACCTTTTCCTCCATCTAACGGTTTTACTTACATCTTACTCGCTGTTGATTATGTTTCGAAATGGGTGGAAGCAAAAGCCACCCGTACTAATGATTCACGAGTTGTTGCAGATTTCCTCAAGACGAACATATTTTCTAGGTTTGGAATGCCACGCGTTCTAATCAGCGATGGAGGAAGTCACTTTTGCAACAAGACAGTGGAAGCGTTGATGAGAAAGTATGGGGTCAAGCACAAAGTTTCTACACCTTATCATCCACAAACAAATGGCATGGCGGAGGTATCAAATCGAGAAATCAAGAAGATCTTGGAGTGAACTATCAAACCAAACCGCAAAGACTGGAGCCAGTGTTTGGATGATGCTTTGTGGGCATATAGAACAGCGTACAAGACCCCTATAGGCATGTCACCCTATAGACTTGTTTATGGGAAGTCTTGTCATCTTCCGGTGGAGCTAGAACACAAAGCTTGGTGGGCGGTGAAGAAGTTCAACATGGACAAGGATGAAGCTGGATTACATCGAAAGTTGCAGCTATGTGAGTTAGAAGAAATTCGGAATGATGCGTTTGACAATGCTTGGATCTACAAGGAGAAGACAAAGGTGTTTCATGACAAGATGATCCGAAGGAAGGAGTTTGAGATTGGTCAACAAGTTCTCTTATTCAACTCTCGACTCAAGTTTTTTCCGGGCAAGCTACGCTCAAGATGGATCGGACCTTTCATTGTTATTGAAGTATTCTCACATGGAGCTGTTTTGATCAAAAGTCCAATAACCGGCAATGAGTTCAAAGTCAATGGCCATCGTTTGAAGCCATATTTTGCAAATTTCAAGGAGGAACTCGTTGAAGATGTGAAGCTTAAGGAGCCGCCAACTTCAACCACATGAAGGATGCATCACGTCTAGGCTGGAAGACGTTAAACAACAAGCGCTTATTGGGAGACAAGCCAATGGAGGAGTCTTCAACAGATTTGCATTCTCTTCCCTTTCTCTTTTAAATTTTCGTAAATTTTCTTTCATTAATTAGAAATTTTCGTGAGTCTCTCTTCTATGCTTAAATTCTATGACTTTACTTTGGCACATTGAGGACAATGTAGAGTTTACGTGTGGGGGAATGAGGGGTTTACAACTTTGTTGAGTCATAAAATTAAAAAAAAAAACATCGGGCGGACAATGGAACTTTCCGACGGATGATGCCCTAATTTTTTTTTTCTCAGTGTATTTCGAGTCTTTTTGTGTAACTTAGTGTTTTTAAAGAGTCTTAGGATGTCCTTAGTTAGTCGATGATGAAAATGGACCGAAAGAACATACCTATGGCGTTGGAAATCATTAAGAAGGAATTCAACTGCTAATTGAGACATCTTTGAGTGTTATGACATGTAGTAGATATGGTTTGTAAAACTTGGTACAGAAATTCGCATGTTAGAATAAGTTTTGAATCATATGAGCCTTAAAGTGAGATTTTGAGCCTAAACACTTCCTTTGAGAGTAAAAATTTGTGCATTATAAATATTAGGTCTCAAAATCATTCATACACTCACTTGCCATAGATCTTAATGAACTAGAGAATACTAGAACTTACTCATGTCAATTTGCAAAGCTTATAGTTGATACATACTCTGATTTTGGATATGATTAAAGGCATTTAGGATTTTCCACCACTTCGCCAAACAACCTGGTATCCCATTTTGTGCGCATGAGTTGCGACATCCCTAGATGAACCCATTTGAGCCTACATTTAGCCTTTCTTTCATTGCCATATGAATCTAAACACTTAAACTTAGTGTAGATTATCCATACCCTTGTTCTAAAGACTTGGTGGGATTTTTGAAGCTAAAACAAAGAAGATGGCGTGAGAATCATGTAAGGGAATGTATGTATGGGGATAGACTTGTTCAAACAGCTTGTTAAAATAGAAATTGCCGAAAATAAAGAAAGAAAAGAAAAGAAAGATCAAAAGCTCTCCGGCAATAGGTTTTAAATGTACATTGTTTGAATTAATGTCCCCCATACTTGTGGATTTGGAGTTTGTTTTGAATTGAAGTCCCAAAAGTCAAGGAATTTAGCCTTTGTCATGTTCACAAAGCTCAAGGGAAAGTTTAGAATGAACGTAGGGCCCAACATGATGAAATCCGGCCCTTGTACTTCAAAGACATACATGGTGATGTTTTGGTGGTATGAGAGTTTAAAATTGATCAAGTTGTGGTGCTTTGGCTAAGTTTTTAGAATGTTCTTAAGCACCACATATCTAAACTTCGAATGCCTTAACCTGAGCCCTATTACAACCCTTTAAAAGTCCTTTTTGATCCTTAAGATGAGTAGCCTTCAATCTGTGGAGTAAGTTGCATGAGTAAGCATATGGTTTTGGTTCATTTGAGCAAGTAATTCATGCCATTCATTGATTTAAACACTTTGAGTGAAACCTTTGCATGAGTGGAAATACGATGAGAGCATCCATGTGAGTTTATTTGAACTTCATTCGAAGCATGCACAGACTTAAACTCACCATTGTTTTCTCTATGTCTTACTTGTTCATAACATGATCATGTCTCTATTATCTAGTGAATTCAAAGATCATTCATACTAGACACATTGTGATTCCATCGCCATATACATAAAGAAATTTCTGAGACAAATTTTGACTAAGGGGTTAGTGTTGTTTTACTTAGTATTTCTTACGTTTTCAAACATGATAACATGAAAATTTGCGGCTTTGAAACGTTGAGACCTCTAAGTGTTTTGTACATATAAAGTGTGACGTTTTTCCCATTGTTATTTTTCCTTTATTTGTTTTTCTTTGTTTCTGAGTCCTTGTTTTGTTTTGTATTTGCTAGGGACTAGCAAAGTCCAGTGTGGGGGAATTTGATCTACGCATTTTACGCTTGATTATTAATGTCTTTCTCTCTACATTTAGCTTTGTTTTATGCTTAGTAAATATGTTTTAACTTATTTTATGTTTTTAGGTAGAAATAAAGGAGGAAACAATAAAGAAGGCGATTTGGAGCAAAGTGCTTGCTAAGGGAGACGTTCCTAATTCCGAAGAAGAACGGATGGTGATGTAATGGCTGACAAACATGGACCTTCAATTACATACTTATGGCTGAAACGGTTTTTGTATAATTGCATAGCATGAATGGATGGAGTGAATGGCTGGATGGTTACACATGGACCTTCAATTACATACTTATGGCTGAAATTAATTGCATTCATGCCAATCATCTCCTATATAAAGAGAGCTTTGGAGGAAGAACAGATGATCACAAATCAAAGAGCCGAACCCCTGTCCTAGAGTCCTCTCAAGCCTCTCCAAAACGTCATAGTCTCCAAGGAAGCCGCACATCTTCACAAACCGCCTCCACCATCCTTCAAGGACCGAATACATAGCTTGGCAATCCCAAGGTGTCTTCATCCTCCATCCATTGAAGGAGCATCAAGCACGGATTAGTATAGGGCAATTCCCTTACTCTAAAAGTGTAACCATGTCTTCTTCTCTTTATTCTTCTTCCTTGTGTAAATTTACGATTACTATGGATTGGTTTCTTGAAGTCTTTTGGTTAAATAATTTTAATTAGTTTTGTATGACTTTTTTGGTATTCTTCGAAATTGGTTACTCATGCTTATTTGTTCCTAACGCTTAATTTGAATGCAGGGCAATTCCCGGTTTAGATTATGATGTGTTGAATATCGGGCAATTCCCGAGTTTGGCACTTAATTATGAGATATGCATGTAAAACGTAGCTAATGACTTAGAGACCAAATAGGTTGCATGAAATTGGTTAGGTTATTAAAGGATAGGTAACTTGATGAGTTGATCTTGTAAATATTAGATATAGATTGATTTTCGACAACTATGCATGCTTAGGGTTTTTAGGGTTCTTGATTGTTTGCTTGTCTATGAGTGAAGCATGTTAGAATTCTAAGGTTCCTATTTGTGTATGGTTGCCACGTTTTGTTCTTATATTTCGTAGGAAATTAGTTAAACAAACCAACTTTGCACCCCCATTTAAACCTAGCATAGTTATGCATGCACCCTCAATCCCCGGTTAAGAACGATCCCTACTTATCAATGCTACATCTACAAAGAAGGGTTTTAATTGTTTTCGTGTTTGATTGAGTGTTTAAATTAAGTACTTGAAAAGATGTGAATCATTACCTTCTCTAGTTCTGAAACACGAACTCAGCGCCTTATCCTTGCCGGATCAAAACGTGCAGCTCCTTCCTTCTCACCCAAACAAACTGAAATTCCACCAGGGTGTACCTGGACCTCCTCGATGTACAACAAAGCTCACCAGAACTGGGTCCGTGTCGGGTACCTTCCTGCTCGATTCGGCAGGGTTGTTGTACCAACCCAGTCTAATTGCTGACACTCTAAACTCCGCCATCAAGCACCTAGTCCCCAACAAGATGTAAGAATACTCCCCAAGACTCGACGAGATCCTCGGAGATGCCAAAAACTCGACAAGAGGGACCTCGGTGTTCATCCGAGAAAAACCAAAAGGGAATATGAAATTAAGGCTAGGATTCGACTTGCAGAAGCATGGGAAGGATGAGAAAGACAAGAGGAGCAAGGAAATACCCTCCGTGCGTCGAAACTCCGCCTGAGTCGCCGGATTTCTGTTGAGGACAGTCGCCGTCCTCGTCCTCTGATCTCCACCGTCGTTGGTGGGATGTCGAAGTGAATGATTGGGCTTGATAGATGAGAAGAAAAGGAGTAGTTTGGTGGTGGTTTGGTGGGCTAGAGATGGCTCGGGGGCGCTACTCCGCCGTGGGTCTCCGTCGCAAGCGAGAGAGGTCGAGAGAGTTTGAAAAGCTGCGGTCAACCTCCACTTCGGTTTTGACCGAAGTCAACTTCCCTCTAATCCTTTTATACTCGAGTCAACGGTTGAGATCAAAACCCTAATCAATCTAACGGTTCAGATTTAAGATGGGTAAAAAGTAAATGATAAAATGGTAAAAATTATTTACCGAAATAGTAATTAGAAATTACCATACACTTCATAAATTCACAGAAATTAGCCAGAAGCTCCGAAAAATATTCTGAAAATACCGAGAGACTCGTGTCGACACGTACTACAACATCGAGTCATCAATTCAGGTATTTGGAGTACTTTTAAAAACTCGAAAATTAACTCGAGCGATAACTTATCGAATTACCGATCGTAATTAAAAGTCCTCGGTAACTCGTAAATCTCGGTGAAAGGAAACTTTTATTAACTTCAAAAGATTCGGGGTGTGACATAAACACATCTTGGAGAAACTAAATGGTCGTTCTAGTAGTCTGTATGACACTAAGATACGGGTTATCGAATCCAATGCAGTAGCCAAACATGATTTTTAATACTTCGACTCTTACATGCTTTGTCATGATCGATTAGGACACCCTGGAAGAGATATGATGATTAAGATTCTGAGAAACTCTCATGAACATCATTTCTTCTGGTCCAAGAGGAAAGTACTGGAGCACGACATCACCATTGAGGGTGACGACACCGTGCCCACCAGAGGCAACCCCCGACTGGCCCCTAGGCCACCGGTGTGCGGTTCGCTGGGCACCTCCCGGAATGCATTGAGCCCTCTAGTGTGCGACACCTTAGGCACCACCCGACTAGCACTAAGGCCCCCAGTGTGTGGCCCCGTAGGCACCCCCGACTCATCAACACGGCTGAGGTGTCTATGTCCTCTCCTGATGCGTCGATGGCTTTTTTCGACGCTCATCGATCATTTTGCAAAGCTTGTTCTTTAGCTAAGTTTGTACCAAGACCCTCTTATACTAAAACAAACACAGAGAACATTTCATTTCTCCAGCGTATCCAACGAGATATTTATGGACTCATCCATCTAGAATGTGGACCGTTCAGATACTTGATGGTCCTGGTGGATGCATTAACGCTTTGGTCCCATGTCGCGTTGTTGTCCACACGAAATGTTGCATTCCCAAAACTCTTGGCACAGATTATAAAGCTCTGGGCTCACCACCCGGACCATCCCATTAAATCAATATTGATGGACAATGCCAGGGAGTTCTCATCAAAGACTTTTGATGATTATTGCATGTCGATTGGGATTGAAATTGAGCACCCCGTCCCCCATGTGCAAACGTAAAATGGTCTTACTGAAGCTATGATTAAACGACTTCAATTGATCGCTAGGGCATTGGTTATGTGCACAAACCTCCCTATTGTATCATGGGGTTATGTAATATTGCATGTAACAATACTTGTTCGTTTCTGACCCGCCTCCGACCAAGAGCTTAATGCGTATAGTTGGTAACTAGGTATGAGCCTGACATTTCACATCTACGCATCTTTGATTGTGCAGTCTATGTGCCGATTATACCTCCACAGTGTAACAGTAAAATGGGTCTGAGACGACTTATGGGTATCTATGTTGGATATGATTCACTAACCATTATCAGATACCTAGAGCCCTTGACAGGTGATCTCTTTAAAGCACGCTTTGCTAATTGTCAATTCAATGAGGCCATCGTCTCGTCGTTAGGGGGAGATGGGAGCGTCAACGCTCAGGTGAAACGACAAGAATTGTCCTGGTGTGTTCCAACCTTGTCTTATTATGATCCCCACACTTCACATGTTGAAATTGAGGTGAAGAGACTAATTGACTTACCATTTGTGGCGGATTCGATTCCTGATTCATTTGCTGAAATCGCAAAGGTGACGAGGTCAAAAATTCCAGCTACTAATGTGCCTACAAGGCTAGAAGTCCCAAAGGTGGGAAAGACTACCCGGGTCCGAACATGGCTGATGTCAATGACTACACCGCCGGCCCAGGTGGAAGGGTAGAGGCCATGGCTCCTCAAAGAAAAAGGGGGAGGCCAATTGGTTCGATTGATACGTTTCCTAGAAAGAAGAGGACACCAAAGGCAAAAACTAATCCTCTACACATCAACACTGAAAACCCTTCTCATAAGATTGTTTCTGACTATAATTATGTCCTTGAATCGATGTCGGTATCACTGGGAGACGCCTCAGGAACTTAATTATGTCCTTGAATCGATGTCGGTATCACTGGAGGAAGTATGGAAATCTCAATGTGCTGTGAAAACACCTTTGATTTGCTAGACAGATCATCCATACATGTCGATGATGTATTTTTGTATTCTGTATCTTAGGAGATCATAGAGCACGATAACATAGAACCATGCTCCATTACTAAATGCAAACGTAGAGCAGATTGGCCGAAATGCAAAGAAGCTATCCAGGCGGAATTGGATTCCTTAACAAAGAGACAGGTGTTCGGGCCGGTTGTGTTAACCCCACCGACTGTAAATCCTGTAGAAAATAAATGGGTCTTCGTTATAAAGAGTAATGAGAAGAACGAGGTACTTAGATACAAAGCTCGTCTTGTGACGCAAGGTTTCTCACAACGCCCTGGAATAGACTATGAGGAGACATATTCTCCTGTGATGGACATCATAACTTTCCGCTACTTAGTCAGTTTGGTAGTGCCTGAAAAACTTGACATGCAACTTATGGATGTGGTTACTATGTATCTCTATGGGATCTAGATACAGAGATATACATGAGATTACCTAATGGTTTCTCATTGCCTAAGTCAAGAGACTCTAAACCACGGAGTGTGTATGCTATTAAGTTGCAACGCCTCACTTTATGGATTGAAGCAATCCGGACGAATGTGGTATACTTGTCTAAGTGACTACTTACTTAGAAATGGATATAAGAACGATGAGTTATCCCCTTACGTATTCATAAAGAGAACGAGTTCCGGATTTGTGATAGGAGTCGTATATGTTGATGATATGAATTTGATCAGTACTCTTGATGAGATAAGAGAAACACTAGCTTACTTGAAATCCGAGTTTGAGATGAGAGACTTAGGGAAAACACAGTTCTGCCTAGGTATTGAGCTAGAGCATTGAGCTTGTGGAATACTTATCCATCAGTCTGCATATGTCCATAAGATGCTCATGCAATTTAACATGGACAAAATGCATCCAGTTAGCACCCCTATGGTCTGTCGAAGTTTGGATGTAAACAAGGATCCATTCCGTCCTAGAGATGACGATGAAGAGGTACTTGGAGCGGAGGTCCCTTACCTCAGTGTAATAGGTGCGCTACTATACTTGGCTCAGTGCACACGACCAGACATTTTTTTCTCAGTGAACTTATTAGCTCGATATATTTCTGAGCTAACGCAACTTCATTGGACCGGTGTAAAGACTATTTTCCAGTATCTCAAAGGAACCATTGACATGAACTTGTTCTTTCCCTATGAGGAACCAAGAAAGGCCGTGAGTGAGCACAATATCCCTGAGGGCCTCGGCAGGTCACATGACCATGCCAATGCCTCCACCGTCGTAGGTGCCGTAGTCGAGCACACCTCCCCCTATGCTCCAGGCACCGTTGCAGCCTCCTATGCTGAAACACCGAACAATGTGTTGATTGGTTTCACAGATATGGGATACCTATCTAATCCGTATAAGGTAAGGTCTCAAACCGGTTATGTATTTACCATGGGTAATACGGCGATATCTTGGAGGTCTACTAAACAGACTCTAATGGCGACATCTTCAAACCATGCAGATATCATTGCCCTTCATGAGGCCGTGCGTGAATGTGTATGGTTAAGGTCTATCATCAAACATGTTAGAGGAACAAGTGGATTGAATTCTACCACCGAGAAACCTACATGCATTTATGAAGACAATGCAGCCTACATAGAGCAGATGAAGCTATGCTATATCAAAGGTAACAATACAAACCATATATCACCGAAGATCTTCTACAATCACTAACAGCAAGCCTTCCTTAATATTTAAGTCAATCAAGTGAGTTCAGAAGCTAATGTTACAGACCTATTCACGAAGTCTCTGTCTAAGTCTACTTTCGACAAGCATGTGAAGAGCATTGGACTACGCAAGCTGTCAAGCCTCTCTGACTAAGTTATTCATCAGGGGGAGCCTCATATCTCGTTGAAATAGCACGGTGCGTTGCACTCTTTTTGTCTTTCGTTCAAGGTTCACTTTTTTCCACAGGGTTTTGTATTTGACAAGGTTTTTAATGAGGCAACACTGGAAGCACCATATAGCATGAAGAAACACGGCAAAAATGGGAGTGTTCCAGGATATTTGGGCATGTGTGTGTGCCTTAGGTCCATGCTATGTATACGGGCTTGTAGGCCCAAGTAGAGATATGACCCATGTATTATGTAAACCCTAATCCATGTAGCTCCCTATATAAAGGGCTCTTATCATATTAATAATACAGTTCTTTTCTCATAGAACACAAAGTAATAAGTAGTGAAAGATAAGTCATCCATTCTTTGGCAACAACAAACACAGACTATTTTGAACAGAACTGGAGGATCCCACCTATTAATAGACCGTGAATACAATGTTCCAGATTAAGCGGTGACAATTGTAACGATTCAAATTAAATTGTATAAATTCAATGGCCAAAGTTGCCTCAGTCATAATTTATTAATTCCACTACTTCAGATTTATCTCGAGTGTTTGAAAAGTTTCACAAATGAGGTGACAATTGTAGCGGTTCAAATTAAACAGTATAAATTCCATGGCCGAAGTTGCTTCAGTCATAATTTATTAATTCCACTACTTCAGATTTATCTCCAGGGTTTGAAAAGTTTCATAAATTTTCAAAGATTCTCAATACGACCTTAATACGTAATCATCAATTCAAACTCAACCAAGTGCTTCATTCTTCTTATATCCTGCTTTTTTTAACTTTCTCACTTATTTCGTGTTGCCAGGTGAGATTTTTGTTAATTAAATATAAAAGAGTGATTCTTTTACCATAGAGTAATTATTTCTTGTACTCGGAATACCACGTGGCACTTCCATGTGGTGTTTCTAGCCAATCATATAACTCAGATTCATGTTGGGACAAGCCAGGATGAAAAAAGTAAATTAAATAGCCTAATCAGTAGTCAATTCTGACACGACCTGAAAAGTCGACTCGAAACATGCACGAAATAAAGCGGGTAAGACCCGCACTATTAAAAACGGGTCAACCGTGGATCAACCTGCTAATACGAAATGAACCTACATAACACGTTTATTAGATGGGTCATAAAAAGGGAATGCAAAATTTTCTACTGACTTATTTAGAAAGTAATATTACATGTGTACAAGGCATAAGAGTCAAGTACGTCTTTCTTCACTTTAGCTTAGGGTTGCTGAAACACTGTAATTCTCATATTTCAGTCTTGTATCAATAGTTCACTACACAAACCTAAGGTCATGAGTCATTTTGTCGAACATAACACGACATATTTATTAAATGGGTTAAACATGTACCTCATTTAAGAAACAGATTGAGTTCGAGTTTAAATTTTTGACATGGTTATTAAATGACTTGAGTTTGAGTTTGTATTTTGTGACACATGAAACTTCTTAACTCGACATGACATGACTCATTGACAGCCCTACTAATCAGAAATTAAATAAGAACACTTGGACTTGACCATATAACATGTGGTATTTAGGTACAAATAATAATTTCTCTTTTAAGAAATCATAAAGTAATGAGTAGTGAAAGATAAGTCATCAATTATTTGGCAACAATAAGGACTTTTGAATAAGACCATGGGGTCCCACCCATTTATCGACCATGAATGCAATGATCTAGATTAAACGGTGACAGTTGTAACTGCTCAAATTAAGCAGTGTGAATTCAATGGCCGAAGTTGCTTAATTAATAATGTATTAATTCCAATACTTCATATTTTTATCTCGAATGTTTGAAAAGTTACACGAGAACTTCCACATGCTCGTCTCAATGCAAACTTAATACCAAATTATCAAAACAAACTAAACCAAGCTCTATGTTCTTCTCGTATCCTACTTATATTTGAACTTTCACACTTGTTCCGTGTACCAAAGTGGGATTTATTTTTAACCAAATAATAAAATAGTTAGATTCTTTTACCATTCTTAAGAAACACATTTGGTAGGGGATCGGATTGCGTTAGGCATGCTTATCTAATGAAAGATAAGTCATCCATTATTTGGCAACGAGGACTATTTTGAATAGGTTTGTAGGTTCACACCCATTAATCGATTATGAATGCAACGATCCAAATTATTAAACGGTGAGAATTATAATGATTCAAATTAACCAGTGCAAACTAAAGAAGTTGTTTCATTCATAATGTATTAATTCCAAAACTTTATATTTATCTCGAGTGTTTGACAAGTTCCACAAGAATTACCACACACTTGTCTCAATACAAACTTAATAGCAAATCATCAATACGAACTCAATCAAGTGCTCAATTATTCCCAAATCATAATTATCTTTGAGTTTTCACACTTATTCTAGGTTACTGTAGCCAAGTGGGATTTTTTATAATAATTTATTTCATGTTCAGATCATATTTGAGAGCAAACCCTAGGTTTTGAGCAGAGAGAATGGCGGCGGTGGAATCTACTTCTCTTGTCAGATCTTGTAGAGACGAGTCCCTAGGTGTTCAGGTGTGGTATTGTGCATCTCAAGAAAGGAGAGGTCGAGTTTGAGATCGAGCTTTAGATCTTAATTTGTCGACGATTGAGGATCAGATCTTTGCTGGTGATCTGCAACGAATTTGGTTCGCGAGTCCAAGGAGAGTAGGGGAAGAGGAATCATTGGCGGCTTTCGACGGTGGCAAGTTCCTTGGATTGGGTTTGGTTCTGGGGCGGTGCACGATGACTAGTCCTTTGTTGTTGAGGTTGGTTGTTTGGCTATCTCTCTCGGCTGTTGAGTGAGCGATCGAAGGGTGGGGTTATCGATCCATTCATTGAGGGCAGTAGGTTTGTTTGTGGTTTCCTCAAGGCATAGCAAGCAAGGTCAGAGTTGGGTTAGATCTCAAGCGGGAGCGGGCGACCTTGTCAAGCCGAAGATGAGGCCCGGGCAGTTGTGTTGGTGGGCAACGTATGAGGATGTAGAAGAGGCGTCCACCAGAGCCGGCGACGGCAATTTAGATCCTGATCGAAGGAGGAGGCAAAGTGGTGCCTCTGTCTACCTCATTGGGTCAAGATTGGGCTTAGGCTTTCGGGCTTGTGTCCAATTTTGGATTGATGAGATATGGGTATCAGATTTCAATTTAGATCCATGTGAAGGCTGACGATGCCCTAAGTTATTACTTATTCTAGTCTGGGGTTAAGTCTCTAAAAGAAGTTTATTCTGCATCATTTGCTATGAAGATATACATGTTGCTTGTACCAAAATTGCTTACTAGACAAGTTGATCTTGATACATAGGTAATTGTAGGAAACAAGACTAGGTTTCAATTAGAAACAAATTTAATTGCGAGCGTACCAGATTCTTTAGTAGTATGCTTTAATTTCTTAGTTTGATTCAGCTTGTCGAATTTGCTTTGTAAGTTTGGTGAACTCAGTTATTTGGTTGTTGATAGTAATAGTAATCAACATCTATTTCAAAAAAAGTAGTATTTCTTTTTTAACCAAATAATAAAATAGTGACATTCTTTTACCATTCTAAGAATTCACAAAGGATTGTTAAAAAAATCACAAAAGAATAAGTAGTGAAAGAAAAGACATCCATATTTTTATTTAAATTAAAAAGGGGAATGAAATTTCGCTCCCCAAATTAAATACTACACTCCCTATAACTTTTATAATAATATTTTATAGATAATATGTTTTCCTTACCAAAGTTGCCCTCGTTGTTCATCTCTTCCTACACAAAATGGATTTGTGATCTCTGCTCATCCATTTTGCACTCCTAATCTTGTGATCAAATTAACTCCCTCGCCTAATTCTTTCATGAGTTCATCATCCAACGTAGTAAATAATATCTGGAGGAGAGAACAACAACGTCGAAGAGTTAATGCACCATAAACCAGTCGACGAGGTGGGGTTCGACGAACCTAGTGGCCCAGGCCACGCCGGTGATCTACGACAATACTAGATCCATTACACTTCAGGCCCAGTCGGTGACGATGATTCGACGGCCCTTAAGGATCGGGATCGGGCTCAGACCATGGTAGGCAAGTCGAGAAGACGACAGGAGGTTGAAGCAAACGGTGGTTATGACAATGCCGACCAAATTGATATTAGTGTTATTCGTGGAGCCCAATCATTGTGCCCACCTCATAAAATCAGCTATGAGAGCCCTTTGCAACTGTTTGATTCAGAGTTTAGAATATACTATTTTTATTGGTAAAAAGGATGATGAGCTCAAAGGGTTAAAGATGAAGGGTAATGAGAGTTAGAGAATACACTGAGTCAGACAAGTTCAACTCGTTAGAAACTCAGTCGTGGCTGTGTTGGTGTTGATTTTTAGCACCAACGGGTCAACGCAAGTTCCGTTGACGTCCAACTTGTAAAGTGGTAGGGTTATCCTCATGTAGTGAATTTATCTTCTGCTACGGTCTGTTTGCCCACAAGCATGGTCTTGGTCATCCATCTGTGATCGCTGGTGGTACTCTTCGACGCTCTTGGATCGGGTCTTGGTGATCCATCACATGTGGCTAGATGAATGACCTGGATGATCTTGTGCATCTAACTTCTTTCAATGAGATTGGGCTCTTGATTATGGACATCAGTTCTCTTGTTGAGCAGGGATGCTCGATCATGTGGCCTTCGACATCCTTCACTCGATGGTGAGCTTCATTCACTCGATAGTGAGTTTCTGCACTCAATGGTGAGCTTCATGCACTCCTTTGGCTGACTGACTTTCATCTTCATTGGATGATGAGCATTCACGCTCCTTTATTGGGTGGAACTAATATTCTCTCCTTGGACTTCATCCATACGGTTTGGGCTCACTCTATTGGATGTTAGACTTCCTACACTTGAGAGTGGTGTCATTCCTCCTTTGTTGGATGAAGCTTATGCTCTCCTCTTAGAACTTCCTCCACTGAACATTGAGCTTTCTCTAATTGATGATGAGCTTACACCATAGTGATGATCGATCTGCAAATGTGAGAGAAGAAAGGTCATCGAAGGACCAGCCTAAGGTCGGCCAAACACTCTCCGACGTCCAAATCAGTAGAGTGTTTGAGCAATGAATTAAGATATGAGAAGTGTATGATGCTTTGGCATTGTGCTGAAACATCCTTGACATGCCAAAGCAGAATAAGAAAGTGAGAGAGATTATGTACTTTGGCATCATTTAGGAAGAGAAGAGAAGAAGTAGCAGTCCTCCTTCAACCTTGAGAAGACTTGGTATTTATAGGGCCTGAGTTTGCTGGCGTGGAAAGTGAAGACATGAGTTCTTCACCAACTTACCCTGACACACTGACGATCTGACAAGCAATGAGTTTGATTGATCAAGTGGGTGAGCTGATTGGGTAGTTGGCCAACATGGGATTGGGCTGACAAGTATGTGCTTGATTGAGTAGGTTGTTGGCACCCTTATGTGGCTGATTGAGTGTGATATATGCCATGACATCACCTTTTGGTCATGCATATAGACTATAGCCAGTGTCAGTGAGCAACACGTGTCTTAGTGGGTGAAAGCTGACCCTTGGACTATTGTTCACACGTTAGAGGCCCATACTTAATGTTGGAGTTTGACACGAGGAAGAGTTGGTGAGACTAGATTAGCTGATTGTCGAATGTCTACGTGTGACCTGAGGGTCGAGACCTTAGCCTTGGAGGTTATGGCCATGACAACTAAGGGTCGAGGCTTGAAGCCTTGAAGGTCGAACTCTAGTCTTGGAGGTCGAAGTATCGACCTTGAAGGTTAAGGCTCTACACTTATTTTAGACTATGCTTCTCTAATGTTGGATAGTCTTGACATGTCAGTAGTCAGTCTTGACATGTTAATGGTCATCACTTGGTGATTACCATGATCATCCAAGGTTGAAGACTTGAAATGCTAAGTTAGGCACCTTAAATGTTTAAGTGCGTTGAAATGTCAGAGTCTTATGTGGCTATTTGACATTTTAACGCGTTCTAGGTGGAATGAGTTGAAAAGTCAAGAATCGTTGTCGAACCAAATTATGACATCAACAGGCTGGTTGTGACTTGTGATGGTGTGGGGTGTGTCTCTCCCTTCTTTCGTTAAGTTGTCAGGTTTTTCTAGGGACGAAGATCAGTTCTCATAACAGAATAATCAGATAAGTTCACAATACATCAGTTAAACAAAAGGGTAGTAATGTAAACACATATGCCACCAAAGATATAAAAACATTTAAAAATGAAGGAGTAGTGTGGTTTGTAATTTAGGGAGTGAAAATTTCACTTCCCATTACAATATGCTCTCTCTCACTTCCTATTAAAAATGCTCTCTCTTCTCTCATGAGAGAATAGCTTTTGGGCGCCGGCCGCTCATCCTTGTCGGTGACGGCAATGGAGTTTCAACTAGGTGAGAATCTGAATCTCCTCCTCGTCCAAAATATGAGAGTGATGTCGGATCTGTTCGATAGATCTCCTCAAATATGGGGGCCTTACTTAGTCCCTCTGCATCTTGTGTCGATGTGTATGGCGACACTAGAACCATCAAGGCTGAACAAATTATGGATTTGGAGGGAGATGGTGTCTCTGATCTTGATTATGGCAATGTCACTCATTGTTCTGATCGATTTGAATTGGCTATAATGAAAGGAGCTGTGAAGTTCGTCTGAGAATTGAGACAATATCAGTCTTTGTCTCGGGGTGACGACTTTGAGTTTGATTGTTTTGGTCGGAGGCTGCTTGTGAAATCTCGACTGGGTTCTACTCATATCAGTATACGATGGAGATGCATCGGCGTTGGTTCTTGATAGTGGACATCGATGGCGGTTGGTATGTGGCGATGCTGATTTCTAGAGATTGTATGGTCAGTAAAGGGATGAAACCGACGACAAAGGCGGGGGATCCTTAAAGCTCGATGGTAGAGAGGGGACCGATAGCAGTGAAATGGTAGATGTCGGCGCCAATGCAGCAACCTTCTGGGGTGCAATCTGCTAGGTTAGGTTCTGGTCTGCTTATGTTTGGCCCATTTATTGGTCTGATTAGGACTCACATGTTTATGCTAATGTGGGCCTAGCTGGACTGGGTTTTTATGATCTAGAATAGGATCTAGTTTTTGGATCGGGGGAGTGGGCTCGTCACCCTTAGTTGTTAAAATTTATTACAGCTTCTTAAGGATCGAGTTCATTGAACTATGTGTTATAAATTGTTTAAGAAGGTGGATGTAATTTTGATTGTTAGAGATCTAGTATTGGCTAAGTTTTTGGTAGTAATCGAGAGTAATTCTTTTTGTCGGCATTTTAAGGTTATTATTCTTTATACTATTCGCTGAACAATAAATAAGTTGACATCACGATTAATATATATATATACACATTTTTGACAACAAGGACCATATTGAATAAGATTGTGGGGTCCAATCAATAATTAATCATAAATGCAATGATCCAAATTAAGTGTTGGGAATTGAAATGGTTCAAATCAAGCGGTGCAAATTCAATGGCCGAAGATCCGACGTTGTTTCATTCATAATTTATTATTAATTTCACCACTTCAGATATATTTCCGGTGTTTGAAAAGTTCTACGAGAATTTACACACTCATCTTAATATGAACTTTACCAATTAATGATCAAATATAAACTCAATCAAGCACTCCATTCGTCACATATCCTACTTATTTTTGAACCTTCACACTTATTCTGTGTAGCCAAGTGAAATTTCTTTTTAACCAAATAATAAATAAGTGAGATACTTTTACCATTTCTAAAAAAAACTGTTCATACCCGAAAAATCAGGCAGTTCATTAACATATCATTACAATGATTACGAGCATAAACAAGCATAATTTACTTGAACTGGCATGCCATGCTTGTGGACCCAAGTCACAATCACACTTTTGAGGCTTATAGAACAGGGTGTGGTGTGAAAAGTTATGGAGACACACAACGCTCGTTAGTCGATTTAATGTCGTTACGTAGTTACAGTGTTGGGATTGAAACTCAACCCCGATGACTTAAATCAATGACGAATCGGTGAATAACAAGAGAATTTGACTACTTTTCCTAAGCACCACCGCTCGGTTGCATGATACAGCACCACTGTGCAGTAGCACCACCACTTAGTAGCAGCATGAAGCACCATCGCTCAGTAGCATGGTGCAACACCATCGCTCAGTAGCAGGGTGCAGCACCACCGCGCAGTAGCACCACCGCTCAGTAGCAAGATGCAGCACAACCGTGCAGTGTGCCAAGACAAGGCAGGCCCAAGTCTAGGGCCTCAAATTTGTAGGGCCCCTAATATATGTAATCTGGTGTTAAATATCAATGTGTCTAACTTGCTTTAATGGTATGAACTTATCATAACAACTACAAGAGCAGGGTTCGAGTTCCAGAATTGTTAGTTTTGGTTTTGTTTTTTCTTTATTTGTCTGGGTATTAATTATGAAGTCTCGATTTATTTTGTTTGGTTATTAAATATGGGGCCTCGAAAAAAATTTCGACTAGGGATTTCGAGCACACAGGGTCGGCACTGATAATTACTCACCAATTACATAACTGTATCAAAAGGCACTTCCTTGATGAAGAAAAAAACCTACTATCAATCCCAATGTAACACATTTCCACTACAAAAATTTAACTAGTTCCGTATTTCACAACCATTTTCAACTACATTATTCAGATCATTAAATCTTAATACCACAGCTAAACACATCATATAATGGACTACCAAGGAAATTCGAATCATTCAAATTTGAAGATCAACAATCAATAACTACATTCACACATATAGATATATGATAAGTATAAATAAACATTTATACATACCTCCCAAGTCTTCTTTTTCATCAAGAGGAAAGGCCAATCACGTCTCCGGATGCATCGCGATGTTTGTAGCGAAGTTCAACACCTCTTCAGTTACACCGACGACGTCCTCCTCCCCATCCTCTTCCTCTTCATTGGAAGCCATCGACGGTTGACAGGGTGGTTGATCGGGTAGCTCGGATCGATCGAAATCAGACAGATCAGCTAATCGATCAGACGACAACTCAAGAGCGTCGATGTCAAACTCCGATCTAGAGGTGGCGAATGTGACGTCGAACTCCGATCTGGAGGTGGCAAACGTTAGCGACACTTTGGCAACCTTTCAGGTCGTCCATGACCATGAGGGTGAGCGGTCAAGGAGAGTCGCCTTTAAGGCGGCGAATTCATCGTCGTGGCAGGGGGCCTGTTGAGAGAGAGAGTAGATCTGAAAAAATAGAGGTGGAATAAGAGATGAAGGTTGAGGAAATGAGGGCATTATAGTCAATTAATAGTTGAAATTTGGATCAAGCCTGATGCAATAAGTTTTGAGTTTGAGCTTACGTAGTAATTTGTATAACAAATTATGAAAATGTTTGTGTTTGTAAATTGGATTTGTTCAATATGTAATTCTCCCAAAATAAAAACAATTTATCAAGTTCTTCCATTGCGGGGTTCATTGTTTTTGAAAAACAATGAAAACGTCAAAACCTCGTTTCTTAAATTTATTAATAATTCCTAAATCGTTTTTTAATTTTGTTTTCTCCGTTTTTCTAATTTAATGTACCAAACGTGAATTATACCCGTTTTTAAATTTTGAAAACAAACAACAGTAATGTAAAACAATACCGATCCGGCCCTAACTGTTCAGGTTCAGTTTTCCAGCAACATACCATGTTGTATTATGTATCCATACGGACTACGTCATCGAGTTTGTATACATACTTTATTGTGAGGTACAAATACAACTTGAAGAGACCCCGGAAACGCCTTAACTCAGAATCCGTTACCCTCGGAAAACTCTCTCTCTCTCTCTCTCTCTCTCGTGCCCCGCGTGACCCCCCGGTCATCATTCCCACGTGCCAAAATAATAACCAACCTCATCTCTTCATCATCTCCCATTATAATACTCGGAAGAGAGAATTATCGATTACTTGAAGAAAAAAAGAGGAAGAATTTGCTGGGGCCTAGAGGAAAAGCCCACCGAGGCGGCCCAAGGTGGGATTTGACAGGGACTGTGCTCTTACTCCTCGAGAACTGAGTTATTCGTCTCTTATGCCAGCATGTTGGGTCCCAGCAACCCGTTTTGTCCCTACTTGTTTCCTGCTTACTTCGTTCACACTTAATATTTTTGTTAATTATTTCGTAAACACGACCATTATATGCCACTGCATACTTAATTTCTATCTCTGTTTTTAAGTTAATTTACATATAACTCTAGATAAATATTACAAGATCATTTACACGTCCATATTATTTGAATTAGTTCGGAATTTACCGAGAATATATATATATATATATATATATACACACACATGAATATATAGTGTCAGACTATCGGGTGCCACAAGTTCACAACAGATTGACAACCATGAATATCTACTTGTATTATATAAGGTCTTGTTCATTACAGCAAGTCTAAAAAGGTTAATACGAATTGACTCATGTCCGAATGAAAAAAAATATTAAGAAATGTGTATCATGCTACATAACTTAGCCATCAAGCTAGACATTACCATCCAAAATTCCAAATCGAACAAACATCTTGATATGTTAAAATACTGGATTCAAATTTAACGACCAGCAACATATGTTAGTCATAATAATCAACCAATAAAATATTGTCATGTTATTCATAATTTTTCAAATCTCACTTTTTTTACTTTTACTCTATCCTCTTTTTAATTGGTTAATCATTATGACCAACATATGTTGCTGGTCGTTAACTTTAAATCATAAAATACTTGTTCACATGGAACATGACAAATGAACGCAACCAATGACCCTATAAAACAATAATGTTTCATATAGTTTGTCGTAATTTAAACACGACATGTATGAGAATTTGAAAATAAAACCACCAAAATCATGACGTGTTCTACATATAGAGCTTGATTCTAAGCCATGATATTTGTTATTCTAAATGCTCCACGTACATAGAAAGGCTATATTTTGTCATATTGTAACAAACAGTAATGATGGGTTATTTTCATTAAATAAATAAAAAACAAAGCCGCCTCACACGCACGAAACAATTACTGACAACAAGGTGTTAAAAAACTCAGTTTACAATTAGTCTCGTTAAGAACTTAATGGATGTATGAAATATCATGTTCTAATAAGTAATAATGCTACTCCATCACATCAAAAGTATTAGAGACATCATTTTTTTCAAAACTGACCTAAATTTGGCCTTGAAGTTGTCGAGATTCGTTTGAATTAAGATGTCAATTAGCCGACAGTTCAATTTGTGACAACTTCAAAGCATAATAATGAGGCTACAAGCAACTCCATTAATCTCTTCTACTAAACCCTAAAGTCCTATACTCACCAACAACTGCGATGGGATCATAAATCCCTACATAGACCATATATGAGCATAGATATCCTTCTCAATCCATGTCATTTTCAAAGATCACTACGAAATCCCGCAACAACCAAAACCACGTCGTCGTGGTTTAAACGAATAAGCTCCGCTGCAGCAGCAGCAAGAAATCCCAACCAAATCTGAGGTGTGAATACTTGGCCAAAATCCCAAGAGATTCTCTCTGTCTCTCTCAAATCTAGCTTCCGTCAGGCTAGAGTGAGAACGAGAATGCATGCCAGTATTCTTTGCGACGCGTTCTCTCTGGTAGAGTGAGTCGAGTCAGGCCTATATCATATTATGTTTCCCGGCACGGTTTCCCACCGGTCACCACTTTCAGGCTTTAACGTCGGGCCCCTGCTGGGCTTCCCCCACTATTGTCTTTGACTGAAAACATTTTGACCAGTCAACTAGCTTAGACTGATGAATCCCCACATCCCCATATCCACTCCCTTTGTCCCCAGCCTCATCCCTCTCGCAAAGCCCCAACGGGAATTTTTTGTTGTGCTCCCGATGTGCAGCTGTGTTCTTACTTGTGAATTGTGATCATATGTATCATCATCCGAATAATAAAAGTCTTAAAAGATTACTATGAATAAAACAAGAATGATCGACAATGAAAAATTTAAGTAACCGAAAAAATTCTTTATACCTTCATTTGCATAAAAAAATAAAAGTCATAACTTAAATTAATAAATTAAAAAGTTAAACGCTCATTTTCAATATTAGATGTACTTATTAATACTTAAATATATAAATTTGTATTAAATTCATAATAAAATAAAATTTTAATAAAATAATATTTTTAAGACAATTTTACTCTTATTTCTTATACACACTTAGAGAAAGAAAATGAGAGAATATTTTATCGGATTATCGCCGGACTCCAGTCACCGATCACTAGATTCTGGTCCGGTCACCAGACGCCGGAAAATTACTGATAGCAGGATTTTTTTTTCTACTAGGAGCATTAAACTTTTACAGAAAGTTTATTGTGGGCTACATCCACATCAAATTCAAGTCTACTAACCCCAATATACCCCAAATCTAAGTCTACTAACCCCAATATACTCAAAAAACCAAGTCTACTAACCACATTATACTCCAAAATTAACTCTACTAACTCAAGTATACTCCAAAACCAAGTCTACTAACCCCAGTATATATCAAAACCAAGTTTACTAACTCCAGTATACATCAAAACCAAGTTTACTAACCCTAGTATACTCCAAAATCAAATCTACTAACACCAGTATTTCATCAAATCCAAGTCTACTAACCCTAGTATACTCCAAATCTAAGTCCATCTAAACCCAGTGTACATCAATTCCAAGTATAATAAGCAAAATTGTCATAGGCCAAAAGATAGTAATTACAGTTTTACAAATGAAAAATAGTCACATAATCATACATGGATTAAAAACAAAGAAAACACATGGATTGAGAAATTTTCTTCTAGTCATTGAAGACCCGCGGTGAATTCTCGTTATGCTTTGAGGCTACCTGGATGCTTTTGGAAGTCGATCGCCTTGAATCGTCAACATTGCCAAAATATTACAGCAACGACTAAGCCTCGTAATGGTCGAAGGGCACCGTGAACCAGACTGAGTCACTTTGTGACCCGCCGGAATACCAAGTCAGAGTAAAGCAACTTTGATAACCAACAGAGGCAGTCATTTGTTGGAGTAGCCACTAAGTGTCTCCACCACCAAGCATAAGTAGCACTATTTATATACGTCCACAAGCCACAACGAGACTCGACTACGACATACGTCATAAGGGCTGTTGTATAAGCTACGCAACGACACCCGAAAGTCGCCGATCCGACATCGGGAAGTCACATTTCCGGCCTCCCTAACATACCCTCACGGAACACATTTAGATATCTTGTCCAACATCGAAAATGTACAAAAGGTGGCAGTATCATCTTCTTATAAATAGAAGACTTTCTTCTCCTTATAGCTTCTTCTTCCTGTTGATACTAATTAGAATAGCTGCATGCTAGATAACTACTTATAATTAGTCATTAAGGCACCCGAGACTAATACATGTTAAGTGGACGTAGCCTTACACACCGAAGGTAAAGAAAACCACTATAGATCCTACGTTTTCCACAATTTGCCATTGCATATCACCATAACATACACATTACACACATGTATCACTGAGTGGTACAAGACCTGTTCTAACATCATTGGAGGTCAGAGAGGAGAGGTCGTTGGGAATAGGTCTGACGACGTTTATGGCGCATCTTAATCGAGATCTGTCGAGTTCTTCGTCTCGCCGTATATCAATCTGATCACTCTCGACGGTCTGACCTTTACTCCATCATTGCCGTCATCAAAGCATCGACGTGATCTTCGTCGAGGCTAGGTTGGTGTCAGCGTCTGTGCGTCGTCGAGGAGAGAGAGAGATAGAGAGAGAGAAAGAGAAAGAGAAAGAGAAAGAGAAAGAGAGAGAACAGATTGGTAGGGAATGAGATGTGGACAGAGAAGGGAGAGAGATAGAGATAATCAACAGTAAAAAAAATTTTATTAAGATTAATTGGGATGAACATTAAGAAAAGTTTGTTATTGGAATGGACATTGAGGACTGATAATTAGTTTTAAATGGGCAATTATTATTTTTTTAAAATTTATTTTTCTTCTTTTGATAGGCTTAGGGTTTTGTTATAAAAATTTGATTTGTTTTTTAGATGATGTCAATTGGATTTTGTTATTTTTAACAATCGAGGGTTCTAGTGTATTGCCTCCATTCATTGTAGCCTAACCAGGATTGATTAATTTAGCCCCTCAACGCTTAATATTACCTCAAAGTATGTAGAGGAAGGTTTGTCTCACTTAGCCTTATTTAATGTTAAGGATAAATTATAAAATACCACTCGAATTATGATGTTATTTTCATTTTCATACTTAACTATCAAAAACTTACATTTTCATACCCGAAGTTTTATTTTGTTAGCATTTTGATACCTTAACCACTAACACCGTTAAATTTTAATGGCATTTTCATCAAATGTATCATTTTTACATTTATTTTTAACAAAATAATTTATTTTTTTAGGTTATCAAATACAAATAGAACAATTTACTTCAAGAAAAATATTTTAAAAATTGTAAAATTAAATATTTGTTTTTGCAACAATATAGTGATAAAAGTTAGTAGAACATATATATATATATATACAACCCCTACCAATGAGGGATTCCTTTTCTTGACAGATATGAGGGATCAAGGATTACACCAACTTTTTGATCGTCAAATCACATCTCTACCGTCTAATATATAGATCATCTCTGCAAAATTTCATCCAATTTAGTGATCGATAAGATGCTCAAAATAGCGAATTAAAATGATAAGCATGAACGATTCATGTTTGACAGATTTGATGCGTCAATTGATTTCAGTTAGTTTAAAGTCTTAATGATCAACAAATTGGATGAAATTTTACAGAAATAATTTACATATATGAATCTAAGTATTAAATGGTGAAGATGTTGATATGTGATTGAAAAGTTGGTCTAATGCTTGATCCCTCATATATGTCAAAAGGATCTCTTAATGGAAGGGCCATATATATATGAACTTACACATTAAGAAAAATAAAATAAATTAAAACATTACAACTAAATTCATTATAATTAGATAAATTGCAAACCAATAAAAATAACCAATCACAATCAAGTACTAAAATATCAACGATCTTGAAAATATAAGTGGTTCAAAAAAATCTCAATGGATATATTGAAAAAAATCGAATATCTATGAAAGTTTAATGAGATTCATGTGTATGCTACCTACTATAAAGGTATGATGCCTCTCGTTGACCCTTTCCTTCCTTAACACTTGTGTTCAGGAGGAGGACAGCAATGCAGTACCTTTGCCCTGCATTGTGCGTGCCTATTGGCGCGCACCTTGCGACGGTTTGCGGGTTGCTGCTTGATGTCTCGGATATGAAATATTTGGTGGGCTTGTGGTCTTTGTACCCTTGATGTCCAAAATTTGAATCGTTTTGTCGCTAGGCATGCACAATTGTCATGCTCGTTGCGGGATCTCTCCCGTGGTGCTTGGTGTCGGCAAAAGAATGCTACCTGGTTGATCCTGCCAGTAATCATATGTTTGTCTCAAAGATTAAGCCATGCATGTGTAAGTATGAACTAAAAATGATACATTTGATGAAATGATGAAAATGTCTGTAAAATTTAACTGTGTTAGTGGTTAATATATCAAAATGCTAACGGAATAAAATTTAAAATATATAAATCTAAAATTTTAATAATTAAGTATGAAAATAAAAATAACAGGATAGTTTTTTATAATTAATGCTAATGTTAATTGTTTAAAGTGATCGATCATTGTGACCTTTCTTGGGTTCTTCTTGGAGTCTAAGACAAAAATTCTCATGGGATCCAAAGAAGCTGATCGATGATCATGGTGGTCTCAATCATTGTTTGTTTATCATTTAATTCTCCGGTACATGTCACATATATCTGATAGGTTATTTCATGCAAATAGAAATTTCCGGTTGCTACATTGTGTTTCCCGCTTAGCTACTCCAAGATTCTTGGTCCATGTAAAGCTTCTCGATTCTGAACCGTCGGATCCCGATTTTGATTGAGCAATCGACACCCATAATGGGTTGCATGTGGATAACAAAGTAATGATGCTGCTTAATTTGATTAAGAAACAAGTTAATTAACTATTTGTGTGCTATTTTTCTTTAGCTTTAATCACAGAGAGGAATACGAGGAAAAGCTGGTGTTGATGATATATATCCTAGCTAGTGTGAATGATTAAGTAATAGATCCTTTTAGAACGACAAAGATGGCTTCGTTTTTCTTGGTAACATGAAAACATTGCCTATGGTCATGTTCATATTGATGTTTAATTTAGTTAACAAAGATGACAGCCCACCAGTTTATGCAAGAAAACGAAATGGGAATCATGATTGTTAATTTGTTCTTGGTCTTGGTCATCGAACATGATAGATTGGATTTCTAAGCATGATGTTAGCCTTTGCTTTATCGGGGGAGAGTAGGGCACTATTTACCGGGAAAATGAAAGAAAATTGGGTACCTACTATAGGAGAAACATGAAGAATCTTTTTTGTTAGTGGGATTAGCTAAGCATTAGCACACAAGGATGAACACCACACATCGAAAAATTAAGGATTAACACCATACATCTACGAGGTCATTTGATGAAGATGTTATTATGAACTTCATCGTTAAGAGAAGCAAATGCAAAGAATTGCGGAAAGTTTATATTGTCGGAATCCATACTTTAGTCATATCTATTTATAATATTGTCATAATTAAATAGACTCATTTCTGATAACCCATTTCGAGTTATAATTTTTGACGTATGAAGTTACGTAAACACTAAAGAACACACATTATTAACATAATCTGATAATTAAGTCGATAACACTACATTTCGAACAAAACATAGCACCAGATTTTGGTACACGATACTTGATACAAACACAATGGGATGTGAATAATTAAGATTCTCATTAATCGATCAGTAAAAATTACAATAAGATACCTAACAAGTTAAGATGAAATGAGATGTGAATAATGGTA
The DNA here is from genome assembly GCA_951800085.1 of Comarum palustre. Taxonomy (NCBI): domain Eukaryota; kingdom Viridiplantae; phylum Streptophyta; class Magnoliopsida; order Rosales; family Rosaceae; genus Comarum; species Comarum palustre. Next base: position 4,825,682 of record OX637587.1, read on the forward strand.
ATGGTGTATTGCTCTAAGTAGGATTAGGACAAGTCACAAAATGTTCCCATAGATGGACCACGAAGTATGACTACCCACAACAACATCAAAGCAAAGAATTGTAGAGAGTTGCTTTTTCAAAATAGCTTACTCTCTCTAGCTGTGTCGTCCATGTTGACGAAGGAAGTAATTACTCAAAAAAGAGTATTCAGTGTATCTTGATACACTTAATCCAACTTAAACAGACGATTAGATTATATTTATCAGACTACTAAATATAAATATTTGTTAATAAATATCAGAATTTTCGATTATTACCGGGCGGAAGAAATATTCTTGCCTTGTGTCCCAATCAAACCCTGTCTCCAACATCATTACCCTGTCCACATCATCAGTCCCAGTAACAACCAGCTTGAATCCAAATAATTCTCTACTGGGTCACCACCCCGGCCACTACAGTCCAAAACCAAGTGCCAACATCGATCTCCTTCCCTCCTCTCCAAATCTCTGTTTTTCTTTGTCTTATTGTTTTCTTATTTGTTCGTTTTCGGAACACGAAGTAAGGTAAGGGAATTGGAAGCCTGCGGTGGTGGGGACGGCGGTGGTGGTAGTAGTAGTGGGCGGAGGGGTCAGCCGGTGGGGACCACATAAAAATAGTTGCAATCCACGCGAGAGAGGGGCCCCACATGCTTAGGGGAGCGAGCTAGGTATTTTTTTTCTGGCTCTCTCTGAATCAGCATCATCATCAGGATCGGCTGGACTGGTTGGCTTGGCTCGCCATTATATAAAGAAACCGTTCCGGAATAGAAGAGGGACTCAGCTACTTCTTCTTCTTCTTCTTCTTCTTCTTCTACTGCTACTCGATCAAAGCTTTGGCTCTTTCTTTTTTCTCTCTGCGTGCAAGCTACCTACCTGAACCTCCAAACCTCCTCTGATATCCGTTATCATCTTTCGTACGGCAAGACCCATCATTTTGATTCTTACCAAAGTCCTTCTCTCTCTCTCTTAGCCTGTGTCTCTTAATTAGCCTCTCTGTCAGTCTCTTGTGGGTTCGCTTTGCCTTATATGTTTCCTCCTCCTCGCTTTGCATGTGACTACTGCCTTAGCTTTACTTTTCTTAAAAACCCAGAACTCTCTTCGTTACTCTTCCATCTTCCAGTTCCTAGCTAGCTGTTTGGTCACACAAACTAAGCCATTCTCTCTCTTTCAATTCTGGGAAGTGTTTGATCAGTGTATGAGCTTATGGATCCTTCAAGTGGGCAACAAAATCAGGTAGAATATAGTTACAATCTGCTTCTATGTTGGCTTTCAGTAACATATATATAGCATGACCTTGTTGAGGAGCTTTCTCCAATATTTTTTTTTTCAATTTGTAAAGAAGTATATCCATTTTCCAAAACAGGAATTGATGATGCTCGTTTGTTTTCCAAGCTATATGTTATGATGCATATATCCCCGTCCTTCAGTTCTTCTGCTTCTTCTTAGAACCTCATCTTCTTCTCAATTCTCAAGCAGCTAGCACGGAAAGAAAAATTCCAGTGGGTTTTTGGTTCTGATTTTATTTTCCCAAATTCTTGTTTTTGCTATAAATATTCACTCTTGATCAGCACAAGTAGTTTGTTACTAATTGTTATCTAAAGGTTCTGATTGTTCATCATAAGAAGGAAGCCAACATGAAATTAAATGTGTTGTGATCATAATTAAGTTGAATTCTCTGGTTTGAGTATATCATGATGATGAGCATTACTTCTCATTATAATTATGTCAGTTATATATGACTTTCAACACATGAATCATGAACTTGAAGGCCAAGATTAGAATCAAATCCATCATCGTTTTGTATGCTAACTTATTAACGTCTTTGATCCGCTTTCAGGAAATGCAAGCTCATAATTCCCTAGACATGCTGGTCTGCTCAAAATCCCAGCAGCAATCTGCAGACCAGAGAAAACCAAGGCCACAGCCAGATCAAGCCCTCAAGTGCCCAAGATGTGACTCCACCAACACCAAGTTCTGCTACTACAACAACTACAGCCTCACTCAGCCCAGGTACTTCTGCAAGTCCTGCAGGAGATACTGGACCAAAGGCGGTACGCTGCGCAACGTTCCGGTGGGCGGTGGTTGCCGCAAGAACAAGAGATCCTCTTCGAAACGATCTTCGCAAGACCCTCAACAGCCACTCACTCCCAACTCCAACCCACTCCTCCCGTCGCTCTCATACGACTCAAATGACCTCAGTCTTGCCTTCGCTAGGCTCCAGAGGTCATGTGGGCAGATGGGTTTCGATGATCACCTATCCATGTTAGCAAACACAACTACTAATTCGCAGCGTGACATTTTGTCGAATGGTTCATCTGCATCACAATCGCCAGGGTTCCTAGATGCTCTCAGGACCGGGTTTCTAGAAACCCACAACAGCAATGGCTTCCCCAACAATTTGTATTATGGGTTTGGATCAAATGGGGGCAACAACTTGGTGGGTGAGGTGGAAATGGACAATGGGGTTTGTGGAGAAATGGGGCTGCACCCATATGAGGAGTTGAGCAATAATGTAGCAACCACAACAGCTGTGACAGTCACAACTATGAAGCAAGAGCCGAGCAGGGATATTGAGACCAACAACGACAAAGTCTTGTGGGGATTTCCATGGCAGATAAACAATGGAGATCATCACAACTTAAACATGGTTGGTGGTGGTGGTGGTGGTGCTCATCATGAGTATGATAATTCAGGAAGAGAGAGCTGGAATGGACTTGCAAATCCATCTTGGCATGGACTGCTTCCCCTAGTTTAAAATCAAGTGTTGCTCATCCAGAAAATTATCAAAACTAAAAGCATAGGGTACTTTAATTTTAATTTGTTCACTTGGTTATCATCAGAGACTCAAAATGTCAGTTTCAGTGCTCTATTAAGTTTTGTATTAAGATATGTCATGATATGATCACTTCTATCTTCTTCTTCTGAAATCTCAGAAAACTTGCAGAGGTTTCCATGGAATTTTCATTCATTCACTTCAATACAAATTTGTAAGAGACAGAGAGCTAGAGAATGAGTTTTCATAGTTTGAGACGTCTGAACTCTCTGACTGGTTTGTTGGTTACAGGCTCTGGATGAGTTCAACATATTCTGTTATGAACTTATGATTACTTCTTAGATTTTTCTGGTAGATTTTTGGGTTTTTTTATTTGGGAGTATTAAATTTCAGAGGAATAATAATAACATTATTGGGGTGGTTGATGGGTTTTCTCTCTCTAGGGATGTAAATTTCAGTGAAGCACGACCCTGCATGAGCACAAATTCCATGGTCGAATTTTTCTTTATTCTTAGAATGACCAAATCTAAGTTAGGATTTGGGCGTGAGAGAATAGTCAGCAGTTTTTTTGTTTTATAATCTGCTGTTGATTTATTTGATTTGGACTGACATTTGAATTTAAGTGGGACAACCGGGCAAGGTTTTCAATGATCCTGATATATCTATATTAGTAAAGTTAGAAAAATTTTAAATGATTAATTTTTTTAATATTTAAAATATATAATAATGAGAGAATTATAAAAACAGTACACCAACATGAAGTTCATGTACCAATGTGTTATTTAACAAAGTTCAGACACCAAAATTATCAGTGGAGAAAAGTTGGTGTACTGTTTTTATAATTCTCTCTAATGACATGTACAAAAATTAGGCTTAACTTGTTAGTTCATGTACCAATGTGTTATTTAACAAAGTTCAGACACAAAAATTATCAGCGGAGCAAAGTTGATGTATTGTTGTTATGATTTTCCCCTTTTCGATTTCATTTCCGATGGACTCTCCGGCGGCGGCGAACCAACCTGTTCCGGCGAGTGAGGAAGAGAACGCCGCGCTGACGATATGGAGGCTTCCCGGAGGCAGATTTGCCGTCGGGAGGGTCGCCGTCGGGAGAAGAGACGGCGGAGAGAGGGGGTTTCCGGTTGTGTACACGGAGGTGGACGGCGGGTTTAACGGTGGAGCGCCGAGGAGGGTTACGTGGGCGAGGAACGGCAGGAGGAGAAGACAGAGAGGTAGAGTGGGCGGTTTGTGAGAAGCATATTCACTTGTTTCAATAGTGGAAGGGCAGTTGTGCCTCGGTCGTCTTCTGTTCCGGTGGAGTCGAGTTCCGTGCCGGAAATGAGGCCTGCGGCGGTGAATGATAGGAGGGCGAGGTCCTCCATGCCGCAGACTCCTAGAACTTGGTCTATGGAGGTTAACAATGGGGTTGTGACATGGTAACAACTTTGGCTTGTTGTTTGGTTTTGAATTCATCAACTTAAAGAGTGGAAGGAATGGATTCTAGTTCGGCTCCTGTTTGGAGATTGAAGTTCAGCTTGAGAATCCCATTTGAGCTTGGAATATTAGAGCAGCTTCAGCAAGGTACCTAGAGCCCTATCAAGTTTGATGAACAGAATTGGAGTTAGATTCTATACCTTCCATGAACTTGTAATTGAAATTAGAAGTCAGCTGATTTAGACTTGTTGATGAACTTTGCTCCCAAAATTGAAAATTGAAAACTTTCTCTTTTGGGAAAATCATAACAACAGTACATCAACTTTGCTCCACTGATAATTTTGGTGTCTGAACTTTGTTAAACAACACATTGGTACATGAACTAACAAGTTAAGCCTAATTTTTGTTAGTTCATGTACGAAAATTAGACTTAACTTGTTAGTTCATGTACCAATGTGTTATTTAACAAAGTTCAGACACCAAAATTATCAGTGGAGCAAAGTTAGTGTACTGTTTTTATAATTCTCTCAGAAAAAAAAGATAAGAGATTTCAGAAAGAAAAAAAAATTGAACAGTAACTTTTAACGGTGTTATAACGACATGTACGAAAATTAGACTTAACTTGTTAGTTCATGTACCAATGTGTTATTTAACAAAGTTTAGACACCAAAATTATCAGTGGAGCAAAGTTAGTGTACTGTTTTTCTAATTCTCTCAGAAAAAAAAAGATAAGAGATTTTAGAAAAAAAAAATTGAACAGTAACTTTTAACGGTGTTATAACAGCATGTACGAAAATTAGACTTAACTTGTTAGTTCATGTACCAATGTGTTATTTAACAAAGTTCAGACACCAAAATTATCAGTGGAGCAAAGTTGGTGTACTGTTTTTATAATTCTCTCTATAATAATTGACATTTCACGAAGAATCAGATTCTTTTTTCTTAGAAAAAAATATAGAGATAGAAATTAGAAAGAGAGAAAGTTCAAATATTATTAATTAAAGAAAATATTTAAATATTAATAATAAAATAAATTTATAAAATATAAGAGTAAATTAACATGTACATTGTGTTAGTCAAGATGCTAGTAATATAATGAAGCAAGAATTCCATATGTAATGTTTTATCATATCGTAGTATGGTACTAAGTTCTGGATTTGATAATACGTCCTATCGAAAATGAAAGTGCATGCCAAATGGTTTGGTTGGTGGAGGCTTGGTCGCTTGGGGCCTTGGGCTATTCTAAGAGTTATTTGAGATTAAGAAAGCTTTTATGAGTAGTTTTATAAACGTGTCAAATTTTTAAGAAATTATGGTTATAAAGAAAAAAAGCTACAAACGAGCTCAATAAGACAAATATATCCTAATTTAACCTCAACTCGTATTTTCATCGAGCTTAATATTAAGTTTAAACACGACTCTTTATTTTATAAGAACAAACTGAACGAGCTAAAAACCATACCGAATGTGAGTAAAGCATGAGCGGATCAAGCCTACTTACTGCCCTACAGTCTAGGACTCAAGCCCCACTCAAATATTTTGTAGGGAAAAAATCTCTAGTAATAAAGCCAAAAGGCTTTTTTGACTTTGTCAACGATTAAATTTTTGAACTACTGTTGATACCCTAAAAATCACGCCGTATCATTTAAAACGTATTCACACGTGGACACGTGACACGTATAAGAAATACATTCATTTCGTTCAAGATATTAAGTCGCCAAACAAATACGCCCATCTATGAGGGTCCGAGCTGCATCCATGCATCTTTAGGGCTTGCAGAAATGAGTGTGTTGTGGAAGATTACGAAAGCGTGCAATACTCATTCGTCGGTTTAATGTCGTTAGTGATTTCGGATTTGAGCCCGAAATCCAAGCCTAAAGACTTAGATCAGCAAATGAGTGGTGAATATGCTTGAGATTTGGGTTTAGACTACCCGTTTTCTATTCAAACGAAACCCACATATACTCAGGCCCAAAACTCCCTTCTCGTTTCCTAAACAGATTGAAAATATCTCCCTGCACTAACAATTTCTTCCCTGCAGTAACAACACAGTGCCCAATCCTTTTAAATTTCCCTCCCTACAACAAATTAATGCCCAGCCTACCCTCTAAATTTCCCACAAATTATCATCTCATCTCATTAAGAAAGATGTTTTAGACCAGTTAGGAGCCAACTCCTTCACCCTTAAACCGAGAGATTACAATTTTCAACCATTTCTCATAAAAATATGTTTCTTGCCAATAGCAGTTGTCAAATCCCTGCACCTAGACACATTTACCAAAAGGAACCAACTTAAGAAACCTTCTTGGTTTCAACACCTTTAACCTGTGCCTATAAAATGAGGAGGTTTCAAGACAAGGTGTTTTATCCAACAGATAAGAAGGTTTGAGCCACCTCAACACCTTTAACCTGTGCCTATAAAATGAGGAGGTTTCAAGACAAGGTGTTTTATCCAACAGATAAGAAGGTTTGAGCCACCTCAACACCTTTAACCTGTGCCTATAAAATGAGGAGGTTTCAAGACAAGATGTTTTATCCTGCAGATAAGAAGGTTTGAGCCACCTTAACACCTCACACCTGTGCCTATAAAATGAGGAGTCTATAGCACAAATGATGATTAAGCAAAATCCCTGAAAACCATCAAGCATAGACTTCTAGTTCCTCATCATTCATGCTTTCATGCCTAAACTCCAAGCTTAGTTAAGCCACCACTCCCAAAACAATCATTCATAAACTTCAAACTACCCAGAAAGAAACCTGCTATCCTAGAAAACACCCAAATCTTTTCACCGCGGTGCACTTTCAGCTCCCACGCCATGCTCACACTACCAAGCCCTTTTCTTTGAATTCCATGTTCTTTGAATCACGAAAAAAATCTTCCATTTGATCACATCTTGGGTGAATTTACCTAGGCATTGCTCGATTTCAAAAAAGACCCTCACAACTACGTATAATGCTCTTAGTTGATTAAAACTTTCAAATATGTCTTCTAACGGATGAAGAACAAATTAGTACTTTTCAATATTGAAAAAAAAAGAAGTTTAAAATGAGGTTCTAGTTACACCTTCAATTTTTTTAAAGTATATATCTGTTGTTTAGTATACCTTCATTGTACTTTTTAACATATTTAAATCCCTAAATATATAGCTTCTTCATATTACCCTCTAATTATCTGCAAAGATTTTTTTTTTTTAAAAAAAAATTATTAATAACTCACATACTATACATATGTCTAGTGAGGTTTGAACACGTGACCTCAAAGTTGTTGGTTAAACATCTTAACCAACCAAACCACGACTCACCGATAAATAATGTGAAATCCAGAGCAACTGATGAGATATTATTTGAAGTCGCATGAGATTTGGATGGGTGAAGAATGCCGATCAAAACTTGACTTTAGTTCATAGAATGCTAATTTAGGGTTTAGAACTTGAATTATATTTGGGAGGTTTGGCAGAAAAGAAGATGAACAATTCGATGCTTCTATGAATATTTTATTAGTGACTTGATAGAGAAACAACAACAATGTGAACAGTTCTACAGATAATCCAACCATATGAGAGTTTGAAGTGAAAATCCAAAGAAAAACAAAGAAGATTAGTCTTTTTCTTTTTTTTTCTGGCAGCGGAAGGCAAAGCTTTATTGAATAAGAAAGCTTTATGTGCAATATACAAAAAAAACCTCTATAAATGAAGAAGGTCATGACCGTAAAAAATTATTACTTTAGATGGATTATTATATTATTAAATAAATTATTTATTTATTTATCGATAAATGAATAAATTATTATTTTTAAAGAAATTGTTGTAAAGAGTTTTTTTAATTTGTTAGGAGTTTCATTATTTTTTTTCATAATATAATGGAAAAACAATGAAATATATAAGGATACTTTAGGAATAGTTAAATTAAGAAATTAAATTTTTTGAAAGTTTCCTTAATTTATATTATGAACATTATTTACTCTATTTTTTATCTACTTTATCAATTATTAATATTTTTAAATATTTATTTAATTATTACGTTATATATCCATTAAGACTTAAAGAGAGTCTAAAAATTATTATCTTATGTATTTAACGAGGTATCTAGTAATATGAAACGGTACCGAGTCGGCCTAAAAAAATATTATTTAAATACAGTTATTCATTTACGGAGATTTTACTATATACAAAACAGGGCTTAAAGAAAACAAACCAGAAAAACAATCAAAGTTCAAACAAAACAAGATAAACATAAAAACAGAACCAAACAGCTCATCGTTATCCAACCAGGCAGAAAATCCAAGAGAGGAAATTACACAGTCAATACGACCAAAGCCATGTGTAGAACCTCCAGTGACACAAAAACGGCACCCGATCTGCCGGAATCCTAGAGAACGCCGTAAATCTCCAAGCACGAGAACACCTTTATTACCATCAGCATAACATCTAGCAATTCTTTGCCAGATATCTGTCACAAAACAAAACAAAAGGGAAGAGGAAACGAGAGCGGCAACCACAAATTAATCATATGCAATAGAATGAAACTTACATTGCTACAGGACAGTAATGCTGAACGTTAATACGGAACTTACATGTGGTATTATCGATATCCATATGTGAGCATGATGGTTAAACCAGCTAGTAGCATGTTTTCATTTAAAAGTTTTGATCCAAAGTAAGTAAAATCATTACGCTATACTGTTGTTTACGACAACTGCTACGTCAATTTTGTCTTTCCTCATCAACCTGCTGCGACAGAGGTAGCCAAAGACGCATACAGAGGTTGCCATAGACACAACACACGACAATCAATGAATCTATTTCCACATAGACCAGAGGCCCATATTTGCACACTTATATATCATACCACTAAGCAAGCTAGTACATGCAACAGAATGGAACTTACATTGCTACAGGACAGTAATACTGAGGTAATTCAGTTTATATTGAACCTTCTAACCAAGGCTGTTCCAGGATCTACTTTCACTTCAGGGAAAAATTCAGCTATCAATCCCCCAGTAGCATCTGCAGAGAAACCCCTCTCCGCCATATGTTGAATAAGTTTCTTTGCCCGTACTGTCTCTTTATTCTTGATCAACCCCCGGATAAACGTGTTATAACCATCTAGACGGTATCCCTTCACTTTAGGGAAAAATTCGGCTATCAATCCCACAGTTGCATCTGCCGAGAAACCCCTCTCCACCATATGTTGAATAAATTTCTTTGCCCGTACTGTCTCATTATTCTTAATCAACCCCAGGATAAACATGTTATAAGTAAAACCATCTGAATGATAGCCTTTCTCTTCCATTTCTTTTAGCAACTTCACTGCATCACCGATTAGGCCTCCATGACAAAGCCCCTTGATCAATATGTTATATGTCCGGACATCAGGTTGAAGTCCCTTGGATGATAACCCACAGAAGACTTCTTTTGCATATTCAACCTGTCCATCTTTGCACAAACCCTGAATAAGAGTATTGTACACTACAATATCCAGATCCAACTTTTTACCTTCCATCTCTCTAACCAATTCGACTGCCATTGAAAACTGTTGGTTTTTACATAGGCCATCCAGTAAAATAGCATAAGTTTGAACATCTGGAAGCCGACCACAAGCTTGTATATCTGACAACAACTTCTTTGCACTTTGTATCCTCCCAACTTTGCAGAAACCATCCACAAGAGTGTTATAAGCAACGGTATTTGGAACAATTCCCTTGCTAGACATTTCCTGAAAAAGATTTGTTGCCTCATCAATCTCTTTCTGCTTACAATATCCATGCATCAATATGTTATAACTGTGAACATTAACCAGGTAGCCGTTGCTAACCATCCGATCAAAGACTACCCTCGCCTTGCTCATTTCTCCGCACAAACGATAACCATCCATAAGTGAATTGTATGTAACCACATTAGGTTCCATATCTGTGCGAATCATCATTTGAATCACAGTTTCAGCTTCCAGAACCTTCCCCGCTTTACAGAGTGAATCAACCAAGAGACTGAAGGTGTGAACATTTGGAAAGATATTTCGACTCATCATTTCATCCAACAACATTTTAGCCTGTTTCCAATGCCCTACTTTGCAAAGTCCATCGATCAAAGACGTATATGTAATGACATTTGGGGTAATTCTCTTACTGAGCATTTCAGAGAAGAGGTTCAGTGCTTCCACAATCATTGCATTCTTACAGAGATTATCAATGATCATGCTATACACAACTACATCCGGCTTGCAAGGTCCTCCTTCCATTCTTCTCAACAACTGAATGGCTGCAACATTGTTACCCTTGCTGCACAATCGCTTTATCAATTTGCCGAAAGTGAACACATTGGGCTGAATACCTGCCTCCACCATTTTTCTGAAGACTAACGCCGCATCGGCCTCTCTGTTCTGGAGAAGCAAGCCTTTGATAAGAGTGGTGAAGGTTGTGTCATCCGGTGGGAGACCAGATTTCAAGAACAGAGACAATACGGATAGACTGAACCCAACTCGGTTTAAATGAGAACAGCAGTTCATGAGTATATTTAGAGAATAATTACTAGGACTAATTCCGAAGAGACGCATCTGTTGAAACAGAGTGATGGCTTCCGCATAGTGCTTCAACTCTACGACTTGACACAAGACTTGATTGAAAAGAACAACTGAAGGCCGAGGACGCCTGTGAAGCATTTCGTCGAACGCCGTGTGGGCATCTTCAATATCAGTGATTCTCGTTGCCGAGTGACTCTCTCTCCCGATTTGGGCAACTTTGGTGGTTGTTGGCTTGATGGGTTTGGAGGTTTGAGAGTGAAACAAGGCCGAGTTATGGGTGACTAAATCATCAACGAGAGTAAAGTGACGGAAAAGCATACCTCTGCTGCTGCCGCGCATTATCAACATCGTCATCATCGTCTTGCGAATCTGAGTCTCTCACTTCAAATGGTAGTAGGGAAATGAATTTCGAGGATTGAATCTCTAGATAGAGCTCGGGTCAATTCGACAAAGGTTTTTTCTTTGTAAGACACCGATTAGGTGCTATGTAAATCCCTATATAAAGAGTTTTTCAAACCGATTTGTTTTTCAAACCATAGAAAACACTAGAGTTTTCCGGCCTCCTTGGTTTGTTGTTGCCGCTGCTGCTGCCGACCCTGTTGTTCGGACACCGCCGTTGCACACCACCCTCTCCCACGGCTGCCGCCACCGCTATCAGTTTCTTATTTTTTTAGATTCTTTCAAAAGGTTTTGAAGCTAATTTGGACATGTATGTTTTGAAACCGTAGCTTGTTTCAAAGTTTAATAACTTCAGCAAGGATAAATTGGGTTTCACCTTTCTCCATCTCCATTCTATACTTGAGATTTTGTGTATGTTGATTTGTTTTGAAAATCCTAGAACTAAGTGTGTGCTGGCGTGCGTAGCTGCGGAGCGCTGCATGGCGTTATGCAATAGCGTGTGAGCACCTGTCGAGCGTCGTGCACCAGCTGTCGTTCCTAAGACCGTGTCGTCTGGTATCCAACGTTAGGTTGTTATACTATTAAAGGGTAGCTTGTGACTATCCGCGTTGTATTGGATCAACGTTAGCCTTGATTTGCGGGTTGCTTATGTCAATTCGAAAAAAAAAATCTATAAGCATCGAAACCACATGGTCTCGAAACTAACTGCTTGAATTTTGTTGTATGCAGAGCCTTGACGCCCAGGGTTAAGGAGTATCATCGGTGGGTGTCGGATGTCAAATAGAAGTTCATTGGTAAGGACTACACCAGTGCAATTGTTCCTTCAGAGTCTGCGGACCAGCAACCTAGTTTAAAGATTAAGTCTAAGGCTCTCATGTTCCCGTATCAACATCTTACCCACATATTGAGGTGGCAATATCAAGACAGAGATGAACCGTAAGCTCATGGGATACTTTGGCAGAAAGGTTTGGTAACATCCACGTAGCTCTTTTGCCTGAGCTGAAAGCACAGTTGAACAATATGCGGCTGTTGGATTATACCACCGTGGAGGAGTACATTAAGGATATGTTGGGTCTGCGTACCTGACTTGTGTTCTGTGGTGAACGAAATTTTGAATGATCTCATTAAGAAGACATTGCTTACTTTCCCCAAATTAGCAAGCGTGTTGATGAAGCAGTATCATCTTGATTATAAGAATGAACGAACAAAGACGTTCAGTGCTCTTATGACTAATTGCAAACTAAAGAAAAAGATAAGATGCCTTGTGATCAAAATAATGTGTGACCTGTTAGGACACTTAGAGTTCTAGAGAACAACTACAATAGGGCCAAGACTGGGAAAGTTCATAAGGATAAGAAAGAGATCGTCATGAACCATATGCTCGTGAGACAAGCTCGCGGCCTGGCACCCGACATAGGAGACGGTGCCCTAAAGACTACTCCAATGTCTGGAAGAGAGAGATTGATGCGCTCGTCCCTAGTGACAGTGATCTTAAGCCGGTTCAAAGACACGCAAAGCCGATTAGTGCTAAAGCTGGGCAATGTCATCGGTGTGGGTCTTCACACCACTGGATGAGACAATGCCGAGCTCCTCCTCATGTAGTAGTTGTATACAAGAAGTACAAAGAGTCACTGGAAGTTAACTGTACAGAGAATCAAGATACAAAAACACACATCAATCTAACGATTGCGGATTTCCAAGATTCAAAACCGAATTTGAATGCTGTTGACTTTTGAGGTCGTGAGGCTTAGTTTGTCTTAATCTTCTCCCTTTTCAAGCATTGTAATAAGGCATCATGAGAATGACATGGTTAGTTCAATTGTTTTGACAATTTTTCAAGATCTTGTTGTAACCATTCAAGCGTTATGAATAAAAGTTATCTTTTTCGATGTTCTTGTCTCTTATGTTCGATAAGTATGTTGTTAATATTATCCTTAGTTACATGACATGACGATGTCGCTCTAAGTCTCTCCAAAGGAGATTAGATTCCGAGCATAGCATTGCTTATTTTGACTTATGAATGCACATGGTTGTCGTGCACTGTGCACACAAGTGTGCACGCGGTTGCCGCAAGCATGTGACCGGTTGCTGAGCTAAACGCCGTGCACCGAGCTGTTAGCAGAGTGCACGTGGCCGTCACTAGCATGTGTCCTGTTGCCGAGAGCACATCTACCGAGAGTCGTGCACTTTGATGCCGAGATCATGTGTCACATTTGTCGATTGCGCATCTGTTGAGTGCCGTGCACGTGGATGCTGACAGCATGTGCCCAGCTACCGAGAGACATTTGTGCCCTTGCCGAGTGCCGTGCACCAGAGTGCACATAGCTGCCGACAGCGCGCCCATTTGCCGAGCACTTTGTGTGTAGTTGTCAAGCGCCATGTAGTGTGCACAAGCTGCTGGCATCGTATGCCCAGTTTCCTAGCAAAATGCCCTCAGCTTCCAATGGCACATACTATGGCACCTACTTTGAGTTTGAAACTTTGTCATGTCAAAATCTTCAAAAAAGTGAATATGTCCCTTTTGGATAATAATTTCGTCTGAGCCTTGTGATCAACTCTGGAAGAAGTGGACCACAAACTTTATATCACTAGAAAGCTACTTGAGTCTAGTTTCCAGCCGTTTTCACAGCTCATTTACATCCATCCTAATGTGAGAATTATGATATTTTTAGTGCGTAAATGTCAAGCTGCGCTGGAAATTTGATGCACTAGGAATTGCACTTTGATTTGCGACCTTTCTAAAATAGTTCTGGTGTGAGTATTTACTTATGTCTCTACCATATGTTGTAGGTATGGAGCTCGAGTGCCTTGCAGATAGTGGAACTACCTACACCATCCTAAAGAATAGGCAATTGTTTTCAGAACTTGTGTCGTGTCAAACTTCTGTGACAACGATGATCGATTCATCTCTTGTGATTGAAGGGCGTGGAACAGCTAGATTCTTGCTACCTAATGGGACCCTGATCAATATTGCAGATGCTCTTTAATCGAACTTTTTTGAGCTTCAAGTACATATGCGCTAATGGTTTTCATTTGGACACACATCGTGAGAATGAGCGTGAGTTCCTCTATATAACTTCTCATGATTGTGGACATAAACGCATCTTGCAGAAGCTAATGAGTCATTCCATTGGTCTGTACCACACAATAATTCATATTATTCAATTCCATGTTATTGTCAAAGATGATTTTTGGGACTTGGACTCTTACAAGTTTTAGCATGACCGTCTTGGTCATTCGAGAAGAGATATGATGATTAGGATTCTGCGTGCGTAACTTGCATGGACATCCTTTATTCCGGTCAAAACGAAAAGGTTTGGGACATGGACTCACTAACAAGGAGGGTGACGCTGCCATGGTCACCAAAGTTAACCCCTAGACGACACGAAGGTCCCCGGTGTGCGGTTCGGTCGGTTCTCACACGAGTGAGACGTTCTAGCTCTCTCTTGACGTGTCGATTGTCTTTTTCGACACCCACCGATCGTTTTGTAAAGCTTGTTATTTGGCTAAGTTTGTGTCAAGACCTTATGACATTTAAATAACATTTAAACTTGGATTTGAATATGGAAAACCTGAGTTTTCATTTTAGGTATCACATTGATCCTTTTAAAAAAGTTCAGAAACTACTAAAGCAGTTCTCTATTGACAAAATTTTTTTGGTAGGTCTTATACAAAACACGTCATCAAACAAATAACACCCTGACAGAAAATAACCTCAGGCCTTTCATTGATATCAAAAATAAAGTTTTGGTACGACATTGGTAGTTTTATAAGTTTAGGTATCACTTTGACCGCATACCAAGAGTTTGTGTACCGGCACTACTAAAAACTCCATGAATTGATGAATCCAATCAACTCAGATCAATTGGCACAAGAGATTGCTCATGTGCTCAACAATAACTGACATGATTCGCAAGTATCATAAATAGGATGGAAGAGAATCAAGAGATTGTTCATCATTTCGACCTAGAGGGTTTTAGGAGTAGCTAGCAATCAAACCAACTTCACCTTCTAGAGAAACAACCTAGAATTTCCAGATCAGAGATGAGACCCTCTGAGTTCTAAGTTTAATGGTGGCAGGAGCATTATATAAATCAGATTTGGGTTTATCCACAGAACAGATGATATCTTTCAAAAAGTTAAGCTACAGAAAGACAAGGATATAACATTTGATCAGAGAAGATTAAGAAACAAAACCACATAAATTTCAAAAATTAAAACATAAGCATCTGATTACCAAGCATGGTCTTAAGAGATGACAAAATTGTATCTGAATCAAAGCATTTCAGTAGCTCAACAAATGAAACATAACCTAAGATCTTGGCTTTTCCTTCTTCTCCTTGAAGAGGGCTAAGAGTGACACACCTGAGACCTTCACAACCTTAAACCTAACTCCGGGAATATCACCAACAGCATGCCCCTTACGCCCAAACCCAGCAATCAACACCTCATCCTGCATGTAGACACAATAATCAGTAAAGCCACAATATAAAACTCAGTACTGGTACAAAAATAAATACTTCTACTTCTACACTATACTCACATTCTCCTCAATGTAATTCAAGCAACCATCGTTGGGCACAAAGGCAGCAATCTTCTTTCCATTCTTGATAAGCTGAACCCTAGCACACTTCCTAATGGCAGAGTTAGGCTGCTTAGCCTCAATACCACTGAAAAAAAATTACCAAAACCAGTTAGGACTACATTCCCAAATATTCCAACTGAACAAGTTGGTTTAAATCAAAGATTGCATCAAAATTATTTTCCATACATCTTCTCAAGAACAATTCCCTTAGCATGGGAAGATCCCGCAAACGGCTTCTTCCACTCATTTCCAAGATGTGACTTTTTGTATGACTTGTCGGCCCACCTTTGCCTTCTACGGTGGTTCTTCAGCTTGCGAGCTGCTCCCATTCCACGTGTTTTCCTGCAAAAATTGGCTAGCAGTGTTAAGTAAAGCATTTCAAGCAGGGTTCATAACAAATGCAAACCAACAAACACAATTGATGTTTGAACCATTGTTCTATTCATATAATCTAAGAACACTGATGTATGAAGATATCCTGGCATTCAAATCCACTGATGTATGAAGATATCCTAGATTAACAGCTCAAGCCCAAACAAACAACAAGAATTCAAGCTGAGAGCACCAAAGTCATAAAAACTTAATCTTACAAAGACAAAAACACAATAAATGGTAAACTGTAAATGGTTCTTACTCCCTTGGATGAAAAACTCAATAAGACCTGAAAACTGATTCACAATAGATTTTACAAAACAAGGCTACTGTTTCATTTCTTTTTTGAAAACGATCTTTCATTTCATTAAACTCTAAATTTTACAGTACAGATTCATCGAGCTAACTATAAGAAATAATCTCAAAAACTATAAATCTATGTTTTCTCACTCTCATATCTGAAAATAGATTCAAATGTATAAAATCTTCGACAACGAACAAATTAACACAGTCCTCGAGAAACTGCAGTAATTTCCAGAGGATTCTACTATTATCAAATTGAACTGAGACTCAAGTACATCCTAGAGGAGAAAATTTAACCATGAAAAAATATGAGCGAAGAGAAACAAAGAGTGAGAGATCTGAAAGATAGGAGGAAGAGACTGACCCCATGTTGACGAGTGAGGGCGAAGTGGCGACTGCGATAGAAAGATAGAGAGCTTCGGCGCGGCAGAAGAGCAACGAGAGCGGCGATGAGAAACCCTAGTGCCCCGTTCTACCCACTTAAATATACCTCCTTCTTTTGGGCTTTCAATATAGGTCACTAGCAAAATGGGCCAATTCTGGGCTAGATCAGCCTCACCCTGCTATCCCTGATTGGATGTTCCTTTTTTTATGAGATAACAAATAGAGTAAAAAAGTTTTAGTATTTAGATTCATATATCAACTTTTCCATAACATATCAACATTTTCACGGTTCAATACTTAGATTCACATATGTAGATCATTTCTAAAAATTTCATTCAATTTAGTGATCGTTAAAGCTTCGAACTAACTAAAATCAATTGACGGATCGAATCTGTCAAATCTGAACCGTTCATTCTTATAATTTTAATTCTCAGTTTTGAGTACATTAACGATTACCAATGAACCGTTCATTCTTATAATTTGTAGAGTCTTGATCAGGAGCGGAAGTTTGTTCCTTAGCTAAGGAACGAATTTCATTATTTGACCCACTTTTTGATCATATTTTCTTATCTTAACTGTTCAGAATTTAGGTATATATGTGTAGATTATCTCTACAAATTTTTAGCAAAATTGATAATCGTTAAGGCATTCAATTCAAATCAACGAAACTGTCTGAAATGTTCATTCCTGAACTCTAGCTGTAAATCACAACTTTAAACGCCTTAACGATATCAATTTGGCTGAAAATCTGTAGAGATAATCTACACATATATACCTAAAATCAGAACGGTTAACATAAGAAAATATGATTGAAAAGTGGGTGAAATAATGATATATGTTCCTTAGCTAAGAAACGTGTCAGGACCCACCACGAGTTAAACTCTTTTAACCCGAAGTAAATCCTGCGAGGAGCACCTCAATGGAACTTCTTACCAAAACTCCCTTGAAATTGACAATCATTCCTACAAACCAACTCAACACTTCCATGAATAATTTAAAACATCTCCCAACTCTTAGAGCTATATTGCTCCCTAAAACACAACTACGCTTCAACAACCTATTCAACTATCTAAGTTGGGGTAATCAGAGCAATCTACATGGAAGTGATACCTAATTAAACTTACGACGACAACAGATTAATTGACTATGTCTCGACTTCTGAACGCGCGACCTCCTCTCAGGAACCCTGCAACACTAGGCATTTGAAAACGAAGGGCCCTAGGGAAACACATTTAAAAACATTAGCGTGAGTGGACAAAAAATCGAATATGAAAAGGTAAATATCTTTTCATGCTATCCCTTTGATTTTTAAAAATCCACATGCACGCAACCCAAAGGAAATAATTAAATAAAATATATATATTAATTCCCTGGGCTCAAATCCATAATTTAAAAAGTGGGGTATAGTATCACCATGACCATGAGAAAACAACTGGTCAGCTCTGATCCACGAGAGGGTCTATTGACCAGCTCTATCGGAGAGGGTCCTTTGACTTGCTCTATTCGAGAGGGTCCTTCTGACCAGCTACCACTGAAGAGGGTCTGACCAGCAACAATACGGAGAGGGTACCATCTCCATCCAGAGAGGGTCCATGCTAACTAGCAATACACACACACAGACAAAATTTCAAGTCAAAATCTTGTGCTGAATAAATCAAAATTTCAAGTCAAAACATTCATGACGTTTCCTCAAACACATTGATTTAAAACTTTCTCAAGCAACTGAAACCTGTTCCCTGACTTTATTTTAAATCATTAAAATCCAAGAGCCAACTTTCCATTTTAAAATATAATCCCTCTCCATAACCCAAAATGGTGAAAACGATTTAAAATCATATTCCGGGAAAATTATTTAAAACCCAAGGGAAAGGTATGAACCTCTTTCCCGACTCACTTATCTTTAAAAAATAATAAATCCCCAATTTTCCTAAAATCACCATAAAAATCAACATGGAGGAAATTCTCGTAAATAAAAGAGAAACTCAATAAAAACTCGTTGCATGCATTATATTTAAAAATAAAAGTCCACTCACAGACTTAGGCCTTAGCTCTATAACACGAGTCTCTTCACGTCCTGTTTCATAATTAATAATAATTTTTTGGACGCTTGAATAATAATTAAATAATATAAATGTACACATTTGTGAGCGTACAACTCGCTTATCGTCTCCACACTTCTCAAATTGTCAACTAAAAATCTCCGACCTTCATTAATAACTTAAGAGTCCTTAAAATATTTCTTAAACCTTAATCGGCAATAATCGATGGCCGGATTAATATTTTATTATTTGCCAATATTACTAAACATGAAAAAATCCAAAACCTAACCAAAACTCCTCCTAAAATTACCAAATTTAAACCATAGACTCCTCTCATTTTATACTATTTAATAGGCATGAAAAACTGCTCAAAAAGTGGCAGCACCACCGCCGGCAAAAATTCTGGCGACCTCCAATCGCCACTAAATTTTAACAGTAGCTTTGTCTCATCATTTGGAACAACTTTCTAGTTCAACTCGAAGGTCAATTCTGCCACTAGGTCAATCAAAGGAAAATGTAAAAAACCTGAAATTTTTAAACTTCAAATCTTCGATTCTCCCTCCATACTCCAAATCAATCTACCAAACTTTAGAGGTGAGTAGTACTCCTAAAACTCATTCTAACATATAAATAACTCCCCAATTGATAGCTTGAGGAGGGAGAATTTTGATCTAGAACTCATACTGTACACTCGGCATTCAACATGAAATTTTTCTCAAACCAAGGCAAGATAGGTAGAAAGGCTTACCTAGAATTGAAGTAGACTCAGATGCGGTCATTTTGAGACCGGTGCGGCGACCTATGGCGGCTCGACGGCGACGGGGTGGTGGATAGAAGCTCCGGCAAGTTTTTTCGTCGAGAGAGAGAGAAAGTAAATTTTCTGATTTTAAACTTTCTACTCCGGGTAAGTTTTCTTTTATAACTCTTTCAGGAAATAGTAACTTCTGTTTTTAGACCATAACTTATTCATACGATCTCCGATTTGAGCGTGCTACATGTCTACGAACTCGTATCGACGGTTTCTACGACTTTCATGAAGAAATTTTCCCAAATTCTTGATTTAACGAAAAGTTAACTTTATGTTCATTGTACGGTTAAATGGTTACTTTAAATGGTAAAAGACCAAAGTAACCAACAGTAAAAATAATTCTAGGATCAGGATGTGACAATTCTCCCCACCTTATAAAAATTTCGTCTTTGAAATTTCTACACTCATAGTCCAACACAGTGGGGAATAGTACCACTTAAAATAATATTATTGTTCTCAAATATCAACTCCTTTCTGAGAAATCTTCTGAATCGTCTCACGAATAGAATTGTCATAACCCTGCACACCTGCTCTTTACGATCAACATCCTTACCGATCTTTCTTATGAGCCAATTCCAGTACTAGCCGGATGGCTATTGACATAGGATGTAAGGAAATAGACTTATTCACGTAATATGATCTGAGCATGCGTGACACTAGGCATCTATTATAACTCCAAGGATACCCAACATATTCCACAAACTCATGTAACATTGTCACATGTCACATTTATCCAACGTAACACTCATTCCTACGTGGATGATAACCTCCAATACTCCATTTTCTGACGCCTGACCACTCTTTTCAGGTCTACACTAAAGCGTCTGAAATCTTACCTCTGATCACAATAATCTTCCATTAATTCATTGATCATATCGAATCACCAATTTGTTACTATACTCCAACCCATTTACGGGGTGGAATACGACACTACCTACCAATTATCCTCCAACTGTAATCCTCACGAAAATTACTATTGTTTTCCACGAAAAGATTACAAACTCTGTCATGTACTGAAAACATCATTTGGCAACAATTTTCTGTTGCCTAAGCCGGATTATAATCACCTATAGGCTTGTCCACATTTTTCAACACGCTGGAAACAGCTAACCCGAACGAGGAAAAAGTTCGTTACTATCACCTGGTTCGAACCTCATGACGTCAAGCAACAACTCATCATCAAGCTACTCAATAACTCGGTGTTAAAGCCAATCATTAACACGCTATACCTCCAACATTCACATATGTTTATAGCGATCAGCTAGCCCTCCAATAGACCCGATTCAAAATTCGTGCCCTGTAAAACTGCAGGAAGTCAAAACTCAAATGGCAAAATACTTCGCATGCATAATCAAGGCTCATGCTAATCCATGAAGAAAACCATAGCCAAATCGAATCACGTGAACTCTTTCTCCTTTCAAATAGTTCACAAGATCTGATTCACGCCTTTTCATCATGTGAGTCTGATAAGGAACAATTTTCTTTCAGCACATGACCGCTAAAATGATCTCACTTGTATACACCAAACAATATCCTAAAGATACGAAACATATATAAAATCAAAGCTGCAATTACTGCATCCAGAATATCTAATTCTGTAGACATAAGGACCCAAAAGATTTACTCTTCTAAAAAAGTTTAACGCAAAACTACGTTAAACCCTTTTTAAACGTCCATTCTAATAAAACAAGTTCGGACCCCTCACTTCTCAAACAAAACCATAACTCGTAAGACTCAGTTGACGTCTTAAATATAAGGACAATCAACTTATAAAGTATTGAGAAGTTGATAATACTCATTGTCACTATGCTACTCTTATCCATCACAAAAAAGAGTTATATTAAACTAAAATAGAGCAATAGCGAGTCCTCAATCATGAGTCTCATCGTTTTCTACGCTGAACCTAGGGTAACGCACAACTGCGAAACCCAACTCAATCTGAAATTCTGAATCAGAGAAACGTCACTAGGGCCATAATACTAATGGAGTCATCAACAATACCAGTATCACTAAGTCTGGACAACCACCAAGTTTCTTTCACTTTAAATGACACTTTCAGCATTCTCTGACGTCGTATCACTGACTGAAAGTCACACTTCTCATCCTACCTCCGTTACTATTAATAAGTCAGACCAGTGACTAAGATTCGATGACAGATACTTGAATCATATACACCTCCCAGGTGCCTCTACTTACCGCAATAAAATTTCTAGCTCAGAATCCTACCGCACTGCACATGCGATGAACACCAACTCACTTTTCATTTGACAAACTAGTTTCCATTTGGGAACTATCATCACCAACTAGGCTTTGTCATCTTCCAAGTCTGATATTAGGGAAAATGTCAAATTGCACGTCCACTCTCGGTTGCAGCTCGAGAGGAAATCAAATCTCCACTTCAACTCAAAAGTCATGTACCTCGCCAACATTTATTAATAGTCTAATTGGGACAGTAACGAGGACCATACATAAACATCATGATTCGTCCTGTTGTCGTAACCTAGATTAATGACGCAACCACAAACAACAATGACCTCACATGTCAATCCTGGATCAGTATGAGATTCCATCACAATACGATCCCTAGAAAGATCTCTGATCTACTTAGCATTAAATATTTCACCTTCACTAATGAATCTCTTTATAACCCTTGACTCATGATACTTCATGAATCAATAAAGATACCATTTCTCATACTCCCACAATTCACTCACTGTAATGCAGACAATTAATAAACCGAACCTCGTATTCCCTTGTTGTATTAAAACACTTGTGGCTCCCATTTTTGTTACTCAATCAGACCTCAATTCATATAGGGTTATCACTTAATTAACCATAACCTCTAACTTGCACTCTGCAGTCAAGTCCGCACTCTCTCCGGACACCAACAAATTATCCAGAAACTCAAACCAACCTCTGGCCAATACCATATGTCCATAGAATAGTTTCAGCCAGTTACCTTAATATTGACTGATGGACACATACTCAAAAGTGATGACCGCTATGGTCATACTGAGATTAGTATGTGGTCTCACTACACAATGACATTTATTTAGAAACGTCGCCCCTCGTTAGCAATCTGCTTACTAATCACAAACCTAACGAAGAAATACTCTCAGAATCAACTGGGAAACTCTTTTTCCCTAATCATCACATGACATTACCACCGTACTGCAATCGATAGGTAAACCACTTCTCGCGACTCTCTTGCCATCCGTCAAACATTAGGCTCTAAGATTTTTCGCCAAATTGAAACCCAGATCAAGTAGGGTCACTACTAAATTGACCCTTGACTACAACATTACTATCGATTCTTCATTCCTCTTTAGATTTCGATAAAATTATACCAGAACATTATCCTCCAAACACTAATGTACGTACTCCAGAGTCTCAAAATTTAAGGATACTACACATTAATGCAGTGGGGACAACTTATGTATCCTTAAACACGCCACATCGTAATACTTCGATCAAAGAATATAATCGATTATTCATTTCACAAACCCAGCAAACCAACCTGAAATTTTCACTTCCAAATTATAGAGTATATACTCTATAACTTCAATAATTGCGAAGGCTTCCCAAAACTGAAGCAATAACAAATTTCACATTCTCCAACACACGTCACCACAAGGACTTAGTCCAACTTGCCTAAACAACAATAAAGTGGGCGAATAAATCATAATCTTAACACTTCATATCTAGTCACCCATTTTGAAAGAAATGATATTTATAATCCACTCCCATCACAAATTCATGGCTTAAGAAAATAATCTCTTAGCAATACCGCCTAAAATAAATATGGTCTACTACTAGTCCATGATACAGTAGGTTTTGCTCCCCCGCTACCTCTTTCTCGAATTTCGTTTATCTAACTCAACACGCAATAGATCAGTCGCTATCGACTTTCTTACATTCTTTTAACTTATCACAGGTCGGAATGACTACTACCGTTCAACTTCCGACCCACCACATAAATAAGGCTTTACTAAAAACATCCAACACCATAGGAGCCTGATCTCCGATTCTAACAATCCAAGAGATCTTACCATGACCTCATAATTAAAATGCTTATCCGACCAATGTCACTCTCGTCAATCCAAGATTGACCGAAAGTCAACACATGAGTGACACCTTGCAATCTCTAAAATTCCTTGATAGTGACTAAACATTCAGTTCGTCACAATTCTCCTTTTCCAGAATGCTTTCATTATGCAAATTTTCATTCTTTTTTTGCATCAATAACCACAACTACATCAAAAACATTCTGCTCTTCACCTCCCAAGAGCAACATAGATTGATACCGAGACGTAATATTATATTTCTAAAATTTCTGCCTTTGATCAATCTATCTGACACCTCTAGGGCATGATCCAATATTTCAATTACTAAAATACATATTAAATGCCCAACTTTGCATTTAAATCAAAATCCAATCAAACAATAGATTCATGAGTCCTCAACTCATATCTAGACTCACAATCTAGGTCAGATTTCGAAAACTCATAAGAAAAGTGTAGATAATTTACCCTTCCCTTATGGGTACTCTGAGAGGTCGGCGTACTGAGGCATAGTCTTGAAGATTCAAATATTTATGGAACGACCCGGTCCATAAATCAACCAAGAAGTACTAACTCATATCCTTAATAAACACTAAGCGTCCAAAACATAAAATGCCGATAGATCCGCCGTGGTCGGACCATCACTCTATAGACAATAAGTGCTACCAAGTACATGAGGTAGTAACAGGAAACGATAACCTAATGCTCTGATACTAACTGTCAGGACCCACCCCGAGTTAAACTCTTTTAACCCGAAGTAAATCCTACGGGAACCACCTCAAGGGAACTTCTTACCGAAACCCCTTTGAAATGGACAACCATTCCTACAAACCAACTCAGCACTTCCATGAATAATTTAAAACATCCCCTAACTCCTAGAGCCATCCTGCTCCCCAAAACACAACTAAGATTCAACAACCTATTCAACTATCTAAGTTGGGGTAATCAGAGCAATCTACATAGAAGTGATACCTAATTAAACTTACGACGACAGCGGATTAATTGACTATGTCTCGACTTCTGTATGCGCGACATTCTCTCAGGAACCCTGCAACACTGGGCATTTGAAAACGAAGGGCCCAGGGGAAAACATTAGCGTGAGTGGACAAAAAATCGAATATGAAAAGGTAAATATCTTTTCATGCTATCCCTTTGATTTTCCAAAATCCACATGCGCACATCCTAAGGAAACGATTAAATAAAATATATATAATAATTCTCTTAGCTCAAATCCATAATTTAAAAAGTTGGGTATAGTGTCACCATGATCACAAGAAAACAACTGACCAGCTCTGATCCACTAGAGGATCTATTGACCAGCTTTATCGGAGAGGGTCCCTTGACCTGATCTATTCGGGAGGGTCATTCTGACCAGCTACCACCGAAGAGGGTCTGACCAGCTACAATCCAGAAAGGGTCCATGCTAGCTAGCAACACACACACACACACACACACATATATATATATACTTGAAAATCCTTAAAAACCTCTTGGTGAAATAAATCAAAATTCCAACTCAAAACAACCATGACTTTTCCCCAAACACACATATATATATATATACATATATATATATATATACATATATATATATATATACTTGAAAATCCTTAAAAACCTCGTGGTGAAATAAATCAAAATTCCAACTCAAAACAACCATGATTTTTTCCCAAACACATTGGATTTAAAACTTTCCTAGGCAACTGAAACCTGTTCCTTGACTTTACTTTAAATCATTAAAATCCAAGAGCAAACTTTCTAATTTTAAAATAAAATTCCCCTCCATGACCCAAAATAGTGAAAACGATGTAAAATCATATTCCAGGAAAATTATTTAAAACCCACGGAAAAGATATGAACCTCTTTCCCGGCTCACTTATCTTTAAAAAAATAATAAATCCTCAATTTTCCAAAAATCACCATAAAAATCAACATGGTGGAAATTCTCATAAATAAAAGAGAAACTCAATAAAAACCCGTTGCATGTATTATATTTAAAAATAAAAGTCCACTCACAGACTTAGGCCTTAGCTTGACGAAAATCCGAATTCCGTTTGAGCAAAGTCTCCATAACACGAGTCTCTTCGCGTCCTGTTCCATAATTAATATTAATTTTCCGGACACTAGAATAATAATTAAATAATATAGATGTACACATTTGTGAGCGTACAGCTCGCTCATCATCTCCACACTTCTCAAATTGTCAACTAAAAATCTCCGACCTTCACCAATAACTTAGGAATCCTTAAAATATTTCTTAAACCTTAATCGGCAAAAATCGATAGCAGGATTAATATTTTATTATTCGTCAATATTACTAATCTTGAAAAATTTCAAAACCTAACCAAAACTCCTCCTAAAATTACCAAATTTAAACCATAGACTCCTCTCATTTTATACTATTTAATGAGCATGAAAAACTGTCTAAAAGTGGCAGCACTGCCGTCGGCGACCTCCAATAGTCACCAAATTTTAACAGTAGCTTCGTCTCATCATTTGAAACAACTTTCTAGTTCAACTCAAAGGCCAATTCAGCTTCTAACTAGGTCAATCGAAGGAAAATGTAAAAAACCCGAAATTTTTAAACTTCAAATCTTTGATTCTCCCTCCACACTCCAAATCAATTTACCAAAATTTAAGGGTGAGTAGTACTCCTAAAACTCATTCTAATCATATAAAGAACTCCCCAGTTGGTGGCCTGAGGAGGGAGAATTTCGATCTAGAACTCCTACTGTACACTCGGCATTCAACATGGAATTTCTCTCAAACCAAGGCAAGATAGGTAGAAAGCCTTATCTAGAATTGAAGTAGACTCAGAGGCGGTCATTTTGAGACAGGTGTGGCGACCTATGGCGGCTCAAAGGCGGCGGGGTGGCGGAGAGAAGCTCCAACAGGTTTTTTCGTCGAGAGAGATAGAAAGTAAATTTTCTGATTTTTAACTTTCTACTCCGGGTAAGTTTTCTTTTATAACCCTTTTTCAGAAATAGTAACTTTTGTTTTTTGACCATAACTTCTTCATACGATCTCCGATTTGAGAGTGCTATATATCCACAAACTCGTATCGACGTCCTCTACGACTTTCATGAAGAAAGTTTTCCTAAATTCTTGACTTAACGAAAAGTCAACTTTACGGTCATTATACGATTAAACGTTTACTTTAAATGGTAAAATACTAAAGTAACCAACCGTAAAAATAATTCTAAGATCGGAATATGACAAAACGGACCTCCGCTATATATATATATAGTGCGGATCAGGAGCGGAGGTCCGTTCCTAAGCTTAGGAACGGATTTCATCATTTTGATCCACTTCCCGATCGGATTTCCTCAAACTTCCTTTTAGACATATCTATATCATCTTGTGTAGATCATCTCTGCAAAATTTCAGCCAATTTGGTGATCAGGAAGGCCTTCAAACTTGCGTTACAAAAAAGATGGACAAACTGGACAGAATTCTGTCCGTCAGTTTTGTAACGCAAGTTTGAAGGCCTTTATGATCACCAGAGTTGGGTTAGACGACTGAGAAATGGAATAACAATAACATCCAGAGTTGGGTTTTAATTAATAATAATGAAAGTAATATTCCCATACCCCTCACGGTTGTCAATGAAAATTGGATTTGATGCGAACTGAGGTGCTAAAATGAAGATAGCACCCCCAAATCAGACTAGTGATAGACCAACTATAATAGACCTTCCTAAATAGACATCCACATTGGTAAAACAGCTGTCGCAGTAGCTTTCATCAGAATTTCTTTTCCGGCCTGACTAATAATGTAGCTTACTTAATCTATTTCATCTTTTTTAAATGATCAAAAGATTTCATTTCTAAACCTTATTGGTGTTAAGCATGGACGGAGCTTCGTTGAAGCATCTGTGGGCTGGAGCCCATTGAGAAATTTCCACCCAATTATTTTACTCCATGTGTAATCATATATATGAAAGAAAATATTAGTACATAGCCAGGGCCGCACGCTTAAAGGCTCTAGATGAATTTTTTTGGGACCTCCTAATAAATATTTTGTAAAAAATTAATATATATATAATATATTAATAAGATCATTTTTAATCAACCATTATATATACTATAATAAAAAAAATAGTTATAGTTTGTTTTAAATGAAAATAATAATAATATTATTATGTTACAGAGATCTTTATAATATAAATGTTATAATATCAAGGTAATAAAAAAGAATTATATAAAATAAAATTTAAAAACAACAGTAGTAAATAAAAGTATAAAGGATGCACCTTGCATGCTTTAGGTATTGATGTCTTACCTAGATGGCGCCTACGTGGCACAAACTCTTTTAGCTAACCCACTAACTCTCAGTAACACCATAAGCTAACTCCGCTACCTACCTTCTTTAAAGGTATTCCTCTGTTAACTTTTTTTTCAAATGTCGACTCTCATCTCAACTCTCTTCTCTCACCTTCCCTTTATATCGAGTTATCAATCCAGAAATAGTAAATTCTATTTTTCTCTCGCCTCAACAACCTAAATATTTGAAACCCAGATCTCTAAGATGGATTTTGTGTTTTGGTATCGAATAATAGAGTACTACGGCCTGAATCAAAACCAATATCACGATTACGGGTTCGATTTTGAAGCCTTAATCGAGCAACGCAGCTTGATTTAGGTTTAGGGGCGTGGTGAAGAGGATCTTATTTGTTTTCGGGGTAGTGTTTCGATTCTTGTCGACGAGATTGGAGGTGCGGGGATGGCCGGAGGTCACCGTTTCGATGGAGCATGGGCCGTGGAAGGCAAACATTAGAGCGACCGGATTGTTGGTGAGCTGGCGCATGGTGTTTCGATCTCGAGAAATATTCAACCAATTCGTGACTGTGAGTTTTCAATCCATTACCCAATTTCATTCATCTTATTTTCTTTACTACCAATCAATTTTGCAAGATGAGACCAATTAAATTCATACAGGAGAAATGAGACAAATAACCCATATATGGATATGCTTCATATCTCATTTTTGCATAATTCACATAGCTAGATTAGAAAAGCTATATAACAGAAATAAGTTTTGAAATACAAGCACACTACTTAGTATCTCAGAATATAATTTCTTCAATGAAACAAAACTAAGAAAGGATTGGTCCTTTAAGTGGTTTCACATTACTGAGGTCAGCTTATGGTCAGAGCATACCGTACATTATTGAGCAACTGAATGAGCATTCTAAGATCTGCTTACATAACCCATCATCAACAAACTTCTCAAATATATCAGGTGATCATGGATTATACTTCCTGGATTATAACACTAACCCATACAACGAACCAACAGATGAACCAGCAGTAGAACCATTCAGATTAGCAACAACACTAGTAAACTAACAGATTTCACTAAGCGTATGTAGCATTCTCACCTATCAGATTTCCAAAGATTAATAGTGAAATAACATATATTTAGGACTGTAATCTATTGGTATTAAACTCAGTTTACCTTCATCAATTGTCCTATTAAACAAACAGATTGAAATCAAATGGTTTCTGCTCCTATTTTTCATATAATTTGAAACCAAATTGCATCTAAAAATCATTGGAAGCTGAAAGCTGAACTTCGATAGGACTTTTCCTATTTTTCATATAATTTAAGAACCATAGCCTCAAATCAATTAAGGTAAAATTGATTGAGCTGAACAAATCGATTAAGGTAAAATTACATCTAGCCTCAAAACCCATAGCCTCAAGTTACATCTATCCAAAGATAATACAAATCGATCAAACACTAGCAAACAATAAATGCAGAAAATGAAAAATATGAAGAACGCGAATAAAATGAAGTAGATGAAGCTATAGAGATTCAACAATCAAAATCCAATGATATTCGATTAAGAGTATAAAGCATTCAATTACCTTGGTGAAATCTGAAGAACGTGAACTCGATTGGATGATGAAGATGAGCTAAGTGAGCACCTGACATATTTGCGATCAGCTAAGCGAGTTAGATGGAGCAAATACCGAATCTAATAGCTCTAATTTTGTAGAGAGAGAGAACCTGTGAGAGCAAATGATTGCAGTCTGCCACCAGCGTTGACGGTGACTGAGGGCTTCCAACAAGGGAGTGCGCTGCACGTGAACGAAGGCGTAGCAGTGGGAGGGGAGGAGGATGAGGACGCCAGCCGCACGCTCTGAGTTGGTTGCAATCATCACTGAGCACCAACCGCACGCTCAAATCGTCAAGGACGCCAGTGGACATCGGAGATATGGAGAGAGTGGAGAAAGGTAGAGAGGAAAGGGTGCAATACGGAAGAGAGAGAGGAGAAAAGGTGTAGCTAGGGTTCCATTTTCATTATATTCTCTTATCTATGTGAGGAAATGACGTGTTTGTCCATTCGGTTTAACACCTAGTATTTAGGGTTTAGGGCTTAGGATTTGATATGTTTTCGCCTTTTTAGTTTAGTTGCACTTATACTTCTATTTGGGGTGCTAGATGATCAGGACATAAACGTGTCTAACTTTTTACATAGGTTCGTTGTGCTTGTCTATATAAACCTTAAACAATATGTTCACTCGAATTGACTATTTCTTGATCATTATAAACCTTTAACCATTATGTATGAGAGGTTATTCGATCATCATAAATAGTAAACCATGCCAACATTATGAGTGATTAATGCTCGGTCATCATAATCCCTATATACATTAGAGGTGACTTGTGCTCAATTATCATATAATGTGTATACACTAGAGATGATTATTGCTCAGGTGAATGTTTCTCGATCATCATAAACCTAACCCATATGTACATTAGAGGTGAATGTTTCTCGATCATCATAAACCTTAGACCAAGCATACACTAAGGGCGACTAGTGCTCGATAATCATAAACCCTTGTATACACTAGAGGTGACTAATGCTTGATTGTCATATACCATGTAATGGTGGCTCTTGCTCGATCAACATAAACTCCTATATTACACACTCGATTAACATAAACCCAAAACCATGTATACGATAGGATTTACTAGTGCTCGATTATCATAAACCTTATATACACTAAATGTGACTAGCACTCGATTATCATATATCATGTACGCACTAGAGCTGACTATTGGTCGATCCTCGTAAATCATAAATTATATAAACACAAGCCGATTATTGTAATTTTCATAAGCCTTAAACCATTTATACGATAGGGTTTACTAGTGCTCAATATAATCATAAACCCTATATACACTAAAGATGACTAGTGTTCAATTATCATATATATTTATGTATAGTAGAGCTGACTATTGGTTGATACTATGAACCATATAACATATACTGACAGGACCCACCCCGGGTTAAACCCCTTTTACCCGAAGTAAATCCTGCGGGGACCACCTCAAGGGAACTTCTTACCGAAACCCCCTTGAAATGGCCAACCCTTCCTACTAAACTAACTAAACCGGGTTAGTCAGAGCAGTCTACAGAGAGGATTACCCCAAAGAATTTCAAGCAGCAACGGAATTATCGACTATGCCTCGACTCTCGTACGCGCTCGACCTCCTCTCAAGAACCCTGCATCACTGGGCATTTAAAAACGAAAGGCCCAGGGGAGAAACATTTAAAACTGTTAGAGTGAGTGGACGAAAATCACATATACAAACTTCATTTCCTGTAATGTTCTCCCAAAAGTATATCAATTTAAAAATCATTTATGCATGCCCACAATTACTAAATTTCCGCAAGTGCATAATAAGATAAACCAACAAGGAATATGGGAAGAGAAATGTTCACCAAACATAATAAGTCTGACCTCTCAGACTAGGGTCGGAGCTAAGAGCTCTAGTAGCGCCCTCACGCTACGCTATGCTAGCTAGATAAAATAATACGGTCAACCCTTATAATATCAACCTGACCTCTCAGGCTTGTCTGACCTCTCAGACCAGGGTCGGAGCTAAGAGCTCTAGAATATGTGATAACGGTCAACCCTTATAATATCAACCTGACCTCTCAGGCTTGTCTGACCTCTCAGACCAGGGTCGGAGCTAAGAGCTCTAGAATATGTGATAACGGTCAACCCTTATAATATCAACCTGACCTCTCAGGCTTGTCTGACCTCTCAGACCAGGGTCGGAGCTAAGAGCTCTAGATAAAGTGGAAATGGTCAACCCTCATAGTGCACTACGTAGTTTGCCTGACCTCTCAGGCTAGGGTCGGAGCTAAGAGCTCTAGTAGCGCCCTCACGCTACTCTAACTAGCATATTTATTGGTCAACCCTTAAAATAAAAATTCATAACAAGACAATAATCAAATTCTCTTCCCAGAACAATTAATTAAAACAATTCCTTGTCATATATGCATAAAACCAATTTCCAACGAAGTCTCGGGTTCAAATCCATTCGAAGGACGGCCATCACCGTCTATAACCATTTTCGGGAGAAATAGAAAATTGAGTAATAATGTAAATACTTCACGTATAAGTGTCAATATCTCAAACCATAGTAAAAATCTTTAATCGAGGCTCCCGCTAAACTTTATCCATATAAAAACGTTCAAGAACCCGAGAAAGATATAATTCTCGAAAACCATCATAAAAACCATGCAATGTACTCAATAATTAAGGCATGCATTTATTTAAAATAATATGTCCACTCACAGTACTATTGCGACATTTCCGCTCGGAAAGCTCCTCGAGCGAAACCCTCGAACTACCCGCGTAGTCGAGCCCGTCTCACGTCCGACCAGAGACTGTACAACAAATCATCACATTAGTCATACCACAGTTGACTTGGTCTTTTCCTAGTTTGACCAGGAAATCCTATTTGACCACAAGTTGACCAAGTTCCTTTTTATGACACTTAAACCTTTTTGACTTTCCTTTCTCGGTTATCGACTCTTAACTCAATTTACCGGAAGTCCGACTCAGCTTCCGAACTTTCGTTATCACTTTAACTTTACATTAGGGTGTCACATATTAAACAATAAATATAACCTCGAGTCGATATACCGATTTAACATTTTCTCATAAATTCCAGTTATCAATTTCCGATAACAATTTAACTCTTTACCCAATTAACCAAAAATTGTCACATTCATTGAGCTTCAGTTCTTAAACCATTTTTCTGAAAATGCCACTTTCCCAAAGTGAAAGCTTTCCTTTAATGGAAACTTTCCCAAAATGGAAAGTTTCCCAAATTAACAGGTTTCCAAACTTGGGAGGTTTCCCAAAATGGAAACTTCCTAATTACGTCCATTTTCTCCGTAAATGTCTCAACTTAGGAATTAACCGTACTTTTCGACTAAAAGCCTAACAAGGATTCGATTTCTACCTCTTCGGCTTTCTGCCGGAACCATTACGTTTCACCGAATTCCGGTAACGTGCGGGATTTTCGCCAGAGTTTCCCCCGTTTCCTTCGTCACCAAGTTATCGACCACACATGCACAAAACAACTCAATTTCAGCAACAGGGCACAACAACACACACAACAACACAACACAACCTGCAGGAGACAACAACCCAAACTCACCTTACAGTTGCCACCAGTCCCTATAACTCCCTCTACCAGCACCACTACAGCTCCGGCAGCACCTCCACCCTTGCTTGTCGTTGTCCCGAGCACAGAGGCTTCCCACTGCCCAGACTCACCAACTAGGGCCTCCTCTGCCTCAGTCCCTAGTCTCCAGCCTCTTCGGAACTCCTATCACCACCGGAACAACCCAGAACTCCTCGTCGGAGACGAGGACTCAGAAACCCAGCAAGCACAGTGAACACCGAAAAGGAAGAATTCGCTCAGGCTCAAATCGAACATTCAAAGACATGGAAAAGGAAGAGGAAGTGCAGAGGAGAAGAACCTTACCCTCCACGCGCCCTAACTCCGCCTGAAACGGCCGAAATCCGGCGAAGACCGCCGCCTGGTCTCGTCGTTGATCTCCCTTCACGGTGGACGTTACGGTGAAAAGAGGGATGGGCTAGGACGAGAAGGTGGAGTGGAGTTGGATGGTGTTGGTCCGCCGGCGTGTAGTGGCCGGACGCAGCTCCGGTGAGGAAGAGCAGACGGAGGTCGAAGGAGAGGGGAGACTCGGGTTTGACCCGAGTTTCTGGTTTGACCCAGTCAACCAACTCACTTCCAATTTAAACTTGAATGGACGGTCCAGATTCATTCTCCAAATGATCTGACGGTCCAGATTTAAAGAGAGTGAAAAGTAAAAAGGTTAAATGGTAAAACTCCCTTTTTACCGGATGGATAATTAAAAGTTACCGGAAACTTCAAAAATCCGTAGAAAATAAACCGAAGCTCCGAAAAATAATCCGAAAATACCGGGAGACTCGTGTCGACACGTACTACAACATCGAGTCGTCAATTCAGGTATTTGGAGTACTTTTAAAAACTCGAAAATTAACTCGAGCGATAACTTATCGAATTACCGATCGCAATTAAAAATCCTCGGTAACTCGTGAATTTCTGTGAAAGATAACTTTTATTAACTTGACAAGGTTCGGGGTGTGACAATTCTCCCCACCTTATAAAAATTTCGTCCTCGAAATTTCTATACTCAAAGTCCAATACTGTGGGGGATAGTACCACTTAAAATAATAATATTGTTCTCCAATATCACTTCCTTCTGAGAGCTCATTTGAAGCGCCTCACGAATAGCATTGTCAAAACTCTAAACACATGCCCTTACGATTAACATAACAACTTCGACCAATCACCAACCTCCTATCCCTTCTGGTTTAGCCAACTAAACACAACCGAATATTCTTACCAACCACAAGTGACGTCGTCACAATACTACTAATACTCATTCTGATTCAATCATCCCTCGCTTATCGCGAGTAAAATTTCCTTCAACGATGCTCGTATTCTTTCGTTGAACTTAAATATTAGCTCCCACATTCCCTATACAGGAAGTGATTACCACATCTGAACCAGGCTCCCTGATCTGGTTTACGCTTTCTAGAACTATTCTGTCATGTTGTAGGGTAATTGTCTCCCCTGACTCTAACATTACTCAAACCCCTTGTACACACAAGACATGTACTGCCGTGAATATTAGCGTAAATCCAAAATCATAACCTTTACATCAGAGAGATCCAAAAGCTCCTGACCTCGAGGTTCAACAATACTTACTCCTCGCATGATGACAAATTGTCAGGCTACACACTGCTCACGTAACTATTCTGACAACAACAAATCCGGACCCTTTTTACTCACAAGCCAAGCATACAATCGCTAACTTAATTATCACCTCGTGGAACTACAGCGTACTTTACCACTGGTAACACATCTCCGTACTACTCATAGGTGAGGTGCCACTGACCTCCCTATCTCTTACCTTAGCCTGGAATGACGCATAGTGCAGAACTTGCACTTCAACCATAACTGTGCGTCCAATAAACTTTATCTGCATCACAAACTGGAATAAATTTACCATTAAAAGAATTTCAGAGCCTTACCCGCTCAACAAGGATGGTTCATTCACAGATGTCTCCATTACCAAATCGTCTGGCCATAACCGACAAATCTGGACATTTAACCAGACCGGACATCTACATAAAACTTAGTGCCACTGGTGCACACCCAAAGGAACACCTGATCAAAGCATCGGGAATTAATTTCACCAGACTCAGCCATATCGAACACCGAGCATCCAGTTATCAAGGCACAATTCATCGAATACTACCACCGCACTGGGCGCGTAAACATCACAAGGTCAACTCGTACAACCAGACAGTTTCCTACAAAACTGTCCCCCATGCTCTGCAAGCACACCATCCACCGCAACCTCTTATTTGGTAAAAATTCAAAATTCACAATACCACTTCAGATCCTCGATTACAAGATCCACTATCATACATTAACCTCCTCTCAGATCATAACTTAATCTGGACGTGGCTTAATCACTCCACGGTTTTCGATGAAGTGTTGCACAACTTAGCAACATACTTTACTACTCTTGTAACAAATTGGTTTCCAAAACCTTGACTCGTAATACCTTTGAGTCATCAAAGAAACTCTTTCCTCAGTTTCACCGCTTTCACACCCACCGAAAATGTTGACAATTTTGAGGGTCACCTCCAATGATCTTTCTTGCTACCACTCTACACTCGTGGCACCAAGAACTGTCGTTAGGTCAATAATTCCTAACAAGTAGGGTCACTACTCAAATGACCAATGACCATAGTAATACCAACAATACTTTAATCCTTTCAGGATTTCATTATATACACCAGTACTCAATTTCCCAGATCGAATTGAGAATATTTCCTGTCACTGCCGGGGATATGACTCAAGATTCCCAAACACGTCTAAGTACACCTACGGTTACAATGCTTGATTAGACCACAGCCAGTGGGTGCACAATTTTCCATGTCATCAAGCTCAGTTAATCACCCTCAAGGAAACCACGTGTCATAACGGACGACTTTGGTTGCAGGTCGAAGCTTGACCATCTACAAACATTCTCACTCAAATTCAAAGATTCAGTAGACCTTGCCCCACTGCTGTCACTTCACCTTTTCCGTGCCTTTAACTCAGCAGGCAATCAACCACTTACTGACAACATATAATAATCTCGCTAACCATCATAAGAGTCGGAGCGACTATCAATGACCCACTTCCGACCTGTACTTAAATGGTTAGGCCAGCTACTGGACGTTTTGCACCAAAACTATTGACAAACGTCCTTAACCTCTGTCTTCAAAATAAATGGAACTCTCAAGACAAATTCTTAAAATG
Source organism: Comarum palustre (assembly GCA_951800085.1). NCBI lineage: Eukaryota > Viridiplantae > Streptophyta > Magnoliopsida > Rosales > Rosaceae > Comarum > Comarum palustre. The sequence goes on from OX637587.1 coordinate 4,862,055, forward strand.
ATGTCATCAGCAGCCTTAGTCACTTACCTGGTGTCATTTGGACCACACACAGCTGCACACCTTAATTATGCCTTACCAGCATGTGCTACCCAGATTTCAGCTTACCACTTCCCAACAAAGAAGGGTACACGTGTTCCGGTGGGGTATACCCATGTACATCTTCAGCCGTCGAAACAGTGTCGTTCGCACAACGACCGGTTTCAACACTCCAATAATCCAAAGTCCATCAAGGCTCGTATCACTATCTCTGGTACCCCAAGCACCCTTGGTCCGAGACCCGGTGGCTTGTTGCCACTTCCAACACGTTCCTTTAAATTCCGAAACCAATTACCTTTAATTACCACTAGTAACGCTTTCTCGATCTGAAAATCGACCTATAATACAGCCAACCTGGAGACTCCTCCACTGGTGTACTAATTACAACACTTTGACCGCAGGTGGATACTCACCTTATGGTTGACATGAGTCCCAAGATCTGGTGACACGATTTTTTTTTTTTTTTTTTTTTTTTTTACCTTCACGATAAATGGCCCAATGACCATTGTCACCAACAATTCAAATCATGCTTGGACTCACTAACAAATCAAATCTTTCTAGTACCCCAAACATGGGTGGCTGAAGCGGAGTGGATCTGATCGTAGCTGACGACAACAATGTCAGCACCAAAAGTGACCCAAGCCATTAGTTTCAGTGGCTGTCACCTAAAGCATCAAGTGACCAAAACAGCCTTTACTTCCTTAACATTCTTCAATAGTGTCACATCATGGACTCGTCACTAGAAAAAGTCCATTGATCACAAATAACCCCACTCAACTTTCCTTGAGTCATTCCACTTTCACATGTCCGTTGGTTTCTCTGAAACCACACTAATGACGAACCTCAACAAAGTCGTCAATTCAGGTATTTGGAGTACTTTTAAAAACTCGAAAATTAACTCGAGCGATAACTTATCGAATTACCGATCGCAATTAAAAATCCTCGGTAACTCGTGAATTTCTGTGAAAGATAACTTTTATTAACTTGACAAGGTTCGGGGTGTGACATATACCATACAAACATTAGACATAACATTACTTTGGTCATCATAAATCAAAGATCATAAATACACAAAAGGTGATTATTGGCCGTTCTTCATATTTAAACTCTACAATCTATATATATTAGAGGTGACCATTGATCATCGTCATAATCCCTAAATCCTTTATACACCAAAGGTGATCATTGTTCGATCATCGTCATAAACCCTAGATCATATATACATGAGAAGTGATTCGTACTCGATCATCATAACTTAAATCATGTATACACTAGGAGTGACCAATGCTCAATCATCATGTACCCTAAATTATATATACATGAGAGGTGATTTGTACTCAATCTTTATAAATGGTAAACCATGCCGATATTAAAGGTGTCTAATGATCAATATATCAACATAAACTATGTATACATTAGAGGTGACTAGCTTGATTGTCATATACCAAGTATACACTAGAGGTGACTGTTTATCGATCATCGCAAATCTTGAACAATGCATACACTAGAGGTGGTTATTGCTTGAGCATCATAAACCCTAAACTGTGTATACATGATGGATGAGATGATTTGTACTCGATCATACTAAATCGTTAACCATGTCAACATTAGGGATGACTAATGCTCAAATTCTCGATCATCATAAACCCTATATACGTTAGAGGTGACTAGTGGTAGATTATCATATATGTATACACTAGAGACTATTGGTTGATCATCATATATCATATATACACTAAAGATAACTATTGATCCATCGTACTAAACATTGAAAGCATCTCTAGCTTCTGGCAAGCTATAAAGAGTTAGTGCCCACACCTGGTAATTTATGAAGTTAACGTCCAGGTTCATACTCGAATTTTTCTCGAAATATCAAATTCTTGGTCGAAGACCCTGGCGACAAAATATGTGTCGACACAAATTCACCGACATCTTCGGGTTATTTTTCAGAGTATCGAGCTATATTCTATGATTTATTGAAGGTTTGATAAATAAATTCAATTTCTGAAAAATCTAGAAAATAGCTGAATTATATGGGCCGTTGATCTCTTCACTCTTTTAATCTCAGTCATCCGTTTTCTTTGAAATGGGAAGAGACTGTTGACCCGTTCAAAGAGCTCAGTTGAGCATTAACTGAGCCCGCACAGACTAGCCAGATTTTTCTCCTTCTGCTGTCTTCTCCAACACCATCCAGCACTGGCCACCAATCACCACCAATCACTAAGGTTCTCCAATTTCCAGAACCAAAGGTTCTAATTGAGCAACTTACATGTCAATGTACTATAAGCATTAAGATCAAAGTCATCAGACGATCTTAAGAATCTTAACATTGTCTGTTGGCAACCATTGCAACAAATTGTAGAAACAATTCCCAACTCATAGCTACAACACCACACTAAAACATAAATGATTGTGTCACAGCGAGCTGCTTTGACACAATATATACAAATCAAAATACAGTCAACAATTCGAAATTCTGAAAGCCTACATATTATATGTTGCCATTCTCTTCAACCTTGGCACTCTCTATATATGATGAGTTTCCAACTTTATCAACATTGTCATTGTAGGTCACGAGATCACTATACATATGCTAAGAAGACTCCAAGAACTCTTTTAAGGACTCGAAAACTGCACAAAATCTCTAAAAGAGTGCGAGTTGTTGTGCAGCAACATATGTTTTCCGAGCTTCAACATATGTTTTTTTGTGCAGCAACATACTCGGTAAAGCATCCATGTCAGTTTAAAAGCTTAGCCTCGAGTTGTAGAGTCTCAAGCCGGTGGGAGTTGTTGCAGAATTTTCCAAATGTGGATCCAGCAAAAGATGTTACCTGAACAAGAATCTTGTTTTGGGTTTCATGACAGTCCAACATAATTTTCCAGGTGCACATTATGCTACACAAGATACAAGGAAAATGAATACCGATGAAAGGTGAAACTAATTTGGGAGACTGCTTAGGTTTATCTGTTAACTTCTCTACCCTTTCAACAGTTCAACAATTTGGGGCTGCAGTTCTTCATCTCTCAAAATCTGGTAAGTCTACCGATCACCACTGTCATGCTTGCTCCGACGACGTCAAATCGAGGTGGAGAAGATCGGGTCGAAGCATTGGGGTCTGGTTTCCAACTATGACGATGGAGCGGCGCTGGTGGGGATGGGCAGACACACTTGGCTAAAAGCGTGGCTGGTGCAGGCTAAGCGGTGTTGACTGAGGTTAACAACTCCGATCTAGAACATAGGAAATATTGCAGTTGGCATCAACAGAGTCAGATTTCCTCGAGGTCGTTTGGGTTGTGTGCTGCTGCGTTTGCGTGGCCAGAGAGAGAGGTCGGTTAGGTTTGTGTGCTTTTGCGTTGGGTGGCTAGAGAGAGAGATTTGTTAGTTTTTTTACAGTTACAAAATCCTTTATAGCAGTTACAAAAAACCGTTAAGTTTTTAAATTGCTATTCTATATAGATGTACGTGGATCAATAAGACAATGACACCTCACGAGATATAGATACCTCAAGGCATATAAGTCTTTCCCAAGTATAAAAGAACAAATGTAAGTGTATGAATGAACAAATAAATAAGACAGACAAAATAAAAAAAACTAAAAAAAACAGACAAAAGAAAAAAACTAAAAAAATGACACCTTAAGACTCGATTCCTGAATGTGATACAATTTTATGTAGATCTCTACAACAAATTTTATATATATGAGCCCTTTAAAATTAGAGGCCCTAGACCTGAATCTTGCCCGTCTTGCCCAGAGCCGGGACTGTATATAGCATATTCAATGAATCTTTCGCTCAATACTGTTTCTACCTTAGTAATTTTCCCTTGCTCATTTTGTTTTAGTTTTTAATTACACTTGTTAATTAACCAAAGCAGCAACTCATGAGACTTTACTTTATATTTATAATTTAGTTTCTTTACCACCCGGACTTGAATAGATTGAAAGTCATCAGATATTTACAATATCAAATAAGTACTAATCATTATATATCTATCATCTGATCAGGGAAATGTCTATATGCATATGCCTTAATTATATCATACTCTAGCCATAGTTGACCGTTTGTATCATCCTACCGTATGTCCATAACATTTGTCAAAAAATATTTTCTAAATTTTTTGTTCATATTTTAACATTTAGCACATAAATTTAATGTCCAAAAAAGAAAAAAAAACATCGCGTATTATATATATATATATATATATATATATATATATATATATATTATGAAAAACTTAACGTAGGATATTTTAAATTTCTGGTTGCTACCTGATGTTAAGATCTTTGATGTAACCCAAAGCAGCTTTCTTTGAACGTTGCCAAAATGTCGGGTGGCCTAAATATTTACCCGCATCAGTCACAGTTGAGATATGCATGATACAACTGAGCATATAGAGACAAATAAACAGAAGATACTCGCCCCGTACCGAAGATTCTATCCAAAATTGTGTTATATCATCTACAACAGCTTCTTTAAAATTTCTTCAAAATGAAAAAACAAAAACCAAAATCTCGAAAAATATTATGATTCAATTCCAACAGCTTCTTCATTTTGAAGATTTTAACATTTATTAAAACAACAAAATATGATACATCATAATTAATTATAACTAAAATAAATTGTATATTTTATTATAACAATAAAATAATTAATAAAATATTCTATTTTTATAAAAAAATGGTTAGAATCCGTAAAGAATTAAATTTTGAAAAATAAAAGCTTAACTACAAATTTGAAAAAGAATGCTCATATTTTTTTCTTCATTCTCAATTTAATAAATAAGATGAGGAAGCTATTAGACAGTTAGACCTAAAAATGCTCAATATTCTCTAAAATTAACAAAATCAAGAAAAAAAGCTGCTGGAGATGATGTTATATTTTCTGCCTTGCAAATAGCATATGGACTGAACCAACTGCCCTTAGGCTGGGTTTGAGAGAGCTTTTAAGCTCCTTTGCTTTTAAGCACCAAAGGTTTTGGTGTTTGGTAAGTCCAAAAATAAGTTACTTCTTAAAAAAGTATAAAGTGTTTTGAGGGAAAAAAAAAGAAGCTGCAAACACTCACCTTCTGCTTATAAGCTGCAAAAAAGTAAAAGCCAGCTTATACCTTATAAGCCCAGCTGCACCAAACCCAACCTTAAAATTCTTGATTCCATTTATCCAAGAGGGGCTTTGGAATAAAAACTTCCAAAAAGCTGAAACAATAATGGGCACGACCAGCCAAGAACAACAGCTAAATAAGTACAGCCAACACCGATACTTTAATACATAATTGTCTTCATAACAGCAGAAATTGTCTTAACCGATGCATACACATACCTTCCTAACTAAATGGTTTAACAGCTCAATGTCTGTAAAGCAGAGAAAATTCATCACAGTACTCCGTTAGAACCAAAATAGTCATCATCTGACTAGTATATAGCCACCACAATAATTATAGAAGTCTCAGCAAATTACCAGCAGCTAAAACCAAATGACTTCAGTGTACCCAAAACCGCAACTGTCAAGGGATAGAGAGGAAGCCTGTTAGAACTTAGAAGAACAAGAATAGTTGCAAAGATCAGAACCATTATGTTGATGTAACCAGAGCGAATATTAACCTGCCTGGCAGAATTTCTATTTCTGCGGCTTCTTCCAAAAGACACCTATCTTCTTCAGCATGTTCCCATTTTTCTTCTTCAGCATCTCGTCATCCATATCTTCAGAGTACGGTGAGCCAAGCTTTCCAGGAACAAGATAATTGCTATCCATGGATACAGTTTTCTCTATGATCTTGCCGTTCCCCGAGGAAAGTATTGCTGCAGCTGCCTCAGCAGCTTTCCTCCACTGGTCAGACTGCACCTTCAGCCTTCTCAGTTCCACCTCCAACTCTGCACTGGCCGCCTGTGCTGCCTCCAGCTGTTCGGTCACCCTTGCTACCATCTTGCTGCTCTTATCTGCCTGATCCATCACAATTCCAAGCTTCATGAGAGCCTCTCTCTCGGCACATCTTGCTGCCTCTACTTCCGCCACTACCTCCTCTTTCGCTTTGTTCTTGTCCATTTCGCTTCTATTGATTTTCACTCGCAGCATTTCATTTTCTTCTGATATACTCTGCAATTCTGTTTCTTTATCCATCACATGAGCCTTCAAATCTGAAACAAGTTTTGTCATTTCTTTCACTTCCTTCTCCAATTCATACTCTCTCTGGCATGACAGGATCTGCTGAAGCTTCACATTCAGCCCCTCATTTTCCTCTGAAATGCATTGTAACTCAGTTTCCTTATCCATTAGGTGGGTCTTCAATGCTTCAACACCAGCTTTGGTTCTCTTCAGTTCATCCTGCAGTTCATCCTCTCTCTGACTAGAAGCAGATCTCATCTGCTCTACCAATTCATGAGCATTTGTTATCTGCACAGTGCTCTGAATTTGTTCTTCATGGTATTTGGTCTCAGCAGTCTCAAGAGTAGATTTTAGTCGTTTCACTTCAGACTTCAAGCTGTACAGCTCTGCCTCGACCTCATTTGGTTTCATGGACTCGATCTTTTCTCCAAATTCCCGCTCAAGGTCATTGTTGCTGCTAACATTATTGAGATCAGCCTTGAGTTTAGCAACAATTTCTTCCAGTGAATTTACCCGCGCTTTTGATTGATCTAACTCAGAAGCCACCGAGTTGTAAGCTTCCATAGCTTTCATGCCATCTGAACTGAGTGTCTCCACCGTTTTTCTTGCAGATTCCAGCTGCAGCAGGGTTTGATTAACCTGTGCTTGTGCTTGAGCCTCAGCTTCCTTACAGTCGTTCAATTCATTTTTCATGTTCTGTACAACGGAAAGAGTTTCTGCCAAGTTTACTTTCAAGCTTTGGAGCTCTACATTGACTGATTCTGCATGCTTCGTCTGATCAGCTTCAGATACAGCTACCGTTTCAAGCTGCAGTTTAAGCCTTTCAATCTCATCAATGGCAGATGCCAAGGCAGCTGAATCGACTGAGTGCTGCTTCTGGATAGCCTCAAGCTCTGACTGCCATGCTTGATCTCTTTCTTGTGAAATCTTTTGGAGCTTGATAACACGGGCTTCCTCAGAAATACAAAGATCAGGAATCTGCTGCTGAGACTCTTCAAGCTTTGAGGACAAGGTGAGCAATTGCTTCTTTGATTCCACAGCATCTTGCTGAGCTTGTTTCTTGCATGACTCAGAAGACTGAAGCTCGTTGTTTGCTTTCTTCAAGTCCTCCTGGAGTTGAGTAATCTGAGATTCCAATTCAGATACTCTACTTGGGCCTTTCCTCTGGTGAAGGGTAGAGAAAAATTATAAGTATACAAAGAATGCCACACTATCACTTATATGTACAAATTCAACTTGTAACGTGATGAAAAGGGTAAACGTGTAAATGATGTGTGGGGGAAAGAATACCCTTCTTTAAAATTGATGAGGAAGCACTGACAAACTAAAACCAAGAATATACTGTACAAATAAAGTACTATAATAGTTATATATATGGCAATGTGCATCAATACCACAGTTGACAAATAAACTTTGAGAATTCAGAAACATTCTTAACACACCAAAGTTGCATACTGAAATAATGATTCACAACAATGAACCAACAGAACACGGAGGTATCCAGCTTCCACATAATTATGACAAAGAGAAGAAGTTTATTACAAAAACTATACTGCTATGTGGCATACAACTTTTAAGAACCAAAGTTTTACCCAGAAAACAACCTAGATTAAGTGAAAACCAAACAAGTTCTCTTCCATTCCAAGCAGCAATGCTAGGGCATCAAATTATCCCTAGACCACTGTTCTATGGCTGTACAGCACTTTCTAAATATTGTGAAACTGCTGAGAAATCAATGTGGTAAAATTGAAAATACCTCAGGCAATGGACTTCTGGGTGACCGCCTCTCTTTGACTTTTGGGCTTCTGTCTTTAGATAGATGTCTAGCTTGATTTGAAGTAGATGCAGGATCAGTCTCCAAAGCAGTTGGCTTAAGTTGGCGGCGCACTATTTGAGGAGAGTCTTTTTGTGTTGGGGATACCTTCTGAGTTGGGGATACCCTTAGCGGTGGTGTTACCCTTTGAGTGGGGGATACCCGCTGAGATACTTCAGAGGCACCACTTCTGATAAAAGATTAGCAAAATAACAATCAGGTCTCATGATTAAAAGCTTCGGAAATAAATGAGGAAATAAGAAAAGCAACGAGACCAGAAACAGAGAAATTGTGATCTGAGGTAATCAAGACGACAGGTGATGTATCATGTATGACCCTAGATTATCAATAGATTAAACACAAATTCCAGGGTGACAAGTGGAGCAGTTGCATAATAACTTCCCAAAACAACTAACCACCGAAAAAATTACAAAGGCAAGAATCAACTAGTAAAGTTCAAAATTCCAAAGCCATACAGCTGGAGGCCTGGAGCTATCAAGTCACAATAGAAAACTGCATAATACAGTAAGAGTTTAGAAAATTAGATATCTTCCAAAGGAGGATAATACATAGAAAGAGAGGGGGAGGCTAATCTAAGCCCTTACTATCTGGCATTTGTCATTTATCCCAGATCATATACCAGAGGTCCATAGTCATGCCTTTGTTATTTTGCCTTTCACCCGTTACATTTCTATATACTTGTCACAAAACATATTCTTTTTCATGGATGACCTCATATTGTGAATACTCTACTAGTTGGAAGCCTTGTACCATTTACTAATGGAAAAATCATGCATTAACAACAAAATGGCGTACACCTACATCAAAAATAGAAACCACACACTTTGTTGCGATGCAATGACCATCAATAATTGAAAATCCACTAAATAGCACTTGTACACACAATAGAGCATAATACACACAGAAACAAAGATTTCAAAAATCTTATATGCTACCATGAATATACTTCACTTATTTCATTCATTATAAAGGAATGCACCATAGTGATACAGTTTCTCCCTTTGTAAGCTGAGAAGTTTTGGATAACAATACAACACAATTAAAGATTGTGTTCTCTTCAAATGTCCGATAAAAAGAAAGGCACCATAAAATCAAATTTGCTAAGTTAATAAATCCTCAGTCTAATGTGGCCACAAGATTATACAACTACAGTTGCTCAAGGAGTCGTTTCAGATCCTCCAGTAGTTCAAGTGGGTCCTGCAGGCTGCATTATAGCTGCCAAGAGGACCAGCAAAACCACAAAGCAAGAAGACAAGAAGTTGTTATATCTTTATAATGACACTGATAGAAGAAACTTGTACATTGCCTAATGCCACTTGCATATCAAGCAGTGAAAGTTTCTAAAGCAGTTGCAAACAGATAAAGGATACGAGAATGACATTCCACAGAAAAAGAACAAACACAAATCAAAATGTGAAGTTAAGCTTACAAAAATATGAGAGGCTAAAGCCATACAAGGAGCTCGCATGAACATCAATATAGCAGCAAGTACAATATACCACACAGTAACCTTCTACTCAAACAACAAACAAGCGCTTGTTCTATCATGCAACAGACCAACAAAAGCCTCTAAGGCCAAAGGAGAAGATAATCATATATAAGCCAAAGTTACCTTGCTTTTGGGGTTTGCATATTTGACTGCTTTTTCTAGGAGCAACGTTGAGAGGGAGCTAGTAGTAATCTAAAGCTCCACTACTTGAATGCCTCCCACCCACAAGACCTGAAAAACAGTTAGACCATATCACAAGCTGGGCCAGGAGGATCCAATGTATCTACGCAAGAGAAATAAATAGGTTTCATGAAGGGCTCCTGATCATCATGAAAGATAACGGCCATTATTACCAGAGATCTGCCAATCATAAATTGCACCAAACCATTCTATATTCCAAACCAACAAAACAACAATCAGTTTTTTTCCCTTTTGAATGTGACAGAACAAAAATGAATGAAGAATACATCAAAAGCCAATTAAATGCTTACTACATGGTTCCACACTATCCATGCTCAAAAACCCATCACTGTAATCTCCAGCTATTGGCTATAATTACACAAATACCCCCTCTTCTACTTAAGAGAAACACAACTGTCTCCTCCAGTTTTGCCGTGAAGTATGGGCACCAAATTGAAAATGAAGAACACAAAATGATAGTGAGGGGAGTTGAAACAACCACCAGACAAGCTTGTTTCTTGAATTTAACACACAACACTATTTCCTCGGAAATGTATCATTTTATTTTCCATCAAAACAAACAAACACAAACAGATCTAAAACCTAACCCAAACAAAAGATGGAATCAGCATTTACAGTAAAATACAAGCAATGGAGCTATTAAAAAAATTAAAACAATGGCCTCCTCGGAGGGAAAACAAAAGTGGATTGTGTAGACTTTTCGAGATTCGTTTTACTTTTATGTTATCCAAATTTAAAATAAAATAATTCAAAAAAAAGCCTGCAACAATGAAGCTCAAAGAAGAGCTACACTGTACCACTCAGCAGATGAACTTCCTTCCATGCCCAGATTTCACCCAAAAGAAGCTTGAAAGAAACGTCATTTACCCCAGAAAGATAAAAAAACAGAAACCCATTAGGGTGTAGAAACAAAATGAGATTGTGTTGTTTCCCACATTTTCCCAGCAAACAGAAACCAAACAACATGAACACAGCAAATACAAGAGCAAATCTATACTACCTGACAGTGTGAGCTTTGTGAATCTTCTTCTTTGTTTCCGAGGCTTTGAAATAAGGATAGTGGAGTGAAGTGTTGGAAGGTTTCACTGTTTGAGGAGCGTGAGGGAGTGATGAGAAGCACTAGATTACAAAACGCAGAACACAGAGCAAGAGAGAGCGCTATATTTGTCGTTTCCTGAGCAAGATATTAAACTCGAGTTAATTCCGGTTTTACGTCCGTCAATATGATATGTTAACCAACTTTTCAAATTTCAAAGAAGGATAAATTACTTTTACTGTGCCAGTTTTATCCAAGATGTTAGGACTTGTTTCTATTTTTTGGTTCTTTGGTGCTAATCCTTTGCACGTTGCTAATTCTATTTCATCAATTGGATAAGTATATTCATGAAAGTGGAAATAACCGGCCTGAAGGGATCGTCGTGTTATATGTCAATCAATTTACAACTCAGGAAAAATGTTTGTAGTTTTATTCTTACAAGTAATACATTATAGAACCGGCAACCAAGAAAAACAGAAACATGCTTAAGTGGACGATGCTACCAACAAAAGAACTCGGAAATATCCATTCCGGCAAGATTATTTCAATTGTTCTAAAATTTTTACTCTTCATACTGTATAGAAGAACCCTCACATTAGAAGACACAAGTTTAGCCACGGCTGGTGGCTGGAATAGGAGCTCCCTAGTATGAACTGTACCAAAGGAACCGGCCGGAAAGTGGACTCCCACAAAGACGGAAAAAACACACTTGTGATAATCGAAAGGCAGATCATTGTGATCTATTGTAGGAGAATCTTCCATCATATTTCTGTTTAGGAACTTCTTCACTTGAAGAACCTGATACTCATTTGCGCATGTCTCATGAAAGGTGCCAGAAATGCGTGTAGAATAAGGAAGAACAATGGACTCCCCAATGCAGGGATTGAATAGATGAACGCGGAGATCATACTTGCTTCGATTGGGAATCGATGTGTGCGGAAAGTAAAGACAGACCAAGCCATTGATAGCGTGGGCATTGTAGACGTTAGGATACTTGGTCAGTGGTGTTGGAAGCTTCAGAAGGTGGCTGGTACCTGGCAGCGGACTTCCTTCATGGTCGATTTTATAGAGAACTGCTGTTGATTTGTGGGTCGGTCCCAAGTGGTGAGGAAGAGAATAGTGTGGTTGTTGCTATTGAAGTTTCGGTGTGTTTCGATGAACAAGGGTTTGCGGGTGAGAGCAGACCAAGACTTGCATACGCACCTGAAACGCATCAGGGACTTGCCTGGTAGCCAGCATGCAATTTCGTCTGGAAGCATATTTTCTGAGCAACTTTCCTAGGATAATATGCTTCAAGTATGAACTAGTTTCTAAGCAGTCTAATGGTGAAGGGCAAACTTTGCAGCTTCATAGTTTTATCAGGAAAAGGCCAAATATGCCGACCGAGGCTATGGTGAATAGAAAAATGTACAATATAACTGTTTATTTTATCACAACATGCCTAATAATGTTGTATCGGAATCACAACATGCCTACTAATGTTGTATAACTTGTTTACTAAGTGTTAAGTAAATGTTCTATTTCAAAAACAAACTATATGTAGAAGCTTCAAATGAAAAAAGTCGTGAAATAAGATATGACCGGAATGGTGAAATATGTCTACGGTTGAAAAATTACGTAATTGCTGTAAAGTCTCGGTGCCGATAGTTGCGGTCAATACAATTTAGGGGTTTGACTTACGAGATTGATCATTCGGATCAAGCCCTTAATTTATCAGATCAAGTTGAATTTTTTACCATAGACATATTTTGACATAATATCATATCAGATGGTCGAATTTTTGGTTGTGAAGTTTGATCATCAGAATCACAACATGCCTACTATTTACCATTATTTATCCCTATGGAGAGCCCTATCATCGAGGGGTAAATGTCTCAAAATTTTTAGATGGTTAGTTGCGTCTCATCATGATGAGAGTTTGTTGTGTTGAAGGTTTGACCAAAATACCTCATATAAATGCAGATATATGCGTTTTCGTATGTTAAGTGGTTAGAAAAACTGCATTTTGAAGCCGTAAACGAACTCGGATGGCCAAAAAGCCCATAAGTCATAGCGTAGAAGTTTGACTCGTATGGTCGTTTCCGCTTTCAGATTGGTATCACAATAGTCAATCGGACACCGAAATATCCGTAGTGTAATTTTGTAAGTAAAATGTGCTTTAGCCAACGAAATACCTTAATTTCGTTGGCTAAACTTTTAAAATTTCGTCAGCTAAAGTTCTCAAACTATAGCCTACAAAAAAATTTAATTTAGCCGACGAAATAATTTTTTGTCGGCCTGTTTTTTTATTTCGTCAGCTAAACACCTTCCCCTTGTAGCGTCATTACCTTCTCCAAATTCAAACACCATTGGAGGGTACGCCTGCTTCCTCGGAGAGTCAATCCGATGCTGAATTCGGATTCTGGTTTTCTTCCCAGAATTCAGGTTGGCCAAGTCTGACTTGATGATCATCCCTAAAGTAGCCATGACTATGAAGAGTGCCTCCTTGGTCCTCAGATCAAGAGGCAGGCCGAAGATCTCCACCCAAACAGGTATGGTAGTGAACAGAACCTCAGCGGTCGCTGTCCTCCCATTATAGTTTGCTAGGGCAAACATAGACTTACCATAGAACCAAGGTAAGTCTCCCACAATCTGATCATGCTCCTCCTTGTTTGTGAATCGGAGGACATAACGATCCCCCTCCTATCCGATCTGCAATCGGTTCTTCTTCCCCCACATGGAGTCCATCGTTTCCATGAACGATTTGGGAACCACCTTCTTCTTTGATGCGTGCAGGCGCCCCACTGCATAGGCCTACCCCGAGTACGTCACATCACCGGCGGCGCTAAAAGATAGCTTGCCCTTCTCCGAGATTGCCAGCGTTGATGTTAACCTGGAAACCTTGTCCACCATCTTACTGGAGGCGTGAGTTTTGCCATTGGAAACTTTGAAACCCTTAAGGAGAGAGAGACTTCTATATAAGAAGAAAAGAAACTTAAATGTATATTTATTGTTTTATTACTCACCTTATTACAAAATTTCTTCCCACCCTCCCTCCGACCTTCCTTCCCCCTTGTCCTTGGATCATCTAGGAGGATGGAGTTCTAATAAGAACCATCTTGCTAAAGATTAGTTGAAGATTTTCAAATTAATCATTTATTACACCCACTTTTCAATATAATTTTTACATATCAACCGTTGAAATTTTAGGTCTATATAAGAAGATCATTTATACAAATTTTTAGCCAAAATGGTGATCGTCAAGGTATCGAGCTAAATCAAATAAATGTACGATCCAAATTTATCAAACAAGAACTATTCAAGTTTATAATCAATAAATCACTTTTATGAATGCCTTAACGATTGTCAATTTAAATGAAAATTTGTAGAGATGATCTACTCATATATATCTACAAGTTAGACAGTTGAGATGTGGATATAAAATCAAAAAATGAGATAAACAAAAACTTTTCAACTTAATGGTTCTCGTTAGAACCACTCCCTCAACTAGCAACACGTACTACTGGCTAGAGATCGATAGAGCAAAAGTTCCAAGTGAAAACAGAGGCCGCCAGCACGAGTGAGATGTACTAATCTTACCCAAATACTAAAATTTTGATGATTATGAAAATTTCAGTCATTTAAAAAAAGGAAATCTCGAATGATATATTGAGAAAATTTTGAATATCGATAAAAATTTTACCAAAAATTATATTAAAATTGTATATTCGACCAAAATAAACTAAATATAAAATATTAAAAAGATATAAAAATTAATATTGACAAATATAAAAAACAAAAATTTCAAGAAAGTATCAAAGATATTTTAGTGCTTCATCTTACATTTCTATAAGACCGTTGCCTTCAAAAGGAAAGCGTCTTGTTTTTTTTCCTATCTTTGTTGACCTGGTTCTCATTCTGATCAATTCTGAACTAGTTAGTTCATGATCATATTCTACACCACAACCCATTTGATATATAAACCCAGCCACCCAATTAAACAAGCAAAGCAAAATTGGATTCTCTAAACCAAACACTACTCCCACTTTTAAACAAGATCACTGGTACATCCAAAAAAAAGAAAAAAAAAGAAGAAAATATTTCAAACCCGGAATGAGTTTTCAGTTTTCTCAAAAGACATTTCAAACTCTGGAGTAAAATCCCAACATCCTCCTCTTGCGAATTCCCTTCGGCATCAAAAAGGCCTTGTAGAGCTTTCCTCCGTTCTCTACTTTCAGCCATTTTGTGAAAAAACTTCGTGTTTCTGTCTTCGTCTTTTAGCCAAAGCACTTTGGCTCATTGCTTCCAAAATATTTCTTCCTGATACAACAAATCTTGTAATCTGTCATGTAGGTTCTTCTCTGCTTGACCATCCTCAGACACAGGCAGCAACATCAATTCTTCCAATCTAGTACGCACAGCCATCATCTGGATCTGTCTACCTCAGAAAGTCTCCTTCTGCCATTTATCCAGACTCAGCCGAACCCTCTTAATCTTCTTCACCACATTGAACATAGGTACCCCAACAACTTCATCTTTCCAAGATTCGGCCACAACCTCATCACAACTGTCATGTTGTAACTAGGACTCTTCAAAATGAAAACAATGTACCTTCAAAATTGGGGAGGAGCTGCCATGACTTGGCGCCCTCCCCTGTGTTCGCATATCCATAGAATCCAGTGAGGCGCCAAGAAGGAAAGCCCACTGCTCCTTCAACGACAGCATCGATATGATGTGCCGACTTGGTACCGATTCACATCTGAACATCATCAGTCCAAAACAAACCCAACCCTTCTGAACGACCTCAACTTAGGACTGATTCTCCATGAGCAAAGCCAATCGAGTTCTTCAGTTTCATAAAATCCTCCTCTCGACTGATTTTTGTTTCACAAAGAAAGATTACATGAGGCCTATTCTGCGAGACAAGATCCTTCAAGGCTCTCGTTGTGGTGTCGTTGTCGTTGCAGATACCCCTGTAATTCCAGCTTAACAGATCAAGATCCATCGCTGCGATTTGAGAATTTGGTCGTCCCTTCCCTCCTAGCGGCTCTAGACATAGAGAGGAACGATAGGTTATTTTTTTGTTAAAAGGCTGGCGGTGTTACCTTCAACCTTCAATTAATAAAACAGTCGAATAAACAGGGAGAAAGAGCTTAAATTTTTAATTACAAACATATGAAATAATGTCAAAAACCACGTACTCAATCAAGCATCAATTAACAAAGATTACTACTCTAATAATCATTCTATTTGCTTTGATATAACGGTGATATCTTAAAAATAACAGTTGATACGTAACATGGTTACACATCCTAATATCCAATTCTAAATTAGCTTTCCAGCTATGTTGCCGCCGGAAGTTTAATTCGACGACACTCAGCTTCATCCTGCCACTAGACGACAGTGAACATTTGACAAAGTAAAGAACTCGTCGCATACCTAAAGCAAACAAGACAATTTGAGTACACACAGGCAAAGAGCCCGACTGAATAACATAAGGTAACAACAGTAAATAAGAAACTAAGCTGGACAGGATCCACAAAGTGAGCCGTCCTTATTACCAGCCCATATTGGGCCCATCAAAAGCTTCCAGGCCTAAAAGAAAGAGACCTTCAGGCAGTCGACCTTGCCGGTTGTGAACAATTTCTCTGCTGACCTCCCCAGCTCGCCACCCCTGTCGTGTGGCCACCACGTCGTCATCACCAGCATTGATCAACCATCGATGACCGCTCTCCACCCAGCAACACGACTTATCGAGGTCCAGATTCGGATCGAAAATCCATGTTTCACCATGAGCCAGAGCAGTGCGCCTTCGATTTGAATTGATAAGCCATCGAGGCCGGCCCGCCAGCTTCAGAATGCAATTGAACGCTGCTTCGTTCATACGAGCTTCCTAGCCCTCCACGATCCCAAACCCCATCGACCTAGCATCTCTGTCCAACCGCCATAGAGGAGCCAATCCACCCTCCGCCCTAATCCTTCGTGCCATAGCCTCAGCCATGAAGACAACCTTACCCGTCCGGTCGCACACCTGAGCATAGCCGGACAGGCATTAAGAAATCTGTCACCGACCTCTAAGGTTTTCTAGAGAGCGACAACTTTTATTTTGAATTTTTTTGTGAACGATAGGTTTTTAAAAAATCTTGTTGTAGTGGTTATAACGCAGTGGTAAGCGCATTCATTACCTATTGATGAAATCATGAGTTCGAGTCATCATAAAGGTAGGAATGAAATCCTTTGATGCTCTAAATAAAAATCTTGTTCTATTGTTTTATTATATAACGTAATGTCACATGAATAAACCTAACGGTTTGATCGATGGAAAATAATAATATTAACGGATGGACTTGGAAGCAGCCCAATTAAAAAATAATCGAGTGACGTAATTTGACCTCACACTCCTATCTCAAGCTTCTCTATTTATATTCTCACTTTGTTCTGCAACCAAACCCACCTCACCTCATCTCCCTCCTCTCCTCTCCTCTCTTTTCCCTCGGACATCTTCATACGATGCTTCAAAGCTAGCTGTGATGGAGTGCAGCACTGACACTAGCTTTAACACACCAAACTATGCACCATCAACCCCTTTCTCTCATCAGTCTCCTTCTTCCCGATCGTCTTCTCCTCCAATCACTCCAACTCAGACTCCAACTCAAGCTCAGGCTCAAATCCCACTTTCCCAGAATGTTGTGGTTAGTCCTTGTGCTGCGTGCAAGATCTTGAGGAGAAGATGTGCTGAGAAATGTGTGTTGGCTCCTTACTTTCCTCCCTCTGAGCCAGCCAAGTTCACCACCGCTCATCGAGTCTTTGGTGCTAGCAACATCATCAAGTTCTTGCAGGTATGCCTGACTCACTTCAGTTCAATTTCTTCACATACTAAACTAATAGATTGGTCGAAGTTTTCAATTGGGTCTAGGACCTTGTGTTTGATCAGAAATTTTAGATGTGGGTGAGGCTTATTTTCATTGGTATTTTTGTTGGGTATCTGGTTCAGGTTTGAAAAGTAGCAATAAGAAATACTCTAATTGGGTTGTACACACAGTAGAGACTAGAGACATATGTAGTCACATATATAGACACATATCAAAAGTGGTATGGATTTCTTTTTTAAGCATCCAGTCTTATTACTTGATCAGGGGAAATCAACTACTAATGTGCAAGAAGAAAAAACTGTAAAAAAAGTGAGAGATTCTAAGTTTCCAACGACTAAACATTCATGCATGTAGATTTGGACTGATCAATTGGGTCAACTAACAATTTTATTTGTTTGCATTCATATGTTTTGATCTTTATTCTTCACTTGGGAGTTCCTAGCTATACATGAAGTTTGACTCACATATATATACATATCATAAAGAAAGGTAGATCATATTTGTCCCCAAAAAAAATCATTAAGTACATGATTTCACTTTACAATATCATTTCTTTGATTATTTCTAATGTTCTAAAACCTCTCAGAATTAGAGCGCAACTCTAATATGAACTTAGAAAGATTAGTGAAACATCATATTTGATCATGTATAGATAAGCAAGAGGGGTGAAAACTAGTTAAGAGTTGGGTGATCTAAAACATTTTCCTCTGTGTCAAGTCCAAGTTGCCGTACAAATAGTTGTTCAAATCATTCATTTTGCAGGACCTGCCTGAGTCTCAAAGGGCTGATGCAGTGAGCAGCATGGTTTATGAGGCCAGTGCAAGAATCAGAAACCCTGTTTACGGTTGTGCAGGGGCAATCTGCCATCTCCAAAAACATGTCAGTGACCTGCAAGCACAACTGGCCAAGGCACAAGCTGAGGTTGTCAACATGCAATGCCAGCAAGCAAACCTTGTAGCACTGCTCATGGAAATGGCGAAACCAGATCACCATGGACAGGGCTCGCCGGAGCAAAAGCCCCTCGATCATCACAACTTCATCACCAGCCCTCTTCCTCATGTCAATCAGACCAACTTGAGCATCCTTGATGATCATAACTCTGCTCTAGGCTCATTATGGGAATTACCACTCTGGACTTGACAGTCATCAGAATTAAGGGTATGAAGAGGGTACCAATCAATATTCTCCCAAGGAGAAATTGAAGTATATCGTATTAATAAGTTTTAGGTAGTCGATTAATGCCTAGAAGGAACTAGGAACTAGGAAGTCGGATCATGTCGTAGTATTTGAACAAAAGGGAGGGAACTAATTTCACTTTGTTTAAGCATGAAGCAAAGTAGGTGGGTGGGTCTTTTGGGTCCATGTAATCTTTTCCATATTGGAAAGAACCAAGCGAGATATATGCATGTCTGTTCTTCGTGTCCATTTGTGTTATGATCTTACTGAATCTAATTATGAATCCAACTTTTTGGTCACCAACTATAATTACTTAGAAATTGATGTCCTGTATGGTATGCATGAATTCATATACTCATTGCCAAACTATCTTGCTTTTGACCTTCTTTAATATATCCCCTATTCCCTAACTACAACCCTTTAAGCTCACAAACCTTCTCTTGCATCTGTGCTATAATGCCAGCATCTGATAAATGAAGTAGGGGTCCTTACTTCCCCTCTTGCTAAAAGAAAGGGCAAAATCATAAAACATTTACAAGACACGGTTCTCAAAGTAGGGTTTGTTATCGGACTTGTAATTATGCGTTTTTGTTTTTCTGATGTGCAAACAGATTTCGTGTGTGAATTCCTCTGAATTCCGAAACTCATGTACATGTTTCGTTTTCATTAATGAAATTCTCTTTGATCAAAAAAAGTTGACATGTTTCTTTGAGAAACTATATATCATGCATGGTACATGAAAGTTTTCCTTTGGTATATTGTACATATATTTCTACATGAAACATAGAAGAGTATGGTTTTGAGTAATAAGCATTCGTAAATCCTCAGCACTAACTTGCATCAGCCTTCTCTGCTCGAGGTTTTTTCCACGAATCACATTATGTAGTCTTCAATCTCACTGTGATTTATGGGTATATGCAACTATGCTAGTATACAACGGGGTTTGCTGATTTGGATTAACTTTTTTGTTTTTTTAGAACTGTTGTTTTGGATTAATTAGATTTTTGATTGGAGATTTCTTCCTAATCTTGAGTTTTGTTCACTTACAGTTAACTGCAATAACCCAACTACGAAACACTGGCTCCTAATTTGGTGAAGTAACACAAGATAAACCATGTTCCTTTGCAAGAGATCCATGACCTCAATGTTCCATATACATGGAATTAATCTCAACACAATTGAAATGATAAACTGTTGAACGTTTGAAATCATGCCAAGTTGCAAACAAGAAGTATGTGTGGTCTTGAAAGGAGCACAATAAACTTTTTCAATTCGAGAATGTAAAGTGATGAAGGTAGTGGAATGGGGTTTGCCTATGAAGATTTGCTGGGAAACCTGTTGAAGCAGTTTGAAGGCGGGGAAGAAACAGTGTTCTTGCATTTGCATTTGACGGTTTTGTGATGTAGGGATAAATGTGGAAATACGGGGTAAAAAAATTTGTTGGGTTTATTACGCAATTTGCTGGGTAAATTTAGCAACACCGATTATTTCTTGTTTACCTCGATCGGTTGGCAATTTGGACCAATATATCATGGTGTTCCACAACTCGTTCAGTGGAAAACGAAGGTTGATGAATTGCAGGTTTCCAAGGATCATTACTTTTTGAAGTTGTTCCCAACACCAACTGAATTGCATTCGTTTTTTCTTTTTCTTCTTATGTTCACCGTCATATGTATAGCAATTCACTAATTCCATGCAAAATTTGTTGTCACGAAATTTCCTGAAATTTCTTCTTGAATTTTGATATGTTTTCTTTTCATTAATAGGTAATTTATCTCTTACTTAGAATTTCTCCTACTGCAAATTAAATTGAGTGCATGCAAAAAACTGAAAAAGAATACACGTCTTGTTATATTAGCTTCTCTGTTCTACTGAATATGGAACTAGGATTATATACTTTGTACATTAACAAATAAACTTTTAAACTTGCTATTGAATTTATAATGTAAAGTTTTACATATTTAAATTAATCGATTCAGTTTATGTAAGATTAACATCTGTTTTGAATTCAAAATT
Source organism: Comarum palustre (assembly GCA_951800085.1). Taxonomy (NCBI): domain Eukaryota; kingdom Viridiplantae; phylum Streptophyta; class Magnoliopsida; order Rosales; family Rosaceae; genus Comarum; species Comarum palustre. The sequence goes on from OX637587.1 coordinate 4,882,793, forward strand.
CAAAGCAATGTCATTAATACAAGATTGGATATGAACACGAAATAGTTTGACAGTTTCTTGATAGAAGAAACTGTCAGGTCTATAAATGTCAATTGTAATCTACTATCTATTTTCAAGCAATCTTTGATCCCTGCTAGAGCTAGAGCACTGTTACATTCTCATTCATTTTGTCTCATCAAACAAACGAGAGTATTAAGAAGTGAATCTAGGAAAAGACTGAGATGGGAACGAACATGAACCAATCAAGTTAGTATTTCTATTACTTATGCATTTGATCTAAAAGCTATCATAGAATCTTAAGTTTTATGTTTTAACAGCATTCAGAGTTTTAAAATGTCTATCATCTTGAGAACGACCGACTTGTTAGAAAACAATTTGGACTCTACATTATCATTGCTTAAATAAATGGTTTTGATAACTTGAATATAATTAGTAGAAACATATATATAAACTTTATCTTGTTATCTATTGAGGTATATATCTCTCATTAGAAGTTGGAGACTTATCAAGTTGATTAACCTATCAACATTAAGTTTTTGAGATAAACCTAAAGACTTGTATTTGATAAACATTAAGTAAAACTTGGACTCCTTATGGGATGAGGACGAGTTTGTTTTCTAGGCCTCTATATATACCAGTAGAAAGTCCCTATGCTAGCCACACACTTTCATTGAGATAAAACAGTCTCATTCTGTGAGAAAAGTAGTATAGCATAGAAGATTTTCCTTGGTGTTGTTCTGTGAAATTGCAGATTGTGTTGCTGTGCTGCTCTCAAGGATGACTTCCATGAATGGTATTCCCAACGATCCCAGTAGATATGGTAATCACCTATTTGCTATGAACTCTTACGTAGTTTTGGTTTTATACAATATTGTATTTGTGATTCATTGTGAAACGATCTTAACTTTAGTAATTGTGCATTTCAGTCTTCAGGCATATCTTAATAATTGGTATTAGAGCTTCATGACTCTTCACAATTTTCACAAATCGATCAAGCCTTAAAAATCAGAAAAACCAATTGTTTTTTATTTTTTCGGCCTACAGTGTTAATAAAAAAAAGAAAAAAAAAGAAAAGAGGGCGACTTAAAAACTGTTTTCTTTCGTCTGTTCGTTCGATATTCTCTGTTCTTCTGTTTTTTCCTTTTTCTTCGACACGTTCTGCATATGAGGCTCATCACCTCAGATGGGATTCAAACCCAGAAAAACCTTAAAATCGGATTTCAATTGTTGGGCGTGTGCCTTCTGTTGCTTCCGCTAAATCTTTGACTGCAGATGGATGATGGAGATGCCAAGGTAAGTCTGCGTTTCTTGTTCTTGTCAGATTCATTGAAACTGTGATTGAAGACACGAAATATGAAATTGGATTATGTGTTTGACTCTATGGTGATTCTATTTTCATATGCCTATATCAATTAATCTGGGCATGAAAGAATGGGTGATTGATTTGTTCAATTGATTCTTGCTATTTTTTCGTCTAACACTGCTTCTGTTTTCTGATGTGATGATATGATATATATGAGCATATGTTGACATGATGTTGTTGTAATTCAGTTTTCATACGCTCACATACATAGCATGTTCGAACTGAATCCTTATGAACTTAAAGTAAAGTTTTGATCAATTGATATGAATAAAATTACCTAAAGATGCATACTGTATTAATATGCAACTGCATGACTGATTTATAAGCATCATCTCACAATGGATTTCGACCCCAAACCCAGAAATTTTAGAATCGTATTTTTAGGACCCTTTGGCTGTGAGATTTTGTTTTGCTTCCGCTAACCTTTTGCAGATAACTTATGCTTGGGCCAGGGTGGAAAATTAAATCAAGTTCTTATTATGAATTCATTGATACTGTGATTGATAGGAATGTGATATTCAACTACTGTAGTCATATATTTTAATTTCGCATACCTATGTATCTCAATCATAGTTAGAACATAATCTATATGAACTGAACAAATAAACTTTGATTTATATGATTACTGATCAAACTATTGAGAATATAATGCATACTGTATGAATGTTGCAGGATACATAAGTACATATACCTTCTAATGAGGAGGACAGATGAATATGTAACTCTCCCGAATTTAGTTTATAATCTTGTTATTGCATTCTTATATGAAGTTTTGATGTTTCATGCATAATGAAACCTAAATTAAACTTCGATGATTCATAAAAAATTTAGATATGATATTAATTATGTTGCACAAAGTAACTTTTACTATCATATTTAGAACTGTAGAAGAATCAAAGCTTGTGTTGTTGTTTATAAAGTTGTATTGTCTTGTGGTCTCCAAAGAGATATTTTCTGGTACAACTTTGATTCAAGTAACAGTGTCTTACATGATCTGTATTTTCACTCTAGGTATATTGGGACTTTTCCTTGTCCAAAGATATTGACTGTTTCCAATATATATTTGAGATTACATGAACATGGTAATACATATGGAAAATTAAGATGTCAGATTTTATGCCACAAAGGCGTTATCTGGTATGAACTTCATGGGACTTTAAGATTTGTTTCAACAGCTAAACTTATATGTTTAACTATATGGATTGAAATATATAATGTAGTTTACACACATGTAATATACATATATATGATTTTTCAAACTTATCTGCATTTCATTTTAATTATGTTAGGAGTTGAAGTGATCACTCTGAGACAGATTTATGTCCTCATTAGGTTGAATTTTCAAAAGTGGACGAACCAGATAAAATTCTGCATGAATCAATATATAGATCTTTTGCTTCTTTTGAGTTTTCATGATAACATGCTGAACTTGCATAATAAGTAATAAGTTTCAAAAGATGATCCACTTGTTTTGACTTAGATTGCTAGCTTTCAGTAAGTTAGTTTAAATGACTAGGACTAGCAGGCCACTTTTAATAGAATTTGGACAGAATGATTTGCAATGTATGAATGTGTTATGAATTATCAATCCTTGATGAGATTATTTTTTGTGTGCTTATGTTGCATATATTATTGTTCTTTATCAAGCTCTAAGGTATGTATAGCCACAGTACGTGATCAATTGGCTAAATTGAGGCTTGATGAGTTAAACACAATTTCTAGAACACTTGAATTGATGGATATTCTACATTAAAGTTTTGCTTTTTATCCATACTGGCATTGAGTGTAAAGGATTGGTTGCAGATAAAGATATTTTAGTTTTGGTGTTGTTTTCATGTAAGATTTACATCTTTTGGACACTGAATATTGATCTTGCCCTTTAGTATATCTTTTCTGCTTCTTTTTGTATTTTATTGAACCTTAAACTTTAGAATAACATATTATTGAGGTAAACAACTTAAATAATTCAAGTGCATATCAAGATTATGTTAAGTACATAGAAATACTTTTGCTATAGAGAATCTGTTTTTTCTTCTTAAAAGACTTTTAAGTACATTAAATTTTCATTGAAGTAAATTCTCTTATAATAGTGTAACTTCATTTTGGTTTAAGAAAACCTTTTGTTTTAAGCTACATACTGAAGATGTTAGGACAACTACTTATTGATTTAACTTGTTTTTGATATATATTTTGCTTTTATTTATTTATTTTCGATTGTGCGTTTAATTCAAATATAAGAATGTAGTATCTTCCCTTATATCATATTGTCTACATGTTAATTAAGTTGGTCTTATTTTATTTAGCCAAGTGACTCATTTAATTTCTTACTTAAGCGAGCCTACATGAAATACAAAAAGTGATGTGCTAAGGAACATAAATGTATAAAGTGCTAAGTTTTGTGAGTTGATGTATCAATAAGGCTTTTCTGAATTTGTTTTGTACGTGTTCTGAGATTAAAATTGTCTTTTGACAAAATGCTTGCATATCAAAATTTATCTTCATATATGCCAGTCTCTAGAAAATTTTGTTAAAAAACTACCTTAATACAGTTCTTAAAGTTATAATAGAACATGTAGTATTAATCAAGGTTTCATGATCTAATCACTTATTTTGATATCTTAAGACCTTTTGTTTGCACTGTGAGGAATAACAGATTTTTTGTTATATATATTGCATGTTGCTTAATACCCTTAAGAATGATGAGTGTCACAAATGCATTAGTTATATATTACTGCAGTTTTATGAGGTAATTTTACCTCATGCTTTAGATGAAAAACTGGAATAATGCAATTATATATCATAAATTGTTGATTCAGGCTTAAGTATTTGTCCTCTTTTTCTTATTTTATATATGTAATATATGCAGAAATTTAAACTCATTATACCTTTAGTTCGTACTTGAGATGGTATCAATCTAGTTAGGTGCACATTGTCTTATTACATCAGTTTGGTGAAGATTCAAAAATCTTGGCTATTCATAATACTTAGGATCCTATTGCATATATAATTAAGTAATATTATTGCAGGTTCTTATATATATTTTTTGCAGGTTTTTGCCTTGTCAAAAGACAAATACAGCTTATGTGTTTCCTTATGCAAATTGAAATTGAATTTTTGACTTCTAATTTCTATATGATACTTATCCATGCTTATTGGACACACCTAGATGTGAAAAATGAATAATAAAAACAAGGGGAAGGATTTTATTGTGTTTTTATTATTAAGGATTATATGTGTTTTTATCATTAAAGTCGTTTTCTTCTGGACTCGAAGTGGATCCTCAGTATGCAACTCATTGGTTTTGTTCACATTATTGATTAAGTTTTTGCTGGTCTAGTTCCTATGTCTAAAGGTGACAACCTATCTAAAATCACTAAAAATGGGGGAAGACTGAAGGTGACAAAGTTATGGACAGTAAGCCTTATGCTGGGTTAATTGGCAGCTTGATGTATGCGCAGGTCTGCACCAGACTTGACTTAGCTTTTGCCGTAGGCATTCTATCTAGGTATCAATCCAATCCTACTCATGAGCATTGAGTTGCAGGTAAGAAAGTCTTAAGATATCTACAGAGAACTAAGTCTCACATGCTAGTCTACAGAAAAGTTGAAAAACTTGAGTTAGTAGGATACACCGATTCAGTTTTTGCAGGAGAATATCCTAATGACATGAAGTCAACAAGCGGCTATGTATTTATGTTTGCAGGAGGTGCTATGACATGGAGAACCATGAAACAAAAATTAATCACTACCTCCACAATGCAAGCTGAGTCCATAGCCATGTATGAAGGAGTCTGTGAAGGCTTATGGATTAGGAATTTTTTGATACAGATTGATGCTCTAAAATTTTTAGTTCAGGGAGCACTTAAGATGTTCTGTGACAATGAAACAGCTGTCTTTTTGCCAAGAACAGCAAAAGATCAAATAATTCCAAGCATTTAGACCTTAAGTACTATAGTGTGAGACAAAGGGTTGAACTTGGTGACATAGAAGTACTCAATGTTGATACAAAAAATCAACTTGCAGATCCATTCACTAAACCTTTATCAGTTGAATTTTTTCAGAAACATGTTGAAAATCTGGGAATTCTCTCAGATTTAGATGCTTGAGTTATGTGGGAGTCACCTTTTCATTTTTAGGATTTTAGTTCTCTTCAGTAGATTTCTTTTCAGAATTAGGAACATCTCATTGTATTTCATGATTCATCAATAAAAGTCATATTTTCAAAAATACATCTTATGAATGATTATATGTATATAATTGTGTAAACATGCAGTGAAGTGAACCATTATGCAGATTAAGGATAGCAAGGACAGGTTCACTCTTTTACAAACTTGCTGACAAGATTTTGAACTATTCAAAATCATTTAGAGGACTTGAGCAAATAAAATCAAGGTATACATAATTTATTTTTGCTCTTCTGTTTATCTTACTATGCTTATGTGATGTGCAACATTGTTGTTAGTGATCTTTAATTGATTTAGTCATATGATTAAATTCAATCTTAGGTTCTGCATCAATTCTGCATATTGACCAAGCTGGATAAGTTTAAGTTGTTCTTATGTTTCAATGCGCACTATAGAACTAATATAATTCATTGCAGCTCAAATACTATACACAATGATAACTTGGTCCAAGTGGGAGATTGTTGGAAAACAATTTGGACTCTACATTATCATTGTTTAAATAAATGGTTTTGATAACTTGAATATAATTAGTAGAAACATATATATAAACTTTATCTTGTTATCTATTGAGGTATATATCTCTCATTAGAAGTTAGAGACTTATCAAGTTGATTAACCTATCAACATTAAGTTTTTGAGATAAACCTAAATACTTGTATTTGATAAACATTAAGTAAAACTTGGATTCCTTATGAGATGAGGACGAGTTTGTTTTCTAGGCCTCTATATATACCAGTAGAAAGTCCCTATGCTAGCTACACACTTTCATTGAGATAAAACAGTTTAATTCTGTGAGAAAAGTAGTATAGCATAGAAGATAGTTTCATTCTGTGAGAAAAGTAGTATAGCATAGAAGATTTTCCTTGGTGTTGTTCTGTGAAATTGCAGATTGTGTTGTTGTGCTGCTCTCAAGGATGACTTTCATGAATGGTATTCCCAACGATCCCAGTAGATATGGTAATCACCTGTTTGTTATGAACTCTTACGTAGTTTTGGTTTTATACAATATTGTATTTGTGATTCATTGTGAAACGATTTTAACTTTAATAATTATGCATTTCAGTCTTCAGACATATCTTAATACGACTATCACTAACATAACAGAGGTACATGAAGATACTATTTCGAAAGTAGAGAGACCGCAATAATTAGTATCGAAAGTAGAGAGACCGCAATAATCTGGTAAATGCTATCTTCATCATTGCAAAGAAGATAGACAAACAAACCTGTAAATGAGCCCAAATGAAAGGTCGTCAAAGAAAGACAGACATTTCGCTTGAAAAGTTGCTGCTAGTGTGTGTGAGGTGTTTTGTACACTTTCTACATTATATGTATGCTTCTACAAAGTTACTTCACCACAGGTCAGGTGATTTTCCTTCTTTCTATCACATCATATTGGGTGTACCATTAGTAGGTTCATCATAGCGAATGATTAATGGTACTACGTGATCAATCACAATGCTTTTACTGTCTCTAATTGTGACATCGAACCAAACCTAGGCAAAGTGATCACTCGCTAATAAGCTGCCTAGACATGGTCATTGGTCGAGCTTACACAAACGAGAGAAGCTTCACCAAGCATGCAGCATGCAGAATATGTCACCAAGCAGTTTTTGATTTTTTGTACGAGGTGTTCACGAGCATTTTTATACGAGTGCTAACGAATTGTTTATGTTTCATTGTTTTAATGTTATTACTCTCTTTTTGTTTCCCAGCAGACTTAAATGCATTTCCATACCGTAGGGGCGGGTTAATATGTTTCTAGTAAGGGTGTTATCGGTTTATTTCAGTTTGATTTTCACCCAAAATCGGATGCCAAATCGAATTTAATTTTCGGTTCGATTTATTTTTTGTTTTTAAAAATACAAATCATAAACCGAACCAAATTGAATAGTTTGGTCGGATCCGGTTTTCTTCAGTTTTTTTTTGCAAATAAAAAATCCACAAATTTCTAGTTTTTTCCTTTGCTCCGTAAAACTCTTTGGTTTTTTGCTATTCACAACTAAATTTATATGCACACTACCATTTGGTCCAGTGATAATAATGTCTCTTTAGTAAGTAAGAGACCGTGAGGTCGACTTATAGTATTTGATAAAAAAACTATATGTATATAATTTATAACAAGTTCACAACGATTACAGCCGTACAGTAGTATTTTTTGAATTATATGTAATATGTTGTTAAGGAAATAAAGGCTTTGACGTGAAGTCCCCATAGGCAAGGAGCCTATTATCTTAAAAAAAGGAAAGAGATTTGAAAGTTCGGAAGATCAAAGTGCCTCTATAACAGGGTGCAGGATTATAACTTAGAAGCCTCACCAAGTGAACTTGCAAAAGAAGCACAAAAGTTGACTAGTATGCAACACTGCATCAGCAACTTCCCAAAATAATGGAGCTGATGTTGCATGTCTCCCATTCTTCAGGTCCCCGTATCATGAACACAAACATACGTATATGTATCATTTACTTGACAAACTAATGTGTAAAATTACAATACAAAAGATAAAAATACCTTGAAAGTTCAGTTTTAAAACCATACATCTTAAGCATAAAATATATAATTCATTATTCAAATTATATAGTTCAAAGTTTTTGCAACATTAATTGTTGACTTCAGTTTAAACAGTTCGGTTCAATTTTTGTTAGGCTAAAATCGTAAGCTGAACCGAACAAAATTGGTTAGGTTGATCAGTTTTTCTTTTTCGTTTTCGATTCAGTTTTTGATGCATTTTTTTTTCGATTTTCGGTTTCGAATTCACATCTCTAATTTGAAGCTTATCACAATCCTTGCTTCCATATTCACTTTGGAGAAGAGAGAAGGCCAAGTTGGAGACTTTTGACCTTATTGTTGCCACCAGATGCTTTGTTGCTTCACAAAGCATGGACTAGTATTATTTTCTAATGGTTTTTTATTTTTGGTTTTGTATAAGAGATGAGTACATCCTTTTTTTTATATTTTCGTCATATTTTTATACTTGTAGACATTGTAATTTTTCTAGCTAATTTAATAAAATTCAGAGATGTGACTCAGCCTCCTAGGTTGGGTTCTAAACATCTTTTAAAAAAAGGCTCTGCAATTGGCTCAAACTAGTCAAAGTAAATACAAACTCGATTGCTCGAGTTAACTTGATTGCAGTCTCTGATTAATCCTGGACGTACATTAACCTGGTGATCGATGAGGCTTAAACTCGAGCTAACTTGCGGTCTCTAATTCATCCTCAACGTACATTAACCAAATAATGAGACCTAAACTCGAGTTAACTTGCGGTGTCTCTAATAATTCATGGATTCCAAACATTTACATTAATAATTAGCCATTTAGCCCTATTAGTCTGTCTTAGGGGTGGGCAAATATCCGGTTTTCAACCGAAAATCGAAAAATCATCTGAAAAACCGAGCCGGATAACCGAACCGATTAAAAAGAGTCAAAAAATAACGTAAACCGGTCCGAACCGGTTTGAATCGGATTGGTTCCGGTTTAGCCTAAAAACCGGTCCGAATTAACCGAATATTTTATATTTGGTGTTATATTTTTTTTAATATGTGTTACTTTATTATTAGTCAATATATTTCTTATTATGTGTCACCAGAAAAAATTTATTTATCAAATTATATGTATTTATACACACACTCATATGAACTCACATTCTTGAACAAGTATACTATTAAAAATATATACTTTGATATATAATTTAAGCATGACTGTAAATTCGTGAAAAATAATAATTGAGAGAAAAACCTAGAACTATATACGTTTTAATTTTTATAGGGAAAAAAAAGACAAAATAATAATTTTTTAAAATGTCTTATCTTATTGTTTTAAATTCGGGTTAAATCCAAAACCGATCCAACCCGATCCGGTTTCCGGTTGATTCGAATAACGATTGATCCGATTTTAAAATTTGGTTCCGGATAGAAGTTTTACAAATCCGAATAATTCAGATTGGATACGGTTTGGACCAAAAACCGATCCGATCCGAATATGTCCACCCCTAGTCTGTCTATCTTTATCATAGCTAATGATCAATAGCAACTGTTACCAAGCTATTTTCTTTGCCCTTAAATGTGACACTTTGCCAACCTTAAGTCGATGAAGACCAGCTAAACGTTGCCATGTTACTTTCGTACCTTTGTTAAAAGCCAATCTTTAAGCTCGACCATCATGTTTAAGAATTTTTTCAAACTATGTCCCCGAGAGTGTCATTTCCATGTCTTGGTCTTCCTTTTGCTTCGAGTTTTTTTTGAGTCATTTGAGTTTTTATTGAAAATCATCAAAATTATATAACTTAAAAGACCCATTATAGCCTTCCTATTTTCCAACAGACCGACAAGACCAGATCTACACCTTTGACTAACACCTCTTTAGGTTAACTGCCTCTCATTCTTAACGATGGATATGAACAAAGAAGACACATCCTCTAACCAAATCATTTAACCAAATCATTTGTTCATTCTCTAGAGCCTACCAGTTTAGTAATTGCATAAGCAGCCATATTATTCATTTGCTTTGATGTTTCTTAGCGAATGGTAACTAGCCAATATTTAGTCATTTTGCTTTGTTACTATAACGCGTTTTTTTGCTCGTGAGTTGATGATCGATCTCCTACAGTTCTCGATTAGGGCATTGTTATAGGGCCTTAATAAGGTCTAAAATTTATGACTTTAATAAGGTCTAAGATTTATTGTCTTAATTCTATGTGGCATGCCATATCATATAGACACTTCATTAATTTTAAAAATCATGTCATATGATCCATATGTAAAATACAATATAATGTGATATATATATATATATATATATATATATATATATATATATATTTGAAGTATATATATATATATATATATATTTGAAAATATACTTGTTTGAAAATATACAGGCCGGATCTGAAGCGCACGTCCGTATTTTATTAAAGTGCGCACGATTCGCGTGTCCCATCTATGTCGTCCGCTTCCACTCACTTTCTTTTCTCGCTACATGGAAATGGCGACACGTGTTCGTCCGTATTTTAATCACACCAAATATAATGTGATATATATATATATATATATCTAGAATGCACCGTGTGTACTTTATTAAAATACGGACGGACACGTGTCGCCAGTGTTCTAAAACTCGGCCGAGTACTCGCTAGTCGGCGTCCTTCCGAGGCAATTTTAAGAAAATCGGAGTACAAAGTCGGCTAGAAGAAAATCGGCCGAGTAATCGGCCCAACTCGGAAAAAATCGGCTCAACTCGGTAAAAAATCGGCCCAACTCGGTAAAAAAATCGGTCCAACTCGGAAAAAATCGACCTAACTCGGAAAAAAATCGGCTAACTCGGAAAAAATCGGCCAAACTCGGCATTTTATTGACTATTTTTATTATTTTGGACATTATAATACATTTTAAAAAATTATATTTAATTATATGTTTTAAAAATAAAAATAAATCCAAAAATTAAAAACCGAGTACTCCCCGACTACTCCCCCGACTACTCCTCTACTCGCTAGTTCCCGGCCGGCCGACCGACTAGCGACTTTTAGAACATTGCGTGTCGCTATCTTCATGTAGCGAGAAAAGAAAGTGAGTGGACGCAGACGACATAGATGGGGACACGCGGATCGTGCACACTTTAATAAAATGCGGCATTTTCAAATCCAAATTAGGCAATATCACATTATTGTTTCATCTACATGATTTCGTTACATTTTTCATCGTGTTTGGTTTAGTTACCTTACATGAATTATATTAAATTTATTTCTTAAAGGAGTTTAACACGATATATAATAATTCAAATTATGAAATTAATAAATTTTGTGAATCAAAATTCAATTTTAAAATTTTTAATTCTTTATTTTTTTTTCTATTACTGTTAGAAGTACAATATATATATATATATATATATATATATTCTTCATCAAATTTCAATATAAAAATATAGAATAGAAAAAACCACTACCGAATTCTCTTTTGGATGAATTATTAATGTATAAAAAAATTGGTTGAATATAAATAATATACATATACGTAAATATTTTTTCTTTGTAAAAACTATATATATATATATATTATATACACACACATTCAAATGAATTCATATTTTCAAACAAGTATATTTTCAAATATATATATATATTTGAAAATATACTTGTTTGAAAATATACAGGCCGGATCTGAAGCGCACGTCCACATTTTATTAAAGTGCGCACGATCCGCGTGTCCCCATCTATGCTCTCCGCTTCCACTCACTTTCTTTTCTCGCTACATGCAGATGGCGACACGTGTCCATCCGTATTTTAATAAAGTACGCACGGTGCATTATGGATCCAGACTTTATATATATATATATATATATATATATATATATATATATATATATATATATATATATAAAGTCTGGATCCATAATGCACCGTGCGTACTTTATTAAAATATATATATATACAGTGCGGATCAGGAGCGGAGGTCCGTTCCTAAGCTTAGGACCAGATTTCATCATTTTGACCCACTTCCCGATCGAATTTCCTCAAACTTCCTTCTAGACATATCTAGATCATCTTGTGTAGATTATCTCTGCAAAATTTCAGCCAATTTGGTGATCAGGAAGACCTTCAAACTTATGTTACAAAAAAGATGGACAAACTGGACATAATTCTATCAGTCAGTTTTGTAACGCAAGTTTGAAGGCCTTTATGATCACTAAATTGGCTGAAATTTTGTAGAGATGATCTACACAAGATGATCTAGATATGTCTAGAAGGAAGTTTGAGGAAATTCAATTGAGAAGTGGGTCAAATGATGAAATCCGTTCCTAAGCTTAGGAACGGACCTCCGCTCCTGATCCGCACTGTATATATATATATATATATCACATTATATTTGGTGTATAAATATAAGTATGAACATATGAAAGAAATGGCTTTGAAAATAATTTTATAGAAAAGAAAAAAATAAAATAATCTAGAGCATTAGATTTGAGAATGATAAGATTGTACATTTACTTAAGAATGATATAAAGTCAGTTTTTGAATTAATGATGTGTCTATGTGACATGTGATGTCATCTAAGATTAAGACCACAAATTTTAGACTGTAATAAAGTCTAGAATCATTTTCCTTTTCAATTAAGCTAACAACAACAAAAAAAAGTGTCATCTGTCGGCAACTAATTGTCTAATCTCTTTTTTTCCATCGATCTATGTCTACCCAACATGCCATAATTTTCTGTACTCGGAACGGGAACAAGTCTGTTTTCTTGTAGCTCTTCATAGAGGTGTAGAATTGAGAGCCTAATAAGCTACTTTAGATATGTGTTCCCCCCAAGTGAATGCTAATACTTTTTGGTTTGCAAATCAAATTAGTACGTACTATGTACTAACGGAAAAAGCTTGGGTCCAATCTAGTTCGGACCCAAGTATTTTCGTGTACTATATAGACTACTATTAGCCATTTTGTGTGAGAATTATTCTATGGATGAGTACTTATTTGGCTGTCTGGAGTAAGTGTCAGGCAGCGATTGACGCGTGCGGATCAGTTCGCTGTTAGGCTCCGTTGTCCCAGTTATGCAAGACTTTCAGTAACTATCCCTCTGCGATATGGAGATGGATTATTAATTTGGTCTTCCACTCCCTCATGAATTTCAATAGAAAAAGTGTTGTTAATATTAGCACCATCTCTGCTTACTCTCAGAATTCTCACACAGACCAACTGAGATCTCACGAAGGCTTCCCATGGCTGTACATACACGCATCTGGGATGATCCCAACCCACTTGCATCAAGAAATTGGTTCTCACCAATATATATTTAAGTGCTTTTGACTTTAGTGAAATTGGAAAATTTTAGTTCTCGTTCACTCATTGAAACACATAAATCATTTGGGAAGAGAAAGAATCGTTTGACAAATCCAGAATTGAGATAACCTTCTTATGTCGTTACTAAAAAAAATATTTGAATGAAAAGTAAGGTACTAAAATTTGTAGTAAATGAATTTTTTGTTGTTGTATAATTGTTGATACCAATACCAATCGCAACTTGGAATTGTATAATGTTCGATTCACAGCCACTGCAATCATATGTTTCCCTTTTATGTTCTAGTTTTTACATTCTGAATTCTTTATTCCTCTTTTTTTACTTCTTTACTTTATAGATTTCTTCTAAAATGCATTTTGTCTTACTAAGCTCAAAATTGAACAATGGGCCTCATCTTTAGTAAGATTTTAGGTCTTTTGGTATTATTTTCGATTGAATTCTTCTGTTAACCTCTCTTTTATAATAAAATTGTTCCCAGGAAAAAAATTCCTTCTCTGTGATTGCTTAAATGGTAGATTTGGATTGGTTCTTATTTAGTGCCTATTACACTCCCACAGCGCATTTTAATAGGTCCTCATAAACGAACACATGTTAGTGTTGGATACACACCTCCAATAATTATCCTCTATTTGAAAGCCTTACAAGCGATCTCATCGCTTGATTTGTGAATTATCACTTTAATGAGACAGTCTTCCCGTCGTTAGGAGGAGATAAGAAAAATGATTTTCTAAAGGAACGATAGAAATTGTCATGGTTTGTCACCATTCTGTATCATCTTGATCCCCACATAATCGATATCTAGAACGTAACAGTTTCGATGCTTGATGCGTTTAAAGATAATGTCAAAGTGACGAGATCACACATACTAGCTGCAAATGCCTGCAAGGTTAAAAGCCTCCAATAAGGGGCATGTTGCCACAGATAGAGACGACACAACCATACCTAGTGGAGGTGTGGTTGAGGCTGTGGCTCTCTTAGGAAAAATTGGGAGGCCACTTGGTTCGATGAATACTTGTCTAAAGGAATTTGGAAAGATAGGCACAACCTCATCAATGTAAATAACCTCTCTTATGAGATTGCCTCTGATAACATTATGTCCATGAATCAATACAGGAGGACGCTCCGATGTTTTAAATGATTTCAGAGATAAAATCTCAACGGATTACGAGAGTACATACATATTGATGATGCATATTGTTTCTCAAGGAATCATAGAGCACGAAGGGATCGAACCACACTCTGTTGAAAAATGTCAACAAAGAGCATATTGGCCTACACAAATGCAATCCAGAAAGAGCTAGATTCTCTAGCAAAGAGACAGGTATTCGGTTTGGTAGTGCTAACCTTACCAAGTGTAAAGCATGTAGGATATAAACAACTCTTTATTAACAAGCGTAATGAGAAGAATGAAGTCCTAAAGGACAAGGCCCGCCTTGTGGCGCCAAGGTTTCTCTCAACGCTCTGAATTGACTACAAGAGGACATGTTCCGAGTAATAGAAATAGAGCTAATAGATGTGGTTACATATCTCTATAGGGATCTTGATTGAAAGATATATCTAAGAGCGTCTGATGGTCTTAAACGATCTAACTCAAGTAACTCTAAACCATGGAGTGCATTTGCAATTGGAATTGAAACGCATGTGTGCATGTGTCTAAAAGATTCCCAGGTGATTAACATGGACGAAGTGTATACTGTTAGCACTCCCAGTGATCGGTCGATGTTTGGATGTAAAGGAAGATTCATTTCGTCTCAAGAAAGATGACGTGGAAGTATTGGGACCTGAAATTCTCTATCTAAGTGCAACAAGCGCATTATTGTACTTAGCTCAATGTAATCGACCAGATATTGCATTCTCAGTGAACTTGTTAGCTAGATTTAGCTCAGCGCCAACGCAACGTCATTGGAATGACATCAAAAACATATTTCAATGCCTAAAAGGAACCATTGACGTGCAACTATTCTATCTCTATAAAAACATAGATGGGACAACATATGGAATTACACATCCCGAAGGACAAACTGAAACCCCAAACAATATTTTGGTTGGTTTTGTTGATGCTGGGTACCTCTTTGAGCCACATAGAGGACGTTCCCAAACTGGTTATGTATTTACCATTGGGAACAATGCGATATCTTGGAAATCAACCAAGCAAACCCTAGTGGCTACCTTATCAAACCACTTTGAGATCATTGCCATCTTTAAGATGGTCTGTGAGTGTATATGGTTAAGATCTATCATTACACATATTCGAGGAACCAGTGGTTTCTATACCACTGAAGAGCCCACATGAATTTATGAAGATAATACGGCCTCAATCGAACAGATGAAGCTAGGCTATATCAAGGGTGATATATAGCGCAAAACACATATCGCCAAAGTTCTTTTATAGTCAACAACAAGAGACTATCCTGAAGATTCTGGCGAATCAAATAAGGTATGAGGAGAATGTGGCAGATTTGTTTATAAAAACCTTACCTAAGGCCACACTTGAAAAAATGTCAAATGTAACAGAATGCGAAAACTTTCCAAGCTCCCTTGGTTGATGTAAGTATGAGGGGGAGGGTGTAGACTTTAGGGGGAGTCTAAAGTGCCCAAGTCACTCTAAAATGTAATAGGTGCGTTGTGCTCTTTTTCCATTCGACCATAGTTTTATTGTATCCCATTGGGTTTTTGTTACTTGACAAGGTTTTTAACGAGGCAACGACAAATGCACCGTTTCGTCTTTGACTCGGCACAAGGGGGAGTGTTAAAGGAAAAATATGTTTGTGCCTTCGTCAAAAGAACTGACGAAGAATGAATTATAAGATTAGAGATAATAGATCAATTAGACGTTACTATGTTTCCTTATATTGTAATTTACCATTATAACATATGTATTTCATCCCCTATATAAGGGAGAATATCTAATGAGAAAGGGTAGACCAATTCCAATTCTATTTTACTATTACAATATCATCAATTTGGTCTTCTTTTTTGGTTTTTAGCTGTTTTGTGGTTGGATTCTTTCATTTGGTATTAGCCATTTTACTGGTGGCACCATGTATTTTAGCTTTGTGCGAGGCTGAAAGGTCCTCGCCATACAACTAGAGTTTTGGGGAGTCAATAATAATCTTAATAAAACTATTAACAAAATTTCGAAACTATTTTAAACTTCCTTGTTTCTTAATCAAAAGAAGATGCTGAGAAACTAAAACTCTTCTTTCATGCCGCTGATATAAAGGAGTTACTTTATATAAATTCAGGTTACAGGCAGAGTGGTTCCTGGGCACAGCAAGATTGCCACATTAGTCAATCAACTGGGAAGAAAATTTGACTATTGCAGTCTTTCGCTTGTGGCGCGTAGTGACATTAAGTTTGCCTTCCAATTTGCAAGAGAGGCTATAGTTTCTCAAATCACCTGGCCTGCAGAAACTAGCAATGGAGAAGTTAAGTTGCTTAATGGGCAGGCGGCACAGTGAGTACTGAGGTCAATATTGACAGTTGCACACAATTCTTAGCACCTAAACTAGTTGAGGTTATGAGCCAAAGAATAATCTTCTATTCCTGTCACAGAGAAAGATTATTGCCCAAATCCCAGGTGTTCTGCATTGATGTCAACAACTAAGGTCTTACAATATACAAGCAGCTTTTATGCTGGTGCTGAACAATCTGGAGCCCATGAAATGCCATTCCAATTTTTGTATCAATTGCAAGGTCCTTTGGCATACCAATATTGAACCTTCTAGCTCTGCTGGAAAAAATTTAAGAAACAGGATACCAACTTTGAGCAACTCCTAAAATTAGTACATTTAGTATCGTTTTTCGAAAAACAGTACATGACATTTAATTTTTTAGAATGTTATTTAAAGATCTAGGAATTAGATTGTCTGAGCTAGGCCTCATCATAGGTCGGGTTAGGGCCGGTCTAACCTTAAATTTTAGGACTTAGGGTAGAGTAGGGTAGGGCTCGGTCAAAGTCAACAAAATTTAGGGCCGGATAGGGTAGGACCGAGGCTTGAATATGTAAGTCCTAACTTGCCCTAGCGACCCATTTCGTTAGTGCTAATAGGGTCGGGTAGGGCCGACCCTTTAAATAGAGCTCCAGACCCTTTAAATAGAGCTAAACAGGGCCGAGATAAGTTTGTTATTTTTTTTCTCACAATTTAGCTTTATAATTATATGTAATGAATCTTACTTTTTATGTTATATTTAACATGCATGCATGCTATGATCGAATGACCAAATGATAAGACATAGTCTGTGTTTTAATGTTTTTGATAGTACTCTGTATTTTATTATGTTTATTTAGTTTGTGAGAGGGGTGTAATATTGAAGAAATTATAAAAATTCAATCACACAGTTGAATAAGGCAAATTCACTTGATCAATAGAGATACGTGGATAAAATAATATGAGTTGTGTCATGTCCAACTTTATATTTTTGGAATTGCATGAAATGACAGACCCACCGTTTGGTATGTGGCTTGCTTCTTCTTCTTCCTCTTCTTCTTCTTCTTCTTATCGAATTATTATTACTCAATCCATGTGGCTAAGAGATTAATGAAAATGTCAAAGAGATTAATGAAAAGGTTGGCACCAACTTAGGCATTGTAAGCGAAACATAATTAGTTGAGTGACTCATCCACATGTAGATATTGCTTGATGTGGTTGTGGTTGTGGTGTTGAGGCTCCCAATTATATATCAATAATAAGGACCACCATTATAATCATCGAGTCCACCAAACTATGCTCTATATGATCGAAAAGTGTCATCATTTTATTCATGCATTACGCCACTAGTGAACACAATATGATCGAGTTAGTGCACAACAATATCTTTAAAATGTGATGTTTCTCGATTTTCTAAAAACTTTGTAGTACAAAATAAAAGACAAAGCGTCTTGGGTGTATCATAATGCAGTCAAATTAACTTAAATGAACGATTAGATTGTATTTATGATCTTATTTATTTATTTTTTTAAATAAAAATTAAGTATGATTATTAACAGTTAAGATTTTCTAATAAATATTTGATTCACTCGATCCATAAAAAAATTTTCAAACAAAAAACGTAAAGCAACTGATTTGAGGTTCAAAATTGACATTATGTTTGTTGGGTTTTATATGGCATGTCCTAATCCTACATGACTAATAGGCAAAATTGGCTGCTGCAAAGTCTTATTGGAACTTGTGGCTAAACAAGTTTGAAGATCACAAGTCAAATTAATATCCCTAAACCCCCATGTGAGAGGGCCCCCAACGCTATATGGGTGGCCTGGTAGCGTACTACAAAACAATGTTATATCAGAAATAACCGATCTACAGATTGAAAAATTAAACAATCAACATTATTGAACACTTATTCTCAATAAAAAACGAAAACTAATGAATTAACCTAAATTCATAAATAATTTCAACCAACCGCTTAGTTTCACCGTCCGGCGTCCGAATAATGTGTATCATACATGTCGAAAGAGCTTTTAATGAGGATTTTATGAGAATCAAGTGAGGATTTTATAATGAGAATCAAGTGATGACTTTTAAATGAACAGTTGGATCAAGAATTGATAGTTTCTAATTCTCATTTGCATTTGATCCAACCGTTCATTTGAAAATCCTCATTTGATCCTCATTATAAGGTCCTCATTAGAAGCTTCCCCCATACATGTGTAGGCCACAGACATAACCTTCAATTTAGTCTGGCTAGTTCTAAGTCGACGGAGGTGAATATTCGACGATGAAAGTGACCTCCGGTCAAGACCTTGGTATATTTTTCCCGGTCTTTCAGTTAAGATCAAGTACATGAAAAATTATAGTATGCATATCTGCATACAATGCATACTGAAATGTGTGATTGTAGGTAGCTGTAGAGTACATTGTAATTACCAATTGTCTCATATAAGTCCCTCACATGTGCACTAATTAGACAAGGTTTCAGTATGTATTGTATACATATCTACACAACACATGATTAGACAAGGTTTCAAGTATAGTATATATTTGTATCAGTTCAATATTTAATAAGAACAATTACACAGAAATCTCATTTAAGACATTTTCTCTTATGGAGGTTCATCCAAACATTTTTGTTCACATAAATCCACTTGAGTTTAAATAGAGTTTTATATTAGACATTGAAGTATAACAAAATTAAAGACTGTCATCCAACTAAAAAAATAGATTATTTATCTTTATATTTACAAAAATACCATTCATTCTATGAAAAGTCTCTAGCCGACATCTGATGAGGTCTCCTGTCAACCTCAAGTGAATTTTCCGGCCGACCACAGATGAATTTTCCAACTGACCTCCAATGAATATTTAGGCGCCAATAAAAAACTACCGCCGGCAATAAAAGCTACTACATCTGGAATCAAAAGTTACTATCAACATAAATAAAAGATACTACCACCAACAATAAAAGCTACTACCGGGGATATGACATGTTAATCAATTTAAACCCTATCATTGTACTTTGGTAAGTAGGGATCGTTCTAGACCGGGGACACTAGGGAAGAACTTATTTCTGCAAAACAGATAGTTAGAAATATTCACACAATATAAACAAATATATACATAAAGAATAATATGGGGGGGTTTATATGAGTTTCGGCAATAAACAAAACAGAAAAATAAAACAAGAACAAATATGTACAAGATTGGTCACTTTATCGTTTCAAGAACATAACAAGTAAACTCCGATTAGCATGCAAATAGTTTTATGAAAGGTTAAATTATCTTATTTATGTTTTCACAATTGCAAATTAGTTCCAACCCTTAAGACTTCTCAAGTGTTTAAAGTTGTCTCAGTGCTCAACCCTAAACTATGTGACTACTTGACTAAACTGTCTCAGCGCTCAATCTAATCAAGCAACACTTACCGTCCACGAGTCGTTGGAGACATGTTTCCTAGGTATGGCGTCACTCATCCTATTCCACATGCAAATCTCTCACCCTACCATCCCTTGTAGCACCTAGGACCGAACTGTCTCAGCGCTCAACTCGACCTAGAATACCACGGCACATGAAACACCCCCCTAATAGCTAACCTGTTGCAATCAAGCTAACCTAAAGTTCGATTATCTGCTCGGGAGAGGATTAACTAACTTAACAATTGTTAAACACACAAATACAAATTCTTTAACTTCTTTTACAACCCTAACATGCATACTAAATCGTTATTCAACATGCATAACACAAACAAATCACAAAGAAGAGCAAGTAATCATACATGTTAAACAAAACCAAAAACCATAATTCGTATATCAATAAACTCAATAACTTTACACAATAAATATACATGAACAACCTTAGGATTTTCATCCCTAACCTACCTATTACAGTAGGCAAGGATGGGGAAGGAATTCGGCAAAGGATGAAGGCAGTTCGGCAATGGAAGGTTGCGGCAGTGAGGTGGTTCGGCTGCTTGTATGATTTCTGTGTGGAGGGTTTTTAGGTAGAGTCTAAGCTAGCTATAAGACTTAAAACTGATAAAGGACCCCTAAACACGAGCTATACAGCCCCTATTTATACAGAAACATTGAAGAGAAACCCTAGCTGACTCGGTTAAGGAAAGGCAATCCTATTCCAACTCGGTTTCCTTATTGCTCAATGATTCCTCCTTCAATGCAGCTTCTTATCCGAATTTGGACTCCTTCTTCTGATTCCTTGGACCTTCCTACATGTTTATGGATTCATGTAGGCCTCATGTACGAAATCTTGGGCTTTGATGGCAGCCAAAACCAGTGATAGGTCCAGCAAGGTCAGCTTTCCCGGTTTGACCGGGAAACCTTACACTTAACCAAAATATGGCTGCCTTGATGCTTCTTCGTATTTTCTTCTTTTGTCCAGCTTCCTAACACTTCATTAAGGTCTTGATACATCTCTTGACAAATTTGGGAAGCCTTTTGGTGAAGAATCATCTCCCAAAACTCGTTAGACAACTTAGGCAGTTTCTGCCCAGTTTTGCAGCCTGACCTCTGTCTACTGTTTTGCTCATAACTCCTTCGTCTCAACTCCGATTGCTGCGATCCAAATGGGGTTGAAAAGTAGACACACATAGCTTTAATTCCATATGTGGCACGCCTTCTAACTCCTCCTGGATATTGAGATATGATTTTCCAAAGTTGACGTACGTTTTCTGGCAGATTCTGTCCGAGAGCAAAACAATGTCCAAAAGTGTTTCTTCTTTTCCGTGGCCTCACTTGTTGTCATTCATGAGTCCGTTCATCATGATTCCTGATATGTTAAGCGTATTTACCTGTCTTCTGCACATTTAAACAAGATACATCAAAACTGACAGGGTAACAAAATAACGAATCATAATAAAACGTCCAAGTGCTAGTCCAAAAACGGTTTTCATCATTTTAGTGCAATTTTCTGTATAAAAACGGCTAGTAGCCACAACTCTACGGAAAAACCCTCTTGACTCTAAAACAAGTAAAAATAAACATACTAAGGCAAAAACAAAGTATAAATGGAGGTGAAAATCTATTAAGAACATGGCGTAAAACGCACTTATCAAACTACCCCACACTTATGCTTTGCTAGTCCCTTAGCAAACTGACTCTAACTGAAAGAAAAAAACAAAAACAAAAACGAAAACAACTCTAATACCCTTAAGAAATTTTTGTCTCAGATTCTTAAGTACGCATAATCTCAAGTTTAAACATTCAAGTGAAAGCACAATTGCAAAAGTTCATAAACTTGTATTATAGCATGAAAAAGTGAGAAGTTTCGAAAGTCATAAGTAATACATGAATGAAATTTTGATCCTCCTTTCCAAGATACACTCTCTTTCTTTTTTTTCACTCGAAGAATGGTTTTCACTCATAAGTATATGCAAGAGAAAAGATGAGAAATAACGAATAACTTGCATATTTCAAGAAATAAAGGCTCTTTTGAAAAACATTTTTCTTGGAAAAACCCCATTTAATAACTAAGTGCAATAATGGACCAAAACCATATGTTTACTTATATGAAATTCTCCACAGATCAAGTTTAGTCATCTTAAGAATCATGAAATAATCTCAAGGGTTGTAGCGGGGTTTGGTTTCATAAGGTAGGAATTTTTGGATAAGTGGTGATAGTAAGAAATCAAGACTTAGCAAATTTAAGCTTCATCCTCCTTATGTCTCTTCTTCATGCAGTGGACAAGGGTCAAATATACAACTTTGGACCCTCAAATAATATCAACTCCAAATCATGTAAACACCATATAACTCATGCCTTAGAAATATTTTTCTTTTCCGAAACATTTTTTTTCTTTCTTTTTTTTTTTCTTTAGCCGAAACTTTTATTATTTTTTTTCTCTTTTCTTCTTTTTTTTTCCTTTAGTTTCGGCAAAAATTTTTTTTTTCTTTTTCAACCAATTTCGGACAACATATTTTATTCTTTTTTGGCAAATATACTTTACAAAACAATGGTGTACCACCCCACACTTCAACTCTACCCCACACTTGTTCTTTAACATCTTTGCACAGCTTCATCAACAGTATTTCGCCAAGTCTTGAAAACAAGGTGAAAGATAACTATTCTAGGTTCAGGAAACTGTTTAAAGGTGATGAAAGAAAAGGCTTAATGTAGGCTCAAAGGGGTTTTACTAAGGAGTCCCACGACGGGCACAAAAATGGGCAAAGGCTTATTTTGGCTTTGGTGGTGATCCTAATTGAGATTAATTTCAATCATATTCAAAATCAAACAATTTATGATTATAATGCTTTGAAAATCACATAAATAAGTTCTAGTAAATTCTAGAGTCCATTAAACAACTATAGCACATAGTTATTGAATAATGAAAATAATGAGGCTTTAAGTGAATTTTCAAAGGATATGGAATTTAATCACTCAAAAAGAAAGTATTTTAGGCTCAAAATCTCACAAAGGTTTTTATGGAAACAAAATAACAAAACATGTAAACTTTTTCTTCAAAAATCTCAAGTGTTCATACTTTACAAAATTCATGAAAACTTGCAATTTTTCTTAAGATAAATATTCAAACCTTCAATTATGCATTTTAAAGATAATTTCATCATAGACTTTTTAAGGGTATATTCCTAAGACTCAAAACACTTAAAAATATTTAAAAACAGAAAATAAAACAAAGTTCGAAAATAAAAACAACTTTTTTTTCTTTCTTTCTTTTCTTTTAACGGAAAAACAAAATAAAAATACCTAAAGAAAATTTTACAAAATTTTAAAAACACACAAAAACAATATAAAATATACATTTATTATGTAATCTCTACCCCACACTTAGAAAATTACATTGTCCTCAATGTAAGCGCAAAATTATGTAATAATTTCCTAAGCATGTGTCTAAGTCACATAATAAACACATAAATAAATCAAAATATCAACCATAAAAGTGAAGGGATTAGAAAAATGCAAACTCTCGTTGATGGCTCCTCCACTGCTACGGTTGAAATGAGTTGCCTCTCATGCAGCGCTTAATGTTTATAGTCTATCAGCCTAGACTTTTCTCCTTCTCCTTGAAAGGTGGCGTCATTCATCATTTGATGATGGTTCCGTCATATTAACCTCATCTGCTACGTGCTCCTTAAATGTGATGTAGTAAGGTTTAAGTCTATGACCATTGACCTTAAACTTACTCCCTGATGTAGCGCCTTGAATCTCAACTGCACCATAAGGAAACACATTAGTGACAATATAAGGACCTAACCAACGAGAACGAAGCTTACCTGGGAAGAGTTTTAATCTTGTGTTGAACAAAAGGACTTGTTGTCCTATCTCAAAGTGCTTCCCTCTTATCATCTTGTCATGATAAGCCTTCGTTCTTGCCTTGTAAATCATGGCGGAGTCATAGGCTTCATTTCTGATCTCCTCAAACTCACAGATTTGTAGCTTTCTATGTAGTCCAGCCTCATCATGATCCATGTTAAACTTCTTAACAGCCCACCACGCCTTATGTTCCAATTCCACCGGAAGATGACAAGATTTGCCATAGACAAGCCTAAATGGCGACATACCAATAGGGGTTTTGAATGCAGTCCTGTAGGCCCATAAAGCATCATCCAAACGATCACTCCAATCCTTCCTTGTTGGACCTACAGTCTTCTCCAATACTTGCTTAATCTCCCTATTTGATGTCTCCGCCATGCCACTTGTTTGAGGATGATACGGCGTTGAAACTTTGTGGGTGACACCATACTTCTTGAGCAAGGCCGTGATTGTTTTGTTGCAAAAGTGAGATCCACCATCGCTTATCAAAACTCTTGGAGTTCCAAACCTAGTAAAAATGTTAGTTTTGACAAACTCTGCAACAACTTTAGAATCATTAGTCCTGGTGGCTTTTGCTTCCACCCATTTAGAGACATAATCAACAGCCAATAATATATAGAGAAAACCCTTAGATGAAGGAAAAGGCCCCATGAAATCAATACCCCAAACATCAAATAATTCGACATTAATTATAGGAGTTAAAGGCATTTGATCTTTCTTACCCAAATTACCTGTTCGTTGGCAACGATCGCATGAAGCACAAGTTGCATACGCATCTTTGAAGATCGTTGGCCAATAGAAACCGGCTTCCAACACCTTATGAGCTGTCCTCTTTGGTCCAAAGTGTCCACCACATGCCTCTTTGTGACAGAAATCAAGAATCGATTGATGCTCGCTCTCGGGAACACAACGTCTCATGACTTGGTCTCCACAATATCTCCACAAGTATGGTGAATCCCACACGTATTGGCGAGCGTCATGCTTGATCTTCTTCTTGGTATGGCTCGGCATCCCTTGAGGAAAGGCACGGCTTGCAATGTAATTCACCAAGTCGGCGTACCAAGGTTCCTTGACGTCTATTTGAAACAACTGTTCGTCAGGAAATGTTTCTGACACGGGCATGGCATCCTCTTCTCTCACAAGTCTACTCAAGTGATCGGCAACTACATTGTCACACCCCTTCTTGTCCTTGATTTCGATGTCAAACTCTTGTAGAAGAAGTATCCAACGTATGAGCCTTGGCTTGACATCCTTCTTTGTCATCAAATACCTCAAAGCTGCATGATCAGAATAAACAATAACCTTAGAATTCAATAAATACGAACGAAATTTTTCTAAGGCAAAAATAACAGCTAAGAGTTCTTTTTCAGTGGTGGTGTAATTGAGTTTAGCCTCGTTGAGTGTTCGTGATGCATAGTAGATGACAGTAGGCTTCTTGTCCTTTCGTTGGCCTAGCACTGCTCCCATGGCATAATCAGATGCATCACACATTAACTCGAACGGCTGCTCCCAATCAGGTGGCGAAATTATAGGGGCTTGAGTCAGCAAGGTCTTCAAATGAACGAACGCATCCTCGCACTCTTGTGACCATGAAAATGGCACATCTTTCTGCAAAAGAGAAGTAAGTGGTTTGGCCACCAAAGAAAAGTCTTTGATGAACCGTCGATAAAAACCTGCATGGCCAAGAAAGGAACGAACATCTCTCACCGTTTTTGGTGAGGGTAAGTCATGCATAATATCAATCTTAGCCTTATCAACTTCTATTCCCTTAGCAGATACAATATGCCCTAAAACTATACCTTGATTAACCATAAAATGACATTTTTCCCAATTAAGTACAAGGTTAGTTTCTACACACCGTTTTAAAATTTTCTCTAAGTTTTCTAAGCATGATTCGAAATTTTGCCCATAAACACTAAAATCATCCATGAAAACTTCTATGATATCTTCTATGTAATCAGAGAAAATATTATACATACAACGTTGGAACGTACCTGGTGCGTTGCATAATCCAAAAGGCATTCGTCGATAAGCAAACGTACCAAATGGGCAAGTGAACGTTGTCTTCTCTTGATCCTCGGGGTGTATCATGATCTGGTTGTAACCGCTATACCCATCCAAGAAACAATAAAACTCATGACCGGCGAGTCTCTCCAACATTTGGTCCATGAATGGCAAAGGCATGTGATCCTTCCTTGTAGTAGCATTGAGTCTTCTATAATCAATACACATGCGATGACCCGTCACTAACCTTTGTGGCACTAATTCATTCTTGTCATTCTCTACCACGGTCACTCCACTTTTCTTGGGCACAACCTGGACAGGTGAGACCCATTGACTATCAGAGATTGGGTATATGACTCCACAATCTAGCAATTTAATCACCTCATCCTTTACAACCTTCATCATAGGCGGATGCAATCGTCGTTGAGGCTCTCTTGTTGGCTTGGCGCCATCTTCAAGTAAAATACGATGAACACACTTTGTAGGGTTTATTCCCTTGATGTCTGCCAAAGTCCAGCCTATGGCAGCTGTGTTCCTTTTCAAAACAGCTATCAATTTCTATTCTTGTTGCTTCGTCAACTGTGATGACACAATAACTGGTAAGGTGTCATTCTCTCCAAGAAATACATACTTGAGGTGCGAGGGGAGAGCTTTTAGCTCTAGCTTAGGGGCTTCTTCCACAGATGGCTTCATTCTTGTTGTGGATTTTGGAATCGACTTTGGAGAAAACTTTGAATAGGTTGATAAAGACTCAAGCTCATTAACAACTGCAAGTATGGACGGCTCTAAATTCTTCAAAGCCTCCTCATCCCGTTCTCCAAACTTGTTGAATCCAGCCCCTTGCTCAATGGTTAATTGCTATGCTTGCTCGATGGACATTGCACCTTGTGCAACGCCACCAAACCTCAATGTAGAATCGGCAATTCCCTCTCTAAATGACTCGGCATCCCTAACATCTTCATACATTTCGGTCTTGAGACTTGGATATTTCATGGCATTAAAGATGTTGAACTTAATAATCTCACCATCAAACTCCATGGTCAGGTTGCCTCCATGCACATCAATATTTGTCCTTGCGGTTCTCATGAAGGGTCTTCCCAACAAAAGTTGTGTAGAATCATCAACAGACTCCTCCATCTCCAACACATAAAAGTCAGCAGGGAATATCAAGTGGTTAACCTGCACAAGGACATCCTCCACATACCCCTTAGGGTATTTGCTTGATCGATCTGCTAATTGGATAATCACGTCATCATGTTGCAATGGACCAAGACCTAGAGACAAGTAAACAGAGTAGGGCATAACATTGATGGAAGCCCCTAAGTCAAGCATCACCTTCTCAAACCTTGTAGTGCCGATGACAACTGGAATTGAAAAGCTCCCTGGATCCTTAAGCTTTGGCGGCATCTTGCGTTGTAGCACGGCGGACACGGTCTCGCTCATGCTCACCACTTTCTTCTCCCTTGTGTGTCTTCTTGTGGTGCAAAGCTCCTTCAAAAACTTTGCATACTTGGGCACTTGCTTGATACATTCTAACAAGGGGATGTTCACATTCACCTTTCGAAAGACGTCCAACACTTCTTCGTCGGACTTGGCTTGCTTGCTCTTGGTGAAACGTGATGGGAAGGGAACACAACAAGATGAACTCGGCATGGCTGCATCCTTGGCAGTCGAATGTCTTCCTTCCATGGCAGCAGGGTCTTTTTCAAGAGCCCTCTTCTTCATTGCTTCCAAGTCTCCCGTGCTTGGCTTAGCTTTCGGTTGTTGCTCGGTACCTTGATCTCGGCAAACAATATTCTCGGCAGCCCCTATGTCTGGCTCGGCATTGCTTGGCTTGGCTGCATGCTCGGCACCAATATCATCCATGGCATCATCATCATCACCCCAAATCAATGCTCCAAGTCCAGTGGTGGTGGTAGGCTTCGGAGTTGGTGATTCTAACTTCTTACCGCTTCTTGTGACAACGGCTTTAGTGTCTTCGTTCTTAGGGTTCTTGATCACTCCTCCTGGCAACCTCCCTTGTTCACTAAACTTCCCCATGAAATCCAACACTTGGCCCATCTGATTCTTCAACTCCGCAATATCTTTGGTGTTGGACTGTGTTGTGGCTAGCAAGGACTGTGTCGATGTGGCTATGTTCTTGAAGATCTCATCATAATTGTTGCCACCACTCGGCTGTCCTCCTTGGTACCCATGGGGTTGGTACGGCCTAGGCTGGAATTGGCCTTGAGGCCGAGCCACATAAGGGTTAGGTTGTGCTCCTTGTGCAACAGGTTGAGGGTTCAGGACATTTGTGTTGTTGTTCCAACGAAAGTTTGGATCGTTGGCCCTTGGATTGAAGTTCTGGAATCGTGGTTGACCCCCTTGTCCTTGAGCATTGCCGAAATGGCCTTGGTAACCAATGGCATTGACGTCCTCAAATGGTGGCACTCCTTGGTTGCATTGCTCGGACGTATGACCCTCCAAACTGCACACCCCACACACTGGCATACTCTTCTCCTTGGCAAGGCTTGAAACTACCATTGTCAACTTGCTTAACTCTTGCTTCAGCTCATGTATGGCCCTAGGCTCGCCATATTCACCAATCTCGTTGACTCTCCTTGTTGAAAACGAGCCAAATTGCTGATTGTTGGTGGCTCTCATCTCCAACAGGTTAGTAGCTTCCTCCCTACTCTTCTCCATTAATGATCCTCCAGCAGCTGAATCCAAAAACTGACGCTCCATAGGGCGAAGGCCCTCATAGAAGTACTGAAGTAGCATACCTGGGCGAATGCCATGGTTGGGGCAAGACGCCACAAGAGCTTTGAACCTCTCATAGTAGACGTCAAACGGTTCATCCACATCCTGTCTGATTGATGTAATCTCCTTCCTTATATGAGTGACTCTTGAAGAAGGAAAATACTTCAAGAGAAACTCCTCTCTCATTGTAGCCCATGAGATGATGCGGCCTGCTGGCACGGCAAAGAACCATGTCTTGGCTTTGTCCTCAAGAGAAAATGGGAACGCCTTCATCTTGACAAGCTGGATGTCAGCGCCCCTTGGTAACATGGTGTCACAGCTAAACTCAAATTGCTGCAGATGCCTATTAGGATCTTCTCCATTTAACCCATAAAACTTTGGCAAGTGCTGGAAGAAACCACCACGTAATTCAAAATCAGCTGACTTCCCTACAGCTGCAGCGGGGTATGTGATGTTCACTGGTTGAACCTCCGCTCCATCAATCTGTCCATTTTCGGCTCTTAGAGAAGTCATAATTGATTCCTTGGGTGAAAGTGGCTCGGTTGGAGTAGATGTTGGTGAAGAGTTTTGTGATGCTTGTGATGAAGTTGGGATGTCAATGGCAAGTTCTTCACGGGCACGCACTAATCGGTTGTTTTTGTCGCGTATCCAAGTGTCGAATTCACTCATTCACCTGCATAAAATGGCACAAATGGCCAAGATCAAGTTAGTAAGTACATAAGTGACATTAAAAACAAGTTATATATAAGTATGACAAGCTTGGTATTGGCATGCCAAACTCGGCATTGGTACAATCTCGGCAATGTGGCCACAAAGCAAAGTATGTAACTCGGCAATCATTAACAAGTTAAAAGTTGTCACTTAAGCACATATGTCGGCAACCTAAGTAAAAGTTGTTAGTTTGTTTTATTCACTCTTAACTTTATGGTACGTGGAGCAGGGAAGACCACTGTGCAATGGACTGATACAGCCCAAGGTAGTGTTATGCTTCGTCCGATATACCATTATAAGTTAAGAGGGTGAATTTCGAACCATTATGTATGATAGTTATATATCAAGTTATTTTACAACGTCTAAAGTAAGGTTTATGCTACGGCTCGAGCATTTGGCTAGGTCGAGCGGATTCCGTGGTTTCAGAAGACGAATGTCACGGAGGGCGAACCCCCTACAGGAATCAGGCAGGACTCGTTTGTGGTCACGGAGGGCGAGCCCTCTATCGTCCCCTTCACAGAGAAGAGATGACAGTCAATGACCTTGAGATCCAGTTAGACAAACCTGTGTTCCTTATCAATGACACACGACCCTTACTTAGCTTGGAACAAACTCGGATCCCTAAACCAGTCACCCTATGTTAATCAAAGCCGCCCTCAACCTCATAAAAACGGATCCGACAAGCGTCGCTCGTATGGGGGGTTTAGGCTAAGATTAACACAAGTGGCTCCACCTGACACGTTTTACTTTAGAAATTATAAAACGACTTTAATATAAAAAATCATACATTCGGTTTTTACCCTAATCCATTACTAGGTGGCGGCACATATACATGGAAGATCTTCGGCCATAGTGACAAGAAACCGAGAAGAGAGTGTAGATATGCTAAGTCATTTCCGAATGTCTAAAGCGAAGTGATGCTACGGCCCGAGCATTTGGCTAAGTCGAGCGGATTCCATAAGGAACAAACTCGGATCCTTAGACCAGTCACCCTATGTTAATCAAAGCCGCCCTCAACCTCATAAAAACGGATCCGACAAGCGTCGCTCGTATGAGGGGTTTAGGCTAAGATTAACACAAGTGGCTCCACCTGACATGTATCACTTTAGACACTCCAAAACAACAAACCATATAGACAATCTAATCTCAATAACATGTCGGCCTACTTATGGAATTTTTACAAAAAGATGTTTTACACAAAACACAACAACATAAAAACATGCTCGGCAACATATACAAGTGAGCTCGGCATAGCATGCCAAA
Organism: Comarum palustre; assembly: GCA_951800085.1. Lineage (NCBI taxonomy): Eukaryota > Viridiplantae > Streptophyta > Magnoliopsida > Rosales > Rosaceae > Comarum > Comarum palustre. The sequence goes on from OX637587.1 coordinate 4,913,567, forward strand.
CTCGGCATTGTACCTACAAAACAGAAATTGTTAGTTACAAATATACATAAATACATTAATAAATCCTTTTTAGCATCCCCGGCAACGGCGCCAAATATTGACCTATCAGAATATGACATGTTAATCAATTTAAACCCTATCATTGTACTTTGGTAAGTAGGGATCGTTCTAGACCGGGGACACTAGGGAAGAACTTATTTCTGCAAAACAGATAGTTAGAAATATTCACACAATATAAACAAATATATACATAAAGAATAATATGGGGGGTTTATATGAGTTTCGGCAATAAACAAAACAGAAAAATAAAACAAGAACAAATATGTACAAGATTGGTCACTTTATCGTTTCAAGAACATAACAAGTAAACTCCGATTAGCATGCAAATAGTTTTATGAAAGGTTAAATTATCTTATTTATGTTTTCACAATTGCAAATTAGTTTCAACCCTTAAGACTTCTCAAGTGTTTAAAGTTGTCTCAGCGCTCAACCCTAAACTATGTGACTACTTGACTAAACTGTCTCAGCGCTCAATCTAATCAAGCAACACTTACCGTCCACGAGTCGTTGGAGACATGTTTCCTAGGTATGGCATCACTCATCCTATTCCACATGCAAATCTCTCACCCTACCATCCCTTGTAGCACCTAGGACCGAACTGTCTCAGCGCTCAACTCGACCTAGAATACCACGGCACATGAAACACCCCCCTAATAGCTAACCTGTTGCAATCAAGCTAACCTAAAGTTCGATTATCTGCTCGGGAGAGGATTAACTAACTTAACAATTGTTAAACACACAAATACAAATTCTTTAACTTCTTTTACAACCCTAACATGCATACTAAATCGTTATTCAACATGCATAACACAAACAAATCACAAAGAAGAGCAAGTAATCATACATGTTAAACAAAACCAAAAACCATAATTCGTATATCAATAAACTCAATAACTTTACACAATAAATATACATGAACAACCTTAGGATTTTCATCCCTAACCTACCTATTACAGTCGGCAAGGATGGGGAAGGAATTCGGCAAAGGATGAAGGCAGTTCGGCAATGGAAGGTTGCGGCAGTGAGGTGGTTCGGCTGCTTGTATGATTTCTGTGTGGAGGGTTTTTAGGTAGAGTCTAAGCTAGCTATAAGACTTAAAACTGATAAAGGACCCCTAAACACGAGCTATACAGCCCCTATTTATACAGAAACATTGAAGAGAAACCCTAGCTGACTCGGTTAAGGAAAGGCAATCCTATTCCAACTCGGTTTCCTTATTGCTCAATGATTCCTCCTTCAATGCAGCTTCTTATCCGAATTTGGACTCCTTCTTCTGATTCCTTGGACCTTCCTACATGTTTATGGATTCATGTAGGCCTCATGTACGAAATCTTGGGCTTTGATGGCAGCCAAAACCAGTGATAGGTCCAGCAAGGTCAGCTTTCCCGGTTTGACCGGAAAACCTTACACTTAACCAAAATATGGCTGCCTTGATGCTTCTTCGTATTTTCTTCTTTTGTCCAGCTTCCTAACACTTCATTAAGGTCTTGATACATCTCTTGACAAATTTGGGAAGCCTTTTGGTGAAGAATCGTCTCCCAAAACTCGTTAGACAACTTAGGCAGTTTCTGTCCAGTTTTGCAGCCTGACCTCTGTCTACTGTTTTGCTCATAACTCCTTCGTCTCAACTCCGATTGCTGCGATCCAAATGGGGTTGAAAAGTAGACACACATAGCTTTAATTCCATATGTGGCACGCCTTCTAACTCCTCCTGGATCTTGAGATATGATTTTCCAAAGTTGACGTACGTTTTCTGGCAGATTCTGTCCGAGAGCAAAACAATGTCCAAAAGTGTTTCTTCTTTTCCGTGGCCTCACTTGTTGTCATTCATGAGTCCGTTCATCATGATTCCTGATATGTTAAGCGTATTTACCTGTCTTCTGCACATTTAAACAAGATACATCAAAACTGACAGGGTAACAAAATAACGAATCATAATAAAACGTCCAAGTGCTAGTCCAAAAACGGTTTTCATCATTTTAGTGCAATTTTCTGTATAAAAACGGCTAGTAGCCACAACTCTACGGAAAAACCCTCTTGACTCTAAAACAAGTAAAAATAAACATACTAAGGCAAAAACAAAGTATAAATGGAGGTGAAAATCTATTAAGAACATGGCGTAAAACGCACTTATCAGCCTTGAGCTAAAAAACCTTGTTGTCACCTTGGCTCTATTCATGTGATATGCCATGCCTATGTGTTTTGACCATTGTTTTGTCTTGAGTACCTAGATGACTACAGAAGAATTTCTTGAGTTTCTGTCAAATCCAAACTTACTTGATAATGAGGTCAATGTTTCATTGAGTATTTTCTCACTTAGCTCTCTCACAGTACACGTGTCACGACATATGATAAGAGTGGTAATAAATTGAGATTGTAGATTTAAAGCTCGAAAAACTTGGAATACTTGAGGATTATGAGTGTGGAAATATCATGTTTTGGATTGTTAATGATATGGAGGAAAAACTTGTGCATGAGTTATGAGTATTGTTAATGCTATGAGATTGCATCTTGGGCCTACGGTGTCGATGACTGTGAACCTCCGGAGGGGTAATGCCCTGTTTAATTCCCCCCGCTTATGCCCATCTCGTACAGAGTTATGCGAGTCGTAAGTGAGGTGTGCTACTATGAGTGATCTGTTGGACATTCGCTAAAAATGGGCACTCTCGCTACTATTTATCTTCGGACGCATAAGTAGTTGGCCCCAGTTTGCAGCATAGACAAACCTGGGATTCAGCCACCATGATCCGTGAAGCCCTGCAGGCTGTATTTGTATATTAAGCGCTCTGACCCCTGTTTTTGTAACACTGCGTCTCGAAATTTACCTTTTTACCGTGGGTCAGGCGGTTTACAGAGGGGTGTAACCACGCTGTTAGTTTTTCTCGAACTACTATTTGAGTTTAATATCGAGATATTCTCTATTCTGGGAAAAGATAGAATTAATGTCCCGAGGTGGTAGATTAAGTTAATACGAGTCCACCGGTATGTCCGGAATATTTTCCGGAGCTACGGGCTGTTTAACATGGATTTATTTAGTTTACGGAAGTTATAAAAGTTATTTACCTTATCGTAAAAAGGTGACTTTAGGATAAGTCGAGAATTTGAGGAAACTTCTTTCGGGAAAGTTGTAGAGGATGTTAATATAAACTCGTGGGTATGTCATACACTTTAATCGGAGTTCGTATGCGAAAGTTATTCGGAATGCTGTATAGTTACTCTGCGGTAGAAGTAAATATTAAATAATCATTTACCGCTCATGGTAACTTTTATAATTAAATCTGGGCCGTCTTTTGGTGTTGGGTATATATATATATGGGGGACGGGGAGTTGACCAGGGACTCTCTCTCTTTCTCTCTCCTTCTTTCTCTGATCTCACTTTCTCTCTCCCTCGAAATCTCTCTCTCTGTTCTCTCTACTGCTCGACTGGGCAGCACAGTAGCTTGGAGGTACCACCCCAGTCGAGCCGCCACCCCCAGCTCGCGTCTCCATTGCTCCGCCTTGCCTAGCCAACCAACCCAGCCAACCTGCCGGACCTTCACTGAGCTTGTCTGGCGCTCACCAACTGCAGTAGCTCCAGGGAGGTAACAACAGCTCTTGGGAGAGAGATGACGTCGAGGAGGTGGAGGAGAAGCTGGAGAAACGCTGAGCGTGTCACTGTCGAGCTTCAGGCTCGCCTTGGTAAAAAATTTTCTCCCTTTCTCCTTCTGTTTTCAGACTCTCTAGGGTGTTGGTTGGGGTAGATCTTAGAGTTTACAGGTGGAAGAGCAGAGGTTGGCCGAGAAATCTTGGATTTCCTGCCAAACCAGTTGACTGGAGTAGGCTAGTGTAAAATGGGATAAATCCTTAGGTTTTTACCGCAGTAGATCCAGATTTTTACTAAATTACCATGGATGTAAAATGTCAGAACTGCCCCTAGCAGTTTAGGGAAATTTCAGGGGTGCCACCAGTGCTGAAATCCTGAAAATACCCTTGACAGTTTTGTTTAATTACAAGGCTGCCAATGAGGCTGAAATTCCATAAATGTCCCTGACTGTTTTGTATAATTACAAGGATGCTATTAATGCTGAAATCTCATAAATGTTCATGGTCATTATGTTTAATTACAGGACTGCCATTAAGGCTGAAATTCCTAAAATACCCATGACAGTTCTACCTAATTAGGAGCTGCCATTAAGGTTGGAATGACCATGTTGTCCCTGTTAGTTTTGGATAATTACTAGGATGCCATTATATGCCGATTTTTACCTTGGTGCCCTTGGTGGTTGTGTTATTTACGTGGATGCTACTATATTATATATTTTTGTGTGGTTATTGATTATTTTACGTGGTTACCTTTATATTCTGTTTGTACACATATGGTTGCTGTATATAATTGTGGTGGAATATTCGGGATAAACTCGATAGATAGTGGGTCGGTGAATACCTCAACGGAGAGGCTAAACTTTGGTTATGCAATAGGCGTTTGCTATCCATAGTAATAAATCGACCGATATGTAGTAAAACGAGATTTTTTCCGGTTAGGACGTTAATTAAAATATAAGAGCTACGTGTGGCTTGATCCTTGAGAACATAGTACGTAGGCAGCTTGACTGGGATTCAGGTGCAGTCACAAATATTATTAGAACCCTATATCCTCTAAATGATTGGTTTGAGATCCAAATGCGGAAATTAGGATAACCTCCGGTTGTGAGGTCTATTCAGGTATCGTTTAGATTGTTTGAAAATGGTTGGGGAAAAAGTGTTATCCATTCTCAAGGGAGATTACGAGTAAATATCTATTGGGATGGGTCCCGCACGTTCTAACCCGGGTTTAAAGAGGAAAACTTGGGCCGGGGCGTGACAGTTTTAGCATAATGCATAGTTTTCCTCCAAAGATATAAAATGATGATTTTGTGTGCCAAAATTCCTAAATGGTTTTATTTCGAGCTCAAATCTATATGTATGTGTGTGTGTGTGTGTGTATATATATATATATATATATATATATATATGGTTTTATGGATTTTCAAACCTAGCATTGGTGGGCCTATATGTGAGCACGTGAGGACGACGCTCACTCCTACAACAGGTTGTTTGCAGGTACTATGTACTGTGACGAGATAGATAAAGGGAGCTATGTGTGTAGTCTCATTTTCTACTCGGTGTTTGGTCCTAGTCGTACTCATTTTTCCTGCTCTACCCTTCGAGTCATTTTCCACAGTGTTACACAAAAATTATAAAGGTGTCTTCCTAAATTGTTAACCATGTTATATGTTTTTATTGTTGTCGCTAAAGTTTTTAATTGACCATTTAATTTGTCCACCTTCCGCGAAATTAGAAAACTCTGATAAATGTTTGTTAAACTCTTGTGGTGCCACTCAAGTTTAAATTTTTTACTTTACCTACAAAATTTCCTACGACTTTAGGTTAATAAGTTGTCAGCACGTCCTTCAGATATGTTGGCTTCTTATTGGCTTAATATCGTAGCCACTATAGCTCTCCCGAAAAAAAGCTAGTACATCCGGCACCAAAAACTACTAACGTTGGCACCAAAAACTACTCACCAAATAATTCACCAAGTTTATAGATACAGGAACAAATGAAACAAGAATAATTTGTGTCACAAATTATACTATCGCAGTGTTAAGAATATACTATCACAGTGTAGAAAATATACTATTACTGTGTTGACAATGTACTATCCTACAATGATGCTGACACCATACAATCATCAAGTGCATACATATTTTCATATAATCGTATAAAAATCCAGTGTTTTGTTTACAAATTCTCAAAACAAACAAACATCTCTAGCCAAATTACAATCGCATCTTACCAATGCCACCTCTAAAGAGAGATCCGGATCTTCATGCCGCCTTCAGATCTGGTACTTCTCATCCGTCGACCTGATCTTGTACTTCTCCATAAGAATCAGTCGACGTGATCTTGTTTGTCTACAGCCACTGTGAGAGTCGAGTGTCTTTGGCGTCGAAGATCATCTGGAAATCGAGGGTGAGGACTAGGGGTATTCGTCGATGTGGCAGAGGAAACCTTGACTTCGTCAATCCGACGATGTCAAGATCGCGGCGTCGTTAAACCGACAGCGTAGAGGTCAAGCCGTCAAGGTCCAGTTGTTGTCGTCGATCGATTAGCATTGAAGTAGATGTCGTTATCGTCGGGAACAGAGGTGAAGAATGGAGAGAGAGACGTTTTGGGTGCCGTGAGAACTGAAGAGTGAGAAAGATGATTGATAGATTTAGGAACCCGAGGATATTTTAGGTACGATACATATGTAATTTGTTAGTTTTGGACCATAAAGTGATTTTGCAAGAACAAAAATATTGGAATAGACTTAAAAAAGATAAAATATTTAAAATAGGACTTCTAAGACATTTTTTTATATTTAATAGGTGAACCAATAGTTTACAAATATTAAATTAATTTTCTAAAAAAACGTCCATCACACTCGCGCGTAATCATTAAGTTGCACTACTGCCGGGCTTGGCGCACAGAAGTAGAAAAAAATACATTTTAATTTTCAGTAGAAAATTAAAATTAAATCTTCTTACCAAAAGGAAATTAAAATTAAATCTTCAAATATATTTTTCCACCCCTTCCTTTTTAACCTTTTCGTCTTCTCTCCAAAACCCCATATGTAATCAAAACCACTCGCTCCCTCTCTCTTTTCCCTTTGATCTCCGGTCAATGTCGGCGTCAAACTCGGACCCGGCGTTCACCGCCCGGCCCTGGCGACCTGAAGATCTTCTCAACGGTCACGGCGCGGCGTCGTACGGCGGCTTTGCGGTGGACTCGAGCGTCAATGCGATTAAACCGGAGGGAGTCGGGGAGCACGTGAAGGAGTTCGCGGCGGCGGCGTCGGAGATGGCGGTGGAGTTCGGGAAGGGGTGTAGGGATATTGCGAGGCAGAGCTTGGGGAATCGGGACTCGGTGGTTTTGCGAAGCTTCGAGAAGGTGAAGGAGTCGTACTTCGGGAAGAGAGTGCGCGGGAAGCTGAGGTTTATGAATGAGTATTTGCCGGAGGATAAGGAGCCGGTTCATGCTTGGTCAGTGATTCTGTTCGTCGCCGTTTTGGCTTTTACAGGTGAGTCGCTCTGTGTTGTGTAGGAGGAGAATTTCAGTTTTTTTGCTATTGTTCATAGATTGTGCTCTGTTTGGCTGTTGTGTATAATTTTGTTTTGCTAAAAAGTGATTTTTGAGAAATCTTTTTTGGCCGGAATTTTTTCGCCGGGGAAATATTTGCCGGAAAGTGTGATATGCTTTCTGAAGGTTTTGTTCTGTTTATGGATGAGAAAAAGAAGGAAAGCAAGGTTGGAGTTTTATTTATTTTAGAATATTGCGGAAATCCTGGAAAAGTTCTGGTAGGAATAAATTTCGATTATAAAAGCTCAAACTTGAAATGTCTTCTCCTTGGATTTGATTGTATGCGTGTGAATATTAACTGTACACTGATTGAGAATTAACAGAGGGTCTGAGATTGTGCTCTGGAGTTTAGCAAGGGGAATTAAGTTTAGAGTGTACGTGCCTGTTAATCTGATGATTCAGGGGCTTCTTCTCTTTGCTTCTCCTTTGATTGTTTGGGTCTTTTATTGTGCATTTTGCTGACATAGCTTACAATTTTCCAGCATTGATTGTGAATACGGAAACCACTCCTACCACTCCAGAGGTAGTGAAGAAGGTATACATACATCCTCCTAGTGCTGCCCGTGTGATGCTTCCAGATGGTAGATACATTGCATATAAGGAGCAGGGAGTTCCGGCTGAAAAAGCTAGATTCTCAATTATTTCCCCGCATTCTTTCCTTTCCTCCAGGCTTGCAGGTGGATGTTCTTTTTTATTGCTAAACCAACAGATTACAGATGCATCTGCTTTTTGCTATACTTGTTTATTTTAGGCATGCATTTTCTTGATTTTGTATCTTGTTTTTCAAAATTAGGAATACCGGGACTTAAGGCTTCACTATTGGTAGAGTTTGGTGTTCGCTTATTGACATATGATCTTCCTGGATTTGGAGAGAGTGATCCTCATCCTGACAGGAACCTTGAAACTTCAGCAATGGATATGTTGCTCTTAGCTGATGCTGTTGGTGTTAATCACAAATTTTGGGTTGTTGGATACTCTAGTGGAAGCATGCATGCCTGGGCATCACTCAGATACATTCCTGATAGACTTGCAGGTATGATGTCTCCTACACTTCTATGATATGTGAAAGGTTCTACCATGCAGTGTTAAGGTTTCCAGAAGTGGAACAGATACGGCATTTTCAAAGGAATTTTTGTTCTGTTAAGGAGTACGTACTGTATGTTATGGTACATTGTGATACTAATAATCACCTCTGCTATTTCCCTGAAATTGTTGATGTTCATGTTACTTGCCTGAAAAGTTTTTTTCATGCTTTAGTCTTTGCCAGAATCTGCAACCGACATGTTATTGTCATTATGGATGACAAGTCTTTAATGAGGCCTGATAGAATATCTTTTTTAAAGTTGCACATGAGTTCAACAACATTTTCTATTAGTTTTCATTTATTTTCCTGGTGCCTGCGATGTTTCTCATTTATGATAAAATTTTCTTCAGGGAAACTAAGATATCTGCCATTTTTTTCTAGTAATATCTTCTCATGATCCTGACTGATCTAATTTGCAGGTGCTGCCATGATGGCTCCAATGGTTAATCCATATGATTCAATCATGAACGGGGAAGAGAGACGCAGAACCTGGAAACAGTGGACAAGAAAGAGGCAACTTTTGTACTTTCTAGCTAGGAGGTTTCCCAGATTTCTAGCTTACTTCTACCACCGGAGTTTCTTATCTGGAAAGCATGGAAAAATTGACAAATGGCTGTCATTGTCACTTGGAAAGAGGGTAAGTATTGTTATCGCTGTTTGTAAACATTTGCAAATTGGAACTAAAGTTTCAACTATTACAACCATGCATCCTTTTTTTATATACTTAACATTGTATGTGAATAGAACGTCTTATTATGGGGGATCTTATATCAAATGCCACGGTATAGTATTATATTAAAATTATGCTGAGACAGCTTCTTTAGCTGTTTGTTCCTGTCCTTTAAAATTGTTCTCCTTGTGATTTAACTGGGATACTGTTCCTTGTGAGTAGGGTGGTTCTATCATACTATTGTAATTCAGTTAGGGCAATAAAAAAGATAACATGCATTGTGATTAATTGCTTCCGTAGAAATTTTGAAAACAGCCTCTGCTCGTTTTCGTTGTTTCCAGAAAACAAAACCCTGAAAGAATGTCTACTTTCCCAATGAAAATACTCTGGCATACCCAATGAACTCAATTACTCTGACATACCCAATGAATTCAATCCTGATCGTGATCATCGTTCCTGCCCAGATCTCAGACTTCCTATTCTCAATCCACAATTCTCTTTTCCTTGTAGTTTTATCCTAGCCTAATCTTCTTTTCTCCATATTTGCATACAAACAGTGTAATTTATTAGAACAAACAAGAAAGAGAAGAAGAAAAGACTTAAGGGTCGAAGAAACAAGAAAGAGAAGAAGAGGAAGATAGGACCTGAAGAAAGGATCGAATTGATCAATGGATGATGATGGGATAATCATCTTTTAATTAACTATGGATTTAAGCATAACAGAGGAAAAGGATGCATGTCAATCTAACACATGGCTTTGACAAAGGGTGACAGATGTTTCACTCAGAGACTTGGGAGAAAGAGCAAAACACGAGAGAGCCCTTGGTGATGATTATAATTCTTTGATTTATGTAAAACAGCTTTTGAAAAAAAAATACTGAACGCATTCTTTATTGCTAAAAATACAAAGTTTGATTTTCTCTTTTTGTTTCACAAAAGAATTTTTTTTTTAAAAAAATTGTTCTGTAAAACGTTAGCGAACGAGCCCGTATTTTCTGTTTGTTTTACATTTGTAATTCATGGATTACCATGATGATACTGATACTATCTGAGAATCCTTTGTCGACTTACCAGGATAAGGCTTTAATAGAGGATCCAATCTATGAAGAATTCTGGCAAAGGGATGTTGAAGAGTCCATTAGGCAGGGAAGTGCAAAACCGTTCGTGGAAGAAGCTGTTCTGCAAGTGTCGAATTGGGGTTTCAGCCTTGTGGACCTCAAATTGCAGAAGAAGAAACAAGGGAAAGGAATGCTCAATTGGCTCAAGTCTGTGCTCAATGCAGCTCAGGAGGAATATATCGGCTTCCTTGGACCAATACACATCTGGCAGGTCAGAAGCCTCTCTATCTTATTGTGTATTTGTAACAGCCAACCAATAATCTGCTCCTCATATACTTGCACAGTTTTCTGATAAAAGACTAAGTTACATGATTAGTAGATAACAACAAGATCATTGATTAGACAGGGTAATTAAATTACTTTACATCATGAAAATATGAAGTCATGAACTTTCTAAAGAACAACTATTGATTAGTTTGAAAAGAAATTACTTCTGCTAGAAGAATGTTGATGGAATACAGTAACATGTTAAAAGCATATTGCTGGTGGTTCTTTTCTTGTAACAATAATGAACCTCAACACAGTAATTAGCTTCAGTTATTTGGAGGTGCCAATCTTTCTGCAAGTTTTTTTTTCTCTTTAAAAAAGGATCAAAAGATTTCACTCTTACCCTCATAGTGACTCAAACCCATGACTTCGTCAATAGGTAGTGGATGCGCTTACCACTGCGCTATAACCACTTCGTCTTCTGCAAGTAAACTTACTTGAGATCACTTTACTGACAGGGGATGGATGATAAGGTGGCACCACCTTCAATGACTGATTTTGTGCACAGGATTTTACCAGGAGCTGCTGTACATAAGCTCCCCTACGAGGGCCATTTCACTTATATCTACTTTTGTGAAGAATGCCATAGACAGATATTCACTACACTTTTTGGAACACCACAAGGGCCATTCAACATGACCACAGAAGTTGACCCAAGTCCTCTCCAAGTTGATACCGAAGAACAGGAGGAGATGACACTCGATTAAGTTCTGGCACAAGCTGAAACATGATTGTCTAGTTCTAGTTAGTGCATAGAAGGGTGTATATACCATAGGTACTCTATCACACAGAGGGTTAACAAAAGGGGGAAATGAAGACGAATAGTATGGAGGAACAACTTCATCGTAGTGGCTCTCTGGGTTAAAACATGACTTTTTATGATGTTCTAGCTGGGGATATATAGCAAGTTTTTTGCCAGAAAAGAAGTATAGAAACTCCCAGCTATTACGATTACGGAGAACCAGCCTTCAATTGGTTCAAATTACCAAACAGGGAGATTTGAAGTCTGGGAAAAAGTAGTGAAAGTGGTGATCCCAGAAACAGCCATCCAGAAATTAGAAAGGGGCTAATATACAATGTACAATAAAGATTTTTTTTACCTCCAAAGAGAGGCATTTAACATTAGATATTCCAGTAAGAAGCTGATATGCACGGTCTGGAAAGGAAGGCCATTCTTCTTCAGCAAGGGATTTGAAAGCAAAAATAGCATGGACAACGGATTCTAGGTTCTCTAAAATATAATTTGACGAAGGAATCTGTATAACTTCAAGCTCTTCATGCTTTGGGGCATGAAGAGCTTGAAGTTGGTTCTGGTCTGCGGTTATATCTTGTTTTCTCATGTTCCGTACTTAGTTTCAACGTCTTCAATTCTGGTGCAGAAACGTGGATGTGTGTTGAACTCGCGGGCAAGACCTGTACATGTATTCTCAAATCGTCGAGCACAGGGAAATAAGAAAGTATTGTTTGAGTCAAAATAATATATTTTGGCGAATGGCTCTTAAAGAGCTCATTGAACCGATTTTTACGGTCAAAGTATTTGTATATATTTATTTTTCCTTTTGAGGTCATGCGTGGCTGATTTGCAGGATTACAAGGATCTATTTCATAATCATTCGAAGAGATTTCTTTCCTAATTGATCGAGAGAATCTGATTTGCCTTGATATGCAAGGAATGACGAACCATGGTGTTTATTATATAAAGAAATCGATGGTTTCCAGAGATGACATCAATCAACAGACAAACAAAATTTTGCATCCTGCAAAACAAGCTTCCCTCAGAGCACTTATACCAAAAAGATTCATTAGATATTTTTATCTCACCAAATCTCTGCTTCTACCTCATCAAAGCCCGATCCGTCGGCAATTCCCGCAGCTACCTCATCAAGCTTCATCCATGAGCGAACAATCCACCACAGCTTTATAAAGACTTATCCGTAGACGAATACTCGCAAACCATTGTTGGAGTGGATAACTCTAGAAAATATCCCTGTTTGTCGAAGAACCTTTCGGCGAACACACTGTAATCCTGATTTATAGCTCTGCTCAACCACACCGGTTTGAGTAAGAACAATGAAGGGTAAATTCTGATCTTACAACTCCAGCATAACCAGAGATGGAATGCAACATGACATATACTCTTTCTAGAAAGTATGCTTTGTCAAAACCTATACCATCTCATTGAAAAGAAAGAGCTTCCCATTACATAGAAGATAAAACAACTAACCATTGAGTTATAGAAAGTCCACGTCAGCAAGCCAGAAAACACGAGAGTCTAATCTCAAGAGGCTGTTTATGATGTTTACCAAGTCAACCGTGACCATGTCTCAACATCTCAAACCCTTATATATTACAGCTGATATGAAAGGTATGATGGTAAACATGATCTTGATCGATAAATGGCGCGGCTGTTAGCATTATCACGGTATGTCTAGCAAACCTCTCTTTCTCATTGCGGCAACCCCGCCGTACAAATCGAGACGGCCTCCACGCCATGCACTGGAAAAGTTTACAATAAGTGATACAGATACGACCTTCCCTTTGTTTTGTTACCAAGTAGTCTGTTATGCTACATTGTATTACATCAAAAGCATCTTCTGCAATTTCAACAAGCATTGCTATATATGGACACAGAGATAGAATTTTGAATTAGACCAAATTGAGAAAAGGTTCTGAAAAAACTTTGATCATAAAAAGTGGTCTCTATTTGATCCCAATGCATGAAACATAAATATTGATAGATCATATTTGTGCAGAAAATGCTTATGAAATGGCTTTTAATTCGTGAGGCAATCAACCACCCAATTATTTCAAGTAGGAAAATCTGGGTTTTATGGGATTGATTTGGATGATGATTCCTCAATCTTCAATAACAATGCGCACTGAGACAAAGCACAGCCTTCTAAGATACCAACCAAGAGAACGGAAATTATGGGATTGTTCTTAGTATTCCCTTCTAAGCACAGCCTTCTAAAATCTGGGTTTTATGGGTTAAAAAGTCAAATTTGACCTATAGTTCCCATTATAAGCTATATTATCATTCCTAATGATAAAAATTTAACTTGAGCTAATTCCAATTCCAGAAGTTGCCTCATTTAATCCCCTGCCTGGGTTTCACCGCTTGTCTGAATCAAAATAGTAAATAGTAACTCTCAACAATTAATACAACCATCAGTCTAATCACTATTAGAAAAAACGCTTTAGTCGACAAATAAAATTCGTCGGTTTGTTAGACTTTTTTGTCGGCTAAAATAATTGTCGACAAAACTTCGTCGGCTAAAGTGTCATAGGACATACTTTAACCTACAAAAATAGTAATAGTCGTCGACTTAAAGTTTGGACTTTTGCCGATGACTTTTTAGACTTTTACTAACAAAATTTCGTTAGATAAAATTTCCCCTACTGGTCAAATTGGTTGACCTAACCGGACTTAAGGTATACTCATAGACGTTTCCTTCTAGATCGTTTATGATTATTGATGCACCACTGAGTTTGTAGTTGGCAGACCTGTCAACATAGAGTTCCCAAATGGCCTCCCTATGAGCCTCATCTGGAGGAGTCTCAAGAGCTAAGGGAATATACTCGGCAATGAAATCTGCAGCAGCTTGCCTTTTAATGGTTTTCCAAGGCTTGAAGCGTATATCAAATTCTCCTAACTCTAATGCCCACTTCACCAGGTGTCCCGAAGTCTCGGGTTTCTGAAGAATTTGCTTTAAATGCTCATTAGTCAAGACATGAACAATGTGGCTAGAAGTAGGATTGGAGCTTGCGAGTTGCCATGATCAAGGCTAGAGCTAACTTCTCGATGGTTGGATATCGAGTTTCAGGATCGGCAAACCTTGTACCTGTATAGTATACCGGGAGTTCAACATTGTGCTCATGGCGTGTGAGTGCTGCACTTATGGCAGTGGCTGACATGACCAGGTATAGATAGAGCACTTCCCTTAGGATGGGCTTGGATAATTGAGGAATTGAGGCTAAATATACTTTGATTTCGTTGAAGTCTTCATCATGCTCGGAGCCCCAGGTGATTTGCTTCTTGAATTGATCCTTGAGCAGTTAGAAAAGGAGATGACACTTGCTGTGAAGTAGGAAATGAAGCGAGCCATGGCTACGAGCCGCCCCATGAGGCTTTGTACCTCGTTACCAGTTCTGGGACCCGCATGTTGAGGATAGCCTGGATCTTTTCTGGGATGGCCACTATTCCCCTCTCGTTAACCATGTAGCTAAGGAATTTGCCTCTAACAACAACTATGATACACTTTTGGGGGTTAAGGCGCATCCCATGATCCAACATCCTTGAGAAAACTCTGTCTAGAATGGCAATGCGACTGTCTTCATCTGTACTCTTGAAAAACATATCATCGACATAGACCTCTATTATGTTGCCTATTTCTTCTTCATACATGTCGGTAACCATCCTTTGGTAGGTGACGCTAGCATTTTTTAGGTCAAAAGTTATTACGTTATAGTAGAGTAACCCTTTATCCGTGATAAAAGTTGTGTGGATTTGATCCGGGGGATGCATGCGGATTTGATAGTAACCAGAAAAGGCATCAAGGAAACTGAGTATCCGAAACCTAGCAATATAGTCCACAATTTGATCAATTTTGGGTAGGGAAAAATTATCCATGGGGCAGACCTTGTTAAGATTTGTGTAGTCATCGCACATTCTCCAAATGTCATTGGGCTTAGGTACCATGACCACATTAGAAACCCAGTTGTGGTAGGAGAATTATTTGATAAATTGTATCTCTTTCTGTTGCAGGACCTCGGCATGCATGGCTCTGTATTTCTCTGGATTGAAGGCCTGGCGTTTCTGTTTAACTAGGGGATAATCTTTGGCAGCATGAAGCTAGTGAGTGATGATGTTAGGTGATATTCCAGGAATATCAGCATAAGACGGGTAAAGACATCTCGCTTTGATTGAAGAAAGGAGATTGGCTTCTGCCGAGATAGGGGATCGAGGCCGGTACTGATACGCACTTTCCGGTCTGGGAGCTCATGAAATAAGGATACTGACTCAGTCTCCTCCACAAGGATAGGTCTCGGGACATGCTTCCATTTCTTACAGTGCCCTTCTAGGTCCTCGCAAGGGTCGTCAACTATATCTGACACGTTTACTAGGAGCAGCTCGTAAGAACCTCAACCCTGCTGGACATCGTTAAGGTTGCAGCTCTCAATTGTTGCCTTGTCCCCATGTATAGTTAGAATTCCCCCAAGAGTATGTACTTTTAACATCAACCTGTGCACTGTTATGAAGCACTGGAGTCCTCAAATGATGTTGTGACCGATGATTAAGTTGTAAGACGAGGGACAATCAACTATGAGGAAACATGCCATGATAGTAGAGCGGCAAGGGCATGTCCCGACAAATACCATCAAGCGATCAGACCCTAGAGGTTGCACGATATCACCAGAGAAAGTAACAAACGGATCATGGTTGTTATACAGCTTGGCTCTGTAACGCCTAAGTCCACGGTAACAGCTGGCAAACATAACTCTCACGGTAACGCCTATGTCAATGAGAGCACGATGACACTTGTAATGATCAACCTGTACCGTGATGATAAATTGTTTGTAGTGGGCACAGAATGTCTCTTCCTGCTTGGTGAAGGCCACTTGATCCTAGGTAAGGAATGTAGTGGTGGCACCATTATGACACTTTTAATGATCAACCTGCACCGTGATGATAAATTGTTTGTAGTGGGCACAAAATGTCTCTTCCTGCTTGGGGAAGGCCACCTGATCCTAGGTAAGGAATGTAGTGGTGACACCATTTTGGAGCTCTAGGATTTCTAATTGGTTCCGGCACTGTCTCTTTGAGCCGAGGCCACGGGGTGATGGTCACGGGGCACCGCTATGGAGTGTAAGGATATGATCGTGGAGTTCTATTACATTAGCTCTTGTAGCTGGCATGTAGTACTATTGCAATTGACCGTTCTGGATAAGATGTTCCACAACGTTTCGAAGGCTATAGCAGAGTTCCGTTGTGTGACCATTATCATCATGGTAGACACACGGTACTTGTTTCCAGTAGCCCTATGAGGCTTCTTGTGATGTTTACTCTTAGGCAGGGGAGGGATACGATCCTTGTGGTGATTCCATATGTCTTCATATGTTTTGATGAAGGCAACGTAGATTTCATATCTGGGGGTTGGGTTGTCGCGACATTGAGTATTATTGTCATGAGGCTAATATGGATGGTCTGAAGCATGTTGACCATTGTGGCGCTCTCATCCCCTATTTTTAGGCCAAGAGTAAAGTGACCGACGGTATGCGTCGCTGCCCTAGGTTAAGTAATCGCTCTTGGCCATGAGCAATGGCCGCATAGGGGGGGTTGGCATGACCAAGGTGTTGCCAACTAGGAAATCTCTAAAAGTGGCAAACTCGACATGGGCCCATGAATGACTAGGTCCATTAGCGCATCATAAGACCCGAGAGGATTTTTGTTAATCTTGAGAAAGAAGTTACCCAATAATAGAGCTTGACGAAAGACCTTCTCGGCGACACGATGCTCCAAATTGTGATACCTAGTGGTGGTAGATTGCCAACGCGAGAGCAAATTATGCAACCCCTCGCCTTCTTTCTGCTTGATCTAAAATAGGGCCTTAACACTTTGATAGATGATTGCGTGCAAGACAAAATGACTGAGAAATTGTTCCGAGACCTGGTCAAAGTTGTCAATGAGGTTAGACGGGAGATTGCAGAACCAACTAAGGGCCTCGTCAGCAAGAGATTCCTGGGAGGCATGGCAGGCCATAGCATCTATGTATCGAGTGGAGCCACAGAGGAAAAAGAATGTCTCCAGGTAAAGATAAAGGTCCCCGGTACCCTTGTATTTATCCATCTTGAGAGGCTTGGACTGGAGGCTGCTTCTCTAGCTGGACGCGCACCATGAAAGGGATTGCTTGTAACCATAGCTAGAAAAGAGTGGGTGTTGAGCATTGCGGCTCTCGACGCAAGAATCTAGTTGGGAAACAAAGTTGTTGAGTTGGAGGAGCAGACGTGTTTTCATATCAAGGGAAGAACGTGGGGTGGGCAAAGGGTTGGAAGTGTTTGGGTTGGGATTAGTTTGCTAGAGGCCGGATTGCTCAGGTGCATGATTAGGCTCAATTTCGAAGGTTGGTTGGGAAAAGATGGGTGGGTTAGTGTGGATGACTCATATAGATGAGTTGGCGAGTCACCTAAGACTCCAGAATGCCTATAGGCTTACCGGGGAAAAAGAGAATTGGCAGCCGGATCAAGGGTTCCGATGTTACAGGCCGCGTGTTCCATGGACTCATTATATGAGGTTCGATGTTCCAACATAGCGCATAGCTGGAATTTCTCATTCTCGAGTTCTGTTATATGTGCTCGATACGCCTTTGCTTCTGTCCGCTCCTTAGCAGCTTGCTATTGAAACAACTCATTATATATTACCAATGGCAAATAATGCGCCCAAAAAGCCAGCTATTGCAACAAAGTAAGACAGTTTCATAACATTGTCATCCCAGAACAAAGGATAGGCAGCCTGTGTTACAAAGTTCAACAAAGTAAGGCAGTTTCATAACAATGACTTAAATTTAAATCAAACACAGTTTCATAACAGCCTGTGTTCCATCCTTCATGCATCAAGTTGCTGAGTTTTAAAAATAAAATAAACGAAGGGCAAAGAATGAAATTTTTCTTTGACAGTTTCGTAAGGCAAATTTCGAGCGTGCAGTTCTATAACCTAACCTTCATGCGCATGCGAAGGAGTCATGCTCGCGCATGTGTTTATAGATGGAAAGAGATCGATCTTATACATAGTGTTTCCTCTCTCTTATCATTGAACTTTGAATAAAGAAAAAAATTATCATTCTCCGTCACACTTTGGGTTGCATTTTACATCCTCCATCTTGCATCTATGCAGAAAGGAAGAATGACCATTCACCATCACACTTTTTTACACAACAAATGAGTACCTAACTTAATATTAGTAACAACAATTGAATCAACAGAAGGGTATAAAATCTACCACAAACCTCAAATAAAAAATTACGGAACATGACGAATTTGCTTGAGCATTTTAAGTCGTTTGCCAAATCTCAATCTCTCTCCCGTTGTCGCCTGGCATGATAGTATGTCTAAATATCACTTTCTGTTAGAAGCAATATGCACTTGGATATTATGCACAACAAAAACATAGTGCTACTAACTACGTTAAGATACTCAATTAGCAGAACAAAGCATGATCACGAAAGTGTTTTCCACACTTTTGGGTTGAATCGAATCAAAACATGCCTGCAATGTCATCAGCAAAGTCATTATTACTATTCTATAGTGATGGCAATGGATCAAACTTTGAAAACTACATGCAAAAAGAAGGAAAAATGTTGAAACGTCCCTCATTAAAACCAAAAACTCCGTTGACGTATAGAGATGAGGCAAACAACAGTTTCATAAGGCAAATTGCCTTAATTGATAGAAAATGAGGTACATTGTAATTAGGTTGTGTAATTTTTGTTTTCCTTCTCGAATTGAAGACTTTTGAAACTGAATAACGGGCATTCCAAAGAAAAGAAACAAAAAAGAGGATCATAAAGGTCGCCGAGTCAGACCAACCCACCCAAAAACCCAGAATCATTCAACACGCACCACCACCGGCGACGTTTACGGCCACTTCCGCCGACGATACTCACACCACTCTCTTCCCAACCTATCCATTGCTGCCGTTTCTCCCTGACAAGTCAAACACGACAAGCTCTGAGCTTTTCCGGTGGTTTTCTTAAATTCCGGCCAAAATCCAAGGTATAACGTTCCTCTACACTTCACGAAGTTTCTTTTCGGCACAAATTTGCATAAGCTTTTTGAGTTTTGATTTTCAGTGAATTGAGCCGCCGCCGTGATCGGCGGTTTGGAAATAATACCAAACGGAATTTTGTGAAAAATGTAACGTTTGGTGTTTGTTCTAGCGGTTGTTGATGAGTACGAAGAAAATCAACTTATTGAGATTAGAAGATATTAAGCGAAATTACAGATTATTAGGGACGGAGAAATAGTTTTGAGGAATCAGGATGCATTCACAGTAAGTTAATTGAGAAATAGTTATTGAATAGAAATTAATCACAAGACCAATCTTTTTTAGTTGAGAGCGGCGGGCGGAGTCAGGTTTTTTAGTTAGGGGGTTCAAGTTTGACACATGCTATTGGATGGGGGTTCATATTCAGAAACAAACTCGTACTTAACAATTTTGCTCTTTACAACATATAAAAA
The DNA here is from genome assembly GCA_951800085.1 of Comarum palustre. Taxonomy (NCBI): domain Eukaryota; kingdom Viridiplantae; phylum Streptophyta; class Magnoliopsida; order Rosales; family Rosaceae; genus Comarum; species Comarum palustre. Next base: position 4,933,140 of record OX637587.1, read on the forward strand.
ACGAGATCTGTCGAAAACTTAAAGGAGTCCAGACCCCATCAGGTCTGAAAGTAGCTCCGCAACCATGGAGCCTCTTCCGGTAAGGATCGTGTGTAGTTCTTAGCTGTCATATTCTCAGTGAGTTCAGACTTTTGCCTTTTCAAATGTTTGTGATTTTAGTTTGTGTATATTTCAATGAACATTTTTTATATAGCTGACGAGTTTGACAGCTAAGAGTCGAGTGATCATGTCTAAGGCCCAGGTAGCTTTTTGAAGAATAAAATACTTCGTCATGATTTGCATGTAGCCTGATCCAAGCTAATAACCGATCCACATTCTATTATTTCACTTGAGTTTAGTTGTCACGCCCCGAACCTTATAATTTCACTGCGAGTTACCTTCCTTCCGTTATCCATGAATTTACGGTGTCGACATTAAAGTTTGAACAATAAAATTAACTGTCGGAATTGTTGACGGTAATTTAAAAATTATCGGGGTTTTTATTGGGGTAAATTCCGGATTTGAACGAAGAAAAATTTAGGGGTTCTGTGTTTCAAAAAAAAAAAAAAAAAAAAAAAAAAATTCCTTGTTTGGAAACTTTCCCCTTTTATCCGGTTTCCTTTCTTTTTTCGCGTCACTTCCTCTTTCTGTCTTCTCCTTCTTCGTCCTTCTCTGGGTCGACACAGCGCCTTCACTGTGCTCGACGGGATCCGCCACCACCGGCCGCCGTGTAGCGCGTGACCGGTCTCCCTCGACTCGCCGGAGGTCCAGCAACTCAGCAAGCGTTTGGATTGGGGCAGCGCCGCCGCGTGGAGGGAGAGAAGACCCTCCGAAAAGCTGCTGGGTTTTCGGGTTCCGGTCGGGTCAGGCCTCTGTGCCGTCGCCTGCCGCTCCTAGCCGGTCCACAGGCCACCTCTGAGCCTCCCAAAGTCGGAGCGCCGGTCGATTACAGCCTAGGTGAGGGATTCAATCGAGAATTCCAAATTTTGGGAATTTTCTACTGTTCTTTGTGATTTGTTGGTGTTAGGGTTAGTTTTGGTTGTTGTGATGTAAAGGGAAGTTGTAGGGGAGGTGGAGAGGAGCCGGAAGATGGCCGGAGATCGCCGGTCGGAGGCCAATTGGCCGGTGACCGGATTTCACTGTTCACAGGGGCATTTCTGTCATTTACATGAGAAATTACTTTTGACAGTTGGGTAATTGAGTTAGGATTAAAGGTAAAAATATTTCAAAGTTAATTTGGAGGTAAAAGATGATAATTGTGGAGAATTGGAAGTAATTGGATATAGAAATTAAGGTATATGAAACATGGTGGAGGTGGGATTAATGGCCGAGTCGATTAAGTTTCGATTGTTATTCGAAATATCGTTCCGGTTCGGAAAAAGAATTACATGTTATCGTTGGTCGGGATTGACCGAAGATTTGCTAAGAGTATACAAGAATTAAGCAAGTTTATTACGGAGTTTATACTAATGTCTCCGGATACCCGATTTTACGGTTTGGGATATTTAACGTATTTATTTTTATTAAACAGGACGTGAGGATTTACGTTCCGGGGAGGCACAGGATCGTTCTCAGGGCTAGTCCCTTTACTGTGAGTGGACAGTTTATTTTTAAATGAATGCATGCCCTAATTATTGATTTAATTGCAAGATTTATACGATTGTTTCGAGCATTATAATTTCCTCGGGTTCTTGAATGTGTGTTTGGATGGATGCAAATATGTTGAGGATTAGTTTCATTTATTTGTTTTGGGAAGAGAATTGAGTAAAGTACTTATATGAAATTATATTATAAGGGTTGACCAAAGAATATGCTAGCTAGAGTAGCGTGAGGGCGCTACTAGAGCTCTTAGCTCCGACCCTAGCCTGAGAGGTCAGGCAAATTACGTAGTGCACTATGAGGGTTGACCATTTCCACTTTATTTAGAGCTCTTAGCTCCGACCCTGGTCTGAGAGGTCAGACAAACCTGAGAGGTCAGGTTGATATTATAAGGGTTGACCGTTATCACATTATCTAGAGCTCTTAGCTCCGACCCTGGTCTGAGAGGACAGACAAGCCTGAGAGGTCAGGTTGATATTTCAAGGGTTGACCGTATTATTTTATATAGCTAGCATAGAGTAGCGTGAGGGCGCTACTAGAGCTCTTAGCTCCGACCCTAGTCTGAGAGGTCAGACTTATTATGTTTGTGAATATTTCTCTTCCCATAATCCTCACTTGGTTATTTTATCTTGCATTTGTGGAATTGTTGTTATTTGTGGGCATGCATAAATGTTATTTTAATAAATAAATCTTTGGGAGAGCATGAAACATTAGTTCTAATCATTGTGATGAATTTTTGGCGTTTCATGTATTATTTTCGTCCACTCACTCTAACGTTTTACATGTTTCTCCCCTGGGCCTTTGTTTTTCTTAAAATGCCCAGACTGCAGAGTTCGGCCAGCAAATTAGGAGGCGCATAGTGGTTACCTCTCCACACCGTTTTCACTAGTAGGTTTCTGAAAACCTACAAGTGCCTTTTTTCCTCCTTTGTATTAGAGCTCTGATAACCTGGGTATTTTATTATTATGTTTCGGGGTAGAGTACGGAACTTATTCTTTTTTATTCTAAGAATTTCGGATATTTATTAAGTTGAAAGATGTTTGCGATTGTGTTATGTTGTTGTGAGATGTTGGATTTTTCTAAGGAGGGGGATGAAATTAAAAGTGTACTGCTTGTGTTTACTTGGATTTTTAGGTGAAGGGTTACTCACTATTAGGGGACATTATGTCGAATTTTCGGTAACTACCCTTTTAGGTGGGTCCCGCAGGAGTCATTCTGGGATTTACTGGGAAATCTCGGGATGGGTCCTGTCATTGGTATCAGAGCACTAGGTTATTCGATTCCTTTTCTAAATGTCACTGCTTATGCCTTGTGTGAAACTAGTATCTATAGAGTGATGGACCGACCGCGGCGGATCCATCAGCATTTATGCTTAAGATACGAAGTGATCATCAGGTATTTGCAGTAGCTATTACGGTATTATGTGTGATACATGGTACTAAACATCTTGGTTTCAGGTTAATTATGCGCCGAGCACGTGGCCGAGCTCGTAGGGAGAATCTTTCCCCTCCACCGGAAGGAGAAAACCCTCTTCCTCCTCCTGGAAGAGGAAGTGAGGAGTCAGCTACTATGGGAGCGGGTTTGTTAGAGCGGTTAGTGCAGGGTATCCGTTCTGGTATGAGTTCTGAGCTTAACTATGAGAAGGCCCGCAAGCATGGTGCTAGGGTGTTTACCCATGCTAGTGAACCCATGGAAGCACTCAGTTGGTTGGAGGAGACTGAAAAGATGTTCCGCATAGTAGATTGTCCAGAGGAAAGGAAGGTGGCAATAGCTACGCAGTTTCTGGAGAGAGAAGCTTGGCATTGGTGGCTTGATGTAAGCCGCAGGGTGGGTGATGCAGCTCAGCAGATGTCCTGGGAGCAGTTTTCCGCCCAATTTAAGGAGCGTTATGTCAGCCGAGCACACATGAACCGCATGAGGGAAGAATTTCTAAATTTGAGGAAGAGTGATGACATGTCGGTTTCAGCGTTTGAGCAGCGTTTCAGGGAGCTGGCCTACTACGTTCCTGAGTTGGTAAAGACAGAGCAGGATAAGGTCTATCAGTTTGTTAGAGGCCTTGGTGGTAACTACTCTGCACAGATGATGGCTGTACCATATGCATCATTCATGGAGGCAGTGATGGCTGCTCTTAATCTTGAGGCCCAACAGTTTTCTTATGGTCGGCGTTCAGATGTTGGAGCTGTGAGTTCTGGCTCAGCTAGAAGATTGTTGACGAGGTCTAGTTCAGTATCCTCTGCTGGGAGTGGCTTTGATAGCAGCACAGGATCCGGGTCAGGATTCCGAGGGAGACTTAAGAGCTTCTTCAAGAAGACCTCTAGGGGGTTTAGAAGAGGATCTAGCAGCCAGAGTGGGCCTTCTGGAGGTCAGAGTGCGCAGCAGAGTCAGAGACCGTCTCAGAGTTTTCAGCAGAGTCAGTGGGTACATGGTCAGTGCTATCAGTGTGGGCAGACAGGTCATTTCAGAAGAGATTGTCCTCTCTTGAGTCAGGGAACAGCATTGGCACCTGCCCAGACTATGGGGCAGACGCATTCTGGTACTGTTAGTAGTGGTACCCCCTCTGTGACACAGACTAGAGGCGGCACACAGCAGAGCAGAGGTAGTAGAGGCCGTCCTGCCACACATGCGAGACTGCATGCCATGACTCAGCAAGAGGGTCGCTCTTCCCCAGATGTTATTATTGGTACGTTATTCATTTTTGGCCGACCCGCTTTTACATTAATAGACCCTGGAGCGTCGCATTCCTTTATGTCTAGTAGATTTTCCTTACATGCCAATGTGCCGTCATCACCACTTCCTGGGGAATGGCACGTGTCCTTGCCTTCTGGGGATGTGATGAAGATAGATTGGGTATTTAAGAGTTGTGAAGTGCTGATAGAGAGTTGCGGTTTTGAGGTTGATCTAATACCTCTTGATATTGTTGAGTTCGATGTGATCTTGGGGATGGACTTCTTGGAATCCCATAGGGCGATGGTGGATTGTTTCCGAAAGGAGGTAGTGTTAAGGAGTCCAGGGAAGCCTGAGATCACCATTCAAGGGGAAAGAAATGTTCTCCCAAGCTGTGTGATATCCGCTGTTACAGCTAGGAAATTGTTGAACAAGGGTTGCCAAGCCTACCTGGCACATGTAGTAGATACCAGGAAGGGTGAAGTGAACCTGGAAGACATTCCTGTGGTAAAGGAGTTTCCAGATGTATTTCCAGACGAATTGCCTGGATTACCGCCAGCAAGAGAGATCGATTTCACCATCGAAATGCTTCCTGGAACCGCTCCTATCTCTCAAGCTCCCTATAGAATGGCACCTGCGGAATTGAAGGAGTTAAAAACTCAATTGCAGGAGTTGGTGAACAAGGGTTTTATTCAACCTAGCACGTCTCCTTGGGGTGCTCCTGTACTTTTTGTTAAGAAGAAGGATGGCACCATGAGACTTTGCGTGGATTATCGGAAGCTGAATCAAGTGACGGTGAAGAATAAATACCCTTTGCCACGAATTGATGATTTATTCGACCAGTTGAGGGGAGCCTCTGTTTTCTCAAAGATTGATTTGAGATCGGGTTATCATCAGTTGCGGATTCGGGAAGGTGATATTCCCAAGACTGCATTCCGGTCACGGTATGGACACTATGAGTTCGTAGTGATGCCATTTGGACTTACTAATGCACCCGCCGCCTTCATGGATTTGATGAATAGGGTGTTTAGTCCATTTCTTGATCGTTTTGTGATCGTGTTTATTGATGATATTTTGGTTTACTCCAAAAGCTTGAAGGAGCATGCCAGGCATTTAAGGACGGTTCTGCGAGTTCTCAGAGAAGCTCAGCTGTATGCAAAACTTAGCAAATGTGAGTTTTGGCTGGATAGAGTGGGATTCTTGGGTCACATTGTGTCAGAAGAAGGTGTTAGTGTGGACCCTCAAAAAGTAGCTGCAGTGGCTAATTGGGGTAGACCCACCAATGTGACAGAGATTCGGAGTTTCTTGGGATTAGCAGGTTATTATCGTCGCTTCGTTCAAGATTTCTCCAAGATTGCTGCTCCACTTACAAGATTGACCCGGAAGGATATTAAGTTTGAATGGTCTGACAAGTGCGAGCAAAGTTTTCAGGAACTTAAAGAGCGTCTGACTAGTGCACCAGTTTTGGCACTACCAGATGATAGTGGGGAATATGAAGTCTATTGTGATGCCTCTAAACACGGATTGGGTGGTGTATTGATGCAGCATGGGAGAGTGATCGCTTATGCTTCTAGACAATTGAAAACACATGAGGTAAATTATCCCACCCATGATTTGGAGCTTGCTGCTGTAGTGTTTGCTCTTAAAATTTGGAGACATTACCTTTATGGAGCCAAGTGCCAAATTTTCACTGATCACAAGAGCTTGCAATATGTGTTCACTCAAAGGGATTTAAATATGCGTCAAAGGAGATGGATGGAATTAATTAAAGATTATGATTGCTCGATTGAGTACCATCCAGGAAGAGCTAATGTGGTGGCCGATGCTCTTAGTCGCAATCCCTCTTTATCCTTGGCATATTTGAGAATGATTCGGGTTCCACTTCTTTATGAGCTTCGAGCTACCGGTGTTGACTTAACAGTGGATGGAATGGGTGTTTTGGTGGCCAGTTTTCGTGTGAGGCCAGTACTCATTGATAGAGTTCGGGAGGCGCAATATAATGACCCTTCCATTGTACAGTTGGTTGAGAGGGCTCAGGAGGGCTCAGCAGAGGACTTTACGGTTAGGAAAGATGGAACCCTTTTATTTAAGGGCAGGTTGTGTGTACCGAAAAGGAATGAAGAGCTTAAACGGGAGATTATGGAGGAAGCTCATAGTTCCATTTATGCCGCCCATCCAGGTAGTACAAAGATGTATAGAACTTTGAAGAACTATTATTGGTGGCCGAATATGAAGAGGGAAATAGCAGCATTTGTTAGCAGGTGTTTGGTTTGTCAACAAGTGAAAGCTGAGAGACAAAAACCCTCGGGTTTGATGGAGCCATTGCCTATTCCGGTGTGGAAGTGGGACCATATTACTATGGATTTTGTCTTCGGCCTGCCTCGCACCCGTAATGGGTATGATGGAGTTTGGGTGATTGTGGATCGTTTGACGAAATCTGCTCACTTTCTCCCGGTTAATAAAAAGTTTTCTCTTGATCGGTTGTCGGAGATTTATGTGAACGAGATAGTGAGACTACATGGGGTTCCAGAATCCATTGTGTCAGATAGAGATCCACGGTTTGTTTCCCAATTTTGGGGAGCTTTGCAGGCAGCTTTGGGCACTCAACTTCATTTCAGTACTGCTTTTCATCCTCAGACCGATGGGCAGTCAGAGAGGACCATTCAGACCTTGGAAGACATGTTGAGGTCATGTGTTCTACAGTTTCGGGGGAGTTGGGATAAAAATTTGATGTTAATGGAGTTTGCTTATAATAATAGCTACCACTCTAGCATTGGCATGTCACCATTTGAGGCATTATATGGAAGGCAATGCCGTACTCCCCTATGTTGGAATGAAGTTGGAGAAAGAGAGTTTTGTGGCCCGGATATCATCTTTGAGACCAATGAGAAAATCAAGGTGGTAAGAGATCGACTCAAGGTGGCTCAAGATAGGCAAAAGACTTATGCGGATAACCGCAGGAAGGACTTGGAATTCCAAGTCGGTGATTGGGTATTCTTGAAATTATCTCCTTGGAAGGGAGTGGTGCGTTTTGGAAAGAAGGGCAAGCTTAGCCCTAGATATATTGGTCCTTATGAGATCCTCGAAAGAATTGGCCCACTTGCCTATCGATTGGATCTACCTCTTGAGTGGTCCAAGATCCATAATGTCTTTCACGTATCCATGCTTCGGAAGTACATTGCTGATCCTTCCCATGTGTTGCATGCGCCACCTGTTAGTCTGAATAAAGACTGGACCTACGTAGAGGAACCGGTGCAAATTATTGATCAAAAAGAGCAAGTGCTTCGGAACAAAACCATTCCTCTTGTTAAAGTGTTGTGGAGGAGTCATGAGGTGGAGGAAGCTACCTGGGAGCCCGAAGCTCAGATGCGACATCAGTATCCTCACCTATTTGAGTAACAGGTATGTAAATTTCGAGGACGAAATTTTTATAAGGGGGGGAGAATTGTCACGCCCCGAACCTTATAATTTCACTGCGAGTTACCTTCCTTCCGTTATCCATGAATTTACGGTGTCGACATTAAAGTTTGAACAATAAAATTAACTGTCGGAATTGTTGACGGTAATTTAAAAATTATCGGGGTTTTTATTGGGGTAAATTCCGGATTTGAACGAAGAAAAATTTAGGGGTTCTGTGTTTCAAAAAAAAAAAAAAAAAAAAAAAAAAAATTCCTTGTTTGGAAACTTTCCCCTTTTATCCGGTTTCCTTTCTTTTTTCGCGTCACTTCCTCTTTCTGTCTTCTCCTTCTTCGTCCTTCTCTGGGTCGACACAGCGCCTTCACTGTGCTCGACGGGATCCGCCACCACCGGCCGCCGTGTAGCGCGTGACCGGTCTCCCTCGACTCGCCGGAGGTCCAGCAACTCAGCAAGCGTTTGGATTGGGGCAGCGCCGCCGCGTGGAGGGAGAGAAGACCCTCCGAAAAGCTGCTGGGTTTTCGGGTTCCGGTCGGGTCAGGCCTCTGTGCCGTCGCCTGCCGCTCCTAGCCGGTCCACAGGCCACCTCTGAGCCTCCCAAAGTCGGAGCGCCGGTCGATTACAGCCTAGGTGAGGGATTCAATCGAGAATTCCAAATTTTGGGAATTTTCTACTGTTCTTTGTGATTTGTTGGTGTTAGGGTTAGTTTTGGTTGTTGTGATGTAAAGGGAAGTTGTAGGGGAGGTGGAGAGGAGCCGGAAGATGGCCGGAGATCGCCGGTCGGAGGCCAATTGGCCGGTGACCGGATTTCACTGTTCACAGGGGCATTTCTGTCATTTACATGAGAAATTACTTTTGACAGTTGGGTAATTGAGTTAGGATTAAAGGTAAAAATATTTCAAAGTTAATTTGGAGGTAAAAGATGATAATTGTGGAGAATTGGAAGTAATTGGATATAGAAATTAAGGTATATGAAACATGGTGGAGGTGGGATTAATGGCCGAGTCGATTAAGTTTCGATTGTTATTCGAAATATCGTTCCGGTTCGGAAAAAGAATTACATGTTATCGTTGGTCGGGATTGACCGAAGATTTGCTAAGAGTATACAAGAATTAAGCAAGTTTATTACGGAGTTTATACTAATGTCTCCGGATACCCGATTTTACGGTTTGGGATATTTAACGTATTTATTTTTATTAAACAGGACGTGAGGATTTACGTTCCGGGGAGGCACAGGATCGTTCTCAGGGCTAGTCCCTTTACTGTGAGTGGACAGTTTATTTTTAAATGAATGCATGCCCTAATTATTGATTTAATTGCAAGATTTATACGATTGTTTCGAGCATTATAATTTCCTCGGGTTCTTGAATGTGTGTTTGGATGGATGCAAATATGTTGAGGATTAGTTTCATTTATTTGTTTTGGGAAGAGAATTGAGTAAAGTACTTATATGAAATTATATTATAAGGGTTGACCAAAGAATATGCTAGCTAGAGTAGCGTGAGGGCGCTACTAGAGCTCTTAGCTCCGACCCTAGCCTGAGAGGTCAGGCAAATTACGTAGTGCACTATGAGGGTTGACCATTTCCACTTTATTTAGAGCTCTTAGCTCCGACCCTGGTCTGAGAGGTCAGACAAACCTGAGAGGTCAGGTTGATATTATAAGGGTTGACCGTTATCACATTATCTAGAGCTCTTAGCTCCGACCCTGGTCTGAGAGGACAGACAAGCCTGAGAGGTCAGGTTGATATTTCAAGGGTTGACCGTATTATTTTATATAGCTAGCATAGAGTAGCGTGAGGGCGCTACTAGAGCTCTTAGCTCCGACCCTAGTCTGAGAGGTCAGACTTATTATGTTTGTGAATATTTCTCTTCCCATAATCCTCACTTGGTTATTTTATCTTGCATTTGTGGAATTGTTGTTATTTGTGGGCATGCATAAATGTTATTTTAATAAATAAATCTTTGGGAGAGCATGAAACATTAGTTCTAATCATTGTGATGAATTTTTGGCGTTTCATGTATTATTTTCGTCCACTCACTCTAACGTTTTACATGTTTCTCCCCTGGGCCTTTGTTTTTCTTAAAATGCCCAGACTGCAGAGTTCGGCCAGCAAATTAGGAGGCGCATAGTGGTTACCTCTCCACACCGTTTTCACTAGTAGGTTTCTGAAAACCTACAAGTGCCTTTTTTCCTCCTTTGTATTAGAGCTCTGATAACCTGGGTATTTTATTATTATGTTTCGGGGTAGAGTACGGAACTTATTCTTTTTTATTCTAAGAATTTCGGATATTTATTAAGTTGAAAGATGTTTGCGATTGTGTTATGTTGTTGTGAGATGTTGGATTTTTCTAAGGAGGGGGATGAAATTAAAAGTGTACTGCTTGTGTTTACTTGGATTTTTAGGTGAAGGGTTACTCACTATTAGGGGACATTATGTCGAATTTTCGGTAACTACCCTTTTAGGTGGGTCCCGCAGGAGTCATTCTGGGATTTACTGGGAAATCTCGGGATGGGTCCTGTCATTAGTCCTCATTCTACCAGAGCATCATAGTTCATTATCAATTTTCTTTCAAATAAAGTGTCATGTATGATGGTGCACTTAAACTAAGTTAAATACAGTTAGATTGTATTTATGACACTATTTATTTTTTAAATAAAAATTAAATATAATTATAAACGGTTGAGATTTTCTAATATACAAGAATTTTCATCGGATGGTTTAACTCTTTATAAAGATTCAAAGAATCGAGATTGATGTCCTAAAAATCTCTGACTGATGTTTCATGACCCTTATAGAAACTGCGCATGTTTTATGTTTGTATTTGTGTATGAAATATTATTTGATTTTCTATTTGCAGATTAGACAGTGGCACCCAGCAGATGAATATGACGGCCAAGTAAGAGAAATAACATTCAGGGGTCTTTGTAACAGTCCCATGTGTCCTCCAGACACTGCCATAACGGAGTGGCAGCATGCTGTTCTGTCACCTGACAAGGATACACTGGTGCGAGAACTTACATACATCTTTTGTTATATATTCCCATTATTTAGTTATTTACGTCCTTTCCATTATTTTGCCTACACATTTCCTTGTGTTTGGACATTCGTAGCATTTTATATTTCCTTGCTATTTTTTCAGGAGATGAAACAGTTATGGTAAAAAAATTCTTGTTTCCGTCGTCTTTTGGCCCTCGATCAACTAAGTCAACCCTATGTATCCTTCTACCTCACTTAGAGCAACTATGTCAAGCGGATCTAAATATCTGATACTTTTTACATATATGGATAGAGAACATCAACGTGAGAAAGTGATAATTTTCAAGTACATTTTCGGGCACCAAAGCTAATTATTATGAATTTTTTTAAGTCATGAAATTATTACTAAATCATTTAAGCAAGTGAAAACTACAGAGAATATGTAGTCTGAGCTTATTTCCCATAACTCCACTTGGCGCTTTGAAAAATGGACATGGAGAAATAAGCGGCCAGAAAAGCGCCAAGTGGACCATTTTTCAATTAGAGTTGTAGTGGGTTTAACTATGAAGGAGATTATCAAGAAAAATTCTCCAAAAAATCTACTTTTATATGTTAGTTAGCTTATATGACTAGTAGACTTAATTCAAGTTGAGAGTAGACTTTGCATCTTAAAGTACTTGACTTCGATGAACAATTTTTCAGAAAATCTACTTTTGTATGTCAGATAGCTCATGTTACTAGTAGATTTCGAAGTGAATTAAAATGAAATATTCATGCATCTATTATGTGAGAGGAGTGCGAAAAGAGAGGAGAATTATCACAAAAGGAGTTTGTTTCTTGTAGAGATCAATTTTGATAAGAGAAAAAGACATGGATCAGACAAATGTGTTCAAATTGTTTGAGTTAGAGAGTATTCAAACTGTTAGAGAGAGAGAGACCATATTTCAAATTGATGTTGACAGAAATCAAAATTAACCAAAGACAAAACTAACACCGGTAGTGACAAATATATATTTAAATTAAATGGCCGGTCCAACAGGTAACAAGTCTTCGTTAATTTTATGTGGACCAATCACATGCTGACATCAAATTTAGGTATTCATACCTTAAAGTATCCAACAATTTTCTTTAATTATCAGTGACGAAATGTTTGTATATTGTTCCTAAAATTATCTCATAAATCTACAACCCACAGCCACATCAAGCCATTCAGCAAGAAGACACAAGCCATCAAAGGGAAATCACATCCTTGGTTGACATAATCATACATCAAGCAAAATATCCAAACTCGTAAAAGAGAATTGAACAGATACAAAAAAGCAAAAGCTTTGTAACTTGTAAGCTTACCAGAGCAAACCCCTTGTCTCACTAGGATTGTATGAAGCACAGCCCTTGGAGCCTAATTTAGGTGTGGTGTAAATTAGAAACGTTCTAAAAGCGTTCAAGGAACCTAATTTTGCAGCTAAAATCGATCGATATGAAAATGGTATCTAAATTTCTAAACATGATGAGAAAAGCAGAAAATGGTTTCAGGTTTTTTCAACCTTAGCAATAACCTCACAACCAAAATGATTCCTCATCACATCTTCAGTCACAACTCCTGCATAAATTTCTGATTACACAAACTGAGCCACTCTCTCAATCCAGATTAATATTTCACTGCCAAAGATATACATAACTGCAAAAGACACGCAAAAGCTCCCTCTGAACCCATTCTCCAGGCAACTGATACACCCAACACAAGAACGCGGTCTGGCAACAAAGTTTATACATCATAAGGACATAGATCTGAACGAAAACACACAACTCTTTGATTTTGTTTTGAAGTGAAGGCAAACGCGTGCCTCTACATCCAGACTACTCCCACCTGACCTAAGTAATACTGGTTGTTTGCCCTCTTGAATAATCTGTTTACCAAAACACCCACGTGTCACCAATGTCCATAGTAATAGCAATCACAAATAAGCAAGCATTTAACGTTTTCAGAAAATAAAGTCATAACTTCTGGATAGTAGTATGCTTGTCTCAAGCCTAGTACCATGAAAATTGGAAACAAAACAAATCAAGCCTACACGAATTCCTGAAATGGTTAAACACTAGCTACTAGTGAATCACCCTAGAGTGATACGCCACACCTCAAACTATGCTTGAGATAAAAATATTTGAGATGAAGGAAAAGAAAGATAAGATATAATCTTTTCCATTCATGATTATACTCACAAGTCACAAGTGAGATTAGGTACAGGAATGATTATCCAAATACCAACATGGTTGCAAGCACGTAAATCTACAATTCTAGATTTCTAGTAGCACTGAAATAACTGATAGATAGCTGCAAGATTTATACCTCTCACAATAATAGTCACACCAAGACAGAAACGGAAGAATGTGGTTTAGTCACAATTTGGCAGAGACATATGTGATGATGACACTACTAGTGCATGATGGTAACCTTGACTCTAAAAAAGATGTTAGATTCACCAAGGGGCAAGTTTTAGGAACAAATGCATATATAAATTTCAAGAACTAATGCAAATTGTGTTTTAGTTTACAGGGATTTTGTTTAGTATCCCAGCCAACCATTTGGCATATATATAGTTTTTAAGAACTACATAAAACTGATGGTTTATTTATTTATTTTTCTTCAAGGAAGCCTTTGTGGATTCAGATTCCTTGGTAGTGCATAAGGATCAATTAGAAATCAAATAACAATAAAGTAATGTGAAGAGGTTCATTGAACTAATTGGATATGTACTGTACAATGCTTCAGATGCATTGCAGAAGGAACAAAGTTACATAATAGACAGAATGCAAAGTAAAGACTCACCGCAACAGTGACTTCAGATGCCTACAACACTGCCGTTTACCGGTGAAATTAAAGTCTCTCTGTAAATTAAAGCTCCACATTTCAATTGGCAATAAGTACTCTTGGTAACATTCTTCAATGTATTTCCTTCTAGATTATATAACACCAAGAAACGTGTATGAAAATTATAAACCAAAATGTCTCCACTCTCTAGAATGCAAATAGGCCCCAAGAGAATTTCATCTCGTTTCTGTTCAGGAAAATCCACTCTGTAACACCTTAAAACTTGAGTCCAAGAGTGTTTGTCCCCATACTCCCTCATTAACCACATTGTGCTAACATCACGCCAGGAAGATATGTGTTGAAACACACAAAGACGATTCCCAACTACCCTCATAGCGTTAAAGGTAATACCAACATCAGGCAATAGGATTATGTCCTGAAACTTCTCCTCCGCCAAATCAAAAGGCAAAATTGTTCGGCTAAACCCTCTATACCCTCTATCAGTTGCTAACCAGTGCAAAGCTCCATTCAAAAAGAAACCCCGACCATTCATTTCAAAGGGATTGATACTAATGGGGAAGCGGAGCACCTTCCATGAACTCGTTTTTAGAGCAAAAACATGAACAATGGTTACATCAAAGACCATATACCCCAGCATGACCTTGTAATCTTCAGTAGCATAATCATAACCAAACCCACAAAACTCGCCAGTCCTCATATATTTCGGGTTGCCTATTGGGAAATTAATCCCCGGTAACTTCCTGGAGTAATTAGTACATGGATTCCATAACATAAAGTAACCTCCATCTTGTTCTTCGACTACAACACATATCAACCCATCGCAACAACCAACGATGCTTTTAGGACAATAGCGAGGGAGCAGTACCTGAACATCAAGCTCTCTGTTGGCGAAATGGCCATCGCTATGATTCTTTTTGAGTGCTTTGTGTTCTAGAGATTGAGGAGGGTCCAATGAATAAAGGAGCCTCGAGGTGTTCTCGGTGATGCCCTTTTCCATGTAGCTCAAGTGCTTCTTGGTCAAGTAAGGATCGGAGATCAGCCAACTCCAAAACTTGGACACGCAACGGAATCGCATCAGGGTTTTGACCGGAAGTCTCGCAAGAATCTCTGAAATTATTTCACCGTCGAAAAACTCCGTCCGGGATGCGCCGCCGTCTTCCGCCATGTTAAATACTTCACACAAACCCTAAAATCCCAAACTTAACCTGCTGTTCTAGTTTTGGCTCAGACAAGAAAGTGAACTGGTAACATAGGAGCATAGACAGCCCTTAGAGCATCTGCAGCGGTGCTGCTTTGGGCACGAGCAGAGGAGCCAAGCGGTGGGCCACCCGGAAAATAGCAGGAGCAGAGCTGATGCTTCCGTGCAGCGGTGAGGCACGGTTCAGGCGACTGCTCGTTGACGGGGAGGTCGAGCAGCTGCTCGAGCAATCTTTGCTCGTTCCGTTGCTCGTCCGACCTGGTGGAGCCCACGCACGTGGTAACACCCTCTGAAAGTCTGAAGTTTGAGCTCCGATCTCTGTCAAACTCTTCCAACAAGTAAGCTAAACATTTTTCATCTCTGTAATTCCGTACTTGGTTTGCTTCACAACAAGCTTCCATTTTGAAATCGGTTCTTCAATTCACTTTCGCTTTATTTGTGTTTGGAATTCCTCTATGTTTTGACGGCTGAGAAGTTCTTGAGAAACCCAATATTAGCTTGTTCTTGTATTTCTCTGAAGCCAAACGAAACTTACTTTGTACCCAGTGTATCTTACCATGCTTGATTGAGTTGCTTTGACGTTCGTTTTGAGCTGAGTTTTAGTAGAAAAGAATGCCCTTTTGAATAATTGGTTAGCCTTGGATTGTGGTTCATGTAGTCACTTTCCTGAGAACTGTTTTCCAGTTGCAAGTTTACATACTATTTACATTTGTGAAATGAATTTGATAGGTTTATGTTTATCGCTATAGAATACATTACCTCAAATCGCCAGAAACTAGTTAACTTATTAGTTATTGCTTTCAGCCTATGAGTCTATGACATTGTAATGTGAGACTATGTACAGGTCAGTGTGTCACCTAATACTAGTTTTGGTAGAAAGAACGAATAATATCACTTGTATTTGACTGCCCAGAATTGTGCCCAGGTCTTATCAAACTGTGTGTTTGGCAGTGGATGAACAACCATCTTCGAGTAAGGAGGAGGATATGATAGAGAGTTCAAATGGTCAAGAGGCAGCTGCATTTGAGGGAAGTTCAGATATGGAACCGTATGTGGGCATGGAGTTTGTGTCTAGTCTGCGTTTGTGTGTAACTCAACTATGGTTTTTGCTTAATATGTTATTCACTGCTCAGATGTGTTGTGCATTGTGTGGCTTTAGTTAGTGGCTTATCCAGTTTTCATCACTTCAAGCTGCCTTGTTTTGGCCTTCAAATTACTGAGTTTTCCCTTCTTATTTTGCAGCAACATCAGAATTTCTTTCGGTAATACAATTCTTTCCTTATTAAGATTTTTTTTGACTCTATTTGTTGAAGATTGTTGTTGGGATGCACTTTTTATTGTTAGTTAGGATTGGTAATTCGATTTAGATGCCTAGAGCTAAATTTGATTGGGTTTCACCAAGTGCACACCACCTGTTTGACAGAATGCCTCAAAGGCATCATCAAACTGAACCAGTGGTCTATTCTGTGATTTTTCGAAAAATCTATCCTTCTCTGTTTAATCCAAATTTTTAACAGTTGAAAATAGACTCTTTCATGATCGTTTCGAACTTGGTTTCATGCAAAACGGAGTTGATTTGAGAAACTTATGTTATTTTGAAGTTTGTACAGTGTTTCAGAAATTTCTGCAGAAACTGTATTTTACAGCCACTTTGGATATCTATTTGACTATGCAATTGAACTCCAAACGACTTGAAATTTTGAGAGATACTAGTTTTACATGTCTATTTTCATTCTGGAGATTTTCAGTTGAAAATATTGAAAGCTCAATTGTTGGTGAATTTTCCCTTCTTACTACCTATTTTCTAAAAACTTCTCAGCTTTGCAGCTAAATGTTACAGAACAATGAATTTGAGATTCTTTACATTTTTCTTTCACACATTGATCTTTGACAAGTATATTCTGCAATTTTTTCACACAATGAATAGTAATAGGAGGTGCTATTTTTTCTCACCGCTGCACGAAAACACTGCACTGCACCTCCTATTGCTCAAATAGTAATAGCACTTGCTCAAATAGTGCTTGCTCCTCCTCAAAATAGGAGGAGCAAGCCAAAAAACGGGTGCATATGCTCTTATACGGATCCTTGGATAATTAGTTGATCATTTTTCCGGTTTATAATGTTTTATGTTATATCCACATTTTAATAATTTATTTTATAAATATTTATAACTAATTCATTTCTGTAAAACTTGCACTCTTTTTCTTTTTATCTAAATAATGCACATTCTATTTGAACAGTTAAGATTGGAGGACTCGTTTAGTAACCCGGAAATTCAAATGTTAATTTCTAATATTGTTTGGAAATTAATTAGTGAAATTGGTGTGTATTCATACTTTTGAGAAGAGTGCCGAAGTGTTTGGAGTCAATAGACACATAGAAACGTTTTATTTAAAGGGTCAAGAGTTGACTTTTTGCTACGTCGAGTTTATCGGAAAACTTCTTTGACGAAAGTTGTAACGCTCGACGATACGAGTCTGTGAACACATGGAATGTGTAAATTGGATATCGTGTGAAGAAGTTATGGTCAACCGAAATTGAGTTTCTATTTTTGAGAAATTTAGAAATAGTTAGTCAGGTTTCCATTTTTATAAACAATTCATTTCTTCCTTCTTTTTTTCTTGCGCCCGCCTCACCTTCATTGTTTGTGTTCAGCAACCGACCCGACCCGAACCCACCGACCCGACCCGACCTAAAATTTCCAGCTAGCTCAGACGGATTCAGACGGCAAAGCTGGTCTCTATCCCTTCCTCGTGGCAGCGCGACCTTCCCTGTGGTGGAAGACGAGGTTGACTCGAGCCAGACAGCGAGTAGCGAAGTTTGAAACAGTAAGTTGACGACCCGACTTCGACCCGATTGGATTTCCTCATCTTGTCGGAGACTAGAGGCGAGGCTAACCACTTCTGGTGCGTATCTCCCTTTTGAGCAAGATTCCTCATGCCTTAAAGCTCAATTCTAAGTGTAGAGCTGCCGAGTTGGAGATTCCCCTTGGCGGCGGTGTTTGGAGTGTTTCCGGACCGAGTTGATTAAAACGTCATGTATTAAAGTTGCTTATCTTACCTTGATCTCCAAGTTTCATGTTGGGAGTTTGTAGAAATTAGGAGTTTTTAAGGAGGCGTCACGCCTTCTGTGGCGGCGCGTCTGAGATCCTCTGAGGCAGTAGGTTGTCTCAGCACCATGTGCTCGTCAATACGAACAAGTGGTATATAATGTGTTGCTTTTGGTTATCAGATGAGCGTGTAGGGTTTTTATCGAGGGTAAATCCGTTGGGTGTTTCGGAGTAGATGAGGGGTGATGAAGTTCGTTTAAATTGTGGTTGATTGTTTTGGAGGATTGGAGTGTGATGTTCAGTTGGATCGAGTCAACATTACTTTCGTGTGGCAACTAAGGTAGATTATATAATTGTAGGTGTATAATTGCTTGACCAAGCGTGCTGGAGATTTACCTTGTGACGGTAGAAAACACAGCAGGATTTGAGGAGAGTAAATCTCACTAAGATTCTGTTTGGTTTTATATAATTATTGGGCGTAATTATATTGTTTGTTGCGGATATAATTTTATGTGAGAATATGTGTATATATATATATATATATATATATTTGACTTTTGTATATGTGTGTATGAGTATAATATATCGTTAATATGTTACGGAGCGGCGTGGTTAGATGATTATCATACGGTGAGCATTATCTCACCTGGTTCACTGTGGAACCATTATGGTTCACTGTCGTAAAATTATGAAATTGCTTTTCTTAGGAACTAAGTTTTGATTTAAAAATAAATGGACTTGTCTCTGAAATTATTTTTCTATCAAAAAACTCACCGCTCTCCGCCATTTTTAATTTAACAAATGAGAAACCCTAAAATCCCAGTTTTAGTAAGTGTAGTGTATGTTTATTTGTTGAGACTAAATATGACTGTGTTAAATAAGGATTTCAGTTTAGTTAGTATTGTGTTTGATGTTATTGAGTACTAACTTAAATGAGCTTATGTAATACTTTATTTTTATTTTAGCCTCCTTAGATGATGTTATTGTGGATACTCAAATATGTCATCCTTAGATAATACCATCATTTTAAAGCATAAAATAAGCAAACTACCATTTAATCTCATGCAACACTAAACATGGGTTGATATTAGTACAACTTAAGACATCTCATATGAGTACATGACAATCTTACAATATAAGGAGGTCTAATATAGTCTTGAGTACCAAGCATGCACGTAGGGTTTTATTTTGGGATTCGGTTTCTCTACTTGAATTTTTTTTACTTAGATTTGTTTGGATAATTTAAAATAATTAGATTAAATAAATATGACATGAAAATGACCTCACGAGACCACATTATACTTAATCCAATAGTTTTAAATTATCTAAACAAATTTAAGCAACAAAAATTTAAATATATAAGTCAAATTTTTTATTTTGGGTGGGAAGAGGTGGGCCTTGGTAGGACCCATTTTTGTTAAGTAGCACTCGAATTAAACGGTTGCTGGTCTCTACGGTGAGGCTTCTGTATAGGATCATGGTCCTTCAACCAATAGCCAAAGTTTCTCTCTTTCTCAATCTCTGAAGCTCGATCAGCCATTTCCAAATCTCTTCAGCTGGTTTATTACATCAGGTACTGTAATTATTTATTTTCATCTCTCTGGGTTTATTGCTTCTCTTTCAGTTGCAGTCATATGGGATTTGCTTTCTTTTTTGTTTTGATTGTAATTTTCTTTTCATCTAAAGCATTGTAGAATATTGGTTCATTGATCCAATTGGGGGTGGTGTTCATCGAAGAAAAGTAAGGAACTTTAAGAAGCATATATCATATAATCAATTTGTGATCCAATGTTTTAAGATGTTTCATGTTCCTTTGCAGGTTACCCAATAGTCTTTGGAGAAGGTTTGATTTTGAGCTTGAATTGGGGGTGATACTGCTTCGTTTTTATCTAAAATATGGTAAAGGATCAAGCTTGAATTGGATGTTCACCATCAAATTCTCATGCTTTCCACATTGTGTTTTTAGTACTTGAGAATAGTTTTGTGCAGTGAAAGATGTTGGCGTTTGACAGGTTTATCACTCTAGTTTTGTGGATGAGGAAGGAATTACTAAAGCTTGTGGGTTCCCTCTGCTGCCTTTGAAAAGCCATATAAAGGGTCCTGCTCCGGTTTCAGAACAAGGTATAATTTATATATCGTACTAGTAATACATAATCTGGCTGTTTCCGAATTGTTGTGCTCAGTTATGTCTGAGGAAGCCTTCTTCTGTGCAGATAGGACTGATATTGTTGATGAGGCAATTACATTCTTCCGCGCCAATGTCTTCTTTAGAAACTTTGATATCAAGAGCTCAGCCGATAAGCTGTTGATTTATCTCACATTCTACATTAATGTGGCTTTGAAGAGGCTGGAAGGTTGCAGAACTTTGGCTGAAGGTACCAAGGGGATCATTAATTTAGGTCTGGAAAAGGTTCCCGTGCCTGGAGAGCCAGATTTCCCTTTGCCGGGCCTCTTTCCTTTGCCTCAATCTGATAAGGAAGCAGGTGAGATTTCATTCCTATCTATGCTTGACTTTAGTCTTAAGCATTCAAATCCAGTTATTGCAGATGTTTATATAGTAGATTTTTGTGTCGTTTGATTAACTTCCTAGCTGAACTGTCCAGTTTCTCTGAAATAGAGTTTAGGTCTCTTAATTGTTACCTGCATGGATTTACTATCTAATTCAGGAATTGGAAATATCTGATTTACTTACTCTTCCTGTTTTCACATAGAACTTGGAATATGCCTTCTATCTTCCCATATGGTCTTGATTCGTCTAGTTGGTTCTGAATCACCCATGCTATCTGACTAATGGAATAGACTACAGCTTGATGCTTAAGTTAAGATTTTCACATATGTCTCCATGATGCTTAACTTGATTTGTTTCATATAATCTCCTTTTGAGAGAGCATTGGAATACAACTGTTGAGACTGTTGACTTTCTTGTGATCCTCGCTCCCATATGATGTACTGAGGGCTCCAGACCTTTAAATTCATATTGTTTGATCTTTAGAAAAAATTCAATGCAGAATTGCTCCGGAATTATTTGAAGCAGATCAGGGAAGAAGCAAGTGGGAGATTGTTGAGCGTTGCTTATAAATCTAATGGGACTCCTAATAAATGGTGGTTGGCATTTGCGAAAAGGAAATTTATGAACATTATTGTTCCTTCATGAATAGTTCTTTGCGGATTATATCCTTCCAGTAATGTTTGCACATAGTTCATGTCTCAAGATCATAACAAGTTACAGAATCTGAAAAGATCTTGGTGTTGCACTCTGTAATGTATTGGAATTTAACTTCTGGACATGATATTACTCTTATTCATTGTTCCAGCGGAAATGAAAAAAGTACTTACCTCACGATGTTTTGTGAATGGGAGAACCTTTAGTTACATCTGCTGAAAAGGCTTCCAGTATATCAGCAGTGGAAAAGTAGTAGAACATTTCTTGCAGAACTATCTGGTTGGAATTGAGGAATATAGATAGCTAGAAAGTTTTTGACCTTCTGTTAGCTACGTATTCTGGGAAATTCAATCTACTTTGATAAGATATAACTTAGTGGACAGGTAGTTTTTGAAGTAATTGCTTCGATCATCTGCATTGAGATCCATAAAAGAAAACATGAACTATCATCACAAATTACAAGCTCATAGCATGTAATCAGCTGAAATCATCTGTTCATAAAATTTGTGGTACCAAAATCAGCACTGCAATGAACTTTGAGGTCATTAAAAGAAATATGATAGTATTGGGCATGAAAGACACTACTACATATTTCCGAATGCAGAAACTAGGTCATCATCACCATTAAGTTGATCAAAGAGTTCTTCATAGTAATCGTAATTATCTTCATAGTAACCATGCATGCCATCAGGAAGTTCAAGGTCACCACACCCTTCAGGGTCATCATAGTAATCATACATAACATCAGAAAGTTCAAAGGCACGATACCCTTCAGGGTAGGTTTTGAAGATGTCCCTGTAGTAGTTGTCAGCACTTTTAAAGTCTAAAGGCTTTTAAAGTCTGAGCGAATAAGGATTGATCGAGACATTGCCTTGCAGGTTAATGTTTAAGGTCTATAACCAGTTTCTGTCATCACAAAGTATTCTCTTTTTCCACAGCAAGTGTAGGTAAGATAGCCATTGCCTCACCATCAATAACAACAGAACCATTCTTAAAGCAAGCTGTCTTGAACTTTACTCTGAACCACACAAGGAAAAACCAAACCTAATTTCAAGTTGCAAAAAATGTTAAAGACCCACTGCAGAAAACTGTTTGGAAATGTAACTTACAAGTATCTGTTCTTTTGCTCTCTTATATTAACGGCTTGTACCTCACCAACTATTTCTTCTCCAATATAGACAGGCAACCTGAAATGCAGACTTTGGGATACATATATAGCCCCAGGCTAAAAAATACCATATCAATACCAAGAAGTTAGACAAAGGTACATATCGGAAATGTTTCATCAGAAGAGCCATGTTAAAACATAAAAATATGACTTACAAAATGAAAAGATATGATCTTGGGAAACAGGGCAGCAACAAGCATCCCCTGGACTATTCGGTCTTCTAATCCAGCATTTTGAGCAGACTCAGAATTAAAATGCAGAGGATTAGAGTCATGACTCACTTTAGAGTAATCCAAGACATCTTCACTTGTGAAAATTCTAGCTTGCTTAAATATATCTCCAGTTTTAAGAAAACTAGTTGCTGCTGATGAAAAACCTTTAAGAAAAGGTATGCTGGCTGGAACTAAACTCCGTCTGAGCATAGTCATACAGATCACTAATGTTGTCTCCCAGACTAGTATTCCAAACAAAATAGTGATGTCTGCTACTTAATTTTGACAAAATATTGATGTCTTCCAATAATGATTTCTTCTACCTAGCAATGGCTGCTCACATCTGGGGCATTGAGATGTATGACTCTCAAATTTACATAACAATTGAATGAACAAGATAAAGAATCTGTTTTTGAGTAGTACCTATGACAACTAATTATTAATCTTAGTGAAAAGTGGAAACAATATTCTACATGCTACCAACCATAATGCCAGAATGTTCAACAACATAAAAACTATCGTCATTTTCAAAATAAATTAACTAATTAATAAACATCCCAAAAGGATTGAATAGCATATTCCAAAATAGTTCTCTACAGCCTCAAAAGTAGTTCTGTTTAGATGCTAATAACATGAATGTGTCTATATTCTGGTTCAAGTATATAAATCTACATATTTTCTAGGATAAACCACCTGAATATCAACATCTTTTCCCTATAGCAGCTCATACATGGTCTGTCAACATAGATATGCTGACAAATCAAAGCTATACGCGTAGTAGGTGCTTATGTCAAAGTACAAGGAAATTAACCGAACTATAGCCCGAGGAGTTTGAATGACAAACCAAATGCAGTTCTACAACCACTGTACACTTATCTAAACCCATGTTACAGAAGTCGGCAAACTGACCCGAAAAATGTATATTGCAACCAAACTTAGCTAAGCTAACAGTCATCAAGATTCGATAGTCATACATATAACCTACATCAATTAACAAACTTGCACTATTTATTTCCACATCAATTTCTACGGTGAAGTAGAAGCCATCGCAAGTCAGTAGTTAGAGGCATTATATCAAACACTTGGTGGGCATATAATGGAGTGTCAATTTCAATAAGGCATATAGTCAGCAAAATGTTTAAATCTACCAACAATATGCAGATAAGATTCAAGTGAAGGTGTGAAACAAAGCAGTAACATTAGATAATGCTAGCCCATTAACAATGGGGGAAGACCCGAATTATTGTAAATATATGGCAAAACAGAGTTGAAACAGAGCTGTGGATAAGTAAACTGAACTGAACTGGAATTCAACAAAACAGAACTGGGTGATTACCTGATCGGTCTAACTATGAAAACATCACTTGGGTTTAGACTTGAGAGAATGCTAAGTGTTGTTTGTGACGCCAAACAAGAACTGGGTTTGTACTTGGTAGTCTGTGCTATTTAGTAGTGATCTTCTCATGTGAGTCAGTGTGTGTTATCTTCCAAGTTTACGTATTTGTAATCCTTCATATTTTATTAATGATACGAGTAGATTTTTCTTTTTTTTGGTTACAAAGTAGATTTTTCTTTTCAAGAACGAGAAAGCATAAATTAATTTGTTATGAAATCAGTGTCAATTGTAACTTGGGTAGGGATGCAAGTGTAACTTTGAAATGAAATGAATGAATTAGAATCTGCTGGGTAGCATAAATAGAAATGGCAATCTTTTAATGTGAACGATCTAATGATAAATTGAGCTGGTGATCATTTGAGTAACTTGATTAGAGGATTTACATTATGAAGTGCTTCAATTAAGCAATTGAATTTTACCAAACAATGCCTACAATACAACAAGAATGACAGCCATGCACACAACCTCTAAGACAACAGTTGCCCTGAAGATGCAACTCTAAAACTCGATGCTTCTTTGTACCCGCATGTAAGGACACTGATTTGAAACAACACAAATGCAAGTCCTTTCCCTAACCAGGCATATTGCTACTAGTGTTACTATTAGCAAGAGCTGCAGGACAAATTTTAGCAAATTGACAGTAGCGGCATTTCCATCGCTCTTCTATGGGAGTGTAACTGGCTTCTCGCTTTCCTTGCCAGAACTCAAGAGAAGTCTGAAGAGTCAAATATAATGAACACAAGAGACAATTGTGGCTGAATGAAATTGATATTGATTCACCTCACAAAGGAGGAATTATATACAAATTACAACCGAGCCAAATTAGGCAAGTATATTTTCCTAAGGTAAGTGATAATCCTAATAATAATAGTAATTACAAAATATTACAGAATATATACAAAAGGAAAGTATGACTCACACCAACACTCCCCCTTAAGTTGGCGCATACAAATCATGAATGCCTAACTTATCAAGTGAGTCATAAAAAACCTTACTTGAAACTGCTTTAGTCAAAACATCAGCTAACTGTTCTTCAGAGCGAACAAAAGGAAAGGAAATAAGCTTAGAATCAAGCTTCTCCTTGATGAAATGTCTGTCAACCTCAACATGCTTGGTTCTATCATGTTGTACTGGATTATGAGCAATATCAACAGCTGCCTTATTATCACAATATAAATCCATGGATTTCTTTGGTTTAAATCCCAAATCACGAAGTACATTTCTCAACCAAAGTAATTCACAAACTCCATGGCCCATACCTCTATACTCTGCTTCAGCACTCGATCGAGCCACAACTTTTTGCTTCTTACTCCTCCAAGTAACAAGATTACCGCCCACAAAAGTGAAATAACCAGAAGTAGACTTCCTATCTGTAATGCAACCTGCCCAATCTGCATCTGTATAGCCACTAATATCCAGATGTTTATTCTTTGAAAACATTAAACCTTTGCCGGGTGCAGACTTCAAATACCTCAGAATGCGAATCACAGCTTCCATATGGGTTTCACTGGGATTATGCATAAATTGACTCACAACACTCACTGCATATGCAATATCTGGCCGAGTATGTGAGAGATAGATTAACCTGCCAACTAACCTCTGATAACGAGCCCTCTCTGTAGGAATTTGGTCAGGATACTCAGCTAACTTGTGATTTTGCTCAATAGGAGTATCAGCAGGTTTACAATCTAGCATCCCTGTTTCTGTCAACAAATCAAGCACATATCTTCTCTGGCACAAGAAAATTCCTGAACTCCCCCTTGCAACCTCAATTCCCAAAAAATATTTAAGTGAACCAAGGTCTTTCATCTCAAATTCTGATGCAAGTAGACCCTTTAGTCTTTCAATCTCCTCTGAATCATCACCAGTAATTATCATATCATCAACATAAATAATCAAGGCAGTCAGCTTACCTGACCGACGTTTCAGAAACAACGTATGATCAGAGTTGCTTGGTTTGTACCCAAAACGACGCATAGCTTGAGAGAACCTTCCAAACCAAGCTCGTGGTGATTGCTTAAGTCCATACAAGGACTTGTTCAACTTACATACAAATCTTCCTTCTGCGTTTGCTTCATATCCTGGTGGTAGATCCATATAGACTTCTTCAGATAACTCTCCATGTAAAAAGGCATTCTTCACATCAAACTGTTGCAAAGGCCAATCTAAATTGGCTACTAGAGACATCAATACTCGAACTGTATTAATCTTGGCCACTGGAGCAAAGGTTTCCTCATAATCCACGCCATAAGTTTGAGTAAATCCTTTAGCAACAAGTCTTGCTTTATACCTGTTCACCGAACCATCTGCATTGTGTTTGACAGTGAACACCCATCTACACCCAACAGCTCTTTTTCCCTGTGGGGGTGGCACCAACTCCCAAGTATTATTCTTCTCCAAAGCTTCCATCTCCTCATTCATTGCTTGAGTCCATTTGGGATCCTTGAGAGCATCCTGCACTTTACTGGGAACACATACAGAGGATATTCGATTCACAAAAGAAGCATGAGATTCAGACAACCGATGGGTGGACACAAAGTTAGCTATAGCATATTTGGACTTGACATTTAAACTTGGTTCATATTGGCGAGGTGGTTTACCACGAGTGGACCTAGGAGGCAAGACACATATACTATAACCATTACCAAAACTAGAAGAAACATTACTAACCTCAAGATTAGGACTCTCCTCCGGGATTGTCTGGCAAGAGTTATCTATATTTGAGAGGGGTGAAGAGCCTTGATCGATTGCATGTTCTGCCTTGTCGTGCGATCGATCGCTAGGAAGGACGCGATCGCTCGTTGGTGCGCTACTGGATGGTAAGCTACTGGGAGCTTCTGTCTCTTCGGGCGATCGATCACTAGGACCAATGCGATCGATCGTAGGTGCACCGCTGGAAGCCTCTGCCTCGTCGGGCGATCGATCGTCGTTGTCCTGACGATCGATCATGGGATCAGAGATTACACGAACAATATTTTCATCCCCAAGTGGCTGAATCACACAAGACTTTTCTTCCAAAAAAGTATGGTTCTCCCCCTGAAGAGAAGGATTGGAAGGAGAAAAATAACAAGCATCTTCATAGAAGGTGACATCCATGGTAACATAAACTTTCTGTGTAGGGGGATGAAAGCACTTGTAGCCCTTCTGATTGACACCATAGCCCACAAAAACACATTTGAGCGCCCTTGCATCAAGTTTGGAACGTTGATTCTTAGGAACATGAACAAATACCACACACCCAAAGACACGAGCAGGAAGATTTGAAAACGAAGGAACTGACACATGATTGGAAAGGACACCATAAGGAGTTTGATTATTGAGAACGGAGGAAGGAAGTCTATTGATGAGATGACATGCAGTAAGAACTGCATCTCCCCAAAGATACTTGGGCATGTGAGCACTAAACAAAAGAGAATGAGCAATATCAAGAGCATGACGATTCTTTCTTTCTGACACCCCATTTTGTTCAGGGGTTTGAGGGCAAGTAGTTTGATGAACAATACCACAAGTTTGGAAGAATTGAGTAAACTGAGAATTAATGAACTCCCCCCCATTATCAGAACGAAAGACTTTAATATTGGCTCCAAATTGAGTTTGAACAAGAGCAACAAATTTTTGAAAAGCAGAGAAGACTTCATGTTTATGTTTTAACAAAGATACCCAAGTAAGACGGGTATAATCATCAATAAACAAAACGAACCAACGTTTGCCAGAAAAAGTTGACTCGCGGGAAGGTCCCCACACATCAGAATGAATAAGCTCAAAAGGAACAGAACTCCTAGTAGTACGCAAAGGAAAACTAGCACGATGACTTTTAGCTAAGACACAAGACTCACAATGCAACTTAGACTCATCAACGCCCAAAAACAAGGAGGGCATCAATTTCTTCATGACGCCAAAGGAAGGATGTCCCAATCTACGATGCCATAACCACAATTCTTCAATTTGATTAGTAACCCCAGTCGAAATCAAAGCTGCTTGGACTGCCTTCTCCGGCTTCATTCCGGCGAACATGCAATCCAGATGAAACAGACGACCCCTTAGATAACCCCTGCCGATTATTTCCCTGGTGAGGAGGTCCTGAAAAATCACATACAAAGGAAAAAATGTTACAGAACATCGAGATTGAGTATTGAGCTGAGGCACAGATATGAGATGATGAGACAAATCAGGGACATAAAGAACATCATGTAGTGTTAGAGAAGGGGTGAGACGAACAGACCCTATGCCTAAAACTGGAAAAGAATCACCATTGGCATTAACAACAGAGGAAATAGTAGGTGGGTTAAGAAAAAGGAAGTAACTACGATCATAGGTCATATGGTCAGATGCTCCAGAATCAATAATCCATGTATTGCTACCAGTAAAGTTAGAAATTTGTAAAGCCACTCCAATCTTACCATTACCACCATGACTTACTAACATGGTACCATTACCATCAACGTTGGTGTGGTCTGGGTCTGTCATAGCATAGTACTCTTGATCTTGAACAAGATGGACAGCAGCCTTTCCCTTGGATTTGTCCTGAGGTCGAGGCTTATTAAAATAATTAGTTGGAAAGCCAACCAACCTATGACAATTTGCCTTGATGTGACCTGAATTTTTGCAGTAATTACAGATAACATTAGGAGAGAACCCGGGAGGAGAACCTTGAGAAGAAGGACGCAAAGCAGGAGGCCGATTGCCTGATAATGGCCGATTGTTGGACGAATTGAAAGGCTTTGAATGAATGGTAAGACCTGCAACTTCAGAGGTAACTCCTCGAGTACCCGCCCTTTGAGTTTCATCTTTGCGGATATAAGAAAAAGCTTGCTGCAAACTAGGTGTAGTAGTCCGGCGAAGCAATTCACTCCTTGCATTCTCAAATATAGGATCTAGGCCAGCTAAGAAGACATGAACCCGCATAAGGTCTTGCTCTTCCTTATAAATCTTGATATCATCTGGGCACTTCATGCGACATGGACGCATCTGATCAATATCTTGCCAAATCCCCTTCAATTTTGCAAAATACACAGCAACCTGTCTCCCATCTTGAGTCATACGAGCTGCTTGAGTACTTAATTCATAAACCTCGGAAAAATCCGTTCCATTGAAGTAGATTTCTTTGAGACTTTCCCAAATTTCTTCAGCTGTATTACATCCCATAATCATTTGTGAAACATCTTCCATCATAGATTTGTAAAGAATAGAAGTTACCGAACCATTAGCAGTCTTCCACTTCGAATAGTTGTTGGCTTCAATTGGTGGTTCAGGAATCGAACCATCAACATAGCCCACCTTATCAATCCCCCAAAGGTGAGCTTCCATCATCTTTTTCCAAGTTTGATAATTGGTGCCATTAAGCTTGACACCACCATAGAAGCTTGACACCACCATAGCTGCCAGTTGAATCATCTTTAACAGAGACAGAGATTTTTTTGGAGTCATAAGAGCTCTCACCACTATAAACTTTTGTGAGTACAGGTGAGATTTCGGAATCCTTAGTCATGGTAAATATGCAGCGGAAAGATTAAATAACAAAGATCAAGGGCAACAATGATGCAAGGATCAAAGGACAAGGAACAAAAGGACAAAGGGTGAAGAATCAAAGAACAAAGAGTCAGAGTCCAAGATCGGATCTCTGCTCTGATACCAAGTCAAATATAATGAACACAAGAGACAATTGTGGCTGAATGAAATTGATATTGATTCACCTCACAAAGGAGGAATTATATACAAATTACAACCGAGCCAAATTAGGCAAGTATATTTTCCTAAGGTAAGTGATAATCCTAATAATAATAGTAATTACAAAATATTACAGAATATATACAAAAGGAAAGTATGACTCACACCAACATGAAGTTGCTCCTCAAACACATCAGATACGTATGGAAATTCATCTTCACCGATTACTGAAAGGTCTTTTTATAACTCGTATCTGACTCAAAAACAATCATATCAGTGTCTAGCCATCCTGAAAATAAGTAAATACCACATCCACAAAGAATTAGTGGATCGATGCATCCAGGCTAATTTCTATGATTGAGGTTCAGCAAATTGATCACATCAACAAAGAATTAGCGTATCAATGCCTCTCCCCGCAGCATATATATATATATATATATATATATATATATATATATATATATAAGGTTCGGATCAGGTGCGGATTTCCGCATTTTTTAAAAATACGGATTTTTACAATTTGATCAACTTTTCGATCATGATTTCTCATTTTAACCGTTCATAATGTAGATATATGTGAGTAGATCATCTCTACAAAATTTCATTTAATTTAGAGATCGTTAAGGTATTCAAATATGTGACTTAGAACAGAAAAAACTAACGGTTCCGGTTGAACAGTTTTATTACATTCATAGTTTTGATTCATTTTGAATGTCTTAATGATCTCCAAATTTGCTGAAATTTTGAAGAGATGATCTGCTCACATATATCAATATTATAAACGGTTAAGATGAGAAATCATGATCGAAAAGTGGGATAAAATTGTAGAAGTCCGCATTTTTTAAAAATGCGGACCTCCGCACCATGTATGTATATATATATATATACAAGACCCTTCTATTGATGGATCCCTATTTTTGGTTTATTTATAGGGATAGACATTCGATAAACTTTTCGATCACATTTCAACATCTCCACCGTTCAATACGTAGATGCATATATATAGATCATTTCTGCAAAATTTCATTCAATTTGGTGATAGTTAAGGCTTTGAAATAACTGAAATCAATTGACGGATCAAATTTGCCAAACTTGAACCGTTAATGCCAATAATTTTAATTCGCAATTTTGAACATCTTAACGATCACCGATTTGGATGAAATTTTGCAGAGGTGATCTATATATTAGGACCTAAGAATTGAACGATTAAGATTAAAAAATGTTATCGAAAAGTTTGTCGAATGCTTATCCCTATAAATAAACTAAAAATAGGGATCCCTTAGTGGAATGTCATATATATATAAGAAGTTTCAGGTGCGGACGTTAGCACCAATTTTTTGATGCGGATTTCTATTTTTGGACCACTTCCTGATCGAATTTCCTCAAACTTCCTTCTAGACATATCTAGATCATCTTGTGTAGATCATCTCTGCAAAATTTCAGCCAATTTGATGATCGGGAAGGCCCTCAATCTTGCGTTACAAAACTGACAGACAGAATTCTGTCCGATTTGTCAGTCAGTTTTGTAGAAACCGGTAAACGTTTATAATTAAGGCATACACTTTTCTCATAAATGAATCCTTAACGGTTCAATTCTCTGAGTTGTACAAACCAAAATCAAATGAACTGAGGCATAATCTATCATCTACAGCAAGAGATGTCTATTAGGCCATAATTGTAAAACTATCCAAATAATATTAAAACATCCAACAAGGTTGCTAACAATAAAATCATACATACCTCAAATCTATCAAGCTTACATTAGATCAATAATAATGAATTGAAACTATTACCAGCACCTTACCAAAAGAAACAAAAATAACAACTAGTGCAATACTACTTTCTGAACATTAATTTTCTTGCATTCTTAGAAGCAAAATCATCAATTAAACTTTCATAATCATGCTTTTCCAGAAATTCTTTCTCAATCAAAATCAGAGCGAAAACATTTAATCTTTCTTGTGACATAGTTAATCGCAAGTAAGATTTATATAGAGTTAAACATTTGCATACCCTCAAACTTTAACCTAAAAAAACAGTTTTATCCTCTTTCTTTTAAATTAAACAGGTATACCCTCAAACTTTCAAAATTTGACAGTTTTATCCAATCTGTTAAAAGTTCCGTTAAAACTAACTGAATAGGGTTTATATATATATATATAGCAAGCTCTTGTATTTAGGATAAAATATAAACTAAAACCTAATCACCCCAAACTCAAAAAGTAGTTTTCAACATGCCAAAACTTCACCTAACGACATGTGGCATGAACTATTAGTTCAAGAATCTTGAATCTGCGAGAATCCATGAGGAAATATCCTCTCCTGTATATCTCATTGAGTTTGAATCTGGGAACCGATGCTTCTCTCATGTTAGATTCAATTTCATTATACTCAAATTCTTAAGCATTGATTAGTTGAACATGCATAGTAATTCTTTTACTGAGTATTCTACTCAGCATTTTTACATCTCTTCTACTCAGCATGTAAGGAGTTTAGGTTCACTAAACTTAAACTCACTTTCTCCTTTTGGTAAAGGGGCATGATTATTTTACTAGCTACGTTTTGAGCTAGTTGTTCTTTATTGATCCCTTCTCCTTCTTGTATCTTTATTTTTTCTATGCTTGTTTGCAGTCTTGCTATCCTGCTGTGTAACTCCTGAAATTGGTTTTCGAGATCAATAATCATCTCTTGGAGATAAGAGATCTTGTAATTCTGCTGAGAATTATTGCCTTGACATTATCATGCACTGTTTCTGTAGGAAGGAAAAAGCTTAGAGCTTAATCATCTTCATGTTTTGCTCTTATTTCAACTCTGTGATTCATCTAATCGGGTGATCAAAGTTTCTAAACGCTTTTTCAACGATTCTTGAGAAGATTTTATCTCAATTGCTTGCTGACGAATGTTGTTGGCGAGATGCTCAATGCGAACTAGCTTCTTTTCAATATCCAATAGATATTGCCAAGTGTAGAACTAATCTCTTCAAATTGATTGAACTTGAGATGAAATCTCTCAAGTTGTATTGCAACATTGTCTGAGGTCGTGTTCCTAAATAGATGATCTAGGTATTTAATTAGGCTTGGTTTGGATGGATCAAGCTCTTCAACCCTGACTTCTCTTTGGAGGTAGACAAGATCGTCGTAGAGTGTGTTTAATACTCTACAGATATACTCTATTAAGTATTGATCTTCCTGAATATGCCTTGAATGAAAACACTTTTGCACTAATCAGTACCTTTTGTAATACAAAAGGACTAGTAATTTTTGAGTTTGGATTCTCTTTTGTTAATCAAACACTTCCTGTAGAACTACAATTTGTTCTTCAGTACGTTTGATTCTGTGCTGAACTTTAAGGATAATATCCCAATAATTTTCTGTTTTTCTAAGAAGATTATCTCTATACTTTTTTAATCTTCATAGTTTTCTTTTTCGTCTTGCAGTTCTTTGTAAGAAATCTTAGCATAAGCTAATAAATCAAGCCGTGTAGCTATTAAGTTTGCTATTGATAATAAAAAATAGTTGTTTACCTTCGAGTAGGAGGATGAGTTTTATATTTGCAATGTGCTAGATAAACAAATTCATAAACTCAGGCCCACCATGTTTCGTTAATTTAAAAAAAACATCAAAAAAATACTTTAAACTTTTTCTTAATAGAATATTCTTTTACTAATTGAATATTCTTTCAAAATAGTTACAAAGGAAAGAACTGTTTTGTTGTTAAAACTTTGAGGATAAAACTGTTTAAATTAAAACTTGGAGGACAAAACTGTTTTTGACTGTAAACTATAAGGATATACCAGTATTTATCCCATTTATATATTTTTAGTTTTGAAAGCTTCTTTCCGCTGATGCTACTGTAATAGATAACAAAATATATCATTCTACCACAAATTAAGGAAAAATGAATCTGTGAGATAAGAAAGAAGCTCACTCCTCTTGCCATCTGAATAAGGGTTAGAAATTGTGTGGTGGTCTCCCCTGAGAAGATGTTAAAAAATATTGAAGAGGCCTTCCTGAAAACTAATACTTTCAGTTAGTAAGAAGAAAGAGCTGTTGAATTTAATTTTATGAGTCCAGTATGTTATGCAATAGTCAAGAAACATAAAGAAATATGAAGTCAAATTTTCTCTTCTTTCACTACATACTGATCATCATATATATGATAGCCTACCCATCAAGGATGAAGAGTGTGTGCCAGTATCTCAACATCAATCCCCTTCTCTTATTCCACCATCCAATAAAGATCTTGTTTCTTATATGGACTCAGATCAAATACGATAGCACTTGAGTGTTGCATCTCCTAAAAGATTTTGTTTGTTTGGAGTGGGAAGAAAAGATCAGACAAGAAAGGATAATGATAAAACCAAAATTAAATTTTATCTGAATACGTCAAATCAAGAGTATAAGGATTCAAAGTATCTACCTCAAAGTAATATACAACTGCTATATCACCAGTCATATCAGTGTGGATATCTGAATCTACAAACACATAAGATACTATAACAATGTATCAAACTTGACAAAGATATAGACTTGCATGAGTTACTAAAACAAAAATGTATTTGATCAAAACAATATGATATGGATGAAGATGTCAAACAAAAAGAGGGTTGCCAACAGTATACATTAGAAAAAAGAGACGAAGAAACTGTTTCAGAGTCTTCTCTAAATAACATTGCTGGTGCTACAGATGCTTACAACTTGAAGGTAGGCAGAGCTTCAAAATCCATGCCAAACTTCCTGATGGGAGTCATTCTACTGATTTGCATAAATAAATAATAAAAAAATTATTCATGATTCAATATGTAACTGAAAATAAAAAACTTCTAGTCTCTCAAATCAATCTTCCTCTTTTATTTATGAACATTGAACAAGCAGCAAAGTCTAGTCTCCCAAATCTTAATTATAGATTCATAAAATATGTGGAAGCTAGAACAACAATAACAAATCATGTAATGCTAATAAGAGAATCAAAAACTGAAGAATTCAAGAAAATCGATCAAAAGGAAACTAAGAAAGGAGTATACTGCTCAATACAACAAAAACAAATAAATCAACATCCAAGGAAAGAATATGAGATTACCTTCCCAAATTGTATATCAATGATACAACACCCGATTGCTTTCCTTGAAAATTTGATATTTTGATAACTCAAATTAGGGATTTTTTTTTTCTGGAGATAGAGTTTGGTTATTGGGAGAAATACAAGAAGATACGCGCGCGCGAATATAGAGGCAATCTCGTCCAAAATAAGAGGAAAAATGGAGGTCGTCCAAAATAAGTAAAGAAAGAAAAAAAGAGGTTGGAATGTTCGAACCTAGGATGTTCCACAACTATACCAATAAGTTTACCAACTATGCTACAATTACATTTGTTAATATATGTTTCTTTTCCAATATCTAATAGTATCTCTATAATGTTTTTTTGGAGGCCCTCGGAAATCGGAGGCCATGTGCGGCGGCACAAATTGAACACCCCCATGGCCACACCTGGTGTCAGGACCCACCCCGAGTTAAACCCTTTTAACCGGAAGTAAATTCTACGGGGATCACCTCAAGGAAACTTCTTACCGAAACCCCCTTGAAATGGACAACCCTTCCTACAAACCAACTCATCACTTCCATGAATAATTTAAAACAACCCCCAACTCTTGGAGCCACCTGCTCTCCAAATCACAACTACGCTTCATCAACCTATTCAACTATCTAAGTTGGGGTAATCAGAACAATCTACATGGAAGTGATACATAAATAAACATGCAAGCAACAACGGATTAATTGACTATATCTCGACTTCTGTACACATGACCTCCTCTCAGGAACCTTGTAACACTGGGCATTTAAAAACGAAGGGCCCAGGAGAAAACATTTAAAACATTAGCGTGAGTAGACAAAAATCGAATATGAAAAGTCAAATTTATGTTAATACTCTCCCTTTGATTTTTCAAAAATCCATATGGACGCAACCAATAGAAAAACGATTACATAACATATATAAAAATTCTCTTTACTCAAATTCATAATTAAAAAGTGGGGCATTAGTTTCATCATGACCACAAGAAAACAATTGACCAGCTCTAATCCACGAGAGCTTCTATTGACCAGCTCTATCAGGAAAGGGTGCCTTAACTTGCTCTATCTGGGAGGGTCATTCTGACCAGCTACCACCGAAGAGGGTCCTGACCGGCTCTATCCGGAAGGGTCATTCCGACCTCCTACCACCGAAGAGGGTCTAACCAGCTACAATCTGGAGAGAGTACCATCTCCATCCAGAGAGGATCCATGCTAGCTTGAAAATCCTCATGGTGAATAAAATCAAAATGCAAGTCAAAACACCCATAACTTTCTCCAAATACATTGGATTTAAAACATTTCCAACCATCTGAAATCGGTTTCCTGACTTTACCATAAATCATTAAAATCCAAGAGCCAAGTTTCTCCATTTCAAAATATCATCCCCCTCCGTAACCCAAAATGGTGATAGCAATTTAAAATCATACTCCAGGAAAATCATTTAAAATTCACTGGAAATGTAGGAACCTCTTTCTCGATTAACTTACTTTTGAAAACTATTAAATCCCAAATTTTCCCATAATCACCAAAAAAACTCAACATAGGGGAAATTCTCATAAATAAGAGAAACTCAATAAAAAAACTCATTGAATGCAATATATTTAAAATAAAAGTCCACTCACAAAGTTAAGCCTTAGCCTGACGAAAACCCGAATTTCATTCAAGCGAAGTCTCTACAACACGAGCCTCTTCGAGTCCTGTTGGACAATTAATATTAATTTTTCGGATGCTAGAGTAATAATTAAATAATTTAGGCATACACATTTATGAGCGTACAACTAGCTCATCCTCTCCACACTTCTCAAATTTTTCAACCAAAAATCTCCGACCTATACCAATAACTTAAGAGTCCTTGAAATATTCTTAAACCTTAATCGGCAATGATCAATGTCTGGAATAACATTTTATTATCCGTCAAGATTATTAAACTTTGAAAATTCCACTACCTAACCAAAACCCGTCCGAAAATTATAATCTTCATACCAATAAAGTAGCGCCTCCGCCGGCGGCGGCCGGTAGGAATTCCAACCACCTCCAATTATCACCAAATTTTAACAGCAACTTCGTCACACCATACCAAATATATTTCTAGTTCAACTCAAAGGCCAATTCAGCCTCTAACTAAGTCAATCGAAACAAAATCCAAAAATCCCAAATTTTTAAACACAAAAACTTTAAATCCTTAATTTTTCATACACACTCCAAATCGAGCTACCATACTTCACATGATTATTGTACTACTCAAACTCAACAAAACCATATAAAGAACTCACCAAGAGGCAGCCTGAGGAGGGAGAACTTTGATTAAGCACTCGACACTGTATCATCGGCCTTCTCGTCGTGATTTCTCATCAACGGTGGCGCTAGGGAGGCTGCCAACTATCTAGAAATGAAGGTGTTGAGCTCAGTTTCGCATCAATACCCGGTTTTCCATCTATGGTGGCCTGATGGCAGCGCTAGGGCACGGCAAAGTTCTGTTAGCAGAGAGAGAGCTTGGGGAGAGATAGAGTGGTTGGATGAAAAATTTTCATCCCGGTAACTTCTATTTATAGCCATTTTATCACACAGTAACTATACATTTTTACTTATAACTTTTACATATGAACTCTGATTTGAGCGTGCTACATGTCAACGAACTCGTATCGACGTCCCCTACGATTTTCATGAAGAGCTTTTTCTCAAATTTTCGATGCTATGAAAATTCAAATATATGACCCCTTACGGTAAAACGGTTACTACAAATTGTAAGAGACCAAAGTAACCAACTGTAAAATAATTCTAGGATCGTGATGTGACACCTGGACCAGGTGCGGTTGGAAGGGAAGTGAGATGATTGAGAGGAGGATCAAAATGAAGGGAGTAATACAAATACAGAGCAAGTGAAGAGCAAGGCGACTTCGAGCAGAGCCATCCCTTTGTTAGTGGCAAATCGTCACAAATGATCTCTATTGGGATTTCGGGGACGATATTATGAGGATGATCAGAGAGGACTTGTCATGAGTCGGACTCCGTTATTGTGGATCTTGTTGGCGTGGTATTCAAACGTGCTTGTTGCTGAAGCCTGGAAATATGTTTCAACAACAATTGTACCCAAAGATGTTGCGGTAACGTTGTTGGAGAACATAAGATGATTGTTAGATGAACAAATTTTGGGCACCATAGCAAGTCTGGCAGCATGTCATAGCAAACAATTTTTATTATTGCAATATTCTCTGACTTGCACTACCAGAAAAAAGCCTTTAGCCGACGAAATATCTAAAAACAGGCCAACGAAAAAAAATTTCGTCGGCTAAGTTAAATTTTCGTCGGCTAAAGTGGAAGTTTAGCCGACGAAATGTGAAAAGTTTAGCCGACGAATTAGGGTATTTCGTCGGCTAAAGTAACTTTTAGTTACAAAATTGCACTACATATATTTCGGTGTCTGATTGACTATTGTGATACCAATCTGGAAGCAGAACGCCCCTACGAGTCAAACTCATCGCTAATGCCATGACATACAGGCTTTTTTGGCCATCCGAGTTCGTTTAAGGCTTAAAAATGAAGTTTTTCTAAACGCTTGACACACGAAAATGCCCATATCTACACCTATATGAGGTATTTTTGTCGAACCTTCAACACAACAAACACTTACCATAACGAGACGCAACTGTCCATCTAAAAATTTTGAGGCATTTATCCCTTGATGATAGGACTCCCCATATAGATAAATAATGGTACATAGTAGGCATGTTGTGATTCCGGTCATCAAAATTCACAAACAAAAATACGACCTTCAGATATCATCAATATGTTGAAATATATCTATGGTAAAAAGTTCAACTTTATCCGATAAATTTAAGGACTTCATCTAGACGGTCAATCTCGTAAGTCAAACCCCTAAATTGTATTGACTGCAACTATCGGCACCGAGACTTTACCGGAATTACGTGATTTTTCAACCGTAGACGTATTTCACCATTCCGGTCATATCTTATTTCACAACTTTTTTGCGTTTGAAGTTTCTACGTAGAGTTTGTTTTAGAAACAAAACATTTACTTAAAGCTTACTAAACAAGTTATACAACATTAGTACGCATGTTGTGATTCCGATGATCAAAGTTGAGACACAAAATTCTGACCGTCGAATATGATCATTATGGTGAAATATGTATATAGGAAAAAATTCAACTTAATCTGACAACGTTAAGGGCTCGATCCTTACGGTCAATCACGTAAGTCAAACCCCTTAACGCACGGAAACGGTCATTTGACCGCCTAAATTACGTATTTTGCCCGGACCTTCAACTGAAAATAGTTTCAAATCGATGAGACGCAACCATTGGTATAAAAATTTTATGAAAAATAACTACCAGAGATAGGGCTACCCTAAATAAAATATGGTATTTCGTCGGCTAAGGTTAAATAAATAAATAACTAAAGCCGACGAATTACCCTAATTTCGTCGGCTAAAGTTAAATAAATAAATAACTATAGCCGACGAAATTTGTCGGCTAAAGTTAATTAAAAATTCAATTTTTTTGGCGGGGATTTTTAAAATTTTGAAATTTTCGACTAAAGTTTAAAATTTTCTATATCTTTCATTTTTCTCCTCATCCTTCTCTTCATCTTCCCTCCTCCTCCTCTTCATCTTCCTTCCTCCTCTTACTCCGGCGGCAACAACGCACTCCTCATCCTACCTCCTCTCCTCCTCCTTCTCCTTCTCCTCTAAATCCTTCTCCTCTTCCTTCCTTCTCCTTCTCCTTCTCCATCCTCCTCCTCCAAATTCTTCTCCTCCTCCTCTAAATTCTCCTCCTCCTCTTGTCCTTCTCCACCACCGGTGTAAAAATGAAAAAGAAGTAAAAAATTTTAATCAAAAATACAAGAAATTAAAAAAGAAAAAAATAAAATAACTATAGCCGACGAATTTTAATAAAATTCGTCGGCTAAAGTTAAAAATAATAATAATAACTATAGCTGATAAAAAAGAAAAAATTAAAAAAAACTTTAGCCGATGAATTTTAGGGTAATTCGTCGGCTATAGTTAAATAAATAAAAATAATAGTTATAGACGATGAAATTTTATTAAATGTCGTCGGCTAAGCTCCAAAAATTCGTCGGCTAAAGTCCAGAAATTAAGCGACGAAAAATTTCTTCGTCGGCTAAATAACTGACTTTAGCCGACGGCTTTTTCTTGACGACTTCTTAGTCGACGACGTTTCGTCGGCTAAGACTTTAGCCGACGAAAAAATTTCGTCGGCTAAAGTGGTTGTTCTGGTAGTGTTGTGCTTTTCCAATGAATGCATATACATTCATTCGAGTCTGAGTTGTTTCATCTTAGGAAATGATATAAAACCGGAAGACGAAGACGAAATTTTATATAAAATTTTTTTTATCACCACCGGTACCCGAACTTATATGCCCCGGTTATTGTGCTACTAATACTTTAAAACCACCAGCAATGTGGTACTTGAACTCCATTTTTGCTATCAACAATGGGTTTGAGACCAATATCCGTCACGCGTTCGTCTATTTGTTGACGTGGCTATGATGAGACCCAACTAAAAAAGGTAAAATGACAAAAGTAACCTCATCCACTATATTGCTGCTTATAAATTGATAAACCCGAACACTGATGGCCTGCACAATCGATTTCCCTACCTAGACGAAGGCTTCGACGACAAAACCTACAAGCGCAAGCACAACGTCGAAGATGCCACCATGGAAATCGACGCCGCCTATCCACCTCCTTCTTAGCGATCTCTACTTCTCATTTGCCCAAACGAGGCTGCGAGAGGTGCAAGGAAACCAAACAAGGCTGCTGCCGGTGTCCATGACAAAGGTAGAGGTCTAGGGCGGAGTTCCGAAGCTAAGGTGATGGAGTTGTGTTTGGGGTGTTTGAGGTGGTGGGAGTGGGAGAGTGAGGCGGAGGAGAGGAGGTTAAGGGTGTGGATTAGATCAGATGACGAGGGGTGTTTTGCGAGTGGGAGAGAGGGAGTGTGAGCTTGGATGAGCTTGGATGAGCTTGATGTGGATATAGGCAGAGAAGAAGAAGAAGAAGAAGAAGAAGAGAGAATATGTGAGAAAGAGAGATTGAACAAATAAAAATATGAGAGAGAGAGAGATTCGACAAAAAAATGTGAGAGAGAAAAAAACATTTTTATCCTTTATACGTCAGCAAATAGACAACTCTGTGACGGAAATTGGTCTCGGAACCTTCATTGGTATCGAAAATTGAGTTTATGTACCACATTGGTAGTTTTTAAAGTATGGGTACCACTTTGACCGTGTAACACAAGTTTAGGTATCAGAAATGTAATTTCTCAAAAATAAATGATGGGCATTAAAGGAACGATGATTTTCTTAAAGATGATTTTCATGTTTTTTTTCAACCCAATATACGTATAATAGGCTTCCTTCGCCTCTTGCTAACAAGAGATAAGTGTCATCTAAGAATGGTTGTTCTCTAAAATTTGGATTGTAGCTTGAACTTGAGAACATCTTACCATCCTATGTTCGATCTCTCTTGAAGGTCATCATCTAAAGAACGTAATCAAAAGGTTTTGGAATCGAGTTCTTCACTAAGGGCACGTTTACTAACTTGGAATAAAACTTATCATGAATCGGTATTAACAGGTATCAGTATCAACAAGAATCGGTATCAAAATATTTCATGTCATTCTACTGTTTACTTACCATAAAGAATCAAAACAATAATGAAACTAATTACGATTGATGTTGTTTACTTACCATATGGAATCATAATCAAAATTAATTTGATTACTAAAATACTTGTGTAATAAATAAATTTAAAATAGCCCTAAAATACAATATATATATATATATATATATACACACACATACACATACATATTTGGGGTTGAGTAATTTAGAAATATTATAAATACAACATAATTTAGAAATATCTCAAATTTAAAATATTTTAACATATTTTGTGAGTTTGGTAATTTAGAAATATTTTTAATTATGTGAGGATATTTTAGAGAGAAAAGTTGATTCCATTATCTTGATTTTGATACTCATCTCCTCTCTTAGGTATCGAATTAGGGGTTTCATCAAGAATCGATTCCTAATCAGCAAGTGAGACCAACATTCATGCCAATAACTTAACATGTTAATAAACGTAGGATTTCATTTATTCTGAAATCAATTATATTCCAAATTAGTAAATACATCCCAAAATTTTGTTTGGATAAAACATCTTATATATCCATTACACCATATCAATAAAATGCCACATCAGAACCACAATCTATCCCCCTTATCATTCCTTCTAAAAGAAACCGTTCATACAGACGTGACAACAAAAGCACGCAGGTGACGAGCATAAAATGACAAGTCCAGAGCAGAAAAGAAAATTGAAGAAAAAAAAACTCAAAATTGTGGCGAAGGGACTCACGGAAAGTCGGACTACTCGTTCCCTCCGACATGACTTCCATCTGCCGTGTCTGTCAAAACCAAAAACCGCCACCAATCCTACCAGCTCTGCATGTATCCCACGCGTCTATCTCACTTCTCCTTCAAAAGCCCGTCGCCACTTCACCTACCACATTCAGAAATCTCACACCCCAAACCTTCATAGTTCATAGATCAAACCCAGCTAGCTAGTGGAAAAAAGAAACAGAGCAAAATGGGAAACAGAGTCCTTGCCCTACTGCTCATTGCGCTCGTTATGTGCTATGGACTGTCAGAGGCCGTTGGATATCGAGATGAAGACTGGGGGAGGCAGAGAGAAGACCCAGATAAAGAGCAGGAAGAGCAAGAGCATGAAGCTATGATGGGAGACGAGGATTGGTTCTTGTTGGGGAACTCAAAGCAGGTGGTGAAAACCAAGGCTGGTGAAATGAGAGTGGTGAAAAGCGTAAGCGGGAGAATTGTTGATAAGCCAATGCATATTGGGTTCATCACAATGGAGCCCAAGTCCCTCTTTGTTCCTCAGTACATGGATTCCAGCTTGATCCTCTTCGTCCGTTCTGGTATGCAATCACCCTTCAAAGGGTTGCTTCTGATTTTTTTCGGTTTTCTTCGTACAAGTTTAGATTCGAATTGCATGTTTGCTAAGTAGAATATCAAAGATGGTGATGGTGATCATGAACGTAATCGTTTTGTGTGGTTTTGTTTAAAATTGCATGCAGG
This sequence comes from Comarum palustre, assembly GCA_951800085.1. NCBI lineage: Eukaryota > Viridiplantae > Streptophyta > Magnoliopsida > Rosales > Rosaceae > Comarum > Comarum palustre. Next base: position 4,975,660 of record OX637587.1, read on the forward strand.
GGAAGCAAAGGTGGGGCTGATATACAAAGATGAACTCGGAGAGAGGAGATTGAGGGCTGGGGATGTGTACAGAATTCCGGCTGGTTCTGCTTTTTATTTGGTGAATACAGGGGAGGGTCAGAGACTTCACATCATTTGTAGTGTTGATACATCTGAGAGTTTGGGAATGGGTACTTTGCAGGTACATATCTTAGTCTCACTTCATGATACTCACAAATTTCCTTTTTCATGTATTTTGGTCATAATTTTTCAATTTTTGTCCCTTGTTTATTACCGATGAATTATTTACCACATTTTAGTATTTTCAAATGCAGTCTTTCTACATCGGTGGAGGATATAACCCAGCCTCTGTACTCGCTGGATTCGACCAGGAAATTCTCGAAAGTGCATTCAATGTAAGCTTCAGTTTATACCAAGTTTTGCTGATTTTAAACTTACTGAAGTAGGGAAGGATCAATATTATGTAGAAATTTTTTCAATCGACATAGGATAAACAATATGATAAGAAATTGAGAGTCGAACTAGTTTCACCAACTGGTTAAAATTGGAGGATGGTTATTAGATATAGGTGACAAAATATTGTGTGTCAATTGCAGGTTACATCGTCAGAACTAAGTGATTTCTTGTCAAGACAACAAGATGGCCCGATTGTATATGTGACAGATTCACCTCATCCACCAAGCCTTTGGTCAAGATTCCTAGAGCTGAAAGAGCCGGACAGACTCCGAAAAATGAAGAGAATGGTGGGCTACACAGAGGAACCAGATCACCGTGAAGATGAACAAACACAAGTATGGTCATGGAGGAAGCTCCTCAACTCTGTGTTTAAGAGGAGAGATGACGATCCCTATGCTTTCAAGGGAAAGGGAAAATCTCATGATGCTTACAATCTCTTCAAGAGATCAGCAGATTTCAAAAACGACTATGGCTGGAGCAAGGCACTAGACGAATCTGATTACTCGCCGCTAAAAGACTCCGGCATTGGTGTCTTCCTTGTCAACCTCTCTGCAGGGTCAATGATGGCACCACATGTGAACCCTATAGCAACAGAGTACGGGGTTGTTCTGCGAGGCTCCGGCACAATACAGATTGTGTTTCCAAACGGAACCTCGGCAATGAATACAAAAGTTGAAGAAGGGGATGTGTTTTGGGTCCCAAGGTACTTCCCATTCTGTCAAATTGCATCACGAACCGGACCATTCGAGTTCTTTGGATTCACCACCTCTGCACGCAAGAACAGGCCACAGTTCTTAGTCGGTGCTAGCTCTGTTCTTAGGGAGCTCAGAGGACCTGAGCTTGCAGCTGCATTTGGTGTTAATGAGGATCGGTTGAGCCGCATTGTTCAAGCTCAGCGTGAGTCTTTGATCTTACCCTCGGTGCAAGCATCTACCCCGTACACAGGGCATGAGAGGGAGGAATCCCCGGAGGAGGAGGCAGGGAGGAGAACAACCCCATACAAGGAGGACGAGAGAGAACACAGGGAAGATGAGAGGCAGCAGTCACCACAGGAGAGGCAGAGGAGGCAACCTCCATATGGGGAAGGGGATGTGATGTCTCAGACAAGGCTTCCTAAGGTGATTAGGAGTTTCGGGAATGGTAATGGGTTTTGATTGAGAGTGGTTTTGTTGGTGGTGAATAAGATGATGCACAGGTTTTAGTGGGTTTTTCTTTCAGGCCGTTATTATGAGTTTGTTTATGTTACATGTCCAGTTAGCTTTTGTTCTTGGCTCATTTTATGCTTCTGTTATGGACTTGTGAGTATGCGCATGACTTTGTTGTGAATAAAACACAGTTTCTGTTTTATTTGTCACTCTCCTCACTAGGATCGTCTATTTTGTCTGTCAATTCCTGGCCGCTATTTACTGATAAGATTTCTCTCCTCTTCTTGGCCTGCTAAATTGAAGTCATATAGCACTCTCTGGCCACTGTGTGGATGCCTCAGACCATTCTAGTGTCATGAGACGTTGGAAACTTCATTAAGATCATATAGTCTGCTATAATAAACTTCATTAAGATCATATAGCCTGATGAGACTCGTGTTATCAGAAGAGTAGTCCTAAAAACAGTAGCAGATAGGTATCAGAAGTAAAGATCGTAGCTGGCGACCTAATACTCTCTGATGCCTAAGTCAGCAAGTAAGTCAGGCAGAGTAATAGTAGCAGGATTGTAACCATACCTTAATCATTTGGACTGTCGCTATTTATAGGCTTGTATCGAGGAGTCACTGAGATCACATTTCGATGTGGGAGTAAATGTTCTCCTCTGACGAGGCAAGAGGTAGTGCTCAGCAAAGTCAACATAGTGTCAAGTAGCGGTTTACGCGTCGTGCGTGTGGGCCCGTCGCTAGGCTGTTTGGCTGGCGGGTCGCACCGTTGCGTGGACCTTGCTACTGACTTGCTGTCTGTGACGTTAACACGCGATGACAGGATGGTTATGATTGATTCGCAGGTCACCAAAGTGCTCTACTTAGCACGTATATCAACAGCCACGCCGTCAGCAGCCAAATTCCGGCCACCATCAATCGCCTCCAGATTTTGACAGTTATTTTGTCTCATCATTTTAAACAACTTTTATGAACAAAATTAAACTCAATTCAAGCTCTAAACAGTTCAATCGAATCAAATTTCAAAAATCCTAAATTATAAACCCTAGCTTTTTCAATCCGATGATTTACCCAACAATTTGAGTTACAACCTTCTAGAAAGTTGTACTAATCGATAGGATCACAACCATACCTATAATGCTCAGAGTAGTGGTCTGAGGAGAGAGAAATCCAACAAAGACCCCTACTATACAGTCGCGACTTTGGCGGCTGTTTTCTCTTCACGGTGGCGAGAGGAGCGCTGCCACCACCCTAGAAAGGAAGTATGATTGGTGGCGAGTCGATTGGGACCGGAGCGCCGGTCTTCGGTGGCCTGACGGCTGCGCATGGCGGAGAAGAATTCGGCTGCCCGAATCGCAGCTCGCGAGCTGCCACAGTAAAGCTTTTGGTTTTGACTTTTTACCATCTGTAAGTTTTCATATTTATATTGTTTTTCCGCAAACAGTAATTTTAGATATTTTGATTTTCTACAGTTTTACCACATGGTAACTTTACCGTCTTATGAATAACTTCCACATACGAACTCTGATTAAAACATATAACATGTCTACGGATTTTTATTAACGTCCTCTACAACTTTCCAGAATAAAGTTTGCCCAAATTATCGACTTTACGAAAAGTAAACTTTTAGTCCAAACTCGGTTACCAACGGTTAACAGTCAAAGTCACGAAAATTAACCGACTACAAAATCATTTAAGGACCGAGATGTGACACTACACCACCAGCATACATCACCCATCAGGGGCAGCAATGAATCATGTTCATCCTCTTGGTTGCTATATTAGGATTGAGAAGCTATATTAATTTAAGGTTAGCTTTAGTTTGTTCTCTCCTTATTGATTTAAGCTAAATTTTCCTATATAGTGTGCATGTGTGTGTATATATAGCGCTTCTCCGGTACACACGTCCGCACCAATAATTTTGGTGGGGATTTTCATTTTGCACCACTTTTTAATCGAATTTCCTCATCTCCATCATCTAGTATCCAGATAATATTGTGTATATCATCTTTGTAAAATTTCAACCAATTTGGTGATCGTGAAGACCCTCAAAATTGCATTTTTCTGTTATAAACACGAACGGTTCCGGTTTGACATATTTTAGTCCGTCCATTTGTTTTTCGATTTTGAGGACCTTAACTATCACTAAATTGGCTGAAATTTTACAGAGATGATTTACACGATATTATCTAGATACTAGATGGTGGAGATGAGGAAATTCGATCGAAAAGTGGTGCAAAAATGAAAATTTGTACCAAAACCATTGGTGCGGACGTGTGTACCGGAGAAAATTCATATATATATATATATAGGATCCTTCTAATGAGGGATCCCTTTTTTGTTCATTTCTAGGGATATGTCCACACTATTAGATCTGTTTTTTAATGAGCTTGGATGATTGAGATTAAAACAAAAAGTTAACACTTATGTCAAACCTACACCGTTCAAGATTATTAAAAATAAATCAAAACTCTGGATACCTTAACGATCACCAAATCACATAAAATTTTATAGAGGTGATCTAATCATGTAGCCTAACAAACTGAACGGTGGAGATGCCGAAATTTGATCGGGAAGTTGGTGTAATAACTTATCTCTAGAAATAGTCAAATATATATATATATATATATATATATATATATATATATATATATATATATTTTTGGGTTGAGAAGCTATATTAATTTATGGTTAGTTTAAGTTTGCTCTTTCCTTATTGATTTAAGCTAAATTTTCCTATATAGTGTGCATGTAGAAGGCCTTTAAGGCCTAATGTAATAAGGTATCATTGATGTAACAAACTATATATGTCGGATACTACTCCCAATAGTTGGATCCCAAGATGCACTGTATTGTCTTAAGTCTGAACCGAGAAAATTGGGAGAAAGAGGACCGAGCGAACACATATATTGGAAGAAGAAGAAGAAAAACTGAGCGCATAAAAAGAAGACAATGCAAACAACACCGGGAAGAAAGAGGAAGGAGAGAGCACGTACACTAGAAGAGAATTGTAAGCAAGCAAAAAAAGACAAAGCCAAAATAGACGTGAGTTTCTCAAAGAGGCGTACAGGGTTGTTTGGCAAGGCTGCTCGTTTGTGCAAGGATTTTGATGACACACAACTTGCAGTTCTTGTGGTTTCGAAAGCAAGTAGACAATATTCTTTTGGACACTCTTCGGTGTATGAAGTTCTCAATGATCTCTACCACATTCATCCAACAACTGCTAAATCTGTCGAGGGTCTCAATCTGATGAGGCAGGTACTGGAGAAGAAGAAGGTGATGGGTGTGAAGGAAGAGATTGAGAACGAGATAATGGCCTGTCAAACTGTTGAGGGACTTGCATCACTGAGAGAAAAGTATTTGAAGCTTGATGAAGATATCAAAGAGATGTTGAGATATTGTTCGTCTGAAGAAACCAGTTTTGAGGGTGGTCTCATGGATTTAGGGTCAGGGTATGAAAGTAGTTATATTGATCTTTTAAGCGCTGGTGGTCTAAGATTAGAGGGAGACACAGGTTGTTATCAGGGGTGTTGTGTTGGGCGAGGCCAAAGGGATGCAACTACTGGCATTGTCATTGGTAATAATGCAACTACTGGCATCAACATTGGTAATCCTTTGTTAAGTGACAGTAATTATGGTCATGATTGTGGTTTAACAATAAATGGAACCTTCGATGATAATGGGTGTTCTTTAGGGTTGGGGCTTGATGTTGGTAATACTTCTTTGAGGGATCCAACCACTGGCATTAGTGATAACTTTCGGCTGGAGTTAGGGTTAGGATCAGGACATGAAGTTAGTGATAATTCTTCACGGGATTTAAATACTGGTATTACTTTTACTTTGTGCTCAACTACTAGTAATAATGGTGTTGATCATGGTGCTGGTGGTGGATTAAGAGTGAATGGAGACACTGATGCTCAGGGATGTCCTCTAGGGTTAGTAGGGCTTGATGTCGGTAACACTTCTTTGAGGGATCCAACCACTGGCATTAGTGAAAATAACTTTTGGCTAGGGTTAGGACATGAAGCTAATGGTAACTCGTCGCAGGATTTAACTACTGGTATAAGTGGTAATTCTTTGTGTTCAACTACAAGTAATTATGGTGTTGATCATGGTGTTGGTGGGAGATTAAGATTGAATGGAGACATTGATGCTCAGGGATGCCCTTTAGGGTTAGGGCTTGAAGTTAATAATGGTATTTCATCAGGAGATTCAACAACTGGTTTTGATTGTGGTGACTTTGATCTTGAGGGGTTACCTTGGCTTTCTTCTTCTAACAATGACAGCTTGGAGAGAGTGGAATCATCAGCAGATTTGGTTTTCTTCTTCTCACAATGACACCTTTATAGTGGTCACATTCTTTTTTGATATTTTGTAAAAATGTTTCATTACAAGTTTTTCATGTTGATGCTATACATTTATTTCATCGTAGCAACACCCTGTTACATTATATGCTAATGATACAATCATAAAATAATTAGACATAGTATATACCATGATAACATGTCACATTAATTGTCAAATACTAACCTTACGTAACAGCTTAATATCATACTTTGCCAAAATTTCACTTAAACGACAACTTTAATTGAATACATGTTGATGTGTTCTCTCTCACGATGGTTGCTCTCGATTTGATTGAATTTCCACCACAAATGACACATTGATCGTCACACCACAATGCTTATATCATATACAAAAACAATATGATTATTCACATTAAACCACATATACTTATTATAATTCATCATAAATAATAAGAAATAAATAGTAAATAACTGAAATAGTAATTAAAAATGATCATACAGTAATTTTGTGAAATTGACTTCATAAAATATTGATTTATCAGAAACGTTAAATACCCATTTTTACCGTTTAGGACAGAATTACATTTATGCCCATCAATGATCAGTACTATAGTCTTCGCTCTTTGTTTCTAGGGTTCGGCTTTGTCGAGCATTTCCCGATTGGAGCTAGGCCTCAACAGCAGTGAGGGGAGACGGAGTTGGGAAGTGCCGCCGTATGGAATCCGGCCAAGTGCTCGCTGGCGGTGTTGGTTCAGCTTTGTCGAGCAATACGCTCAACGTGTTTATGAAAAATGTAATCAGAAATTGGTCTACTCCAACTTGTAGTAAGAGAATTGTAGTTGAAAAATGTATTCAACTATAACTGAAGTTGATCCAATTTATCCTAGTAAGAGAATTGTTGTATTTTGTGCACGTTCTTTTCAATCTCACTCAGCTTTCGACTCGATATCAGGTAATTCTTAGGATACACCGGCCATAAACATCACAGGTCGCCATTGTTCCCTTCCACTCACCTCCATTGTTCATGTGAAAGATACAGTACTACCAAACTAATGATTTGAACGGAGGGCTCGTGTGAAAAAGCATTATAACGATTATATGAAACAAACTGAGATCCATTTACTTCCAATACTGAACCTTGAAGCAAGCTCTCTAACACTGGTTTTCTAGTTACGTTCTAGACTGATAAATACGGCAGCCAACACAATAGATTTCTAGTCTCCATACTACTTTTGGTTTGGAGGCATAATTCTATCTTGGTTTTGTTCTGGACGGAAGAGTAAAGCAGAGAGAGACAACAATTTATAGATGAAGAAAAACTGACAAGATATAAAACGAGTCCAAGATATAAAACGTTACATCAAGAAAGCTGTTCATAAGGGAACTACACAACTCACCTCAATGTATAACCGAAAAAACACCAAATTTAAATGGCAACCCGGCAGGCAAGCACCCAGAAATACATCTAGGTGACTAGCTCACCAAGCAAAGGTTTCACGTGTCCACAAAACTTCAGAATAACAGAAATATTGAAATTGAAAGTTCAGCAAAACTAGACTAGCTAAAGATCCGACGGATTGCATAAGCACATCTCACTTCTTCTTGGCAGCGGACTTGGTCACCTTGGCACCAGATGGATCCTTCTTCTCAACACTCTTGATGACTCCAACAGCAACAGTCTGACGCATGTCCCTCACAGCAAAACGACCAAGGGGTGGGTACTCAGAGAAGGTCTCAACCACCATGGGCTTGGTGGGAAGCATCTTAACCATACCAGCATCACCATTCTTCAAGAACTTGGGCTCCTTCTCAATTTCCTTACCAGATCGTCTGTCAATCTTGGTCAAAATCTCACCAAACTTTACAGCAATGTGGGAGGTGTGGCAATCAAGAACTGGAGCATAACCATTTCCAATCTGACCAGGGTGGTTCATGATGATGACCTGGGAGGTAAAGTTAGCAGCCTCCTTGGCAGGGTCATCCTTGGAGTTGGATGCAACAAAACCACGCTTGAGATCCTTGACAGCAACATTCTTGACGTTGAACCCAACATTGTCACCAGGAAGAGCCTCAAGGAGAGCCTCGTGATGCATCTCCACAGACTTAACCTCAGTAGTCAGTCCAGTGGGACCAAAAGTCACAACCATACCAGGCTTGATTATACCTGTCTCCACACGTCCCACTGGCACAGTTCCAATACCACCAATCTTGTACACATCCTGAAGTGGCAGACGGAGGGGCTTGTCTGAGGGCCTCTTGGGCTCATTGATCTGGTCTAGAGCCTCAAGGAGAGTAGGACCCTTGTACCAGTCAAGGTTGGTTGACCTCTCAATCATGTTGTCACCCTCGAATCCAGAGATGGGGACAAAGGCAATTTTATCTGGGTTGTATCCAACCTTCTTGAGGTAGGAAGAGACTTCCTTTACAATTTCATCGTACCTTGCCTTTGAGTACTTGGGGGTGGTGGCGTCCATCTGCATACAATTGAAGTACAGAGTTAAATACACTTGTCATAATAAAAAGTAATAACTGAGAGTAACAATTGAATTAGAAAGGCTCACCTTGTTACAACAGCAGATCATCTGCTTGACACCAAGAGTGAAAGCAAGCAGAGCATGCTCACGGGTCTGACCATCCTTCGAGATACCAGCCTCAAAACCTCCAGTGGTGGAGTCGATGATGAGGACGGCACAATCAGCCTGGGAGGTACCAGTAATCATGTTCTTAATGAAATCACGATGTCCGGGAGCATCAATGACAGTGCAGTAGTACTTGGTGGTCTCAAACTTCCACAAGGCAATATCAATGGTAATCCCACGCTCACGCTCAGCCTTGAGCTTGTCCAACACCCAGGCATACTTGAATGACCTTTTGTTCATCTCAGCAGCCTCCTTCTCGAATCTCTCAATCACACGCTTGTCAATACCACCAAGCTTGTAGATCAAGTGACCAGTGGTGGTCGACTTTCCGGAGTCGACATGGCCAATGACCACAATGTTAATGTGGAACTTTTCCTTACCCATGATGAATTAGCAAAAACTGCAGTAAGCACAAAACTTATCAGACATTTAATTCATGTAAAATACAATACCACTGTTATTTCATACAAAACACATGACAGGTTGATTAATAACACACAACATACAGTAAAACTCAGTCACTTGTATATGTTCAAAAAGATGTGTGATCAATTCACATATCGTTACAGGTCTCTAAAACTCTTACTGTTGACATAGATGCATAAATTACAAAATAAAAACATTTTCAGACTAAAGAAACAAAAATGAACACAGGAAGTAATGCATAACTCAGCCCCTTAGATGTTCAAAAAATATGCGATCATATCCGCAGATCATTACAGGTCTGTTAAGAAATCATCATTGTTGCTACATTACTTCAAGACACAGTAACAAACCAAACATAGCAGACAAAAAAACATAACTACAGCAAACTTAGCCCCTTGGATGTTCAAAGGGATCATATCCACAAATCATTACAGGTCTGTTAAGAACTCATCATCGTTGCCACCAAAACCTAAACAACCAACTCAAATCCACATTTTTAAAAACATCAAATTATAAGCCAAAAGATTTTCAGAAAAACTCAGAAAATATAGCTGCTTCGTCGTCACCCAAACAGACAACAAAACCACTTGAGATTATCAAATCAACAAAGCAACACCTATTAATATGGCTTCAAGGGAACGAGTCAGATGGAACTAATCAAATCCAAAAACCAGATAATGAAGCTCAAAAATCCATCTAATTTTCCGATAACAATTCAAAATAGATACTCCTGCATCATCCATATATTATCCACATAGTTTAATCATATTACTCAAACTACAAATCTCGAAAGCAAAACAGTAAAATCAATCTTGAACTCAAGCCAAAAGCCACTAAGATCAACTCAAAAGAACTAACAGCCTTCACAAAAACCACAGATCTAGCAATACAAAGCAAGCTTAAACCAAAATGAAACCAAAATCAAGTTCATCAATAAATCACAGAGCTCAAAGCCACATAAACACATGCATATACATATCACAAATCAACAACAGCTATAGAACTATAACCATAAATCTACAAGAGCAAAAGAGAGAGGGAGAGATCTGGACCTGAGAAGCTAGGAGGAGGCTGGTTCTCTCTAGCCGACTTGAGAGGAAGGAGCGAGATAGAATGGTAGAGAGGAAGGCAAATGGGCGAGAGGTTTCGCAATTTAAAGAGGAGCGAGTACTGCTTCGGTCGACTAGGGTTTTTCCTCCACCGTTGGATCTTCTTGCGATTTATCTCGACGGCTCTTATCTTCTCAAGCCCCTGCGGCTGCCCTAATCCTTACACTCTGAGGCGTGCTTTTGGCATTGCGAGGCATATATATTATATACCCTTTTTCCTCGAGTCAATGACCGTATTGCCCTTCGCTCTTTTTATTTTTTTCTTTTTGGATTTTTTATTTTTGGATTACTATTTAAACTAATAACCTAACCATCGTTCTTCTTCAAAGGCAAGTCGGATTATGTAAAACAACCAATTTAGAAAGAGATTGAGTGGGAATTCAGATGGGTAAATAAGGATGGTTGACAAATTTGCATTTATAGTCTCTTTTGAAGTTCAATCAAAGTTTTAGCTAACTCAACTTCAAAGATCGTAACTAGCATAAAATTTGCTTCTCTAGGCATCAGATTTTTTTGGTCGTTTTCTCTGGGCATCCGATAACAAATCAACTTGAATCTCCATGACAAATTGGCAAGACAAGTGCACTAGTTATCTCCCACTTTGATCTTGGAAAGTTCCAAGCAAGAGAACCTTTTACACCTTTCACGTGTCCACATCTTTAAAATACCATATGATCTAGTCACACCATTGTAAACTCAAACATGCTTAACCTTGGTTCCAGTGTGAGTGTCAAAATCAATCTTCTGGTGCGTAAACATTTTTCAAACAAAAAATTGGTAAACCCAAGATAAAAAATACCGGTTGGGTTGATCTGGTCTTAGATCAAGCACTTTTACCCACTTCTACCCACTACGTTGAGAAATAAGCTCACTCTGTCTCTTCTCCGCTTCACTCAGCAGTAGCAAGTTCGCCCTCTCCCTCACTCTAACGGGTTTTGCTTTGCTTTCCATGATTGACTGATTTTCAGTGCAATAAGCTTCTTTTACATTTTGGGATATAGCTGTTTTGGTTTGTGTATATGCTTTTCTTGATCTAATTTGCCTCTGTAAACGTCTAGAGCTTATGTTGTGTTCGTTGAGTTTCTCTAGAACTTAAACTACCATTATGGTTGGGTTTTGTGTTTTAGTAAGATGTGAAAAACATATGGGAAAATGTGTTTCATAGGAGTTCAGATAATGGCGCCATACAAGCACAAGTAGAAAAGAAACACCCCCCATACCCGAAATGAATCATTGAGTTTTCTCTGGTGCAAAATCACATTGAAGGGAGTTTCAAAGTTGGAAAGCAAAACTGGGCTAAGGTAGATTTTAAGGCTTTCAGTCTCTTAAACATGAACTTGATAGAAAATGTAGGCTCAAGTTCTAGGCAACGGTAGCTGGAGGATTCAAGTTGTAAGGTAACATCTATTTTGTGTTATTCTTGTAATTGGTTGGATTTGTTGTCTTCTTTGCTTAGATTTGTCAAAGAATTAGTAAACTAAGTGCATCAACCCAGAGAACTCCACGAAAGGTAATGCATGTGAAAAAAAAAAGCGGTTCTTTGCTTTGACTATAGTCCCAGAATGCTATGGAATTATGGCCTGTGAAATATGAACACCTCAAAACTAAAACTACAATAATGTTTGCTTCAAGTTGAATGATTTTAGTTTTGATGTTAGTATATGGGATACATAAAAGGTAAAGCAACCAGATCATCATCACCACATAGTTTAGTATCTGAAATTCAGAGTTTGACTTCATAGATTAGTAACTTGAAAGACAAAACCTCAAACATTGTTATTCATCAAAATCTATTAGATAACTGCATACATAACTGTTACATGAACCCCAACGCAAGGAAACTAAACTAGTGTGACTTATCTACATTTGGTCGCGGAATCCTCTTGTAATCGTAGTTGTCAATGTCCACCTTCTCCTGCAAGGCCTGTGGAAACAAAAAAGAAGCATGAAACCCCGCAATTGTTTAGAAGATGTAGATGATAACTACCTTGAGGTCTTCATCGAGAGAGATTTTCTTGGGTTTGTAGGCGTCGATAGGGCCGGTGCGGGAGAGAGCCTTGCGGGTCTCGATGATCTCCCATTCTTGGTCGTCTTTGAACTTGGTGATGTCGTTGCTGCCTTGGATGAGATGTGCGAGGCCGACGGCGCCGAACACGGTCAGGGAGATCATCGGAAGCCCGTACCTGATGAAGGGATGCCTCCTTCCCCATCTCTTGAAAAATTTCAATGAGTCAGCTTTTGCTCTGCCGACTCTTGCGCTCATCTTAATTGGATCAGAGATGCGATGATGTGGCGTCGTCAAAGTCGAAGAGATCCGACGCTGACACGACGGCGGCGGAGGTGAAAAGAATCAGATCTGGGGCAGATGTGTGTGTGTGTGAGAGAGGTGGGTAGCCGGGAAGGCAAGATATGAATGTAAGGGTATCAATGTCTTTTCATTAAGAATAATTGAAATGGATTCAAGGAAAATAATTTGATTGGAGTGGACTTTAAAATTCTTAATTTTATGCATTTAGTCATTTACCTTATATAATATATATATATATATATAATTATTTTATTTTGACGGTTTTAAAACGCTTCGCTTCTAACAATTTTTGAAGATGTGCGATCAGTTCACATATCGTTACAGGTCTCTAAAACTCTTACTGTTGACGTAGATGCATAAATTACAAAATAAAAACATTTTCAGACTAAAGAAACAAAAATGAACACAGGAAGTACTGCATAACTCAGCCCCTTAGATGTTCAAAAAATATGCGATCATATCCACAGATCATTACAGGTCTGTTAAGAACTCATCATTGTTGCTACATTACTTCAAGACACAGTAACAAACCAAACATAGCAGACAAAAAAACATAACTACAGCAAACTCAGCCCCTTAGATGTTCAAAAGATATGTGATCATATCCACAAATCATTACAGGTCTGTTAAGAACTCATCATCGTTGCCACCAAAACCTAAACAACCAACTCAAATCCACATTTTTAAAAACATCAAATTATAAGCCAAAAGATTTTCAGAAAACTCAGAAAATATAGCTGCTTCATCGTCACCCAAACAGACAACAAAACCACTTGAGATTATCAAATCAACAAAGCAACACCTATTAATATGGCTTCAAGGGAACGAGTCAGATGGAACTAATCAAATCCAAAAACCAGATAATGAAGCTCAAAAATCCATCTAATTTTCCGATAACAATTCAAAATAGATACTCCGGCATCATCCATATATTATCCACATAGTTTAATCATATTACTCAAACTACAAATCTCGAAAGCAAAACAGTAAAATCAATCTTGAACTCAAGTCAAAAGCCACTAAGATCGACTCAAAAGAACTAACAGCCTTCACAAAAACCACAGATCTAGCAATACAAAGCAAGCTTAAACCAAAATCAAGTTCATCAACAAATCACAGAGCTCAAAGCCACATAAACACATGCATATACATATCACAAATCAACAACAGCTATAGAACTATAACCACAAATCTACAAGAGCAAAAGAGAGAGGGAGAGATCTGGACCTGAGAAGCTAGGAGGAGGTTGGTTCTCTCTAGCCGACTTGAGAGGAAGGAGCGAGATAGAATGGTACAGAGGAAGGCAAATGGGCGAGAGGTTTCGCAATTTAAAGAGGAGCGAGTACTGCTTCGGTCGACTAGGGTTTTTCCCTAGCATTTAGTACGGGTGGAATTTTGAAACCGAAAACCGAAAAAAACCGGGCCGAAAACCGCACCGGAACCGAAAAAAACCGAACCGGATAAAAACCGAAATGAACAGTAAAAAACCGGGTTGAACCGGGCATGTTCGGTCTGGTTTCCGGTTTGACCCTCTTAAAAACCGAACCGAACCGATTTAACCGAAGTCAACGGTCAACTACTCAAAACGACACCGTTTTGATTAAGGGAAAAAAAACCCTATCAGCCTCAGTCACTCTTCCGCTCTTCGTCTATTCTGTCTTCTCACTTCTCAGTTCTCGCTCTTCTGTCGCTCCTCCGCCTCCTCGCACTATCGGCCTCGATCTCTCTGCTCCTCCGCCTCCTCGCACCTCCTCGCACTCTCGGCCTCTCTCTGCTCTTCCGCCTCCTCGCACTCTCGCCTCTCGGCCTCTCTCTGCCTCTCACCGCACTCGGCCTCCAGTCCTGACTCCTCCAAGCACAGGCGCACTCAGTCCTCGACTTGACTCCTCGTCGCAGCTCGACTCGCATCTCTCCACTTTCCAGAAGCCTCGCCTGGCACTCCAGTCCAGAAGCTCGCCGACTCGCATCTCTCCACTCTCCAGCCTCGCCTCGCACTCGACGACTCCTTGCAGCCTGCCGGCGTTTGGTATTTGGTAAGAACATCCTTATTCATCTTCTTATCCACTGAATGATGATTCCTTCATTGAAATTTTGAATTGATGTCATTATTTTCGTTTGCTAAGATGATTTTGAATCTATTTTGAATCTGCGATTGGGCTAGTGTGTGTTATCACTGAGCTTGCTAAATTGATAAATTGATTAATCGTTGTATAGGTAGATAGAATTGATAAATTCTAAATTGCTGAGCTTGTATTGCTTTTGTTTGTGTCTGTTATATTTGTATCTGTGTCTATTTGAAAACATTGTTTTGCTTATGCTTATTTGATTTTTAGGTGAAGGATTCAGTAAAGTTTTGATTTTTAATGTTTTTGATGAGTTATATGAGTGTTCTTAAGTGTTGTTGAACTAGTTGGGGAAATTTGTTTATCTTGAATGGTGTTTGTTGTTATCTGAATCCTTGTATGGTATTGATGGTGGTTCGATGTGTGTAGTCCTAGTCCTGTGTGAAGTTGCTATCTTGAATTGTTTTCTTTGTTATCTGAATTTTGGTGTGCTGATGAAGTTGATTGTTTGTGTTTATGATGAGAACTGCTATTGAGCTATTATGTTTCAACTTGTTTATTTGTTCTTATAAAGCAGACCAAGTTTTTAGACTATGTAGTTGTTTGTCTGAATTGTTAGTTGGTGAGACTGCAATTCCACGAGTTGGGGTTGCTTTGAGATTTGTTCTTGTGGTACTTTGGTTTTTTGAAGTTTTTCTTGGTTACCTTTAATTGTCTGCTGTTTATTTTTAAATATCTATTTTGAATATCTATTGATTCCTTTTGTTTTTCAGACACTCACAATGAAGAGGGTTAGATCGAACTCAGCTCAGTTAGCTGGTCGTGGCCGTGGCCGTGGTCGTGGCCGTGGCCGTGGTCGTGGCCGTGGCCGTGGTGCTGCAACCAACATATCATCCTCATCTTCTCAGGTAAATTAATGTGTAGGCATTTGGTTTTTCTTTATAGGTTGTTTCTCTCTTTGCCTATTACTTGTCTATATGGTTTTATAAATCTGTTATAGGTTACTGAATATGCTATTTTTTGTGCAGATGCAAGTTGATAGTGTGGGTGGATCAACAACACATAGTGTGGGTGGATCACAAGCAAGTACTGCAGCTACTGCTTCTGCCATGTTGGAAGATTTCATAGAAGAAGAAGTGGAATTAACTGAGGAAGAATATTTGCAGAAGTTGAAGGACAATGAAAGGTCAGATATTTGGGCTCATTTTAAAAGAAAAATGGTGGATGGTTTAGTTAAGGGTGTATGTCTTTATTGCAAAAAGGAATTTTGTGCTGATCCGAATATAAATGGTACATCCTCCCTAAATAGTCATATGCACAGATGTAGGAAATATCCTCCTAATCTAGAAATGATAAAGGCTAAGGGTCAAAAGATTTTGTGTTCTAAGAAAGAGACTAGGGAGTTGGATACCTCGGCTGTGACAGAAGAAGAGCTCACTAGGTTATGTGTGGAGATGATTATTTTAGATGAGCTGCCTTTTTCGCATGTGGAGGGTATAGGGTTTCAGCGTTTTATGAAAAAAGCATGTCCTTTTTGGAAAATCCCTGGTAGGAAGACGGTAGCAAAAAATGTGCTTCAGTTGTATATGTCGGAGAATGAGAAGTTAAAGAATGAATTAAAGGGGAGAAGGGTGTGTCTTACAACGGATACATGGACATCCATTCAAAACATTAATTATATGGTTGTTACCGTGCATTTTATTGATGATGATTGGGTGTTGCATAAAAGAGTCATTAACTTTTTCCAAATTTTGGATCATAAGGGAGAGTCCATAGCTAAACTTCTTGAGGATTGCTTGTTAGAGTGGGGCATAGAGAAGATTCTTACAATCACCGTTGATAATGCTTCGGCAAATGATGTTGCAATAAAAAAAACCGAAACCGAACCGAACCGACGGTTCGGTTTGGTTTCTGGTTTGTACCAATGAACAGTAAAAAACCGGACCGAACCGGACCGAAATTTTTTTCCGGTTTGGTTTCCGGTTTTGCTTCAAAACCGAACCGAATGGACCGAATTCCACCCCTAGCATTTAGATGGGTAAATAAGGATGGTTGACAAATTTACATTTATAGTCTCTCTTTTAGCTAACTCAACTTCGAGCATCGTAACTAGCTTAAAATTTGCTTCTCTAGGCATCAGATTTTTTTTGGTCGTTTTCTCTACATCAGATAACAAATCAACTCTTGAATCTCCCATGACAAATTGGCAAGACAAGTGCACTAGTTATCCCCCACTTCAAAAAAAATTGGTAAACCCAAGATAAAAAATACCGGTTGGGTTGATCTGGTCTTGGATCAAGCACTTCTACCCACTACAATTGGGCCTTATCCAAGAAGATTTTGACCATTGGATGTGTTATTCACCACGTGTCTTCATCTGGTTAATAGCTTTGTGTACGTTGAGAAATAAGCTCACTGTGTCTCTTCTCTCCCTCACTCAGCAGTAGCAGGTTCGCCCTCTCCCTCACTCTAACGGGTTTTGCTTTGCTTTCCATGATTGACTGATTTTCAATGCAATAAGCTTCTTTTACATTTTGGGATATAGCTGTTTTGGTTGGTGTATATGCTTTTCTTGATCTAATTTGCCTCTGTAAACGTCTAGAGCTTATGTTGTTTTCGTTGAGTTTCTCTAGAACTTAAACTACCATTATGGTTGGGTTTTGTGTTTTAGTAAGATGTGAAAAACATATGGGAAAATGTGTTTCATAGGAGTTCAGATAATGGCGCCATACAAGCACAAGTAGAAAAGAAACACCCCCCCATACCCGAAATGAATTCTCTAGAACTTAAACTACCATTATGGTTGGGTTTTGTGTTTTAGTAAGATGTGAAAAACATATGGGAAAATGTGTTTCATAGGAGTTCAGATAATGGCGCCATACAAGCACAAGTAGAAAAGAAACACCCCCCATACCCGAAATTAATCATTGAGTTTTCTCTGGTGCAAAATCACATTGAAGCGAGTTTCAAAGTTGGAAAGCAAAACTGGGCTCTGGACTTTTCATTTCATCGATTGGTGATTCGGTTTCTAGGTTTTTTGGTGCTTTTTCTCCCCTTAAAATTATTTCCTTTTGGTTTGGTCAGATTATTCACATCATATCTCAAAACAACCTCCTTTGTTTACTGCTCAATATATCTAGTACTGCTATCGTCTTTTTTATCGTTGCTGTTGTATTGCTTAGCTGTTGAATTCTTATAGTTCAGAAACTGAAAGTGTAGTGTAATGTATCATTTATTTTACATAATAAGAAGGGTTGCATGTTTGGAATGTTATCTGTTTGCTGCATGTTATTTTAATAACTGAAAGCAATTGAAGTTTAATATACACCAGAACATTTATGTTCAGACAATCAAAGCTTTCAAGGTGGTTGCAAACTTTCTATCGTTTTTGTTTTTTGACAAAACCAAGCCTTGTGTTTTAATTGAGACTGAAGGTTTATTGCTTGTTAAGTTCAAGCTTAATAGTTGTAAGAAATATGAGCCAGACTTGGCAAAGTTAGGTCGTAAGGTAGATTTTAAGGCTTTCAGTCTCTTAAACATGAACTTGATAGAAAATGTAGGCTCAAGTTCTAGGCAACGGTAGCTGGAGGATTTAAGTTGTTTTGTGCTTCTTCACTGACAACAAGGTAACATCTTATTTGTGTTATTCTTGTAATTGGTTGGATTTGTTGTCTTCTTTGCTTAGATTTGTCAAAGAATTAGTAAACTAAGTGCATCAACCCAGTTATCTAGACATACTGAGAACTCCACGAAAGGTAATGCATGTGAAAAAAAAGCGGTTCTTTGCTTTGACTATAGTCCCAGAATGCTATGAAATTATGGCCTGTGAAATATGAACACCTCAAAACTAAAACTACAATAATGTTTGCTTCAAGTTGAATGATTTTAGTTTTGATGTTAGTATATGGGATACATAAAAGGTAAAGCAACCAGATCATCATCACCACATAGTTTAGTATCTGAAATTCAGAGTTTGACTTCATAGATTAGTAACTTGAAAGTGTGTTACTTTTCAGCAATGAAAATAGGACTTAAATATTACAGCTTCCTAACAGAGAAAGTAGTTCTGAAATGCATGTTAGATGATGACAATTAAGGCTACCATCTCAATCTTATCCTGCATTACTTTTTACTTTTATACTTCATATGTGATTATTGATGATGATCTTATACTTAGGGAGAAAGGCCCAAGATTTGATTCAGCCTTGGAGAGCTGATGACTTAAAATGGCATTTACTGTCCTTTATGGCTGTTTGCAAGTTTATATAGATATCACCAATTTCTGATACAGAAGCAAAACAGTACAGTAATATTTTGAGATAGTTTGCCTGTCTTCTTAGGCCATTTACTGATACTGAAGCAAAGTCTTCAGTGTTCGAATGACTAGGCTTTTTCTAGATACGGGTTTTGCAGATTGAGAAAACAGGTTGTTTGTTTTGGAGTTTTTGATTTTTTTTTCTGGGTAATTGGGTTTGATTGAGTAATTGATTGGTGTAATATAATAATGCTACTATGTAGTGTCCCTATAGGGTTGGTCCCAGCTTTCCTCCTGGCACATGTCGTAGATCTATAAAAATACTTATATGATTCTGCATTCTTTGTTCAGAGCATAATAAATGCAAAGATTGGTGATCTAATGTCTAATGCCACTGGATCTAAATTTGAGAATCACCGGATTTTATTTTTATTTTTTTAAATATTTATAGTGAATTAGAATTACAAACCAAACAAATTCTGTTGTACCTTGGATCTTTATAACCTAAGGAAGTAATTTGGACAGATTTTAGTTCATTGTTTCTAATATTCTGCCTTAACCTGATTGCAGCCTTTGATGCCTGGACCAGGACCGGCTCCTCCTGGCATGGCAATGATGCTGATGCTGATGCTTCTGCCTGATGGATGGATTGGATATTTTTTGTAAGCACAGTACACTTAGAGAGAAGTTCTGAACTCTAGGTGTGATATCAGATTACTGCATTAGTTCTGAACTCTTGATTTCTTGTGTAGTACATTCTAGAGATAAGTTAATGTTATGATTAATTTTTAGGTTGCAAACCCACAAGTCATTCTTATATTTACAAAGGCTTCAAAAAAGGGTCGGGGCAAAGGTATCATTCACACCAGTACACTCTTCTCATTGACTGATTCAGTTGCTTTATCTATATTCTGAACATAAACATGCACTATGGATTGTTACAATGGGTCAACTGAATCTTTTGTATCATTTCTTCCTTTTCTTTTTATGTGTTTTTAAGAGAAGGAGGTGGTGGTTTTTTTTGTCTTGTTGGGTTCAATACCTTAGGGCGTGTTTACTTACCTTCAAACGAAATCAATCCTGACTCCCTTTCATCTTTAAGCTGGACGTTTACTAACTAGGGCGGAATGAACAGTAATGTGGTCCCCACAAAAAACCCGGATTGACTCTCCTATTTTGATTCCACTGAACTGACATGGTATTCAATCCAGGATTAGAGTGAATCACATTTACATTCCGAAAATATCCTCATGTTTTAATAGTAATCCAAAAATACCCATGAAACCCTACACTTTGGCCTGTGTTGAGATGTAGCCGTTTCTTTACTATCTCATTCTCTTCTTCTTCCTTACCTCTTCTTCCTAACATCTGCATCTCACGAAACAAAGCAAGTGCCCCCATGACTAGCTGTGTTCAGGTAATCAAGCTTCTGTAAACACCCTTCTTCAGTGACTCTAAACCACGGTTAATCTTATTCGCCTCTTGTTCATCTTTTGCATTCCAAAAATGAACATTCTTTTTTATAATCGATTTGAAATTTGTGGGAAAGCTAGATTTGGAGTTTGAATTTTGATTTTGTTTGTCTTTGCGGATACAATTTTTGTTTTTACTAGCTGTGCTTGAGTTGAATTATACAAGCTATTCTTTACTGTGGTTGATTCATTGTTTCTTATTTATATGAATTGTGTTCTCATGGTGCGATTGACTACTAGCTGGTTTCTTATTGATATGATTTGTGTTCTTATTGGTAGATCTTGTTTGAATTCCTAAGGACATTAAACTACTGGTTTATACTGATTTGACCAGGTCTAGGATCTAGTCTGTAGAAGTGTAGTGGTTTGATCTTGTTGGCTACTAAGATATGAGAAACCCTCGCATTACAGCAAATCAGAGAAGGAAAAAAAATATTATTCGGATTGATGCAGTGCTCTATATATGAATATATCTAGTCTCTAATTCAATGTACTTCAGTAATATGAAATGTATTGTCATCTGCAATGTACTTGTGTTAATACGGATTTTACTTCTTCCTGTTTTTTGCTGTTATTTTTGTTTTCTTTTGTGGATGAATGGCTCGTTTGGCTCATCTATGTGAAAGTTTATTAGACTCTGTTTATTAGCCTCTGCTTATTATTCATGTTCTTTGTATTTGTTGTCATTTTTTTTAAAAAATAGCAATATTAAGATATAAAAGGTCCCAAATACTCTTAGCTGAATAAAAGATCTCATATTGTCTTACGTTTTACTCTTTCATCGTTTTTTTACAAGATCATCGTTGTTATTCATTTCTTCTTCTAACAATGGTTACACACGATGTTATGTTACCTGTATATGTTGTTGGATCGCTTGTTTCATAACTTGACATTTAGTCTAGTACAGGATGCTCCATAATTCGACTTGCAAACACTCAAAATTTTTACTTATACTAAAAAATTAAATAAAAAGAAACCCTATTTCTTTCTATCTACCCGTCAGCTCTATCGACATTGGGCATGAAAAGGCCTTTCGTTGATAAACCAGTATGGAGATCATGCCCTTGAAGCTTAAACCAACAGTCACAAACATACTCAAGCAGAAAAACTGACTTAACAACAAGCATCCAACATTGCTTTTTTCCCTTCCCTTTTCTCAGATTAACTGCATTGCCCAGATAGTTGAATAGAAAAGCATACATATCATAAAATGTGACCAGAAGTTCATGTATTATGCATACTGCAACAAGATAAAAAACAATAACAATGAGTCTCACCAAAATGATCCTCAAAAGCTAATTGGTTCACAACCAACATACATTCCAATAAAATAGTTTTACAAATTCTAACGCCATAGAAACATGTAAAAGTTTAACTTGGCACTCCTAGTTGGCTGTTTCTTGTTCAGGAGGTATGGTACTCTCCAGTTACCATGATCCTTCAGCACCAGCAGTTGGATTTTGGAAAGCAGAGTATCCCCAGAAAGTCTTCAAAGCGTAGGGTTTAGAGATAGTTACACCTTCTTCAGTGATATTAGCTATCTGCAATTTCAAAATGTTATCTTACATTACGTACTTTCAAATGTCTCGTTCAAGTTGTCTGACTAAAAGATCAATCAGGGAAAATATCACTTTTCTAATGGAACTTGGAAGTTCAATTTTTTTTTGCTGTGTCCAAGTTGGTTTAACACAAGATGAACATTAATGTTTTTGAATATAAACACTTTCCAGGGCCTGGTTTCAAATAAAAACATGTGACAGCATTTTTGACCGAATCTAGAACAAAACAGAAATCTACCTCCTTAAGACTTTTAATATAAAGATTTTATTCACTTTCTAACCTCACTTATCAATGCTTCCTGCACTTGGGCAGAAAATAAGCAGGCAAAGTAGCTAGCATCTAGTAACATCTAAACTAAAGGAAGCATTATTCATTAGATTGTCTCACTTTAGCACCTCATCAGAGAGAAAGTGAAAATTAAAAACCATGAAATCGTTGAGCAGCGGATAAGTGCAGCAATTCAACATGCATATAGGTTTCATTTTAGAACCATCATCAACTAAATCCTTTCCTCTAATAGATCAATTGAATATTGTTTAAATATTAACAATCCCAAGTAACTCTATTGACTCGTATCTGTGTTCGTATATAAAGAACTTGAACTTGTCCATTTCAAAAGCTTAGCTTGATGTCAGGAGAGTCAAGAGGATATCACAATAACTACATTTGTTTCAAGTTCTTTCTCTACTTTGTACACTTTCTGCAACTACAGTCCAATTTATGGATCGGATTAGTCCCTTATTAGTGCAAAGGAACCAATACTTCAAAGACTCATGCGTGACAAACTAGAAAAAGTGTTTTTGACTCATAAGAAAATATGACATTATGAAATTAAAACTAAGAAATGTTTTTTTGGTCAACTAAAACTAACAAATGTTTTTGAAATCCTTTTTTAAGACGAACGAAGGAATCTATTACGAAACGTTTGTAAATGCTGAAGAAAATGCTGACAATTTGAATCACAGATAGGAGTTAAAGAAAAAAAATAAAAAAAATAAGAAAAGAAAGACTTCAGAAGTTGATAAGTCAAATGATCAAACTAGTATTTTGACGGACTACTAATTCATGAGAGCTACTACAGGAAAAGAACAGAGATATACAGTGAAGAAATTGATTAGTTACAATACCTGAAGCTTGTTGACAGCAGACCTATCACGGTACAGAAGGACACGCATGCACTTCTCCAGCAGCTTCACGCCTTCTTCGAAACTCAAGTCCGCACGCCACTCATCACGAAGAATAGGCCTTGCAAGGTGATTCCCAAATCCAGTAGCAACATGGTCGTCCTCAAAATTTACACCAATCATGCTAACCTGGATAAGGATTATAAATGTCAGGTAAATAAGTGTGCTTGTTCGATTTTTTTAAAGCTAAGGTTATGGTAAAGGAGGTACCATTCCAAGGTATTTCTGTTTGTTCTTCACTCCACCAAGGACAAGTGAATTCCACAATGGATTGAACTTGTTACGCCGATTGTACATCACACGAGTCAAATAGTTGTGGATCTGTTTAGGTCCCAAAGAGTTCCCATCATCCCACATGCTGTCATATAGGCTGGACAAGAACACAGAATGAAAAATCCTTTAACCAACAGTTGCAAATAATAGAAAGAAGCATAGCTTGAAAAGAAGCACCCTTACACGAGCTCGTCAAGATATTTTAACAACTCCTGGAAATCACTTATTTCTCCACTTGCGCCAAGAAGAGAATGCTTTCCAATAGGCTTCATGCGTTCCACACTCTTGTACCGCAGGTTAGACCCATATGAGCCTATAATAAACAGGTCACTTTCATATTGTTAAGAACCTAAGAACACGCACAAAAGCATGCATAATGGGTAAACAGTATTAGAACTCTAGATCTAAGATTCTAAAATAGTACATAATAAGTGTTACTGGTAAAGGTGTTACTGGTCAAGAGAAGGATCTTACTAATATTGTAATAAATAAATAAAAAGAACAAAAAAGAAACTACAGCTGAATGAAAAGATAAAATAGAAAGGCCAGTTACACATTACTAATAAGCTTAACCATTATATTAAGTGCAACAAAATTTGCACTGTATTATTTAAGACTTTTAGCAATGTTAATGCAAACAGCAAATAACCAGGTACGAGTTGATGCAAAATTAATTCATAAAGCACTGTCAGGACCGAAGTTATCTTCACAAAAGCATAGGAAAGTTTCCAATGTCCCATGCAAAAAAAACTTAGAAAACCCCCTCTGTGCTTGTTTAATTGCTCCCTGATTTCTGAGATTTCACAAAAGAGTGAGAAGTTAAAATTGAGTCCTGATTTTACTCAATTAACTTTTGAAATTTCACTGCTTTGGATAAATACATTGTAAGATGGAATTTAGTATCCAAAATCAAAGGAAACAGATAGTAGGTATCCAAAAACAAATACGCTAGATCGACTGCTACATTTCAGCTTTACCAAGGCTCAAGTCTGATTAATTTCTCAATGAACTTCAATAATCCTATAACAACATCCCAATTTCCACAAAAGCAATGAAAAGAAGGGGAAAACAATCCCACCTCTCAACAAAACCCTAAGGCAAAAAAAAACCATGCACAACATCAAACACCAATGCTTCATTTCTCGTAAATCGACAACTATTCAAGTCAAACAACGAGCCAAAACACTACGCCGAAACAAATAACTGAATTTCATGAAACAACATCATGGGATTGAAAGCTAACCTCCCATATCAGCAGCCATCAAAATCCCATCTTTGTACTTGAGAGCCACCACAGATGTACCAGTGACATATGGGTACCTTCAAAACATGACCAAAATCAAAACTTTAAATCAAAACCATCAAATGTCCAGCAGAAAAACCTAAATCCCCAAAACCAAGATACCCCAAAAACCTAAAAACCATGAAGAAATCAATGAGTGAGAGAAAAAGCATACAGGGTTCTCTGGGAGCCTTCTGGGTTGCACAGTACGCTCGGATTGGCTTGGTTCGACTCCATTAACTGCGATGAAAGTAGAATCTGGAGCTGTTGAGGTACATATAGACTAATGTTTGTGTTTGGTCAGTATAGAAACTATGACCCGGATCGGAGTTGTTGGGTTTTGGATAGTCCGAGTGGGATCTGGATAAGGGTGTGAGAAGCCCAGCTCTATTATGAGACCATATGCTGAAGGCCCAAAGGAACCACCACACCTTGCTTCCAACTGATTCAGACTCGCAGTTTGGAAAATTTTAATATTTAACTCCGATGCTTAAGTTTGTTTTGATGTGGAGAAGAAGACAAATTCGACGCCAGATCTATTGTGACTGAAGATAACAAATTTGGCATGATACTGGTAGTGATAAAATTCCCCCACCGGGAGAAAGACCGAGAAAGTAGAAGGAATATAGAGGAACGCGGTAGCGGTGCCAAAAAAAGATAGGAAAATATGGTCATATAGAAGGGGTAAAAGGATGAGATACGAAATAATTAATGACAAAATCGTTTCTCTATAGTTAATTTTAGGTTCTAGTTGATTTTAAGTATTCATGCATACAAAATAAAAGGATGAAATGCGAAATAATTGATGACACGGTTGTTTGTCTCGAGTTAATTTTAGACTATAGAGTTGATTTTAAGTATTCATACGAGAATGTTCATACATACTTCAAGTCACTTTAACTTGCATATATAGTCTATAAATGGTACAAGTTCTTCAAACAAAGTTCAAAGTGGTAGCTAACCTAGAATCTCCATCTATATATAGTTTGATGGAGATATCTATGGGTATAGTGGGAATGCAAACTAAAGAGGAAAAGCAAAAATTTATAAACTCGTGAAAGGAACGAAAATGGATGATGGACAGTGAGAGCATGTTTGTGACAGACTTGGCTTCTCTGTTTGGAGAAATGTTTGCTCGGATATGTTTGGATTACAATACTAAGCTGCCACATCATCTAAAACCAATCTAAGGGACACCATTAAAAAATTGTAGGTTACCTATTTTACACCAGCCACACCGAATAAACTAGAACTCCCAAACTTCAATTTTTTTTAAAGAGAAATCATATAATTTCATTGAAAAAATTTTTGGTTAAAAGACGCTTACATCATATGTTCCTTTGAAACCTATAAGTGGCACAAACCCTTACACATGACATGTAGGCCTCATTATTGTAGCTGCACTCAAATAATAACCTACAACAAGTGACTTCTAGCTAATCCAATCTAACCCTTTAATGAGAAATACTAGTCGTCTAGAGACCATAATTGGTGTAAGTCTAGATAAAACTTAAACATTAAAACGAAATAGCTAGCTGTCACAAGTCTAGCCCGGTATGAGCTCCACAACCCAACACCAGACCACTCACCACCTCACAGGATCCAGGATCAACCCAAGCCAAATAACAGGCCCAAACGAGCCCTCCTCACTCAGCCCAAGGCCCAGTCCACCCAAGGTCATGGGTGATAACCACCATGGCCAGACCCCCATCGCCAAACACAGCCCCGACTCCGACCACCTTTACCACTGCCACAACCCATCCAACACCACCATCGCCTTGGTGCCACACAAGAGTGACGGTCGTCGACACATGATGCCAAAAGCATATCCACGATCCCCCAACAATGGTTGAACACCAAAAACTAGAGAACCCATAGCCTCCACTTCAGCCATCACATCCATCTTAGGTACCTCAATCATGGCCGCCAATAAACCCAACCACACAATTCATCGCTAAACAAAGATCATACACAACCCTGTCATGTCTCCACCTCGCCATCAAAACTAGAAATTGATTTCTAGAGCCAGTCTTCCCTCGACAACCTAGTCGTGCCGCCTACACCAGCCACCGGTACAACCTCTCCAGAGCTACCAAATCTAACTCCAATTTCTGGTTCTTGAATCATCTTCAAAGTCAAACACCCGAGGTCTGAAGAAAGGTGAGATCTACATCTCCTTTTCCTAAAAGCATGGTTAGCCACTGAGAAGCCCCGATGCGCCACCATAGTATCACGATCGCTACCCTTGATAACAAAGGAACGTCGTTGCCAAATCGAAACCCTAGGTTTCACAACTTCCAAACTCCACTTGTTTTGCAATTACTACCTAAAGGCAGAAAGATACAAAAAGATCACACATGACCCTTCAAAAAATGGTCTTATTCGAAATCAGTAACCTTGAATTATGGGCGTCATCTTCTTGCAATTACGTCGACGACTACCTACTTACACTGGTATCTGATCTTGGAAAGTTTGTGGATTAACTTGGTATCAACATTTGACTTGTGGATTGGAAATTTGGAATAGTTGAAATAATTGTTCAAGATCAAAACTCTAATTCAGTCTAAAAAGCTTATTATTTGAATTGAGTTGGGATTTTAATGACTTAGATTAAATTGGAGATAGGAACGAAAGTTGATTATTGTCACAAACAAAAGGCAAGGAAGTCAGAGAGTAAAGATGACATTTTGTTCCACTTGGTAATACACATGGGTTATTACCCATCCATCAAAAAAATGGGTTATGCCCTCAGGGTAAATACCCACTATTTTTTTCATGGGTATTTTCATACCCACCCAAATAGGTAATGGGTACCCATCTCTACCCATATTCACACCAACTCACGACCAAAGAAAAATCCACGCATATCTCCCCTTTCAATTTTAATTCTTTTCTATCCTTCTTTGACTTTCTTCTTCTATCAAAAAAACTTCTTCTCGGCCTCGCAAATCCCACAGTAGAACTCCCTCTTTGTAAACATCGACCTTAATCAAAATCAATAAGGAAAATACTTGTGTCTGATCTCTCTCATATTTACATATTTTTAACAATGTCAATCGTAATCTTAACCGTTCAATAGTTGAATTAACCAATTAAGATCATCTTTACAAAAACTCAATGTAAAAGGAAATTGTTTGCTCAACTAGATGCATCAATCAAATGAACGATTGATCATAAAGGTCTTAACTTTAATAAGAACTATCCATTTGTTTGATACATTCGGCTGAGCAAACAATCTTATTTTATATTGACATTTTATATAGATGATCTTTATTGGTTAATTAAACTATTGAACGGTTAATATTACGATTAACATTGTTAAAAATATGTAAATATGAGAAAGATCGAGCATGCGTGTCCGACCTAGATCAGACACAAGTATTTACCAATCAATAATCAAGACTATAAGAGATTGTGGACAAAAAGTAAGAGAGGAATTGTATTATTGGCAAGAGACCAAATACCAACGTCATCGAGAAGGCAATACGCAGTGGGTTAGGAGAAGACTTCTTGTGCACCTGTGCCAGTCAAGGATCATTGTCAATGTGCTACCGCAAATCTGAGATTAGAAAAGAAACAAGTGAGTGAATTGGAACCCAGATACTCTAATAAAACTCTCCCAATTCGAGCTGAGGAGCTTGCAAGATGCCGATGATGGTGTTAATTTTGATGATGGTCAAAGGCGGGGCCGGTCAGTGAGGATTTGAGAGGGTCAGGTTATTGAGATTTTGGTTTTCGTTCAAGTGGAGTTCAAATGTGAGAAGAAGTTTTGATTTCCAGTTCTCATTTCGGGTGTGGGTACCCATGGGTGTACCCATATCCACACGGGTATTTCATTATCCATTACACATATACCTATGGGTATTTTCATACTCAAATTATCCGAATTATTTTACTCGTGGATAAAGGGTATATACAAATACCCATACCCATGAGAATTTATGCCAACCTGAGTCGAGAGAGGTTGAAATAGTGAGAAAGGGTAGACTTAAAAGGGAGGAGATTGATCTGATCGATATGGGTGACATCATATTTGTTTATTTGGGAACTTTGAGTGCTGCCTCTTAGATTAGTTTTAGATAATGTGGCAGCTTGGTATTGAATCCAAGTAGATCTGAGCAAACTCTTCTCCAAACAGAGAAGCCAAGTTTGTTTGTTAGATAACCGTCACTAAACCCAATAGTTGGGCTCACATGTCTTCCAACTCACGTGTCTTTATAGACTAACGAATCGACTTTAAACCCAGTTTAGGCTCGCCGGTTATCCGTGATGTCAGGACCCACCCCAGGTTAACCTATTAAACCAGAAGTAAATCATATAGGGACCACCTTAAAGAAAATTTTACCAAAAATTTTGGCATAACTTCTCTTAAAAATGGTCAACCCTACCTACAAACAAAACAACTTATCTAACTTTAATATACCACTCTTAGCACTTGGAGCAACCCTGCTCCAAAAAATATTCTCAACATCTCCCACCACATTCAAAGCATTTCTAGAGGAGTAAGGAAAAACAAAATATGAACCATGAAAACAGAAATATAATGATGACTATGCCTCGTCTCTCGTACGTCTGACCTCTCCTAAGCTGACCTGCAAACTGAGCATTTAAAATGAAGGGCCCATGAGAAAGAATTTTAAAACACGTTAGAGTGAATGGACAAAATAACTGATTTATGTAATTGAAAACGTATCTTTATACCTTCCCAAAAGTATGTGCATTAAAAACCTAAAATGCATGCATCGTATAACAATTTCCAACACGATAGTTTAAAATAAAACAATCACACCAATCACATGGCTCAAAAATCGATATATAGATATAAAAAGAGGCAAAATACGAAGTAAAGTCATAAACCAATCTCATTTGTCAAAAATACGATAAAAGAGGGGTAAGAGATTTTACCATATGATGAACCTCTCAGGCTAGGATCAGAACCTTACTACTACCTTCATATCACTCCATCTATCAGGCTCTGTAGCATCCAACGCTAATAAGGGCTAGCTAGCAATAATATATATGACAACCCCTTATGGTGAAATAAAACAAAACAAAACCTAAATTCGTAAAAGACTATTCCTTGCTAATAAAATAATGCATCACATGCATCAGGTACAGTTCCCCGACTGTACTCAAAATATAAAAGTCATAATCAAATAATTTTCCAATATAATTATGAATTTCCTTCATGTCTTACATGTTAAACAATAATTGAAAATAAATTCCGAAAATTCAAGTAAAATTCCAAGGAAAGGTAAAATCCTCTTTCCCCACCTCCTTGTCTAAAGAAAATAATAAAACTAGGGTTCATCTCAAATCATATTTACGAGGAGCCTAAAGCGTATATAAACTCAATAAAATTCTCAAATCTCATACGTGAAATTCCAAGCTTAAAAAACGATGATTCCTTAGTTCACGATAAAATTCATAACATGATATGGCCATATAAAATTTCAATACAAAATCTGTCAAAAATCTCATTTTCAAAAACTTCCCAAATAACGAGGTTTTCCAGTAAAATATGGTCATATTCTTCTGAAAATAATTTCATGAAAAAATAATTCATAAAATGGAAATCAATTCCATCATTTAAAATTCTCTAAGATTAAATCATGAAATAAAGAATAAAAACACTGCATGCATTAATTCAAAACAAAAGTCAACTCACAGTACTTAATGTGATATCTTTATTGCTCGAAATACTTATCGAGCGTTGCCTCATAATATCTTCAAGTCAATCTGCGTCTGACGATAAATATTAAAACAGATCGATCAGACCAGACTCCACAATAATCATTGACTTGACCTTTCCCTAGTCCGACTAGGTTGTTCTAGTTTGACCAAAAGTTGACCAAACTCATTCCCTTTAACGACTTATCAACAAAATGATTTATTTTCGATTATTGACTCGAAGATTTATTTCTATCAGTCTTTTGCATGAACCCACAAGAAAGCACATGCTCATTACAAACTTCAGAAACAACCTTGATCTGAAATGATTGGTCCATATGTAAATAGAAACTAATCATTTTTAGTATTTAGACAAAAATGCCCTTAATGTTAACGACTTCAGACGGTAGAGTTAACGACAATGAGTTAAATGAAAAATAAAGTCAAAAGTGAGTGAGTTAAGTGATATTTTTGAAATGTCGAATATGTCAAAACTCAGTGACTATATAATATTTTTGTTTTGCCGTCGTAACTCAGTCAGAGAGCGTGAGGTAATTGCACCAAAGTCTATTTTGGTAGTGCGAGGCGTGCCAGCTCGTGGGTGAGCAACCGTAGTAGTATGAGTAGTGCGCTTAGCTTTCTGCTTCTAATCAAGCGACTAAGGATCAAGAAAGCACCAACTTGATCATAAGGTTAGTCAGGAGTCACCTTACAGATGAGGATTTACGATAGTTCTTCCCCCACCAAATGAGTACTCGTGTTGTGTAGTGAGCAGAACAATCAAAGGAAATGACAAGGAGAAAGGAAGCAAAGCTCCAGGGAGTGTAGGAAAGTAAAGCGTACGAAGCTCCATAAAACGTGAAGGGAAAAAGGGATAAAGCTCTAGAGAGCTGGAGAGGGAAAATGGTGTTAAGGCTTGATGCTTTAGCGTTGGGGTCGACTAGGTCGAGGGTTGTATGTGTATTTGTGTTTGAAAAAGTTTTGCAGGTTTTTAGACTGATCTTTGAACCTTTCTTTTATAGTGGTTCGCGTAGTAGATAAAGATGTATTATTCTCTGCAAGTTGGTTGAGTTGCACATGGTTTCGTTTTCCTTGACAACACGTAATTGGGTGACGCAGTTCCAATCAATGTTGAAAACTTATTTTGGGGCCACATAGATTGACCCAAATCAAGTCAAAGACTTGTAGACGTCTCTAACGATAAGTTACTGAAGGCGAACTAGATAGTTGCCTTTAATATAATTCTGCTAGTTAGATAAGGCTAGCGAACTTGTAGATGTTGATCAACCTTTCGCCGCTAGTAATAGAGTTGATCTTGAACACTTTTAGGAGCCTTGGACATGCACTACTGGATATATATATATATATATATAATCAAGGAATAAAATCCTCAACCACCATATACACTTGATCCTCATGTGCAGGCACGTAACATTGTTTAAACAATTTGGAATTATTGATACCTTAACCATGTCGTGACGTCCAACTAATCATCTTCAAAAGAAGACCTTCTCGCATGAAAATTCATCTCGCTCCGCACGCAAACTCCGTAGGCAACCAACTAGTAGACCAAATCAATATGGATAACTCGCGTCTCCTATTTCATCCATGCGAAGTGTCCTTCTCGCGCCCGAACTGTATCTAGATTGCAGGGCTTTGCAGGCAAGTGAACCATTACTAACACAATATTATTCTAGCTCGCCGGTAACATGTGACATAGACAACGGATTAAGCTCGTATTCACTCAAGACATTTACTGTTTTGTCTCGAATGTTAATTAAGGTGTAAACAATTTTATCATAATGTAATTACCTTATTGCCAAATAAAATATAATTTTTGATTAAAACAAAGAAAAAATGATCGAAACAATGTTCGACCTTTTAGAGAAGCAAAGCTTTGGTGTCTCACGTTTTAAAAACTTCAAAATGACATTCCACGTTCTTATCTCTACAGAAAAATGTATCTAGAACCGTTAGTTCCGTTAAAAAAACTAACGACAGACATTTTTTGTTATGGAAATACTGATTTACCCTTTGTTTTTGAAAAAATGATCCAAACAATGTCCGACTTTTTAGAGAAGCAAAGCTTTGGTGTCTCACGTTTCAAAAACTTCAAAACGGTATCTCACGTTCTTACCTTTATTGAAAAAAAGGTATCTAAAACTGTTAGTTCCGAGTCACCAACATCCCCTGCACCATCACTCCCATCTGAGCTTCTCGCCCTCTTCCAATCCACTCTCGGTCTCGACTTTATCTTTTTTGTCGAGATCGCATGGTATAGATGACTATTGTAGGATCCGGTGCAACATCTGAATCTCAAATTGATCATATTTGGCTACTTTTGTTTTCAATAACCACCTATTAATCACACATGTTCTCCAATTTTAGCATGAACCATAAAGATTTGGAAAATATGGCTGATACAAAAAAGTTTAGGTGGCTATGATTTGCTAATGCTGACTATCAAGTGCATAGTCAAATATTATAATTAGAAACTGTATTATTCTCTAAGAGAGAGAGGTTGTCGTGACGGAGTTGAGAAGTCGTGAAGGAGTTGAGAAGTCATGCTTCACTTGATCGTTATGAATTTTTAGAGGAGGGTCAGAGCAAACTTGATTATGTTTTGGCTTTGACTGTAGAGAACTTCTTTGGCTTTGACAATGAAGACGAAGATGACAATCTTTTTTCTTTTAATTTCTATTTACTAAGTTATATTCGATCTTACATAATTATAATTAATTATTATTCTTAATTTTAAAGATATACAATTTTAGAGATGAAAAATGAATAATTTTTTTTAAATAGAACTAACGGTTCCAGATACATTTCTTCAATCGCAGTAAGAACGTGGGATACCGTTTTAAAGTTTTTGAAACGTGAGACACCAAAGTTTTGCTTCTCTAAAAGGTCAGATATTGTTAACAAAAGGTAAATTAGTTTTTTTTATGTCAAAAAATCTACATTTAGTTTTTTTAACGGAACTAACGGTTTCAAATATGTTTTTTCAGTCAGAATAAGAACGTGAGATATCGTTTTGAAATTTTTAAAATGTGAAATTCTAAAACTTTACTTATTTAAAAAGTCAAACAACAATATAGAGATTATTTTTTCTAAAACAAATACCAAAATTGAGATCTCAAATACAAGTTCTCTTTCGCGACTTTGGCTTCGCAGCCATCGGTGAGAGGAAAACACTCCAAAAAAAACAACAGACTTTTGCAATTTTCCGTCTGGCGGGTCCCGCTCACCCTCCCCCATCTTTTTAACGCGGCTTCGGAGTTTCCCATTTGCTTTATATTTTAGTATTTTTCACCTTTATTTTCTTTTCGCAGCGCCTTCAATACATGCAATTTATTTCCATAAACATACCGTGTAAAACACTCGCACCAAATCCTGGACTCCTTTTCCCAATTGGACAGACACCGCACGATTACCAAACTCGTCACGCGGGACCCATATACGATTTGCCACGTGTCGATATCAGAGCGGGGAAAAATGATTTCGGGAGCGGGCGAAAGAAAACAATAGAGGAAAGGAAGGGACGGCGTGGCGTACGGGAGATACACGATAGCGCACCGAAACGAAACCCGGACGTATCCCCATGAAGAAAACCGGATTGGATAATCGGCGATAGGTCCGAGCATTGTAATTGGGAGATTGGTTGCCGAACTATCAAGAGAGAGAGAAAGAGAAAGAAGACGAGTAACTAGTACTAGCCGGCGCCGAGCATTATTGGTTCGTCAGAGCTCCGGCGTCGTCGTCGCCAATTGGTTTCAGGTAAGTGAGATTCGAATCCGGTTTCTAGGTGTTTTGGTTTTGGTAGCGCGGATTGTTGCTATTTCAATCGAGGACTTGGATTCTCAGCTGGAATGGGTTTATCATTTTTTTTTATAATTTTTTTGCTGATTTTGTTTGGTATTAATTTTGGTTTCGGTTTGTTTTGTGGTGGTTAGATCGATCACTGTGGAGGCTATGTGCTGGTTTATTTGATTAAGTTAGTCCCAGAGAGAAGAAACTGTACTGTCTGGGCATATAGGAATTGGTGCTATTAAAATGGATTTGGTAGCTAGTTGCAAGGTATTTTGTTGCCTTTTTCGCTATTCTGATTATTATTTTTAGGTTTATTGCTGCTTAAATTTACTGGAAAAATGGGTGTTGAATTGTTTGTATAATATATGACTAGGAGTGATGAGCTTGAACTGAGTGTTAGGTTAGAATAGTTTCCGGTTTGTTGATTTTTTCTCAAGTTGGTTTAGTGAGTTTAGCTACTAGTAAAGTGCAAATAAGTTCACTTAAGACGGTATTTACTTTCTGTTAGGGTATGATGAAATGTAGGTGGCTGTAATGAAGTTCCGAGCACATTGTTTTTGCTTTTATTAAGTTTTAGATTACTGTTGTTTGTGCAACTTGCATAAGGTGCGAGTGGATGACATAAGAAGAAGAATATAACTACTTCATATTCGAAAAATGTGAATGGAGAAAAGGTATTTCACTCCAAGATGGATGTCATGAATAGTTGCCAAGTGGTTTCGATGGAAATTGCTGTTGAACTGGTTTTCAAGTATCTCCTTGTTTTCCAGTGTCCCCTCTTGCTATCTGTGGTATACCACACAGCTTTTAACCACATGGAATTGAGTTTCAGGCAATCTGTTTTCATATTGCACTCGTTTATAAGCAGATATATCTTAGCTTGGATGAATTAGATTGTATTAGATACATGAGAGGCCAGTGTCAGATTGTACGGAAGGTGCTGGTTAATGTGTTATTTCTTTTGAAATCATATCTATAGTTCATAGAATCCCCACGACTTGTTTGACAGTTTTACCTTTCTCTTTGAAATAAATAATTTTTTTCTTGGAATTGCAAT
Source organism: Comarum palustre (assembly GCA_951800085.1). Lineage (NCBI taxonomy): Eukaryota > Viridiplantae > Streptophyta > Magnoliopsida > Rosales > Rosaceae > Comarum > Comarum palustre. The sequence goes on from OX637587.1 coordinate 5,010,678, forward strand.
AAGATGATATTTGGAGAAAGGGGCAATTCTTCAATTTATTTATATCAGTTGCTGCGTGAAGCTTAAAGTTCATTACGTCCAGATGGATGCTCTAACTGTTAAGTATTTGGGTTTCCGTATTTGAAAGATGGTTGACTGTAGACTTGTTGAAATGATTTATAGCAATTTCTGTTTACTATTGCAGGAAAAGTTGGCATATTTTCGGATAAAAGAGCTCAAGGAAGTTCTCACCCAATTAGGCCTGTCAAAGCAGGGGAAGAAGCAGGTGAGAAGGCAGAAATATTGGTCTTTTGCTGCATTTCTGGGTACTCTTGATTTCTGGATATTCTCTGTCACCATGACACTGTGTCAAAGTGGCTTGTACTAGTTTTGAGCTTAAATAACGTTTTGGTTCTGTGGGTGTTATTGTGCTTATTAATGCTCTTGTTAAACAAGTTAGTATCTGTTAATATATGACTGTCTTCCATGTTTGAATTTTGGCTTAAATTTTTAGGATCACCAAGGAGTATCACTATTTACCATGTTAATTGGGTTCTCTTAGCTTCCCTCTTCCCACGTGTAAAAATAAATGTTTTTCCATCAATCAATTGTGCAATTGTCAATTCTATTCAATCATTGCACCTTCCAAACGATGGTTTCTTCTATCAATACTTTGGATGCATTTCTATTATTCTTTCTATGCCTTGCATTGGAGTACGTAGATGTGTCAAATTAGTTAGGTACGTTACGTCTGTGAACAAAGAAATATTCTACTTGTAGCAATGGTGTCTTGTGAAGCCATTTTTAATAGGTTTTTGAGATGAATGTCATTTATGATCTTTCTAATCCCCAATATCTATCATGCAGGATCTTGTTGACCGGATATTGTCCCTTCTTTCTGATGAGCAAGGTAATTTTCTTTTTATACCTGATATTATCTTTGTGCTTGGGATGCTTTGATTTTTCCATTCTAGCTGTCATTGACTATGATTTATGTTTTTTTAACTTGTATGTATATATATATATATATATATAAGCTAAGGACGTCCTTACCAAGAGTTTGGTGTTGATTTCCTTAATTTGACCCACTTTTCGATCAATTTTTTGCATCTTAACCATTCATAATCTAGATATATATGTATAGATATTCTCTACAAAATTTCAGCTAATTTGGTAAACGTTAAGGTCTCAAAAACGTACAAATACAATGAACGAACCGAAACCAAAACCGTTCGTGTTCTCTGTAAATCACAGTTTTGAATGCCAAGATCACCAAATGAGCTGAAAATTTGCAGATCTACTGAGAAAATATGATCTAAAGGTTGGCCAATTCAAGAAATTTTTACCAAAGCTTAGGTAAGAATATTCTTAGCTGAGAATCTCTCTATATATATATATAGAGAGGCTTTCTTGGCTAAGGATGTTTTTACCATAAATTTGACCCACTTTTCGATCAAATTTTCTCATCTTAACCGTTCATAATCTAGATATATATGTATAGATCATCTATGTAAAATTTCAGCTGAATAATCGCTAAGGCCTTGAAATCTACAAATACAATGAACGAACCGAATCTGTTCAATCAGAACCGTTCGTGTTCTTCTCTGTTTTGTATGCCTTAACGATCATTAAATGAGCTGAAAATTTGCAAAGATGATCTAATATATATATATATTTAGAATTTGAATGGTTAAGATGAGAAAATATGATCTAAAGCTGGCCAATTCAAGAAATCCTTACCAAACTCAAGGTAAGGACATCCTTACATAAGAAAAACTATATATATATATGAATTTGTTTCAGGTGTGAACGTTTGGACCTTTTTTCCGTCTGGATTTCTGCCGTTTCTCCACTATTCCAACACCGGCAACGCTGTTTTTTCTCATTGGCGTGATCCATTACCTCCCCCGACGGTGTTAGAATGAAGAAGAAGGCCAGGGAGATTGCGATCGGAGGTCCACCATGATAGGTCATGAAGTTCTGAGTGAGATTGCTGCACAGACCTCCGATCGCGATCTCTCTGGCCTTCTTCTTCATTCCAACACCATCGGTGGAGGTCTAGGATCACGCCGGGGAGAAGAAACAACAGAAATCCGGACGGAAAAAAGGTTCGGACGTCTGCATCTGAAACGGACTGATATATATATATATATATATATATTATAAATAAGATTGTATCTTATGATGGGGAAATAGTTTTATTCATTGATACACACACACACACATATATATATATATATGTATATATATATATATGTAGTTTGTGAAAAATGAGTTATATCACACACACCATGCACTCATATATATTGTTTGTCAAGGGGTGTAGTGATTCTTAGTTATAAGCTGTTATGCTAACGTGAGAAATTTGGTCTTTACGAGTATGTGACATTTTTTTAAGCAGCAAAAGTTGCATGAGTGGCTTTTATTTGCTATTTTCCAGCATTGGTACTGACCTAGAACCGTGTTGTGCTCTTGTATCCTCATGTTATTGGAATCTTGGACTAGGGGATTCATCACTTTTTCTTGAAGAATCTTTTGTAGTTCAGGAAACAATTAAATGTAGTCAGTTAGACACGTTAGGATTTTGTGCCAACTACCAACTACTGTCTACTTAATATCTTTTTACATATGGGGTTGCCATCCAATTGCCCCCTGTAAGGATATTCATCCGGAGTCCATTGTTGAAAAACTCATGATGCATAGTTTGTTGATATACAAAGTCTTTGAAATCTAATTATTATTGATATTGTTGCACACCCTAGCATTTTTTGCTGCACTTTCTTTTTAGCATCTATGCTCTCAATGACTGATTGACATCTTGTGTTGGGGCTTCGTTGAATTTTTCAATGACATGTTTACAATTTCTTATTCGTTTGTATATGTTTTCAAATCTTGATTTATTGTTTTGCTTCATAAATTCTGTCTTGATTTAATGTCTATAAATTTTGCTTCATATATACAGTTTCAAAATTGTGGCCAAAGAAGACTGCTGTTGGAAAGGTACAGGTTGCAGAACTTGTAGATGACACCTATAGGTTAGTTCTCATAAGCATTATCTTCCTTTAATGTCATTAAAAGGTTGGAATTCTCTACGGTTTTTTCTTCTCGTATTAGACTTCTGTGGCTTGATCCCTACCTTTTGTATTGTCATCTTAGTGTATGGAGCTCTAGTTTCTGAAATACAAAGTTAGTATCGTCAAGTGTTCTGCTCCTACTCTTTCTTCCACTGACTTGCTCCTTTGACTCTGACAGAAAAATGCAGATTTCTGGGGCCACCACTGATTTAGCATCGAAGGGCCAGTGCATCTCTGATTGTAGCAATGTGAAAGTTAAAGGTGAAATTGATGACCCCTTCCACTCAGATATGAAGGTGCGTTGTCTCTGTGGGAGTTCATTAGAAACAGAGTCTATGATTAAGGTACGTATCAACATAATTGTTTTGTTTTTTTGTTTTTTTTTTTCAACTTGAACCTGTTAGCATGGTTTTATCTGTTATAAAAACAGAAGCTATTCTTCATTAAAGAATTAAACATTTTCTAGATGTCCTCTTTCCATTTGACTACTGTCTGTGGAACATTCAAACACTTCTAAAATGCATTGTTTCATTTTGGCAGTGTGAGGATCGGAGGTGTCAAGTGTGGCAACACATCGGTTGCGTTATAATTCCAGAGAAGCCGATGGAAGGCAATCCACCAGTTCCTGAATTATTTTATTGTGAACTCTGTCGACTAAGTCGAGCTGACCCGTATGTTCCACTAGTATATATTGTGACAAAACCTTCATAACAGTTTATTTGTTGATAACGATTTGCATATATTATTTTGCTTTAAAGTTTTACTTGATTGGTCATCATATTTTATTTCAATAAAATTTTGTAACTCCATTTGTTTGATGTAATGCAGCGTTTGCCTGAGCTTACATATAGTTTATGTATACACTGGAATTTTTTTAACCTCTTTGATCAGCGGCACTTATTTTCTCTGCCCTTTTTTTAATTTTTTTATTCTTTGCACTCTTTCTGACTCTTCTTTTTTCTTTTCAGGTTTTGCGTAACTGTGCTTCATCCTTTACATCCAGTGAAGTTGAATGTTACTAATATTCCAACTGATGGGTAAGTACATTTCTTTGTTATTGCTTATATCTTAGAAGGTGTGGTTTATAATTATTTTCCTGTTTATGATTGAGTCTATTGCAACTATCAATGTCAATAGAGGATTTTTTTTCAAGATAACTTAACCTGTTGTTAGGCCAAAGGTTTGGAAATGTTTGGTTTAGGTATATCTATGAACAAACATTAGGGGATAAATTGTTTTTCTTTTTTCTAGAACTCAAAATTTATTATCTATTGAAATTTATACCAAGATGTCTATGAACAAGAAAACGAGAACATTAAGGGATAATTGTTTTTCTTTTTTCTAGAACTCAAAACTTATCAACTATTGACATTTATACCAAGATATGTTATTTCACACACAGAAAAGCAGACTTTCTTTCTTACAGTATGCACCTCTTGCATGTTATTGTTCCTGTACTTTACATCTTATGTTGTCTCACTGCTTCCGTGTAAATTGTCCAGCTCAAACCCTGTACAAAGTGTGGATAAAACATTTCAACTCACAAGAGCGGACAGGGACTTGCTGTCTAAACCAGAATATGATGTTCAGGTTGATTTATGTAATTGAGTGTTGGTTAATGAATAATTGGTATTATATTTGATTCTAAATATATTAACCTGTGCACTTTGACATCATTTTGCAGGCTTGGTGTATGCTGTTAAATGACAAAGTTTCCTTCAGGTTGCAATGGCCACAATATACAGATTTACAGGTCAATGGTATGTCAATAGATTCTCTTACAGTGATTGATGACTTTTAAAATTCTGTTTTAAATTCCAAGTTATGGTCTGGTGGAGGTAGCATAATCAGTAGTGTATAAGGAAATTAAATATGTTCACTGAATTTATTTTGTGTAACATTTCAAAATATGTGTAGGTATGCCTATTCGTGCCATTAATAGACCTGGTTCGCAACTTCTTGGAGCTAATGGTCGTGATGATGGTCCCATTGTGAGTTCTCTCCCTATGCACTAATAGCTCTTAGTGTCAGTAATCTGGTTCGCTCAACCCATATATTTTTTCATTCTTGCCGGTATAATGTGCATTCTGTGAATCAGTAAAGTTGTTTTTTTTGTGTTGAGTATCTTAGTTTACTTCATCTTGTTTTGCCAGATCACAACATACACGAGAGACGGAAGTAATAAGATTTGCTTAACAGGATGTGATGCCCGTATTTTCTGCATAGGGGTTCGTATCGTGAAGAGGCGCACTGTCCAACAGGTAGCTTTGATTATTTGAATATATGTTGATACTTCATTGAGACCAAGTATGAATTATACGTTATCATTACAACAAAGCATCCGACTGAAAAATGAGAAAGAAACTCGGTAACAATTTTTATTAGGAATAATTTCAGTTTACCTAATTGAGGTTTGGGCTAACATCATTTCATCCCCTGTACTCCTAATGTTTTCAATTTTCATCAATCATGCTCAATTGTTGAAATTCTGTGTAATTTGGATGTTAATTATAACTGTATAACTCACTTTAAGGGCAAATATAGTCATCTAACAGCAAAAATCGTCTTTTAGAACCTTTTTAATAAGACTACATATTAACATTTAATGTCCAAATTGGTCGAAATTTCAGCAATTGGGGATGATTGATGAAAATTGAAAACTTTAGGGGGTAAACTTTCAAAATTAAAAGTACGGGGGGGGGTGAAATAATGTTAGTCTCATACCTCAAGTAGGTAAACTGAAATTAATCCTTTTTATTATGTATTGTGAGGCAGGAATTTTCATAAAATTGATCTTGGATTCAATATTGCAATTCGCAAGACTTGTAAATTTGTGGGAGGTTCTCTGCAGATTTATACATTTATAATCTCCACTGTTACTTCCATGCTTAACTGTAATTTTTGTCTCTGTGATAGTGGATGGTATTTATCTATTATGTAATTGCAAGACATAAATTAACAAAAAATAAATAATTTTTTTGACTATATCTGTCTTTTTTTTCTTTCTTTCTAGATTCTCAACTTGATTCCCAAGGAGCCTGATGGTGAACGGTTTGAAGATGCTCTTGCTCGTGTTTGTCGTTGTGTTGGTGGTGGTACTGCAATGGATAATGATGATAGTGACAGTGACTTGGAAGTTGTGGCAGATTCATTCACTGTCAATCTTCGATGTCCAGTAAGTTGCTTTTAAATATGCTCTGTTGTCTAGGCACCCCCATAAAATGTGACTATAAAATGTGTAATGAAGAATTATTATACGTGGTCGAGTACGAGACTTGAGAACACTCGAGTTTGAGCTTCTTCAGATTCTTTCTTATGATTTTTCCTTCAATTAAAAAAGAGTTTGTACCAGGCTATCTTGGAAAGTTTTAATAGTGCGCAAGTGCATGAAGATGCTGCACTTTCAACGTCTCAACACCCATCTTCTGTTTGGACTATGTTCTGTTAAGCTGTAATATGTTGATACTAATTGTTCCGAGGCCATCTCCAATTGAAGGCTGCACGCTAAAATGTAGAAAGGTTTTGCCAAATAATACCATCTTCAATTGTTGGGATGGAACTTGGCAGGCCCAACTTTAAGTTGCAAAATACTAACTTATTTTTCATATTTAGAACTTCAGATGCACTGTTGCAAATTGAAATTGAGAGTCTCCCACCCACACGCAAACACAAACCAGGATTTAAAATTACTCCTTTTCAGTTGGAAATGGTCTACATATATAACTCACTATTTGCTTGAATCATGACAATTAGGGTCGTATTTATGATAATAGATCATCTATTTGCACCCTTCAATTGGAGATGGCCTAACAAGAAAACACGGTATATTTGTAGTTGCTGTTTGATTTTTCTTTATTATAGGACATCATGTTGCAGTGTGTGTATGTATTTTTCGTTCGGTATGGGGAACTAAATCATGATAGTGGGTTTCTTAATGGAATATCGTCTTTTATGTTTTTGCTTCTGACTGTAATTTGTTTCTGGACCTGAATGGGCTATTTTATAGATGAGTGGTTCAAGGATGAAGGTGGCTGGTAGATTCAAACCTTGTCTTCACATGGGCTGTTTTGATCTTGATGTTTTTGTTGAACTAAATCAGCGTTCAAGGAAGGCAAGTTTCTTCACCTTGTTCAAGATGTGGCTTTCTTGTTCATGTTATTGGTTCTATTTGTCTAAGCATGCTTTGGTTTGTGATTGCAGTGGCAATGTCCAATTTGTCTAAAGAACTACGCATTGGAGAATGTCATTGTTGATCCTTATTTTAATCGTATCGCTTCCAGGGTAATGCCTTGTTATGTGCTGTAGAATAATTGTGTGGAATCATATTTTGACTGAATCATCCTTGAATCTCTTTCTTTCCTTTTTTGGTTGTGCCATGGTTTGTGGTTGTTACAGATGAGGCATTGTGGGGAAGATGTTGCAGAGATTGAGGTGAAGCCTGATGGTTCTTGGCGAGCAAAGGTTAAAACTGAAAGTGAACGCAGGGAACTCGGGGAACTTGGGCTGTGGCACCTTCCTGATAGTACGCTTTACATTCCATCGAATGGAGAAACTACCCCAAAGTCGGAGGTGTTGAAGCCGGTCAAACAGGATGGTGTTTCAGAAGGTCATACTGGTCTAAAACTTGGAATTAGGAAGAACCGGAATGGTGTTTGGGAAGTTAGCAGACCTGAAGAAATGAGCACTTCTTCTGGTAATAAGTTACAACAGCAGTTTGAAGAGCATGAGCTTAAAGTTATCCCCATGAGTAGTAGTGCCACTGGGAGTGGTAGGGATGGTGAAGATGCAAGTGTAAATCAGGATGGTGGTGGAAATTTTGATTTTTGTACGAATAATGGAATAGAAATGGATTCTTTTTCTCTGAATGTTGATTCAGCATATGGATTTGTGCCACCAAATTCTTCCACACCAGTAGGAGATGCAGAAGTTATTGTACTAAGCGATTCAGATGAAGACATAATGCCTTCTGAAACCATTTACAGGAATAATTTTTCTGATGCTGGTGGAATTGGTTTTCCTCTGCCCTCTTCAGGAATTGCTGATTCTTACGGTGAAGATCATGTGCTTGCTAATGGTGGTAATTCATGCTTGGGTCTTTTTAATGGCAATGATGATGAATATCTGTCCAACTGGCCACCATTACCTCCCGGAACTCAAGCTGGCGCTGGATTTCAATTATTTAGTTCTGAGGCAGATCTACCAGATCCCGTAGTCAGTCTCCAGCATGATTCCGTAAATTGTTCCACATCTATGAATGGATACACGTTGGCTCCAGACGCTGCCATGGGATCTGCCACTTTAGCCCATGAATCATATGTTGGTCCTTTAGATACTGACATGAATGATGGCTTAGTTGATAATCCCTTGGCTTTTGCTGGTGATGATCCGTCTCTTCAAATATTTCTTCCCACAAGACCATCAGATGCATCACTTCAATCCAATATGAGAGATCGGACTGATGTGTCGAATGGTGTCCATTCGGAGGATTGGATATCTCTGAGGCTAGGGGGTGATGCCAGTGACTTTAAAGGAGAATCTGGGACTCCAAATGGACAGATTTCTATAAGGCATGTACCATCTAGAGAAGCTACAATGAATACTTTGGCTGAAGGTTCGTTTTCTTTTGACAATTAATATATGAATGTATCTTAGAATTGTTTCTTAATTGGCTTTTAAGGTAGCTTGATGGGTTAATCTACAATGTTTTTTTGTTGTATTTATCAGTTCACATGTTCTTTGTCTGAAAACGGATTTTGGGGTTCCAATTTAACTTGTTCGGATAACTCAGAGGAAGGGTTTATCTCATTGTCCTCGTATTGCTAAAATCAACTCTAATAAGGATTTAACATTTCAATTTCACAAACCTATTACACAATGAATATTTATAAGGGTAGTTATTAAGAAAAATAATAATATCTGTAGGGATAGTTATTATGCTTAAGAAGCAACAGGTGACGCATGTGGCATTTGCTTCCAATCCTCACTTGACCCCAATCTGACTAGTGCTTCTGGGCTGTTTATGTAATAGCGTTCTTACGTATCTATTAACGTGTTTTTATTTATTTATTTAAAATGAAAAAGACTTAAATCTTTAGCTGAAAGGTGGGAGGGTACAAAGCATAACCAAGTTTGGTTATCTGTATTATTGACATACTTCAGAAATTTGTTAGGTCTCACTTTTGTACCTTCTGCAGCTTCTTTGCTTCTCGGTATGAATAATGACAGTGGCAGATCTGACAAGAGAAGTAGGCCAAGATCAAATAGTCCTTTTTCATTTCCTCGCCAAAAACGTTCTTCAAGAACACGGTTGCATCTTTCCATCAACTCCGACTCTGAGTAGAGGATCTTGTAAACCTTTTTTTTACCTTTCTGAGAACAACCACTTGCGCTTCTTCAATTTATTCCTCCCTCTGATGGAAGGCATTCCCTGGAGTTGTCCAATGATTGACTAGAGGATATAGTTCATGATTTAAACTATGAAGAAAGACTTATTCTGGGTTCCTGTTGAGAGATTAAGTGTTTAATGTGGTACAAGGTGACTGGGGTAGGAGATATTGCTAATATACTGTGCTTACTAGCACTTTACCCGAACCCGCAAAGGTTCTCCCTGATTCTGCGAGCTGAATCCTTCATTCATCAGGTAACTGAGTTTCTGATAGTTATTGGGGTTCGTCTCTTTCAGTGATGATCTGCAGGTCAGTGCCTGTATTTGTACAGGGAATAGGGTTGTGAAACCAAAAAATTGTGATTGAATCCATCTATCTAAATGGTAGATGCGGTGGGGGAACCCCATCAAAGATATACAAAATAGCTTGCATTGTCTCCGTTTTGTAATCAAAATAGCTTGTAAATATTCAGTTGTTTATAGTAATTATTTTTTTCCTTTTTGAAATTGACGCTTCTGTTAGTCTACCACTGTTGATGCCCATTATGTTGGTGCATGATATTTCTATCAACCTAGAAGTCTGAAGAGTACAGCAAGCATGGCCATTCTGTGCATCATTCTGATCACTCAGACTAAATGTTGAGTACTGTTGAAATTAGATCATTACAGCTCGAGTGATGAACTGATATTCTTCCATTTTTAATAGTTTCTTGAAATCCTGTGCAATATCACATTTATTTATTTTTGATTGATTGATTGATTAAGCTGATTAATGAACTTGTCACAACATGGCCCTGTAAAATGGACCGAGTGAGAAAACATTATCTTCCGTAATTTAATTATCTCTGCTGAAATGGCCATATTGTCACGTCCCGTTTTCGGGAGTGTCTACTGTGGGCGATGCTGGTGGGATTGCGCTCCCAGATCACGGAGTGTAGGAGCATGTGTTGTCCTTTCGGAGTTCAGGCAGGCCGACCCGGTTGAGTTTGGAGAGCTTGTCGCTAGTCGAGGACTTGACGCTGAAGAGGGGATTAGGCTATCCCTACACAAACTGGTCGGGGTCTGGAGCCGATCCCCTGATGAGCTCAAGGCAGGGCGAAATCAGTATGCTGTTCCGATGGATAAGGCTGGCTCCTAGGTGGGGAGCGCCGTATGGACCAAATGTGGTGGTCGAATGGCTAGGTCCATGACAATATGGTCTCGTGAACAAGAGAGGCTCACAACTATGCCTTCCGACATCCCAGTATGTGGAACTGGCATTTTAGACCCATAAACTCTAATACAATTTCATGTACCCTAGGGAATACAGCTTTTAGCAGAAAAAAATGTGATATCAGTTTGCGGAGGAACAGTGAGCTGGAATAATTCAATTAAATCGGTAAATATGCTTTTCCTTGAAAATTAGATTACAGAACTCTTTGCTTGCTCAGATTTAAGGGAAGTCTGTCTGATATCAAAAAATTCAACTTAATCTTACAACGTTAAAGGCTCGATCCTTACGGTCAATTCCGTAAGTCAAACCCCTTAACGCACGGAAACGGTCATTTGACCGTCTAAATTACGTATTTTACCCGGACCTTCAACTGAAAATAGTTTCAAATCGATGAGACGTAACCAGTGGTATAAAAATTTTATGAAAAATAACCACCGGAGATAGGGCTACCGCTAGGGAGAAAGAATGGAAAATTGCGTTAACCGCAACTATCGGCACCCAGATTTTACCGGAATTATGTGATTTTTCAACCGTAGACGTATTTTACCATTGCGGTTATATCTTATTTCATAACTTTTTTTCGTTTGAAGCTTCTACGTATATGGTTTAGGGTTTAGTGTTTTAGCCGACAAAATTAGGGTAATTCGTCGGCTAAGGTTAAATAAAAAAAATAAAAAAATAAAAAACTATAGCCGATGAATTACCCTAATTTCGTTGGCTAAAGTTAAATAAATAAATAAATAATTATATCTGACGAAATTTATTAAAATTCGTCGGCTAAAGTTAATTATTTATTTAACTTTAGCCGACGAAATTAGGGTAATTCATCGGCTATAGTTATTTATTTTTTATTTAACCTTAGCCGACGAATTACCCTAATTTCGTCGGCTATAGTTATTTAAAAATTCAAAATTTTTGGCGGAGATTTTGAAAATTTTGAAATTTTCCGACAAAATTTTGAGCTTTAGCCGACGAAATACCCTAATTTTCTCGGTTAAAGTTCAAAACTTTCTATATTTTTCATTTTTCTCCTCCTCCTCCTCCTCCTCCTCCTCCTTCTCTTCATCTTCCTTCCTCCTCCTCTTCATCCTACTCCGGCGGCAACAACGTACTCCTCATCCTACCTCCTCTCGTCCTCCTCCTCCCTCATCTCGTTTGATATTTAAGGTCTATATGTAAGATTAATTGGTTTTTGATATCAGACAGACTTCCTAGTCTGAGCTAGGCCCTGCTTCTTTTTACATGGCAGACACTTTACTTTAGGCCAGCCTCTTCGCTGATTGTCTCTCGCTCAAACAGTTGAATTGGTTTTGGAGCCCTGTCTCCTAACTTCCGTGTTCTCATAGGTTTTTCAGGGAATTTAGTCGCAGTGTATAAATTTTAAAGGGATATCTGACAATACACCTAATTTACTAAGCTTATTTTAGATTAAACCTACCTTTTTACATTCTTTTAAAATACACCCACCTATTAATTAGGTTGATTTATTGAAAAAAAACTATTTATATTTAATCTTAAAAATAGAACATGTTCAAGAATGAAATTGTAAGATTTGCAACTAAACCTTAAATCCTAAACCACTACCAGAAAAAAGACTTTAGGCGACGAAATAATTTTTCGTCGGCTAAACTATTTTTTTTGTCGGCTATAGTGGAATTTTAGTCGACGGAATTTTTTTTCGTCGGTTAAAGTGATTTTTTTGTCGGTTATAGTCTGTGAACTTTAGCCGACGAAATTTGAAAAGTTTAGCCGACAAAATTAGGGTATTTCGTTGGCTAAAGTACCTTTTAGTTACAAAATTACACTACGGATGTTTCGGTGTCCGATCGACTATTGTGATACCAATCTGTAAGCAGAACGACCTTGCGAGGAGTTTGTGCAGGAGTTTGTGCTCGTTTTCAGTCTGATCCAAGAGAATCACACCTAAAAGCTGTTAAAAGGATCATTAGATATATTGTTGAAATACCAAACTGTGGTATTTTTTATACGTTTGATATTAACATTGAAATTGCAGCATATTCAGGACTGGAAAAATACTGCATTGTGTGCCACGGTATTCTCTATATGTTTTAATTAAGCTTTGTACCAACTGAAACACAACTTGCAGACATGCTCACTATAGCTTTGGATACTAAGCGGTTTCATAAGTTGAAGAATGCCCTAGGCATTCAGAATTACTAATCTTCTAAGCTAAACTAAATCATCTGATGGAGAATCTGATCTTAAGTCTAAGATCAAGGTTTTGCTTTTGCCACAATACTTTCTCTCACTTTGAGTAAAATGTCTGATTTTGAACCTTGCATTTGATCATGTTTTTATATCAAAGGGATCATAACTGCTCACATTTCTTTTTATTATGATGGTGTGGCACTGTGTGTTAGCAGGATTTGGGTGAAATACTGCATTGATGTATGATCCTAATGACTAGAAAAATAAAAGTTAAAAACTACGAGTTGTGCTAAACTTAGTATACTTGGAAGTGACATGGCTCTGGTGGTGGTGAACCACTTAGGGTGATCAAGCCACAAAGGGTATACTAAATTTGAAAACAAGAAAGCACCAAAAACCCAAGAAAACTAAAAATTTATATAGCAGCTAGTATTAAGCTTGCTCTAGATCAAATGAAAGGTCTACAAAGAAGCACCTACATGTCTCCATGAAATTGTCATTTTTGTTTTGGATCCGCTATGGTTATTTGATATCCAACATTATCCTGGCAGACTCACATGCACCAAATCATCTGTGTTCTCTGCATATGCATTCATCAAATACCCTTTGACATAATTTCTTGATCAATGTCTTAGTTAAGAAAATTCATCATACTATTCTCTGATGAGAGTTACAGGCTTGTGACATATGTAACACATTTTTTCTCAAGATTCTTATGCAAATTTGTCAGATAATTCTATTTATTTGCTTGTTTGATAAATAACTATGATATTCTTTTATTACTCAGCATGTTGGGCCGCCAATCTGAAAGCAGAACGGCCTTACGAGTCAGACTCATTGCTAATGCCATGATGTATGAGTTTTTTTAGCCATCCGAGTTCGTTTAAGGCTTCAAAATGACATTTTTCTTAACACTTAACACACGAAAATGCTCATATCTACACCTATATGAGGTATTTTGGTCGAACCTTCAACACAACAAACACTCACCATAATGAGACGCAATTGTCCATCTAAAAATTTTGAGACATTTACCCCTATATGATAGAGCTCCCCATATAGATAAATAATGGTAAATAATAGGCATGTTGTGATTCCGGTCATAAAATTCACAAACAAAAATACGACCGTCCGATATTATCAATATGTTGAAATATGTCTATGGCAAAAAATTCAACTTGATCCGATAAATTTAAGGGCTTCATCCGGATAGTCAATCCCATAAGTCAAACCCCTAAATTGTATTGACCGCAACTATCGGCACCGAGACTTTACCGGAATTACGTGATTTTTCAACCGTAGACATATTTCACCATTCCGGTCATATCTTATTTCACAACTTTTTTGCGTTTCAAGTTTCTACATAGAGTTTGTTTTAGAAATGGAAAATTTACTTCAAGCTTTGTAAACAAGTTTTATAACATTAGTAGACATGTTTTGATTCCGATGATCAAAGTTGAGAAATAAAATTCCGACCATCAGATATGATCATTATGTTGAAAAATGTCTATAGAAAAAAATTCAACTTAATCTTACAACGTTAAGGGCTCGATCCTTACAGTCAATTCAGTAAGTCAAACCCCTTAACGCACGGAAACAGTCATTTGACCGTCTAAATTACGTATTTTACCCGGACCTTCAACTGAAAATAGTTTCAAATCGATGAGACGCAACCAGTGGTATAAAAATTTTATGAAAATAACCACCGGAGATAGGGCTACCGCTAGGGAGAAAGAATGAAAAATTGCGTTAACCGCAACTATCGGCACCCAGACTTTACCGGAATTATGTGATTTTTCAACCGTAGACGTATTTTACCATTGCGGTTATATCTTATTTCATAACTTTTTTTCGTTTGAAGCTTCTACGTATATGGTTTAGGGTTTAGTGTTTTAGTCGACAAAATTAGGGTAATTCGTCAGCTAAAGTTAAATAAATAAATATAGCCGACAAAATTAGGGTAATTCGTCGGCTAAGGTTAAATAAAAAAAATAAAAAATAAAAAAAATAAATAACTATAGCCGATGAATTACCCTAATTTCGTAGGCTAAAGTTAAATAAATAAATAACTATAGCTGACGAAATTTATTAAAATTCGTCAGCTAAAGTTAATTATTTATTTAACTTTAGCCGACCAAATTTGGGTAATTCATCAGGTATAGTTATTTATTTTTTATTTTTTTATTTAACCTTAACCGACGAATTACCCTAATTTCGTCGGCTATAGTTATTTAAAAATTCAAAATTTTTGGCGGAGATTTTGAAATTTTTCGACTAAAATTTTGAAATTTAGCCGACGAAATACCCTAATTTCGTCGGCTAAAGTTCAAAATTTTCTATATTTTTCATTTTTCTCCTTCTCCTCCTCCTCTTCATCTTCCTTCCTCCTCCTCTTCATCCTACCCTGGCGGCAACAACGTACTCCTCATCCTACCTCCTCTCGTCCGCCTCCTCCCTCCTCTAAATCCTTCTCCTCCTCCTCCTCCTCTCCTCCTCGTCTCCCTCTCCTAGTCTTCTCCTCCTCCACTAGCTAGCTCCTCTCTCCTCCTCCTCCTCCTCCTCCTAGCCTTGCTCCTCTGATCCTCCTTTTCTCCTCCTTCTCTTGTCCTTCTCCACCACTGGTGTAGAAACGAAAAAGAAGCAAAAAAAATTTAATCAAAAATACAAGTAAAAAAATAAAATAAAAATATGCAAAAAATAAAATAACTATAGCTGACGAATTTTATTAAAATTCGTCGGCTAAAGTAAAAAAAATAATAACTATAACCGATAAATTTTATTAAAATTCGTCGGCTAAAGTTTAAAAAATAAAAAAAATAATAACTATAGCCGACGAATTTTATTAAATTCATCGGCTAAAGTTAAATAAATAAATAAAAATAATAGCTATAGCCGACGAAATTTAATAAAATTTCGTCGGCTAAGGTCCAAAAATTCATCAGCTAAAGCCTAGAAATTAAGCGACGAAGTTTTTTTGTTGGCTAAATAAATGACTTTAGCCGACAATGAACAATAATTTCGTCGGCTAAAGTCTTGGCCGACAGCTTTTTCCCGACGACTTCTTAGCCGACGACGTTTCGTCGGCTAAAGTAGTTGTTCCGATAGTGAACCCTAAACCCTAACCATAAACGCTAAAACCCATAAACCCTAAAACCCTAAACTTTAACCCGTAACCCCTAAAACCCCATACCCAAAACCCAATTTCTCCATAAACCCTAACACCTAACCTAAAACCATATACCCAAAACTCAATTCCTCTAAATTGAAGAAGATCTATTTTAATCTTGCTGTTGAATTGAACAGGGTTAGTACTAATTTGAATCATAAACATTGTGGGTGGATCAACAGCCTCGGAAAGTTTCTGTGGTGCGTCATGTTTAGTTATCTTTGTCTTTTTGTAACTGCCCTTCTCACTTTCTTCAGGAATCATCAAGCAAGAATATGGAATGCGCTGGGCAAGAGGAATTTCTAAGATATTTCATGGAGCATAAGTGGACTTAGAGCTGGTGCTGGCTGGGGGATACCGGGATACATGCCCAGATGGTCCCAAGAAGGCATTCCTGCATCAGCGAACAGGTTTGGCATCCAGTATTGGTTCCATGCTGTCTCCAAAGTCTGGTGCTGGCTGGCTAACTTGAGTGGTTGTACCGGAAGGTGCAAAACATAGGCATCCCAAGTTATTTGTACTTGTGGAGTTTCTGATGTAGGGTACCAGTTGTCAGTTCTTATAACCTGTCCTTCTGAAGATTCATTTCCAAATTATATTTGGTTAGGAAATTAAGATCACTTACAGATTGAAAGAAGTATTGCTTTTAATGGCAGAAAGATATAGCATGGGGATTGTAATCTGCGCCCCTTTTTACCGAAAAATCTGCTGATCTGCTGAATGAACCTCGCCATATTCTTTTGTAAAATTTGTATTGAAAGTGATTCTAGCTTCCCAACAGTTTCTTTCTCAGGTCACCCTTTGCATCCCTCTTACCCGTTTTCTTCTATACATACATATCAAAGCTTTTTGTTTGGGCCAAAATATTATCTTTCAGCGAATGCTTTACATGAGAACCCATTGGAGTAATTCTTATGGTTTACGTTATGATTAATGTGTTTTCTTTCGACTTGGAGTCATGCGTGGCAAGTATTTGTGGTTTTTTAAGGAATCATCTAAAAATCTGAGGAAGATTTGATATGCTTTGATCCACAAGGAAGAAAAAACATTAGTGTGTTCGCAATATAAAGGGGTCAGAGTACAGAATCTAAAACATCGATCAATCAACATCTCAATACAACTTTTACACACTGCAAAACAAGTCTCCCCGGAGCACTTCTACCAGAAAAGTTTCTTGAATCTTTTTGTCTCACCAAAGCCCTATCCGTAAGTATTCCCCGCTGCTACTCACTAAAGCCTCATCCGTGAGCACTACCCGCTGCTACTCACTAATTAAGCCTTATCTGTGAGCAAACGGTCCACCGCCGCTTCATAAAGACCAACATGTTGGCGAATATCCGCAAACCATTGTTAAGGCGAATAACCTTAGTAAATATCCTCAGTTTGTCAGAGAATCCTTTGGCGAACATATCCTAATCCTGATTTTTAGCTCTGCTCAACCACACCAGTCTGAGTAAGAAACGTCCACTTCGTAAGAGGAGGAGAAAAATCCTAGTTGCTCTTTAGCTAGGTCTAAGAAGAACCTAAGTGTCGGCCTGACCAGCACCCGTACGACAGTTGTTTGAGAAGAAGACAAAAGGCGAACAAGCATCAAGATCAAGGTTGTACCTGACCCATAGGTACTGGCACGCCTCAAGATTGGTTGTTCGAAGAAAATCCATTTTCACGCCGAACACTTTTGGTAATGAAATATGACTATCAAAAACCAACCAAATTTTTTTGTATGAGATAAATTTTACCAAATTCGGTATTTCGGTTTTCGGTATTACCAAAATTTTCAACAAACATATTTTCATAATATAATGAAACAACAAAAGAAGCATTTTTTTGAAAATATTGTGTAATAGGTGATCAGTATGGTGAAATACAACTATGGCATAATGTCACATCTCGGTTCTTAAATTAATTTACGGTTGGTTACTTTTTGTTACTTTGGTCTTTCACCATATGTAGTAACTTTACTTTGGCCTGTTTTACCGTAAAGAGCCCAGAGTTGACTTTTTTATGAGATCGTTATTTCGAGAAACTTTCTTCATGGAAGTGTAGAGGACGTAAATATGAACCCGTAGACATGCTATGCGTCTTAATCGTAGTTCGTATGAGAAAGTTATAGTATAAAAACGGAAAGTTACTGTTTCAGTAAAGGGTATAAAAATGAAAACTTACCAAAGGTAGAAAGTGAAAAAAATCAAAATTTACCGGTCACTCTATCTCTCTCTCCTCCAGCGTGATTTCTCTCTCCTCTCCCTGTCGGATTTTCTTCTCTACGTAGAGCTGCCGTCAGGCCACCGGAGACCGCCGCATCAGTCCCAAAACATCGTCGCCGTCCCGACTCCATTTTTGGGTTTGAGTTGGGTCGAGTTACACTGTTGTTCGGCAAAATCACGGCTGAACACCGATAACACTGTTGGGAGGTTTTGATCGAATTTCTCCCTCCTTAAACCACCAATCAGACAAGAGGAGGCTCGTGCTGAGGAGTCCCCAGAACTATAAATTTCCTCAATTATATTCAAAGGATTTGGAGAGCTTGATTTAATATAAAAAAATG
Source organism: Comarum palustre (assembly GCA_951800085.1). NCBI lineage: Eukaryota > Viridiplantae > Streptophyta > Magnoliopsida > Rosales > Rosaceae > Comarum > Comarum palustre. The sequence goes on from OX637587.1 coordinate 5,029,212, forward strand.
AGTTTCTTTTCTTATATGTTTACTAAGGCACATATGTTCACAATTTGAGTACGAAAACTATCGATGCAAGCTCTAGGTCATGGGGAGGGGGTAATTTCCCTCATGTGTCTTCAATTGTCTAGAGACATAGGCAATAACTCTCCCATGCTGCATCAATACACCACCCAAACCTTGTCTAGAAGTATCACTGTAGACCACAAACTCTCCACTACTATCAAGTAGTGCCAAAACTGGAGCGCTAACCAAACGACTCTTAAGCTCTTGGGACAATCTGTGTAGAAAAATCTTGCATCGGAAAAAATGGAACAACTTGTGGTTTATAAGGGTTTGGCTACTTTTTCATTGTCAATTGGTTTTGGATGTGAACCTCATACTAATTTATCATGGTATCAGAGTGGGTTACCCATGTCCACGTGTGAAGCTCAAAGACAACACAAGCTCTACATCAACCTCAAATGTTGTCCACGTGTTAGGTTTGAAGATTCGTCACATGTGCGAGACCGTGTTGAAATATAAATCCCACATCGAAAAAAATGAGACTTTGTTTTTGGGGTTATAAGGGTTTGAGTTACTCTCATTGCCAATTAGTGTTAGAGTTGAACCCCAGACTACTTTATCAGTTTGGAACTTTGGATGTTCGAAAGAAAATGGGTTGGCCAATGTTTTGAAATGGACAAAGGTTCATGAATCTCTCATAGAGGTTGATGAAAATGGCACCAAAGCTGCAGCTGCAACCTGTGTTGTAATAAGTACTCGTAGCACAGGCAAACCCAACCAGCCTTATCACTGTTCTTGGTGCTCAATCCTCTTGCGGTTTGATATTCACTTTATCATAATATTGTTGGAAGATATTCTTGCAGTAGTTTATTAGGTTTTCATTATTTGTACTCCCAAGGATATTTCTATTTCTGTTGTTCTCTCATGAATCTACGTCGTTGTGGACTTGCTGTTATTTTTACTAAGCAAATGCAAATAAGTTAAGAGATTTTCCTGTAGAAAATTGCGCGAATTTGTTCACTTGTAAGTTGCAACTGTGGAGGGTTTACATCATATTGTGTAGAATCAAACAGCATACTGTAGTTCCACTACAATTATGGAAAAATCTGCTATACTGATTCCTACATTTATAGCTAATGTTCATTAGCAGCAACAAATCTATTGTTAAATCGTTTGCAGGTTATCATTTCATTCCAAAAAATTAGCTTTTTGAGGTTCCAAACAGGTCCCGAAATTCTGTTCTTTTCTACACTGCTGCTGGGAACCTAGAGAACAACACCACTTCCAACAGTTACTCATTAAAAGATTAAATAGTCAGCAGCACTCATCACATAATGACAGAGGTCAATCGACAGAACGCACACCCCAACTTCAAGACTACTAAGTTCCATCTTAAAAACCAGAAACCTGCGACAACAATAAGTTGTTCTGGCATGCACGCTAACTACATGCCATTAACATAAGTTCAGACGTTAAATTATAACATAATTACATCATTGAAACTTTCTCAGACCCTAACTGCTGTTGGAGATGAATCTGGCTGCCCAACTGATGAAGACTTTGACATTTCCAGCATAGGTGGAGCTTGCTCCAAACAACTTTGGGTATCATCACTGATCATTCCCATTGTCATCTTCTCCACTTCTTCCTGGGTGTGTATGTGAATTTTGGATACAACGTCGCAGAACTCACTGTACCAAGAACTCATCATTACCAGAAGCATATATATATGTTCAAACAAACGATAAGAAACTAAATTTATAAGACTTGACACAAGCAACTTCGGAAATTATATCCATTGGCAACTGCAATTAGAGACTCACTGCCATGGGTCATCCCCAACAACCATGACATCATTCTCGCTGTCAGTATACAAGATCCGCCATCCTTTATTAGGATCTTGTAGAAGGCCTTCCATGCTAAATAGCCGCTCTAGTTCGCTCAGCAGGTCACCATAGCCATTCAGTTTCGAGAGATCAATGGCTCTTCCCACTAAGCTGCCCTGCTTGTGAACCTTCACTTAATATTGTTACATCAGTTGGCAAAAATAGCCAAGACCTGGCAAATAACAACCAAAGTTTGGGGGCAATTATACCTTTCTACTGCTCTTACTGGAAATCTGATCCAGAGTAAGAGTTTCCCCTGATAAGGAAAAACCGAAAAGTTTAAATCCACTGGTAGTTCCATCAGCGTTGACCTCTTTTGGACTTTTTACATTTGTCACTGAAGTAGGAAGTGCAGAGGTACTTTCCTGTCGCTGAGGCTCACTGGAGGTCTTTGGCCTTCCAGCTTCATTTGTTGCAACTCCCATCTTAACAAAATACGTGTTTGCTTTGATATTTTCTGTGGCTAAATTGGTAGTATTAGAGCACATCATGGGATCTTGGCCAACCTTGTGAATGTCACCATAAGGAAAATACATGTTTAGAAGCGATTCAGAACCCATGGTAAACAAATTTGGTTTGGGTGGCTGATAACTGTTGAAAGATGTGCTATTACGACTGGACTCCCAATCTCCCAGACTAAAATTTGCTTTTCCTGACAAGGATCTCAAAGTCAAAGGGCATATTTCTTGACCTTGCAAGACTTTGGGAAATCTATCAGATTCTGCAAATTCTGTGTAACTGGTGTGGTGAGCTCTCATGAACTCACCAATAGTAGCCTTCTGCATCATATGTGATGCAAGATTTTGATGTGCGGAAGGCTGCATCTCAAAATCCACAGGGCTCTTTAATGTATCACGTCCATAGAGGGGTGATATGAAACCCATATTTTCTTGACCTTGCAAGACCTTAGAGGACTTAACCGTCTCCTCAAAGTCCATAAACCCACAACTTCCCGCTGCAAGGAAAATCAGGTTCAGAGACTAACAATGGGAAGAAACAAGTAATAAAAAAATGATGTTATCTCACTCGAGAAGTCTACCAGGAATGGAGGAGTTGGATGGGAATGCCTGCAGACTTGTCCGCAGTTTCTTCAGTCTTGGAGAAGATTGAATGCTCAAAGGTGGGAGAGAAACAGAAGGATCAATCTCCCAATGAGAGACTCGTTCTTGATGATCATTTCCTATATCTTCATCCCACCTCACCTGATAAACATCAATCAAAAGGCGTATATAGAAATTTTACCACTGCAATAAAAGAACAAAAGTCCATTTCAAAAATAATAAAAACAAAAAGAACTAGAGTTCCTGAATTTGGCAAGGTGCAGATGTAGTGTATGTGTAGACACATCATGAAAAACCAACAGTGAGCAAAAAGCAAACAGTCTTGTGTTTAAAATCTTCCCAGTTGCAATCTTTCTACTCTCAGAAAAATGTATTTGCATGAATAATCAAATTTTCATGCAAATAGAAACTTGAAGTAGCGGCTATAATGACATTTGTCAGAGCAAAAACTAATGACAGAATATTTCATTATGATACAATAAGTAAAATAAGGTGCACAGCATACCATCAAGCATCTCCATTTTGAGTTTGGCCAACGATAGGGGTCCAAGTCACTGATGCCAGTCACTACACCACTGCACCTAAAAGAAACCAGAATCAACATCAGTAAAATATGTTAAGAATAAAATGCTAGTACAGCTAATTATTAAATATATAAGAGACCTTTCGGGTGAATCATCCCTATCAAATCTCATTTTGAATCTTGTCCCCATGGTCACTGGATTAGCAATGCTTCTGACATAGTTTTGGTAGGGAATGACAAACTCCGCATGGCTTGCCCTGAATTTCAGCAATTAAAAATGAATAACCCTACCCAAGCACTGAGGAAATTTCCTAGCAGTCAAGCTAATGTATATGCATCTTATACACATGATAGGGTTCATATCATGAGATGATTAGTTGTGGAAGTATATCCCCTGTTCACATTTAAGGAAAGAGGATATTATTGATTAGAGGATTTGAGCAATAGATAGAGAGGACCTCACAATCGAGGATATAATACTGAGCCTCATATAAAGAGAAAATCATCCGTAACAGATGTTCAAAATCATCAGAAAAATTTATAGGTTTTAAAGTGAATGCTAATATATATTTGCAGCTTGTCAATGTGACCTAACTACTGCTCTCAGACCCTCAGCTAAAATTCTTTGGAGTGAACAAGAAAAGTATGCACTGCAGATTGGGTACCATGAAATTTGTAATAAAAGATATGACCAATACAATATATTATTCTTCATTCTTGTAATGAAAATGTTTTAAGAGGAAGAAACATATGGTCTTAGTAAAAGAAATAGAAGGAAAATTACACCGAAACTCATATTTGCTTGATTTTTTTTCAAATTACCATTAGAAAATCAAATACTATTATTGGGAAAGAGTTGAATCGGACAATAACATGAAGAAACACTACTTGTCAATTTTTCAAGTGACCTTAACAATACCTTGGACTGTAGAATACATGGAACATGCTCTTGGTGGATACTGCATAAGCCACAGGGGAAAGAACACTAGAATAAGAATTCTGGTTGCCAACAACTGAATCAGGAAGGACAGTTCTAGGCCGAACAGCTCTTCTAATGCCCAACCTAAGCTCTCCATTTTCACCCCTACAAACATCGTCCTTCGAAACTGACTTAAGATATCAAAGGCATCAAACAAGGAATGGAAAAAAAAATTTCTAGGACATACATTTGCTTTTATGTCATCAAAAAAGTATATATTAACAACACACAAATTTACAGCTAATTAAGTGAGAAAACCAATTCTAGCCTCAGGGACATTGATGTGTATTCCGGCATAACAAGATTTAAAATAAATAAATAATGTATATACAATTAAATACTATAAGTGAAAATAAGTGTTTTTACAATCCGCTGTGATACTAATAGCACCTCAAAAAGGGCAAACATCCTCTCAATACATAACATGATTGTATTCACACAATTTAAAAAAAACAAAAGGAGCTCAAATTGGTCAGGAAACAAATGCGACTAATTACTATGCCGTGATAGAAATTGCAACATATTCAATTTAAAGTTAATACCTCAGAAAGAGCACAGCATCCCCCGAGACGAGATTCTTTTGGCTTATAAAAATACTCCACCCTGTGGTGAGCAGATGCCGCCGTGGCTGACCTGATGAATATTACAGACCAAATTTTATAAACTTAATCATCAAACAAACGACAGAGTGATGAGAAAATTATTTACCTCTATATATATGTCGAAATCTCCATTCTACACCATGTAGGTCCTTTGCAACAAGCTCTTGAGAGGGCCTTTGCTGCTTATAATCCTATGAATTGAAAAAGAGAAATGAATTCTTTTACTTTACGTAGAACTTGTTACATCTAAAATGATAGTTTCCAGATAAGTGAAAATGTGAACGCTAGAAAATCAGATAGATTAATCCTCACCAGCGGAGGGAAACAGTCTTCAGCGGCTCTGCGGGGAACAGAGAACCCTCCATGGGTACTGGTATCAGAAGCTGTAAGTGTTTTGCAAAACATGTGAGGAGTTGATCTTGTAGGTGATCCCCCATCGCCCTCATCCATTCCCAGCTCTTCAAGCTCTTTGCCTTCCACATTCTTTCCTACCAACTATTGAATACCCAAAATTCAACATCAACACAACCCAAACAAAAATAGAATTATCTGCTAACATAAACCCTTCAATTCCAAAGCAATAAAGAGAAGTCAAATAGAGTGCAGCAGCTCCAACAAAATACTTTTGCTTAAAACCAAGCATCATACCTCTGTATGAGGAAGCAAAGTAACATGTGTATAGACCTCATCATTCTCCTTGTTAGCCTGTCTCAAAAATTCAAGAGACAACCAAACCATATGTATAAGACTCAAAATGCTTGAAACTGATATGGAAGTACGCATAAACTAAACATAAATCAGTTCAGCAGGCCAAAAATGTTACTCACAAGTAGCTGGACATTCACAACCTTGCAGACTATCTGAGGCTGGAGATCAAAGTGAGACATGTCCATGGATGAAATAGGAGGATATGATGAAGCAACTTGTTCCAAGTGACCTTGTGGGAAGTAGACAACCCCATTTCCTTTCTTGGGTAGTGAAATGAGTGGACCAGCACAAGCATGCCAAAGCTCCAAATACATTGAAGAAACCACAGGAGCTGATGATGAATTTGAAGAACATGAAGAAGTCGAAGAGGATAAACAATGAGCACAACCACCCTTGTCACAATCCCCATTACAATATGCATTCTTCACCACTACATCACCCCCTACTGCATGGTTCAGATCAAATTCCATGAATTGTAGCTCAAACAGAAACTTGAGCTAATTACACAATCCCACCAGCAACAATTGAGAGATATAAAAACTTGGTATCAATAACCAAGTGGAAAAGCAAGTGGAAATGAGTCAAATTATTTCAAGAAATTCATATTTTGAGGGGTACCCAGAAAGCTAAAACAGAAGAGTGAGAAAACTACAGCGAGATTATATTGTTGAGGCAAACCCACCAACCCAACTACACTAAACAAGCCACACGCAGAAGGGTGGGAGTTGAGGAAGGAAAATAAGGGTATCAAATAATATCAAGAAATTCAAAGTAGGAATCCTCCACACCCATTTGCAGGTAGTGAAAGAGGGAGCAGCAGACATAGATAATTCCACTATAGGAAAACAAAAGGCAAAAAACAATAGCCAATGTGGTGAAGGCTCTTTTCGACTTCGACAGTTAGACAGAGGAAGAAGAGATAGAGAGAAGAAGAGATAGAGAGATAGTGAGGGACTGTGTTGGGTGGAGCCGTGGAGGGGACAGGCTAAGACAATACATTGCCCACACTCTCTGCTTTTGCCTTTGCCCCCTTTATCTCTTTAAAGCTTTTAAGTTGCTCTAATTTTCCACCAAGACAAAAGGAAGGTCTGGGCAACAATGAAAAAAAAATTCAATAAAAGGGAAAATTGTCATCTTCCTTCTTTATGAAGTTAGTGCATTTTTAACCGTTTTTTTAATTTAAATGAGAAATTTAAAGATAAAATTTTTAAAACAATTTACTTCAACAGTTTCTTCAAGAATTCAACATTTAATAAAACAATAGAATATGTTATTACAATATTAATTATTACAAAAAACAATTAAAATTGTATTTTATTTATAAACATCTAATAAAATACTCTAAATATATTTGATTCTTATTGAAATTTATGAAGAATTAGATTTTAAAGAATGATGACTTTGTTATAAATTTAGAAAAAAAATACTTATTTTTCTTCTTTATCTTTATTTTAAAAAATAAGATGAGAAAATGGTAGGACCACAAATTACACAAAAATTCTCTAAATTTAACAAATACAAAAATATGAAAAAATTGTTTGAGATGCTGTAAAAAAAACTGTCATCTCAAATCAGTGGGGGTATTCAATAAAACAAGAGCTAAAGAAAGACAAGACAGTAAGAGGAATGTTCGTTTTTATTTTCATGTATTTTCAGGAACAGATTTAAACCAAGTTTGTGTCACATTATAGTAAGAAACAGAACTCTACCCTACTAATGAGTCACCCTTTAACTTGCCTATGGAGTATGAATAAATAATAGAAGTGGGGTTAGGAGCTAGGAATGAATAAAAAAGAAGTATTACGTTCAAAAAAGAAAATAAATTAAGTTGTAAGCATATTTGGACACAAACTTGGTTTAAATCTGTTCCTGAAAATAGATCACCCATTTAAATCTAAAGTGGATTTTGCATATGCAATAATTTTCGTTAAAACATTATTTTTGCTTTTTACGAAAAAAACTTGTCACAAAATGTTCATGTTGTCCGAGCTAACCATCCATTTACATAGATTTTGTTATTTTCTATATTTTTTCATCAAGTGACATAACAATTTTCATCATGGCCAGATATAACCTTTCTTTATATATGATCATCATCCCTAAAGTCATTTAACAGTCACTTACCCGATCTACATTTGATTAAGAATTTCTCAATAGTCGATCTAAGTCATCTAACTATGAAACTGATTCAATCACGACTGTCTTCTCTCACCCACTCCACCTTCAACATTCATTTGACTCCACCTAAGATGATGTGCCACCTTCAACCCATCTATGATATCTTTTAGATCCATTATTATGCAACCTTACCCCTTAAGGCTCATTACTAATGGTATTATATGGCATCCATACCGCCCTTCACTTCACTACACTCGAAATATAATCCTCTTTTTCATTTAGATGGAGGCGTTTTGAACCGAAAATACGGTTACCGACTTGAACTGTATTGAAAAACACGATTCAGTAACCGCACAGAATTAAAATGGTGTCGTTTTATGGTCACACCACACCGGACCGCATAAAAGCGAATCAGTTACGGTTTGAGGTTATAATTCAACTGATTTAAACCGAATTATTATTTTTTTTTAAAAAAAAATTCATCTATAAAATTTGATTTGTAATATATAAAAAATCATTTATGTTCAAGTTTGTAGTTTGCAAGTTGTTGTGTTTGCATGATAAATGATATATGTTGATTTATTAAGTTATCAAATCTATGGTTTTAATTGGACATATTGGTGAGATTTATAATATTAAGAGATTTGGATGATTCGCACCGCAAGATTTAAACTAATCTATGGGACCTTTGGGTCTGCGAAATTGAATCATTATCATCCATATATCTTCATCCTGTTTCTTACGATTACGGTTTGTTGTTTAAGAGATATATGGGATGCGGACTTGCACATAACTCTATCATTAATCAACAATTCTAACCTGAAAATTCTTTATTGACAATATCAGTTGTTACGTACAGACCCAGACTTTAGTTTAGCAACATTAAATGGTTATTTCATTTTCGATGGACACGTATTCATCCATATAGTAAAAGACAAAATAGCCAACATACTTTATCATCTTTGCTTTAATTGTTATTTTACGCTTTTAACTTGTATTTGTGTCATTTTATCTTTTTAATTTGGTAAAAACTGTGGATTACACCTCCTCCATCAAATCGGATGGTTTCTATTTAATTTTTAGTCATGTATCATGCATGTGAGACAGTGATGGGTATCATCATCAATTTATATTATTATTTTTTAATAATTAAAATAATGAAACAAAATATCTAAAAGAAGATTCTATATACTTATCAATCTAAAAATATTAAATGAATGATTATGTAGACAAAATTGTACAAAAAATATATTAAATAAATAATACATTTTTGAACAAAAAATATGCATGTGTATATTTGAATCTCATTTTTAAATATTTTTATTATTATTAAAACAAATATATATAAAACTACATTTATACTCCTAACGCGCATAGCACATAATTGAAAATTGGTTGGAAGCCGTTAAATTTAACAGACATGGTGCAAATCCGTATCTTTTACCAAGTTAAGGAGGTAAATTGACACAAATGCAAATTAAAAGTCCAAATTGACAATTAAAACCAAATTCAGAAAGTATATTGACTATTTTACCGAAAAGACAAAATATTGAGAGGACATATATGATCAGATCGGGGAAAGCCATGTTTTATGGCAGAAGTGGTAAAATTTTCTGCAATCACACTAGAAAAGAGAAAGGAAAAACAAAAATCAGAAAAAGAGAAGGGAGAAGAAAAAATCAAGAGATGAAACGGAAACAAGGGAACTGTGTTCTTATGAGATACAGACTCGAGAAAGAAAGATCAGAATTCAATAGATAGAAGAGAAGGTGTCTTCTACAGTTTTTTTTGGGTTAACTACAAAATGGAGAAAACATCTTCGTCTGCTCAGAGAAATGCATTTCTAGATTATTTAATGGTTAGATGCTGATGTGGCTAATTATTACCCTTTAGATACTAATCGTTGAGGATAAACAAGGATGAGAGACAATGAAAGAAATGATCTTTATCCATTTCACTTAACCTTAAAGCAGTATGTCTAAATTAAGTATGCAGTGCATAATAAGAACATTTCACACACGTCAATATATTAACTACTCAACATAAAAAGGGAAACTATCTGACATTTTTTATCAAGACTTTGATGTTGTTAGCCAAAATTTAATAATATCAGACATTTTTTTCTATATGGTGAAACTTTTAATAAATAAACTATTTAATCTTAAACATTAAAATATGTTGGAACTTTTCTATGTCTAATAAAATCACATATCTTAATCGTCTATATGATGTAGAATATGTACAAGTGAATGCATTGAAGACTCTTAAATTGTAATTTGCCATGACCAAGGTTGAGTTTAGCTAGGATAGGAATTTAGGGTTAGAAGACAGTCAAGTCAGAGGCCATTAACAAAGCCAAAACTCAGAGACATGGAGTTGTCACCGTTAACAAGGATAATGGAGCCCTTCCTCTCTCCCCTTGGCAGCAGCATCTATCGTGGGAGTGAATCGTTTGTTCCTTCTTGTGCTAGTTGTTAATGAAGAAAGAGTCAGTGATTCAGACCACCACCACCACCTCTCTCTCTTTTCCCCGTAACCATCTCTCACGTCTTATCAACCTCTTTTATCATTAACAACCCCCCACACACATTCCCCCACCTCTATTAACTGCACGTAAAAGAGAAAGCTGTGTAGATTGTATAGCCTTGTGGGCGACGCAGAGGGACGAGCGAGTGAGGTACTGAGGAGGGATGCTCTGATACGATCAGAGGGAAAAAGATGATGCAGGAGGCCTGCGCCTTTGGCGCTGCTGCTTCTTACATTCAGGAGTTGCGCCTCGGTGTTTGTTTGTGACAGTTCTGCCCTCATGGTTTTTATCATTTACAGAGATGCCGTAGCGGTCGTCTGAGAGACTGGCAGGGAGCACAGGGGTATTTACGAACTGTCCCCTCTCCTCTTATCACTCCTCTTGGATACTCATTTACCGCGTGTTGTTTTAGTTACATTCTCAGAAAATATAAATGTGCCTATTTTTATCTAACCAACCTTTTTGTTCACTCCGATACAAAATTTGACCCATTAATTTTCTCATTTACCCCTTCAAAAAATCTAAATAATCTTAAATTAAATTTCTAAAAAAATAATAAAACAATTACTGCAACGAAATAGCAACAGATTGCAGATTCACCTTTTCATTCTTGCAATTCTTCACCGTTTTTTTACTTTATCGTGCACATCCGAATTACAATAGTTGAAATGCAGCGTTATTGATTATTATCGAGTACTCATTCAAATCAATTACTTCTTATTCAAATTACTATTACTTATTCGGTTCCAAGAATTGCAAAAGGAAGAAGATGAGAGAGGGAGAGAGACTTGGGGTGAAATATGGCTGCTGGGTATGTTCATCCCTTTTTTTCCTAATCACCTTGGTACTTTTTCTTATTTATTTTTCATTTAACTTAAGGAAAATAAAAAAATGAGGGTAAAAGTGGAAATAATGAGATAAAATTAAAATGTGGGGTGAACAGAGAAGTTGATAGAGTGGAAATAGACACACCCAAAAAAGTAAAACATACAAAACAAATGCTTTGATTTAGTTCGGTTTGGTTTAGTTTTTATCCAAACAGATAATGCAATCAGTTAATTGATTTTAAGGATAACAAGCACTAAATTGCTCAAAATAATTTTATCTAAAAAAATAACTCATTAACTTTAGTTGTATCGGTAAACTCTTACATAAGACAAAGTTATTGTTTGAGCAAAAAAGAAAGTGTTTTTAGCACCAACAGTGTCTGAACTCTTGAAGGACTGTGAATGTAGTACCTGAACTTACAAAGTGCATAATGTAGTACTCAGACTCTTCTTTTAGTATTAATGACATACTCGTTAGGGGTAAATTTGTAATTTTTTATACTTGTATTTAGGATATTTTACAACCTAAAACATATTCACCTTTTAATTTAAGAACTAGCCTTCAACATGCTAAAACTTCACCTAACGACTTCTTGTCTAAATGGTTACTATACTGGAGCTGTTGTCTTAAATTGAAAGAATCATAGATTTTAGTGTGCAAAAATATCTTAAATACAAAATTCAAATTAACAACTTAAAGTAAAATAATTCTAAAACAAAAATATTTTTGTGACGGAATTATAGGCACACACTAGAATTTATTTAATATAACTACAAATACAGAACCCAGAGCCTCGCTCTTGGGTAAACAGCTATAAGATGTTTAGCTACTCATAATTATAATTACAAGCACAAGATACTTACTTGTAATAAAAACACATCACACCGAATGATTATAGACTGAAATTTTCACACAGTACTTATACTCACACTCTTATACTAGAGACACTGTTTACACACACTACTATTCTGGCTTTCTGACTTTGAGAGGAAGGTTGAGAGTGTTGCCAACTTTTGTTCCAAGGTTTTTCGACGTCTTCTCTCAGAAGCTTGGAGCTCCTTTTATAGCACTCGGACTCTAATCCTGAATTAAACACAGCTTAGAGAAAGTGGGAAACAAAAGGAATCAAACTTTACTTTAGCAAAAGTAAAGTTCATTGTTTTCATGCGTCGGTAGCAAAAAGAAAAACGCACAAACTTTAACAAAAGAAAAGTCTTTTGTCGTGATGCGTCAGCCACCGTTCCTTTCTCCATCATATGAGCACACTAATTTTAACAAAAGAAAAGTCTTTTGTCTTGATGGATCGGCCACCGCTCATTTCTCCATCATGTTTACTGTGTTGTAGTATTCTTCATCAGTGCAATCATAATCAGCCAACGAATCTTGGCTCTCTTGTTCTTCTGATGTTTTTCATCTTTTTCTCACTATCTAAGTCTGAATCATAAGGAAAAGGATAATGAATCTTATATCCTTTTTCTTTTTCTATCCATTCTGTAGTAGCTAGAGTGCAGTATACTTCATTCCTCATAATGGCTGAGAAAAAATCACAATTTACAGGTGGAGGATGATTGTAGCAGGAAAACATTATTTTTTCTCCACTTGCTAGAAGCCTTGACTCATAATCTCTTTGCACCATGTTTTTGATACACATGATTGTCATGGCTTTCATCCATGGAATGCTCTGATTAGGACTGTCATTTCCACTCATCCTGCTTGCTCCTTTAATTGGACTTTGAATTATCCTGACATAATGATAAGGAGAGATATAGTTCATTTGTTCTTTTAGCATTATCTATTCTGGTGGAGTTGATATGAATCTTTAATCTCAGGATACATCCGTCTGGCCTAATGTTCTTGACAGCTTGAACTATTAATTCAGGGAATCCCTCTAAATCTTCATTAGATTTTGTCCAAAGATTATGCACAAAACCATTCTCTATTAACCATAGATTTTGTTTCTGAGGGTGTTCTGCTTTGACATTAACCAGATATCTCCCATAATATGGGCCAGAAACAACAGACAAAGTTGGTGGAACCATCTTTCAATTTCTCAGATGCTCATAGAATTTGAACCATTCAGACCTCTTCATTGTTGTCATAGGGATTTTAACACCTTCTAGATTTTCTAGGTATATTACCTTAGATTTTTTTCTTCTCTTTTGCATGGATTATATGCAATTCTTATGTAAGTGCTTCAAGAGTTCCAAGTAGATGATCTTCATTTTCTTCATGGAATGCATAAAGAATGTTATCTATGATAATATTTTGCTTGAATGCTAACAATTTTTTTATTTGGAAAACTGGTTCTTTAAAAATCTTCAGAGACTGACCATGAACGATTTTCTTTCCTGTAACCACATGCAATCTGATCCCCTAAAAGGGGCTATTCTGCTTTTTGGCAAAGTAGCAGCCATTAATGGACTTGATATGCCTTTACCGTTTGTCGTTTGAGACGGGCTAGCCGGTCTTTTACCCTGAGACCGGTCAGTTGAGGTTGTATCTTTTGGATACAACAAATACTCCTGAGTGCGTTTTTCTTCTTCTTCACTCGATTTCACGGACTGACTTTCATCTTTCACGAAGAGATTTGAGCTTTTATCCCAATCAGCTGGATGGCCTGTTGCTTGACTTGTTTCAGCTGCTCCATAAGATACGATGAATTGATAACCTGGTCCGTCATGGAGAGGACCTACAGTCTTATAACCGCTCTTGTATCTTTCCCAAAGATTTTTCTCTCTTGATTCTTGCCTTCTGTTTCTTGGGTTACGTTCTTCATCCCTGTCATCTCTTTGAAACATTTGTTATTTTTCTTATAAGGGCGTCTGGTAGGAAATTCTTGTTACCTGCAACCAATCAACATCATATTCATACAGAGATAAAAACATTTTCCACCTCAGCACTCTTCCTCTACATGCAGCATCAGTTAATTTGTAGTTTTTGAAGTTTTTTACTCTTTTATTGTCTGTCTTAACTACAAATTTGTTTTCCAAAAAGACCTCAGCCCCTTTTATACTCTTAATAAGAGCAAGGACTTCTTTGTCCCCAGTAGAATAGTTTAGCTCTGCTGCGTTAAACTTTCCTGAGAGAAATTTACAAATCTTTTCATGGTTTGTATCTGAGGCAATAGCTAAGACAACTCCTGCCTAGTAATAATCATTTGCATCACTCTGCAAAATTATTGAATCTCCTTCTTCAGGTAACTGTAAAGGAGGCAGGTTCTTGGTTAGCTCTTTGATTTTTCTGACAGTATTACTGTCGTCCTCTGTGAATGGCCATTTCTTTTTGGAGCTTGTCTTTGGAGAGAGTAGAGCAGTAAGGCCACTAACTTGAGGAATAAAATCTCTCGCAAAATTTACAACTCCTAAAAACCTTTGCAATGACTTTGCATCAGGAATATGATCTGGAAACTGACTGATTTTTTTTACAATATGATCTTAGAGACGAATCTCTCCAACTTTAACATGAATGCCTAAGAAATTGATTTCTCCTTTTATGAGGTGAATCTTTTTTTGTCCAAGGATGATTCCCTTCTGAACAATCAACTTGCATACTTGTTCAAGATGCTTCAGATGTTCGTTCATAGTTTATGAGAAGACAAGAATGTCATCTATATAAACTATACAGAAATCTGAGTAGGATTTGAAAATATTATCCATTTTCCTTTGAAAACAGACAGGGCCTGCTTGAGACCAAATGACATGACCAGCCATTATAGTGCCCTTGAGGTGTTCCAACTGTTGTTAAAGCAATAGAGTCTGGATGCATCTTGACTTGCCAGAATCCTGATTTTGCATCAAATTTAGAGAAGATCTTGGCTCATTTGTGTCGATTGATAAACACTCTTACCTGAGCTATCTGGTAACCGTCTTTGACCGTTTTTTGTTTACGTCTCTGTAGTCAATTACCATTCTAGCCTTTCCTCTTACTTGCTTTTCATGATTTCTTACCAAAAAGGCTAGAGCATGATGAGGGCTATTGGAAGGTCTGATCAACTTCTTTTTGAGCAACTCTTGAATTTGACTTTCCATGTATTTTCTGTCATCTTCCCTGTAATGAGGAATTGCTTTAACATGGCAAATAGTATTTGCATTATGCATTTTGAGCTGACAGTAAACTGAATCTTTTTCCCAGTACAAATAAGGATCTTCACTGATTACTGGTTTCAACAAAGTTTTATATTTCTATAATAGTTGACACTCTCTTCTGCTCTATTTTGTTAGTATAGACCTTTAGGTTATGCTCTTTGATAAATTCTTCTTCTCCGTCTAAGCTTTCTTGTTCTAATGAATCTGAATCAGACTCATCTAAAGGGGATTCATACTATTCCTTAGAATTTTCTGAATTCATCCCTTTATTTACCAGTATTTCACTGTGACCCTTCAAATGGTCTTTCAGCAGCAGAACAGGTTCTAAAACTGGCTTATAATCACCACTCTTCACTGACGATCTTTGATATTGGTATGTAAATCCCAGACTTGTAACGCTTACAGTGTTGGGAAGACGAGATTCCCAAAAGAATTTGTTATTCTTTTCAAAACCAATCATTTGTGGATTCTGAACTATTGTCTGTTGTAGAAGGAAGTCATTTCCAATTAACAAGTCTGCTCCTTGACTTTCACATTGCCAGATGATTTTTATGACAAAAGTTCCTCCGCCCAAGGAAACTTTAATGTCACGAGCCATAGTATCCATAATTATTTCATTTTCTCCCATGGTTATTCCAGTAATTGATCTTGGAGCATTTTCCCAATATTCTTCAGGGGTTGCATATCTTTTGACAAGAGAATACCCTGATCCACTATCTACAAAGGCATGTAGATGGTATTTCCTATATCTAGAAAATTTCAATCCTATAGTGATGTAATTGCTGAATCTGCTTGCTTTACTTGTTTTTTACTTTCTGCAGTTTTGCCAGGCAATTCAATGAAATGATTGATTTTCTTTCATCGGGCTTGTTGATGGGATCAAAAGGCTTAACCTGTTATATACCAGGTTCTGTAATAATGCCTTCTTCTTGCCTTCTTGTAGGAACATTGATAGAATCAAAAGACTTTTTAATTCTTTGTTCTGACTTAATGAAGTTACTAACTTCATTCTCTTCAAATCTTTTTCCAAGTTATGTCCCTGTTGTTCCTTAGCTTCATAGAACTCTTTATATTTTTGTTCTACCATGATGTAAGCTTCATTGTCTTCAATTTTTCTTCATAATTCTGCAATGAAACATTCTTGATGATAAGTTTCACATGTACTTTTACAGTACATGGGAACTGAATTACTATTATCGTAATTACAGTAATCACATGTAAATCTTCCTGGATTGAGGTGGAAGTTACTGATAATATCAGTAGCTTCTTCCTTTCAATTTAAGACTTTTAAGACAAACATAGGACGAGATCCTTCTTTTTCTTCTTCTTCTTCTTCAGAAGTTTCTGAAGTATTTTCTATTTCACTTTCTGATAGGAACTCAAGAGAATATATTGAATCATTCTGTTCATCAGAATATGCTATCTCAAAACCTTTTAGGTTTGCATATTCTATTGCTTCGGCATATTCTTCAATTAGAACCTTCACCGATCTCTTGTCATTTTTAGGACATTCGTTTGCATAATGTCCTTCGGGTTTATAAAGCCAACATCTGCACTTTTTCACTTCTCGAAAAGAATTCGAAGAATTGGTTCTTTTTCTTTAAAAAAAATCTCTTCCTAGGAGGAGATCTTTCTTCTGCAGAGCTCTTTTGTAAGGAGTTTTTTTTTTCTAAATTTATACTTCTTTTTAGAAGCAAAATTTTTCCTCTGCTTGTTGCTGGAGAACATTTTCTTGTATTTTTTCTCTGTGTGACATCCCACTACGTTGGTGTCTCAATATCTTGGGACACATGTTTTTCACTCCTCTGAGTTACTTCTTTGCAATTTTGGATTTTCTGTTTTCAACACATTGCTTTCTCAAGAGATCCCTGACTATTTCAGCAATTCCTCATACCGTAAAAAACGACAAAGGATTTTCTTCCAAAGATTGTGCTACTGCATCGTTCCATGGTTCTGGTAACTTCCTGTAATTGGTTATGACCAGATCTTCATTATCTAGGTCTCCAATGGTACAGTAGTAATTTTGGAACTCATTAGTATACTCCTTCAAAGTATCTCATGTTGCAAATGCTCAACTTTTGAATATTTGTCTTAGCTCTTTCTTTAGACTGCTCACTATGCCCAGTAAAGTCTCCACAAAATTGTGCATAGATGGGGCATGCAAAATCTAGAGGATTATTGGTTTGAACTAATTTGATTGCCCAGTCAGGCCATTGAGAGCTTCGCTTGAAAGACTGATACCACTTCTGGACTATGCCAGTTAAGGTGGACTCATAATATGCATGAGCCTCCTCGTAGGCATATTTAGACAATACCAAAGCCTAAGTTAGCCTTAGGCTAGCTACCCAGTTGTCTATTGTCTTTCTCTTGTCTCCTACCCTGTCGAGATCAAGGTAAACTCCTTTTTCAGATATTGACTGTCCCATTTGGGTTCTGTATGGATGTACTTCTGAGAACTTCGTTCTCCTGGTTTCCCTGTAGGAGCATGTCCCTTAGAAAGTTTAATGTTATTTTCTCGAATGATCTTAGTGTGGTAGTTCATGATTTTCTGAACTACAGTGCTTCCTTGGGAAATATTTTCAGTTTCCATTGTTGAGGATTCGCCTGATTCTTCTTTAGCTGCTTGATAAGGAAGAATCTTCATTTTTCTCTTTCTCAGTTGTACTTGAGAAATCTTTTACATAATCTTTTCAAGCTCTTCTATAGATTCACAGATTTCCGCTTGTTCATACAAGCACTTCAGCTCTTCTGATTTAAACATCATCATAGGTCTTTTAGCATCTTCTTCCTCGAAAGATTCTTTAAGACAAGAAGTTGGTTTGGTTCCAGAAGTACTAGCTGAATGCCTATGAAATTGTAGGCTTATTTTCCTCCCATATCTTCATAAATAGAAGCATTGATATTTTCTACCTGTCTAGCTGGAGATATCAGATTTCATTCTCTTGTGAATGTTACTTCATGTCATTTTGTGATATGTTTCTGTTCAGTATGATTTCTTAGATTGGTGAGGATTGATACTGTAATCCCGGGACTGTTGAGAAATCTTGTGTTTGGGGTTACATTTGAGCTCATTAGCTTATAATAGATACGAGAATCTATTGCAAGCTCCATCATCCCTTTTTTATGGAAATTCCATCTGTTTTGATTGACAATCTTAGACAGTGTGCTGCATCTCTGAGATGTGTGGTGAAGTTTGAGAAAACATTGAAATATGTAACTTGGTTGCACAAAGAAGCTTCTACTGTTCCTAAAAAACTTTTCTTAAAGTCTGTTATTCTATTATCTTGTAAGACACATAGAACAGAACAGTTTATACCATCTCTGGCTAAAAGCTTTATTCCTACTTGAACTGCCCCAATATGCATGTAGGAATATTTTTTTGAGATGCTTCACTTACTTCTTTTGGAGTGATTAACTTGATGTCGGTTTCTCTTCCTGCTGCAGGAACAGTTAGTTCAAGAATCTTAAATCTGAGAATCCGTAAGGAAAGATCCTTTTCTGTAGATCTCATTGAGTTTGAATCTGGGAACAGATGTTTCTCTCATGCTGGATTCAATTTCATTATACTCAAATTCTTGAGTGTTGATTAGCTGTACAGGCATAGTATTTCTCTTACTGAGTATTCTACTCAGCATTTTTACATCTCTTCTGGTTGAAGATGCAGATTTGGACGAGGACCATGTAAGGAGTTTAGGTTCACTAAACTTAAACTCACTTTCTCCTTTTGGTAAGGGGGTATGATTATTTTACTAGCTACGTTTTGAGCTAGTTGTTCTTCATTGATCCATTCTCCTTCTTGTATCTTCATTTTTTCTATGTTTGCTTGCAGTCTTGTTATCCTGCTGTTTATCTCATGTAATTGGTTTTCGAGATCAATACTCATCTCTTGGAGATAAGCGATCTTGTAGTTCTGCTGATGAATTATTGCTGTGATATTATCATGCACCGTTTCTGTAGGAAAGACAAAGCTTAGAGCGCTATCATCTTCCTGTTTTACTTTTAGTTCAACTTTGTGATTCATTCTAATTGGGTGATTAGAGTTTCTAAAAGCTTTTTCAGCGATTCTTGAGAAAATTTTAGCTCAATTGCTTGCTGACGAATGTTGTCGGCAAGATGCTCAGTGCGAACTAGCTTTTTTCAATATCCAATAGATATTGTTTTTCTTTGAGATAATCAAGCTTAGATTCAAGCTTGCTGAGTGTTGCACTTATCTCTTCAAATTGCTTGAACTTGAGATGAAATCTCTCAAGTTGTAGTGCAACCTTGTCTAAGGTTGTATTCCTAGATAGATGATCTAGGTATTCAATTAGGCTTGGTCTGGAAGGATCAAGCACTTCAACCCCAACTTCTCTCTGGAGGTAGACAAGATCGTAGTAGAGTGTGTTTAGTCTCTACAGATGTACTCTATCGAGTATTGATCTTCCTGAATATGCCTTGAATGAAAGCACTTTTGCCACTTATCAATACTTTTTGTAATACAGAAGGACTGGTAATTTTTTAGTTTGGATTCTCTTTTGTTAGTCAAGAGAAGCCAACATTGTGACATAAGCCCTGATAACCTACTTTTGAGCCAAGCAGGCTCTGATACCAGCTGTAGCGGATCTAACCGAGACTCAAAACGTTCAATATTCTTAGTTTTCTTTTTTCGTCTTGCAATATCCCAATAAGGATAATATCCCAGTAATTTTTTTTTATTTTTCTAGGAATATTATCTCTGTATTTTACCAATATTCTTAGTTTTCTTTTTTCGTCTTGCAATTCTTTACGGGAAATTTTAGCATAAGCTAATATATCAAGTCGGGTAGCTATTAAGTTTGCTATTGATGATGAAAAATAACTATTTACCGTCGAGTGAGATGATGAGTTTATATTTGCAGTATGCTAGATAAACAAATTCATAGACCTAGGCCCACAACGCTCCGTCAATTTTTAAAAGAAAACAATACAACATACAAAATAAAGGTTAAAATGGTAATTTTCTAATAATAACAGAATATTCTTTAAAGGAATATTCCTTGCAGGTATCTTATTGATAGCAATTTAACAGTTTATGTATTACCTTGCTAACTTTACAAGTTCAAATATCATTTTGACAGTCCCTTAAGAGTCTAGACACCTTTGGTGCATATTACCTGAAAATAAAATAGGTGACATGCGTATAGACTTGTAAATGGATCGGATTTGAACTGGATCCACCTAGACCTGGATCCGGATCCGACCAGCCAGATCTTTAATAGCTCGATCCAAATCCGGATCCGACGAGTTAACGGATACCCGACCCATTAATCCGATTCGTTTGTAATAATAAATATTCAAATTCTAATAATAATTTCATAGTTTTATCATAAAATATTGATGAAATTTTATAAAAAATAAAAGTTTATATCGAAAGTTGAATTACATGTCTAAAATACTAATTAACGATACACTAATATAATTAATTGAAAGTTGATGCGTATGAGGCTGAATGTAATAAAAATTATGAAAGTGAAGTTAGTGAATCACGAGGGTTACTGTTCTTGATATTGTTGTCATTATATATGCATCAAACATGTTCTGTTTCTTTCAAATGCACAAAGGCGTTTGTGAACTAATAACAACTGACTGATCAAAACCATTCATTTATTCCAGTCAATTGCATTACACTGGGACCGATGTTAACACCGCTACATAAAAATGAGACCAAAAAAATCCAATCGACATGAGCATCTGAACACAGATTGTCGACCTGCAACCAAGATCAGGGACAACGAACACCCTACACCGCTTTCTCTCTTCTTCCTCATCTCACTCCTAGACTCTCTGTCTCGTCGGCCCCTCCCCCCTTCATTGGCGACTCTCCTGTCCCACTTCATGTGTGCCTTCGAGGATCTCCGACCACTTTTATGTTATCACCCTACTGACATTGTCGTTATCATCCCCACCGTCGATTATCAGTCAGCTTGTCGATGGAGTGATCGATATTCCTGCCATTTAGGGCCGGTCCTAGGGCGTGTGGTTGAGGCGGCCGTCTCAAACCACACTTTCCGGTAGTCCTCCTGCCAGTTTTAATTTGAAATCACCATAACTTAAATATATTATATATTAAATATGTTTGTCAAAAATAACTTGTGCAGTTGCTTTAGTCTAGTGGAAGGATTGCTTGTTTTCTTCCAACACAACACAAATTCGAATCTTGGTGTTGTAATTTTTTTCCCCATTTCCAATTTACTTTTTAAAATGCCACCTTGTGGCCCAAGTATGACAAAATTCTAATATTTTTATGTGTTTATAAAAATAAATTTGTTGATACCCGAAAAATCATGTAGTTGATTAATGCTTTGTCATGCAGTAATTCATGCAATGTTGGGTGAGATCCTCACTTAATATGCCAAACAAACACATGCATGCATTAATATGAGCCTAATCTACATACAAGCACCTTTGGGGCTTATAGATGTGGGTGTGGTGTAGAAGGTTACGAATGGACATAACGCTCATCTATCGATCCAACGTCGTTAAATAGTTCTGGCATTGTGCCTAGAACTCAAGCATAACAACTTGAATCGGTGAAAAAGAGAATTGAACAACACTATAAACCCAAAAGAAGGCTTCCAACCCATAAGTCAAAAACACCTTTCTTGCCAAGCCCAAGACACCCTTTTATTTTTCTCAGCCCAAAACTTTTACAAAAGCCTAAATCCCTCTTTATTTTATTCATTCTTATCTACAAATCCACCCACAGACTAGTTTTTTTCATCACTTTCCTCTCCCACTGCAACTATACTCAACAGGAAAGTACCTTCATCTCTAGTCTGAAGAGGGAAGAGGATGGGGACCAAGTTCGAAGGCCGAGCCTTCACCATCGAATGAAGAAACTGTAGCGTGCAAGTTGCCCAGGACGCCCCACTCAGGTTTCTCTGTCTCTGCAGCCGTCTCTGTAGCACCCCCTGTAGCGGTGAGTTGTTGTCATCCCTCAGGGGAGTTCCATTACCTAGCTGCTCAAACTACTCAGCAGCTCAAATATAGCAGTCCATCACAAAAACCCATCGATTGAGCCCTATAAAATGAGGGGCTTAGAGCTGTAGAGTTCATCATCCAACAACCCAGAAAAGCCTCCCAAACACTCATGCTTTTATGCCTTCAAGTAAGAGACCTTCATCCCTCCAAGAAACAGACTTCAACAGTCATGCTTCTAATTCCTTCTCCTCCACCTTTCAAGCTCTCTTAGCCATTTTTTTCAATTTTTATCAGTTCTCCCATCATTTTTCAGAAACCCGATTCTCCGCAGCTCAATTATCTCTCACCGCAGTGCTCTTCAGCTCCCACACTAGGCTCACACTACATGTTTCTTTTGTCTTTGAATCACACACAAGATTAACTCTCTGGGTTAATTTTGGCCTAGTCATGCTCAAATCGATAAGGACTCTCACAAAATTATATTCATTTATACCATAACACATATTTTTTATATTGCTATTTATTGTAAAAAAACAAATTATATATGTGTTTACGAGACCACATTTTATTGTTCGCCTCAAGCTGTTAGAATCTCAGGGCCGACCCTGTTGCCATTCTACCATTATCTGTTCGTCTTGAGGGAGAGACGGTAGGACCGATCTTGGGAGGAGTGGAATTGGCGGTGTTGACCTCGCATCTGGTGACGCGGACGTAAAACTCGACAACTTGGGTGGGGTGAGACTGGGGTCGAAGAATTTGGGAGGCAAGAAGCTCTGTTTTAAATAGCGCGCCTTGAGGCACGCTATAGCTTAAGGTGTGGCGCGGCTTCTCCATTTCGCCTCAAGACTTCCTTTGAAAGACTTTTGTCATAAAGGCTCGCCTTTAGCTCGTCTTTTTAGCCTTGAGGCGGAAAATGCGCCTTAAGGCGGCGAAAGACATCGTGAGGCGTCACTATTTATATGTTGATTTTTGATCCATACCCTAAAACTACGTCGTTTTAAATAAAATCTAAAGAGAAAAAATAGCGTTGTTTGACTTTTTTCATTTCATTATTAAGCAACTTTTCTTATCTTCTCTTTCAGATCATGAGTGAATGATTTTATGTTATTGTGCGTTTGTCATTAAGAATCTTAAGCATTATCTTTGTGATCTTGCTACTAAAAGTTTAATTTTAAATATTTTTGATGATTTTATTTCAATTATTTAATTTTAAATACATAAAAGGCTTCGCCTTTTTCGTCTTGTGAGGCAAGGCTCTGACAAAACGCCTCGTC
This sequence comes from Comarum palustre, assembly GCA_951800085.1. Classification (NCBI taxonomy): domain Eukaryota; kingdom Viridiplantae; phylum Streptophyta; class Magnoliopsida; order Rosales; family Rosaceae; genus Comarum; species Comarum palustre. The sequence goes on from OX637587.1 coordinate 5,052,739, forward strand.
TCATGCTTCGTTATTTAAAGCATTGGCAAGAAGTGGAGTGGCTGGGTTTTAAGGTAAAAGTATTTCTGGGTTTTAAGATTCTAGTCATACTCTAGTTCGATTTTGTTGTCATTAATCCCGTTTGATTATCCGTTAGTACTGGTGAGTAGTTAAAATGCACTGAATCCGCTCCGTGGTTTGGCAGATTGTTTCAGCACTTTCTTTTCGTTTTCCCTAAATCCTTCAATGAGGGTGGATAGGTAAGAAGATGCTTTCAAAAGCTCACATGCTATAAAAGACAATTTTGAAATGGACATCACATACATACTTGTCTCCCTGGTTGGGCTAGGAATATGTCAATACCAGAGTCGATCGATCTCGTACAAATCAGGAGGCACCAAACTACAGAAAAAGAGAATCAATGCATCTCAATGCTTTATTTTCACTGAAATTTAGAAGCTATCCTAATTTTAATTCAATTTTCAATACCATTTTCACTTCTCTCCCTTGGACTAACCCCAAAAGAAATGTCTGGTTGTTTACATGATATTCATTTTGAGAAAGTAAGTTTGATTTAACTTGTAAATTAGATATATAAATGATGGAAATGTTAATGTGAGTTAGATAACAAAACAAAGCTAGGTGGAAGACAATCATTTAGACAATGAAGTGTCACACCAAAGTTTTGTCGATTAATATAATTAGAGAGTGTCAAAACAAAAGCTGAACAAGTGTCAATTCCTTTAAGTGAAAAAAATAAGAGATGCATCGTATGTGCCGAGTCTCAGTGACTTTATACATCTGCTGCGTGCTTCAAAACACAGCATGAGATATCAGATCGATTCAGCAAGGCTCCCCAGTTTCATCTGCAATTATCAGATCAGAGCTAGAGAAACAACCCTCGAGAGTCATGCCGGTAAAACTTTACGTGATGCATGCTTTCCAGTAATTGAATTCCACTCACAGCTTGATAAACACATAACAGTAATCCATCTTTATCTTTATTCTGCAGTCGCTGCTTCCAGCTTTGCTTTAATCAATCTTCGTTTGTCTAGTGATAGGTCATCTTTGTTGTTGTTCTTTCTTGCTTTTTTTTTTAACTTTAATCTTGAAAAACTTTGTGTATTGAAGCGTTGTATTGTTTAATTCTTGTCGATAGAAAGAGGGCTATTTATATAAGTGCAAAATCCTAAGCCTAGTTACAATAGAAAACTAGTCATAGAAGGAAACCTAGTCATAGTAGGAAACCTATTAACGAGGGTTGAGTATTTCTTTCAATACTCTCCCTCAAGTTAGAATGTATGTTGAGAACATTCAACTTGCTCAAGAGTTCAGTGAATCGTTTTGTCGCATCCCGGGGACTATTCTCGGTCCCGGAGCACGACGGTAACCGCCGTAATCCCGATCTAGCGAGTAATCAATACGTCTTTCGACGTATTGATGACCCTCCAAACCGAAACCACAAGGCTATGAATGAAACAAACAACACATGAACAATAATATGAATGTCAAATACGAAATGACAAATGATCAGAGTAACATACAAATGTTTTACAAGCGGAAGATAATGGAAAAATACCCGAGACAGAAATAGTACATGAAAAAGTCTCGAAACACTGGGCCCGAATAACGTCTCAGAGTATCCAACAGATAACAACAAAGATACGGAAAATCAAGAAACATGGAAACCACACCAGAATGGGAGTCCTCGGAAATGGAAGTGCACGATAACCGTCGCCGCTCCGCGATCTAGTCCAGCTCCTCTAGTGATGGGTGCTGTAGACCTGAAAAGATGTAGAGGTGAGCAACTCGTCCTCGCTAACCCAATTGGGGCCAAAGCCATCCAAGTCGGGGTTTAAAACCCATGAGAAAACATTTCGTATATATATGTAAGTACTCGTAAGTACGAAAGAGCATGTGGAAATGTAAATGCACGCCACGCACACAAAGCTCGGTAAAACATGTGACCACATATGAAAGAACTCTCTGGATCTGAGCGGCCGAAATCCCGGGTTTGTCTTCATTGCAAACCGGGGCCAACTATCTAAGCGCCCGAGTGCGCAGAATAGCGAGAGCGTCCATTTCCAGCTAACGCCCAACAAATAGCAGGCCACACTTACGTCACGTTTTACTCTGTACGAGACGAGCGTAAGCGGGATAAATGAATGAAATAAACAGGGCATAGCCCCTCCGGAGGTTTACGGTCATCGACACCGCAGGAGTGCTAGAATACTAGGTCCCGTCGCTCTCAGGCCAAGCACCGGAAATCAGGACGACGGTACTACTTTTCGATCCAAAACTCACGCACACACACCAAGTGCTATAAGAAGCATGTGGTCAAGCTTAAAACAATGCATCATTATTTAATAAATGTAAAGTGAAAGAGCCGCTGACCCAAGAGGGTTTCGGCTCACCCATTGGGCGTGCTCCCCCTACCTGGTATGATGGTACAGCTGGCTGCGCTCCAACTCCTGGTCCTCCTGAAGCCTGCGTAGACGAGCTCTTGAGTCTGTGGGTGAGACAACAGTGATAGTCAGGTATAAGTAATTCGAGGTCTACCATCTACGACTAAGACTTGATAAACACTCTTTGTTTATCTTTCTGACATTAGGGTTTGACTTGTTTGACACTCCGATTCTCGAACCAGCGAGAAATCGGGATTATTTTCTATTCAGTACTTACGTCGTTTTTGCCACGTTTACAAGCTAAAAGTCTTTAAAACGTTTAACCGTAGTGTTTGAAAACGTAAAATAGGTGTTCTACGACATAAGTTAAAAGTCAACTTTGGAATAGTAAAAGTCAACGGTCAACAGTAAAGTCAACGGTCAAGGTCAAAAAAGTCAACAGTCAAAAGTCAACCGGTCAAAGTCAAAAAGTCAACCGGTCAAAGTCAACAGTAAAAAGTAAACAGTAAAAGTAAAACTGTAATAGTAAAACAGTAAAAGGTAAACGGTAAACAGTAAAACTGTAACTGTAATTATTTCAAACAGTCAGGGGCAAATTGGTAACTCTGCCCCTGGGTAAATAGTAAAAGTAAAACTGACACGGTTCCCGACCGGTTTCTTCGCCGGATTTGGCTGGTTTTCCGGCCAAATCGAGTCCCTAGGCCTGCAAAACTCACTTCTACACAACTCCAACAACACAACAGGCCAAGATTTGAGAGAAAATACAGAGATCCATACCCTTGAAGTCAAAACCACTGTTCTCCGGCGGTTCTCCTCCGGCGGAGCTCTGCTGGGCTCCTCCTTCCTCCTGGGCAGCTCCTGGTGGCGCCTGGGAGCTTCCTAGCTCTCCAAAAGCTCTGGTTCGCTTCGATCCAGTCTGCACAGTGGATCCGGTCCTTCCCTCCTCAGCTGGGCGGCGCTGGCGTCGCTGGTGGCCTGGTTGAGGTCGCCGGGGCGAGGCGAAACTGATGGAGGCGGCGGTGAGGCACGACGCGCTGCCGGGCGGAGGTGTTGGGTGGCGCTGTCGAGAGCAGAAGAGAGAGAAGAGAACCTTTCTGTTTCGGGCGAAGACCGAAATGGAAAGGGAGAAAAAGAGAAAGAGAGAAGAAAAAGGAAAGGTGAGGGGAAAAGAGGGAAAGAGGTAGGGTTTTAAAGAAAAACGAGTGGCCACGATTCGTCGATCTAATCAACGGCCACGATTTAATCCCAATTCCCAAATTAAATTCAAAACCAAAACCATTTTCGAAAATTCATTTCAAATAACCAAACATCGAATTTAAACGTAAAAGTCGTACGAAAAATTACGTGAAGTGCCGGAAAATATTCCGTAAATACTTTCACGCATGTGGCGACATGTGTCTTAACGTAAAAACGTTAGACGTAATGACGACGTACTGAAAAGTAATCGGAATTAAACCCTAAATGTGTCAGAAAATTAAATTAAAATTTCGGGGTCTCACACGTTTCAGATGCAATGGTTTGGTAAATAGATCAGCTGGTTGATCTTCTGTACGAATGTGCACAGTCTGAATGAGTCCTTGTTGTATCTTTTCACGAACGACATGACAATCGATTTCTATATCTTTGGTGCGTTCATGAAAGACCAGATTTGATGCTATGTACAATGCTGCTTGATTGTCACTGTGAAGCCGAGTGAGACTAGTACCTGGAACATTCAAATCCTTGAGAACATTTTGTAACCAAGTTACCTCACAGCATGCAGAAGCCATGGATCGGTATTCTGCCTCAGCACTCGACCTCAAAACCGTCCCTTGCTTCTTAGTTTTCCACGAAACAGGTGCATTACAGAGAAATATGCAATAACTAGTCACAAATCGTCTAATATCTCTACACCGCGCCCAGTCAGCATCACAAAAATCTTTTAGAATTGGTAAACCATTGGATGGCAGCAGTAATTCTTGACCTGGAGTAGATTTGAGATACCGAAGCACTAGTAAGCTGCTTCAAGATGGACGTCTCTTGGCTTGTCCATAAGCTGACTGAGAACATGCACGTCATATACAAGATCAGGACGTGTAATAGTGAGGTATATAAGTCTACCAACTAACCTTCTGTAAAGTCTCGGCTCAGTCAGCAAGATTCCATCTTCCTTACTAAGTGAGACATTGTACTCAATAGGGCATGTTGCAGGCTTAGCTCCAAGAAATCCAGAATCTTCTAGGATTTCCAATGCATACTTTCGTTGACATAGAACAAGGCCTTGTTTTGACCTAGCTACTTCAATACCAAGAAAATATTTCAAAATTCCCATGTCTTTGAGCTTGAACAGGTTTGACAGAAAAGCCTTTACAACATTGATGTCTTCAAGACTATTTCGTGCTAGAATCACATCGTCAACATAGACCAACAAAGTTGTAAAGTTACCTTGTTGATGCCGTACAAATAGTGAATAATCAGACCATGACTGTGTAAAACCGACAGCCTTTAATGTACTTGAAAGTTTAATGAACCATTGCCTAGATGCTTGCTCCAAGCCATATAAAGACTTGTGTAGTTTGCAGACTCTAGTCTCCCCTTTCGTCCAAATCCTAGAGGAAGTTGTATGTAGACATCCTCATAGAGATCACCGTGAAGAAAAGCATTATTGACATCAAGTTGATGGAGATGCCAACCTCGAATAGATGCAAGGCTAAGAAGGACCCGGACTGTGGTGAGTTTGGCAACAGGAGCGAAAGTCTCTCGGTAATCAATTCCCTCAACTTGGTTGTAACCTTTGGCAACAAGCCACGCCTTATATCGTTCAACACTTCCATCAAGATTGTGCTTGATCTTGTACACCCATTTGCACCCAATGAGACGCTTATGGGCAGGTTTCGGAACAAGACTCCAAATATGGTTGTCCTGAAGTGCCGTAATTTCAGTCTGCATGGCATCACGCCATTTTGGATCAAGGACAGTCTATGAGAAAGAAGCTAGTTCTCGATTCAAGGTAAGTGCAGCAGTGAAAGCCTTACATGTAGGAGGAAATTTATCATAAGAGAGTACATTAGAGAGACAATGAGTAGTATCTTGTGTGTTGACCATGTCCGGGGAAGTTGGTGGTAGAGTACGGGAGGGAATGGATGCCTCAATATGCAAGCCTTGTAGAATGGAAGAGGTTTTGGTTGGTCGGCTTGATCTTCGGGGAAGTAATGGATCAATTGTTTATGTAGGTTCAGTGGAGCTAGAAGGTGATGGCTCTGGAGGATGTCTAGGGTTAGTTGATAAGGTGGAGTCTAAAGGTGATGTAGCGGAAATAAGAGATGAAGTAACGGCATGAGTTTGATAGTTCTCTGGTTCGGGAGAAAGAGTTGGACTGGTGCTAGTATTCGGAGGAGGTGAGGTCGGTATAGGAGTGTCATACATGGTAGGACTTTGGGGCTGGACGAATAGACCTGCTTGGCTAGGAACAGACATGTGAGTTTGATATGGAAAATGAGTTTCAAAGAAAGTGATATCTCTTGAGACATGGATTTGCTTGCTCTTTAATTCATAAAACTTGTAACCTTTCTTTCCTTGAGGATAACCAAGGAAAATACACTCGGTAGAGTGTGGATCAAACTTAGAAGGTTTGGACGAGTGAGTTGAAATAAAATAACGACATCCAAAAACTCGTAAATGAGAGTAATTAGGAGATTTTTCATAATACGTTCAAAGGGTATTTGACCTTGAAGAAGTGGGGTAGGTGTGCGATTGATCAAATAAGAAGCTATAAGAACCGCATCACCCCAAAACTTCTTTGACAAATTTGCATGGAAAAGAAGAGCTCGAGACATGTTTAAAAGATGGCGATGTTTGCGTTCAATAACTCCATTTTGTTGAGGAGTGCTGACACAAGATGTTTGATGTTCAATACCTTTAGAAGCAGAAAAACTAGGCATGATAAACTCAGGACCATTGTCACTACGAACAGTTTTGACACGCTTTTCAAATTGTGTTTCAACTAATTGAATGAAATCGATGAGGAAGTATTTTGCACTTGAGAGAGAAGGAACATAATAATCAACTCATTTATCAATATGGATTAAATCAAAACATGCAATACTTTTATTGACACTCAAGGGAAAAACTTGACGAGTCTGTTTAGCTAAAGGGCAGACCAAACAATCTTTGAGAACATGACTTGTGGTTGCAAGAAAATAAAATTTAGACAAAACTTTTGAAGAGGGGTGACCGAGCCTGCTATGCCATAAGGTAGGATCAAATTCTAAGGTGATGGTGTTGGCCATGCTACATGTTTCTTTCTGATCTATCTTGAGGCAGTAAAGTCCATTCTTCTCACGCCACATCCCAATCGTAGGTCCTGTATAACACAAATATGTCTCAGAAAGATGTTGATGTAAAACAAATCATATGCCAATTTGCTCACATAAATCAAATTCAGATAGAATGATGGAACACATAAGACATTATGGAGAGTGAAATCCGATGTAAACTGTACGGTTCCAATGTGTGTCCGGGGCCTTGTAACCAGACGGCAATCGAACAGTATAGTTTATTGTCGGCTTAGAGCAATTGAGCAGTTTCTCATTGCATACAATATGGTCAGTAGCTCCACTATCAATGATCCATGTATGTAAGTCAATTTGTGAAATAATTTTACCCGAGAGCTCATCATAATTCACTTTACCAACTTGATTGGCTGAGGCAGTGGTTGCATCCTTCAAAAGGTTGAACAATCTATTGCATTCCTCTTTTGAGAGGGTGAGGCTCACATTATTATCCTTGACCGAGACAAGGTTGTTGGCGGCCTGACTAGAACCCTTTGCAGCTGCATGAAGGACAATTTTTCTCTTTTTACATTCATCTTGAGTGTGACCTTTCCAATTACAAAAGGTGCACGTAAGATGAGCATTGCAATTCTTGGTTGTGTGATTTATTCTTCCACACTTTGCACACTTCGAACCATCAGCCTTGTTCGAGTCCTTTTTCCATGTGTCTCGGCTTTCCATGCTTGAGAAGAAAGTAGCTCTTTCGGTAGAGGGTGCTCCTCTATTTGTCGACACTGCTGCTTGTTTTTCTTGCCTCAAAACCATAACATATGTCTTGTTAACAGTGGGCAATGAATCAATTCCAATGATGGTACTTCTCACCGCAGCATAGTCATCATTAAGCCCCATCAAAAATTTCATTGTTCTTTGCGTTTCAAAAAAGGTAGCAGCCTCGGCTGCAGCTTCACATGTGCACGGAGTGTAGGTACACAAGGCGTCCTTCTCATCCCAAAAAGCCTTTAGGTTGGTGAAGAATGAAGTCACTGAATTAACTTCTTGAACACACTCATTGATGACAGTCTCGATGTGGAAAAGATTCACAGTGTTAGTTTATGAAAACCTTTCTTGCAACTCAAGCCATACACTTCTTGCATTCTCTTCTTCATTGATTTGAGGGCAAGGTAGGGTTCCATTTACAAACCCTATCTTGTTCTTGATTGTCAAGGCAGAAGTCATGGATTGCTTCCACTCGACATTATTGTCCTCCTCTAGAGCTTGCAGCACAAGAACGGTGTCTGGTTGATCAGAGTGATGAAGCTATAGCGCATGATTTGAGTTTTTCCATGCTGGTGTTTGGTTTGAGGATTTGGTGTGCTTGTCGTCATTGTTGCCTCCTGCCATTAGATTAGGGTTTTGTTTTGTGATGGTAGTTTAGGTCCTCAAGAACTTGGTTGCTCTTGATACCATGAAAAACTGTGTATTGAAGTGTTGTATTGCTTAATTCTTATCGATACAAAGAGGGTTATTTATATAAGTACAAAACCATAAGCCTAGTTACAATAAAAAACTAGTCATAGAAAAAAACCTAGTCATAATAGAAAACCTATTAATTAGAGTATTCTTTCTTTCAATAAATCTTGTTTATAGTTTATAGATGGACTAGTTTCGAAATTCTCATCATGTTCATCATGGTCAATCATCTATTTCTTTCTTTCCCGCATTCATCGTACCATTCTTTCAGGCTCACACGTCCACATATGTCTCCCTCTCTCAGTCATTCCCTATCCCCAAGGCTTTTGTTTTCTATAATCACAAGAAACGACCCAACTTTGCCAAATAGCCACCATGCATCCAAAAATTATGTATCCATCAATATGTTTAATTAGTTTTAAAAAATCTTAACCGTGGATAATTATTTTTAATTTTTATATAAAAAATTAAATAATATCATAATTATAATTTAACCGTCTATTTAAATTGGTTCAAAGACATCCTAATGTACTCAAAACGCTCTGCCATGCACCACTGTTGTTTGACATGCATCCTTAAGTCGGCATCCCCACTTTTGGGGTAAAAGTCGATTTAGTGCCCTACTCGGAATCAATGAAGGAATTAATGAATACATGTACAGGTTACTTTTGTATCTTCTTTCTACCGACTTTTTACTTTTCTCCTAAATGAATCTGTAGTATTTGCAGCAAAATTTATTAAAAAGACCAAGAGATTTAGCGCAAGAAAACCCCAAGCCAAGCAACAAAAGCAAACAGGTCCAACTGTTAAACTGAAACAAACCATCCCTACTACAAAAAAGTTTCAAATTAGAGTAATTTTATGACATTTAATTGAAACATCATTGTAAGCGATCTTTTTATAATGTTCCGGAAGCAAACGTTATGGTTCTGAAGTTCATTAATATTTACCAAGTTTCACTATTGTACGTAGGTCTTACTATTTAATGACATTTTAAACGTACATAAATAGACCAACTCTGGAAACTGTAACTAAGAATAATCAACCACCGTGAGTTTAGAATTATGATCATTGTATAATTTCACATAAAGTATCATCTATGTAAACATTAAATAAAAATCTGCTATGTAGATAATATCTATGGTAAGATTTTGAGGATAAATCTAAGCTTTGTGTTGAAGCACTTGTAACTTTGATACCATACCTACGCAGTGGCGGCACTTGAAATATAATCCCGAAAGGGCTATTTTTTTACTGAAGCTCTTAACAATTTCTCTTTCAATGTAGATAGTCAAGTTATCTGCTAAAACACCATATTCTATTTTGTTTCACAACCTTGTTTTAATGATTTTCATTCTGAAAATGCCCTCTCACTAGTAGCTGTAGATACGAAGAGTTAGAACAAGACGAATTAATTTATCAATTAGATAATACCTGCTTTGTCTCTTTATTGTCTCCACCAACCTTTTGTATAATTCAGAAATAGATGATAATGACTGTAGGGTATGATTATTATGCGCATCGATCTTAAAAGAGCTCAATTGATATCTTAAGTCAATCTTCTCTTGTTCTGTAAAAATAGATAAGGATGAGATTTAGCAGTACCACCTCCAGATTCTCATGGATTAGGCTAAACATAAGTTGTTTGTAGAAGTCTGTACTTGTTTTCTTTTAAAGAATGAATCAATTGTCTTTAACTTGTGATGAACCTGCATTCAAAATAGCCATCATTATAACCAAAATTATAATTAAAAGAACAGCTCTAAATGCTGCTGTAAATGGATTTGATGAATTTTGAGCTGAATAATCTCTATTTACTTCCAATAAACGTACTCTTCAAACTCTTTTGTGTTGAGGATATGCTGAATGTAGGAGATAGAGTTTTCATATGATTCAAACTCTTTCTTTGATTTGATTTCATTTCATTTGAGTTTATTGTTTTTAATTTATAATAAGAACTAAGATTTCTAGTCATTTAGAGATAATATTGGTGATCGAGTTGCAGTAAAAGCAAATATTTAGCTCCACACTTTTGCTCTTCCTCTGTGAGGGTTATTTTTGAATTAAGCATGACTACGCCGAAATCATCCCAATAATTCGATTAAAGGAAGAATTTTGTATGTGATTCAGAACAAAAGAAGCTTGACAGCATGAAGCATGATGTGAGAGCTAGAAACACACTGCAGTGAATGAGAATTGAGCTGCGGGGTTTCTTGTTTCTGAATAAGAATAGGTTTCAATGAGAATTTAGCTGCGGGGAATTTGATTTCTGAAAAAGAATGATTTTCAATGATAGAGATTGGAATGAGTAAGAAAGATTATTGCTTGAAGGCATGAAAACATGTGTTTAGGGGAGGTTTCTGGGTAAATGAAATCTGGAAATATAGGGATTGAAGGGATGTCGAGTTAGGCAGAAGGAAGCTGGAAAGGCTTGGTGATATACGCATGAAGGGTCGAGAGCTTTGAGATCGAAAGCATGAGTTTTCTGGACTGGTTTCTTGATTGGATAAAGGCTTGAGAGCTTGATGGGTTTTTCTGGGTTGTTGGATCGATGGTGCCTAATGATGCTCTCCCTTGCTCAAGTGCTAGCCTTGCCTTTTTGTAGGCTCAATTGGAAGATATTGGGGTGATTCAAAGCCTCTAATTGTTTGGGTATCCATGTGTTGTGGGGAAGAAGAGATATGAGGTAGAGATTGGGAAGTGTTGGCTCGTGGATTGAGGGAGAAGGATGATGTTTTTTATTGGGTATTCATGTGCTGCAGGGAAGAAGAGGTATTTGGATACTCAGTTGATGTGTGTGAGAAGAAATCAAGACACAGCTTGGGAAAAGAGATATATATTGTTGTCTTGAGTTTGGTTTGGGTCTTAGGTAAAAGAGATAGAAAAGGTAGCCTAATTCTCATATTCACAATTTCATCATCGATTTAAGTTGTTGAGCTTGGATTCCAGGCTCAAGACCGAAATCATCAATGACGTTAAATCAACGAATGAGCATTATGCATTTTCGTAACCTTCCACACTACACCCACATCTACAAGCCCTAAAAATGCGTGGATGTGACTTCGGTTCACATCAATGGGCATGTATGCTTGACACGCTAAAATCTATGTTTTAGCATAAGATTATAATAGTTTACATGGAATACATCATATGGACAAAAAACATGATTTTTTGGGTATCAACATTCTCTTTCTTTGAATGTGCAATTAACAATAAAACATAATTATGATTCATAATCACCAATAGTAACAAATATCCAAGAGGCCATTGATACCAAAATTTTGGAATTAAACCTAATAAATATACAATTAGGCTGTCGTTAAAATAACTTTTAAAAGTCACCGCCTACGGGTGCCCTTTTCCCTTAGCTTGTAAAATCTTTATCAAAAGGAGCTCAACACTTTGCAAAGCCTCACAGACGATTACCAGCTGCAAGCCTGCAAGGAATCTTTATCAATAGGAGCTCAAGACTTTGCAAGGCCGGCCAGAGTCACACACACGACTACCAGCTCATGCTGCTGCTGTTGCTGTTGCTGGGAACCTTGGTTACTATTCAATGAAATAAGCTTCGCATGGCGGGTCCATTTTTAGGGGGCAAATGGTATCCCCATGATTACAAGCTTGCAACAACTGGGGTCATCGATTCATCATATTTCATCCATCGGATAATATACTAAAATTGAAAAGTAAATATCGATTACAAGATCATGTTTGTTTGAGGCTAGCTTAGCTAGGATAAGATCTCTTCTAGTCTCCTGCTGTTTGGTTTTACTAGTTGATTTCGGTGTCCCCAGCGTTTCAGTTAGATCAGCTGGGAAGGGGTATACGTGGATTGTGGTTCTGTCTTGCAGCTCTCTTTTGTTGTGGTTTTGTCTATCGAAAAAAACAAAAATTGCTAGTCTGCTAGTCTGTTGTATTATAAAAGAGAACAGACTTATTTAGTATTAATTTGGCTATCTCTTAACTCATTTGAATGTTTTTTTTATAAAAAATATGTCAATTTCAATATAAGGTGTCATTAGTTGTGCTTAAATAAACAAATCTTTATTAAAACTCTAAGAGACCTATATCATTTTAATCTCATTTTACCGTCACCCCTTACACATCACTACTACAGATTTGTCAACACACAACGGTATTTCACCGTTGTGCGAGTATAGGTTTTCCGTTGTATATCTTAGGCTTGTCTGATTGAATCTTCAGACAAGTGTGAAAATCACCGTTGTGTGATCACATTTTTCTCAACAGGTCAATACTTTCGTTGTATAAGCCGCTGCGCAGATCGATGCCATGCCCAGCATGCGCGGTATCGACAAGTCCACTCAGACAATAAAAATAATACATTTTCATTGTATTTTTTCCCTTTCAGACAACCGTTTATTTTCATTTCTATCGTTGTGTGTTTTTCAGTAAGCTACAATAGTTTATTCCCTATCTTTACTGTTGTGTGACGTTAAATAACCTACAACTGAAATATTTGGACCGTTTTATCACACAATAGATATGGCATTGCTTTCTTGTTTGATGAGAATCATACAACAATTGCATTTTCGTATCGACAAACTTTGTTGTCCAAGTTTTACACACACAAGCAACATGAATGATACCATATATTTTCAGCTTCCATATATATCATTCAAGCTTCCACACAAACATTACAGCTGAATATAAACTGAAAACATGCAACTAGTTAAGCTCCTAGATAATCTTACATGTCCAAAAGCATTCCAACATGAGAAATGCGCAAAGTACTACCATATAGCTGTTCCGAATATATAGAAACACCAAGTTTAAAAGCAAAGTACTACTACATACATATAGAAAGCACCAAGTTCACCAAAACATACCAGATCATGCACCTACAGGTATTTGCTGATGATGAACTTTGCCCACTCATTCCTTAACACATCCAAATCATCTTGGGTGTAGACAAGTTTGTTTCTCTTGTCCCACTAAAAAACATAATGTTAAAGTTAGATATAAACATGAACATGACGTTATCCAGAAAATTTGATTCCCAACAGAAACACAAATAGTAGTTGATTGTACCTTTGTAACAAAAGAGTGATCCTGATCATGTATGATATCTCGCATGAACTGCATGACATAAAAGCCGCATTGAATGTGGTCAGGTTGGTGAGGAACACCCTAGCTAGAAGCAAAAAATCAATTTATATTCATACATGAACAGGTTGGTGGAACTATTTTGTATATAAACTACATCTTTTGGCTATGTATATCATGAAACAGATTCAACAGGTGTTTCTTTAGTTTTGACTACCATGATTTTGAAACTATGCCCAAGTCTTCTAAATGTTCAATTTAATAGTATCAAGCACTTGAAAGAAACCAGAGTGTTTATGAAAATGTTTATCTTATACAGATACACACATTTAGCAAATACAGTACAAGTGTTTAGTTTTACTTACTATCTCAATATCTTGGGCTTGAGCTCACTATACATGCTACCATTCAACTAGATAAGAGCTTTGTGGCTTTTCTCTTTCGTTTAAGATCAGCTGCTCTCGAGTTTGAAATATTGATTTAAGTTTTTCAGGTTCTTATTAAAAAAATTCCTATGCTGATTTTCAATTTTTAAATTCCACCACCATTGTCAGACCCTAATCCAAATACGTACACTTGATAAGAAACAATTCAGAAAACGAAAAAATCAAAGCAATATTTACATACCCCAAGATTCTTCGAAGCAACTACATTTAGGCTTGGCCTGCCCTTTTCTGTATTATACTTGGCTATTGCACTAAAACAAAAACCAACCACAATGAGACTGCATCATGAAAAGATGAACCAGAAGAAACATTATTCCATAAATCTCGGTGCATGCATATATAGTTTTGTTACAAGTTACCTATTGACAACAAACTTCCATTCTGCCGAGGCTATAGGTAACCGCCTCCTCAGGGGATCCATATAATACACTTTTTCTTTTTCCTGCTCCACAACAGTAAGCACCCAATGCTGACTATATGAAAAAGTTACTAGATTTTGATCGAATAAGGCTCATAAATAAAATAAAATAAAAAATACTCTGACTTATAGCCACTTAGTCTGAGTTACATGGCACTACGAAAAGCTGTCCAGGTTTTGAGGTTATGAACCTAGCACGTAAGTGTTCAGTTGATAAGGGATTGAAACCATCAATTGATAAGGCAAGTCTGAGGTTTCTAGGGTCTGCACCAAAACTAGGCCATTTTTCATCAACTAACTTCCATGACGCCGCATCAGCTGGATGACGCATTAACCCACCTTTCTTCCTATTAGTAGCATGCCAAGTTAAACTCTTAGATATTTCACTTGACTGAAACATCTTTTTGAACCTAGGGATGGGGGAAAGTACCACAACACTTTTGCTGGAACATCTTCTATTATGCTTTTGTTTTTCCCTACCTTCCACAGAGAAGCACCATATGTGGGACACACTACTGCTTTTGCGTGCTTCCCTCTGTATAAGATACAGTCATTAGGGCAAGCATGAATCTTCTCATAATCCATCCCTAATTTACTTAATAATGACTTCTTTGCATTGCTATAAGTATCAGGTATCTCATTGTCTTCTGAAAGAAAATCCTCTATCAATTCTACCCAATCAGAGTAAGCGGCATCACTCATATAGTGCTTTGTTTTAAGGTTTTAAAGTAGTAGAAGTGCAATGAACTTGGTATGTGACTTACAACTGGGGTACAACGGTCTGTTTGCACTCCTCAACCATCCGCTTACCCAATCAGAGTAAGCGGCATCACTCATATGATGCTTTGCTTTAAGGTTTTGAAGTCGTAGAAGTGCATTGAACTTGGTGTGCGACTTACAACTGGGATACAACGGTCTGTTTGCCTCCTCAACCAACCGGTGAAACTCATTGCACTCATCTGGGGGTTCCTGATCATCTGGAAAATCTAACTCTGTCACCATTCATTTCTATCTCAATATTACCCTGCACAGATTCATATGAATCTGTGTCCATCCCATGTTCACTCCAAATAACATAAGATGGATCAATCCTGTTAGCAAATAAATGATCCTTAACTACCAGAATAGAATAGCTATCATCATTTCCACACAACATGCAAGAGCAGTTGATCTACTTGGGATCTCTTGCATTTCTCAAAGCAAATTCAAGAAAATCTTCAACACCAAACTTATATTCAGAAGGTCTCCTATCAGCAACTAGCCATGACTTATCTATATATATATATATATATATATATATATATATATATATATATATCCAAACATGCAAGCATCAATTACTCAAAGAAAGCAGCTTGGCATTCTGGGGAAGTCGAAAAGATGAGATGACATACCTCTAGTTGAATCCACCAACAACAAACCTCCATGATAGACGCATAATATGATACATTCTTAACGTATTTCCTACCCTAATATGTTATTTTCTTAATAATATCAATTCTAACATGTTTTGTTATTGTAGAGTCATAAAAGACCAAAGAGAGAGAAAGGAGCGTAAAACAGTGGAATTAAGAAAAATTTGATTTAAAGGAGGATTCCCGGTCTAACTAGGAAACAAGAGTCATATTCAAAGAAGGAATCCTAGTCACATCAGAAGTCTCACCGAAGATTCAGAAACGTGACCGAGAGAAGAATAAACATGAACTAGGAGTCTCACCAGAGATCAAAAATGAGAAACCAAATCCGGATTGAACCAGGGAAGCATATTGGTGGCATGTAAGGAGAAGAAAGCCCAATCCATCAAGAAAGTGGACTCATTAAGTCCATGGGCTTTACAAAAGAATTCGGTAGCCTTTACAGGGGTTTTACCGATTTAACCCATGCAAGGAGTCCTATTTATTTTCTTTCTCAATTCAAGGAGTATTAATTCGGATAAAACTCCAGTTAAAATCAGAAAATAAAAGGATAAGGACTGCACAAGATTCTAGAGAATTCTAAGGAAGGAATTCGGATTTCTAAGGAAGGAATTCGGATTTCTGTCCAGATTTTCAGCTAACTTCGACAAAAATTTCCGAACAGCTCAGAGCGAACCAGAAAATGAACCTTATATCAATAGAAAGCTGGAAGAGTATAGTTTTCATAAATTTTGGCTGCTCATCGATATTTATTTTCTATAGGAAGTTATGGCCGTCACAAGGAGAGAAGATCATTCTGTCGAAAATAAAAAGGTGAAAAACAAAAAGCCCAATATGTGTGCATAAGTCCTACATCGATTTTAAATGAGGTTTTTACCTGGATATTCGCTATATAAAGGATGCCTATGCTTGGAAATAATCATCATTCATTCATACAAAAATCATAGAATCACTAGAGCAGGCGATCCCTTCCTTTCTTATTCCTTTGCCGAAGCTCTCCATCAACTATGGGTAAAGAACAAAGGCTGTGTCATTCTTGTTCTTGAGAATCTCCACTTGAAGTTTGTGTGCATCATGGAACCAAAAGTGTAACCATGAACTCTAAACTCCATCTTCTCCTTTGTATTGATTTGGTTTAGTAATGAAAGAAATTCTCTATGTTTTGCTTTACTTCGATTCTTCCATGTGTTCTTAGTTTTCTTAGTTTGGATGCATGTGCTAGCTTTAAGTTCTTAATGCTTTGAGTATGTTTTAGAATAGGATGGGTCATAAATTTTTATGGCATGTTCAATGATTTCTGAAAAGTGATATTGTTTTAAGGTGTTATGCGCCATAACATTCTTATTCAATGAAACCATGTGTGTGTATCCAGATTAAAACTAAGGATTTTCTAGATGGTAAATAAAGTTAAAACATGAAAGTTGGGTAGGTGAAAGAATGAGATGATCACATATATATATTAGCTAGGTTTATTTTTCTGTTTTTAGGATGTTAGAAACCAAACCGAACCAAACCTCCCCCCATGAATTCTGTAATATGTAATGGTGTAAATATTCTGTAAATAATTTCTTAGTTGTTAATATATTGTAAGTAATTTCCTTAGTTTTTAGATACTAATTTAATTAATTTTTACCGCTGGAGCGCTCTAAGTCCCCGGATTGATTCAAACTCTATTTACTAATGCTACAATTTGACAAAAAGGGTTTTAAATTGTTCTGTGTCTCGGTTTTAAGGATGTCACTCCACCAGAAACAAACCTCCACCAGAAATAAACCTCCTACATGCAAAATCAAAAGATTGAATCAAAATCAAAAGTTAATTGAACCGCACTGAGCCCTAGCAGCCGCGACTGGCCTCGCCTCACCGTGCACAGTTATAAAAGAGAGAAGAGAGAGATTGAATCATTTGAGAGAAGAGTGAGAGAGTGACAAAGTTGAGAGAGATCAACATTGAGAGAGAGGGCTTATCGTTGAGAGTGAGAGGGCGAGAGTCTCGATATGTTTGAGACTGAGAGTTAAGAGCGAGTCGATATGTTTGGTGGGTTTAGGGTTGAATGCGAGAGAGAGAGAGAGAGAGAGAGAGAGAGAGAGATAGCGATATGAATGTGAGAGAGTGAGAGTGTGAGAGCGTTTAGGGTTGGTGGGTTTATTAAATTTTTTAACTTTTTCACACAACAAAGTATATACTCGGAGGGAAACTTTAGAGCCAAATTTTGGCATAGCGCGCACACCAAATTCATGTATGCAAATTTTATAACCAAAACGACTTTGGCATATGCCATCAGATTTTCCAGTCACACAACAGAATGGTTTAAACTGTTGTATATATTTTCTAAACTTACATTAGGTATTGCCTAGTATAAATTGTAACAATATCA
This sequence comes from Comarum palustre, assembly GCA_951800085.1. Classification (NCBI taxonomy): domain Eukaryota; kingdom Viridiplantae; phylum Streptophyta; class Magnoliopsida; order Rosales; family Rosaceae; genus Comarum; species Comarum palustre. The sequence goes on from OX637587.1 coordinate 5,070,563, forward strand.
TACAACAAATAAATAAAAGTTTATTGTCCAAACATTTTGCATCTTATACGACTTTCTATTTGGTGAAGGGGGAATCCTTCCGCCATAATTTTCATAAATCATACAACAGAAAATTAGAATCATTGTTATGTTTTGAACTCTTGAAATATAACCTGACAATTTTGTGTCATCAGACAACAAAACTTTGTAACTTTGCGTTGTATATAACAGTTCACTTCATCAGACAAATAGGGAACCCTAAAAGTTTGTCTGATGAGTGTTGTCTGATAACATTTTTGTAGTAGTGCATGTTTAAAGAAAACAAATAGAAGAGAGAGAATATTTGATCGGAACCTCACCTACTCCGATCACCGGACTCTGGTCATCGGTCGCTGGAATCTTACCAGTCATCGGAATTTCATTTTTTTTTCCATTCAACACTTGAATATGAAAATTATTAGAGGTAGTAATTTTACACACTTGCTAATTTTTCATTTCTACATCCATATATGTGCCCTCTCTAGTAACATCACTCCCTTACCATGCGCCCTCCCTCACCATACCTACTCCTCCCTCGTGACCTCATCTAATCTGCTTTACCTCCCTCATTGAAGAAGTTTCATTGCATCCTCATTGTGGACGTCGGCCAAGTTCCCAACCGCGCGCCCACGCCGCCGCCGACGAGTCTGACAATTAGCCTGCTGATATGAGGGATGACAAAGAGGGAGAGAGAGAAATATATGGTTCAAATCTGAAGGGGAGAAACAGAGAAGAGAGAGAAGATGAGAATGAGAATGAGTATTCAAATCAGAGAGTGGGTTAGTTGAATAGAAACGAGGGTACGTTCGTCATTTTAGAAAAAATCATTGGAATGGGTAATCAGATTCTTTTTATTGGAATGAGACTTAATTTGGTTGTTTTTGACTAAAAGGGCATTTTTCCCATTATAAAAATAGGAAGCAAGCAAACTATTGCGAGTAATAGATCTAATTCTTGTTTACTAGTTGGTTGCCCTAATTCCATTGAGATAAAGAGATAATGCAGACTATATATAAGGAATGATACAAGATTTTGGTTGGATCCCGCTAGTCAAGAATATGTTTAATAGTTATTTATTGTGTTTCAAAAAGGATATCTTTATAAAACTTCAATGACTGGTAGGATGACTAGGTAGAAAGTGAAAATTAAGTGGTGGTAGGTTTTAACTAATGATATTGGATTTTTGAGGTGACTCATGTTTGGCTCAATATAAAAAAGATTGTGACTAATTTGCTGGAAATAAGGGGAGGATTTCTGGTAATCAATTTGAGTTGGGAAGTCAGTTTTGAATGGGTCATATTGGTTGACTAGAGCTGACTGGTAATTGGGATGACCATGGCCAAAAGTACTACCAATAGTATTGAATCTTTGATTGATTAGTACCCGCCCAAGGTAAGAGACAAGACTGGAGGATGGTTCTTGTTTGACTAGGGTTGGTGACTCTATTTTTACTATATTTTGGGGAGCACCTAGGCAAATATTAAATAATATTTTTGTTACTGGGGGATTTCTCTTGGTGGATAATCAGAGCTTCATGTTTGGAACCCTATAGAAATTCTCGGTTTAGAAAGTCTGAAATATGGTTGTGACTGTCTTTAATGAATGCAATTTCAAAATCAAAAATACTTAAAATGGCTTGCCATCTGATAAAGATTTTTTTTTTTCTGGAAATATTTTGAACATCTTTTTCCAAAAATCTTTAAAACTTTTGCAATCAACTCTGACTATTTTTTTGATTTCATAAATCAACTTGAAATTTACTAACACATAAAACAATAGATAATTTTTTTTGATAGTGTTGTAGTTTCTTTGTGATTGGGTCTAGGTTCCAAAGTAGTATCTAACAATTTGCTCAAGATAAGTAGGAGAAATTTGTTGTTTTAAAATACCACCGTAGCCTACCTCAGAAGCATCAATTTCAACAATTTTAAAGGAATCGACGAAGGGAATACCATGACATGGTAGAATTTTGAAATAACTTTTAATTTATTTGACTACAGAAGTATGAACTGATAACCAATGAAGGAGGTTTCTTTGTAATCTATCAAATAAAAGTTTGTATTTTTTTTCCTTAGATTTTGATAAAAATATGCCATGTACTTTAATGAACCTACAAATCTTTGCAATTGGTTTTTGTCCAAAATTATATCCATAAATTTATCAGAAAACTAAATGACTCGATCTATCAGACTAATCTAGAGATGATGGATATTAAATCCAAAATATCTGATGATTGTTTGGAAGAGTTTTATTTTTGAAGGTGAGACTACTAGACCATTATTTTTGATAATGGTGAAAAATTGGTGCAAATGTTTCCATTGTTAATAAATGGATTTTGAAAAAATAAGGATGTCATCAATGTAGACTATACAAAAATGACTATATGGATTCAAAATATCATTCATAATATTTTGAAATTCACTGGAAGCATTTTTGAGACTGGATGTCATTCCATTCATAATGACCAAAGTGTGAGACGAAAGCAGTTTTGTATTTATCTTTTTCATGAATTTGTAATTGTCAGAAACATGATTTCATATCAAATTTAGAAAAAATAACATAATTATTAAACCTGTTAATGAGGTCTTGTTTGTTAGGGATATGATATCGTATCCATTCTAGTACAATGTTGAGGGGTTTATAATTGATGACCAAATGTGGAGTTCATCTTTCTAATTTAGCGTTTTTCTGGACATAAAATGCAGGACATGACCATGAGGATTTACTCTGTCGAATAATGCCTTTGTTGAGTAAATCTTTTATTTCTGTTTTATAAAATTCCATTTCTATTGGGCAAGCCTTGGTATGATTGTTTTCCTCTTTGAATTCTTTAATATAGGGAGGAGTGATAATATGTTTTTTCTATGCCAAAAGTCAGTAGGGATATCCGAACATAATTCTTTGATGATTTTTTCTTCAAAATCTTTGATTTTTTGTTGAAGAAAATGATCTTGTAATTGGGTGTCAAAAATAAGTGAACAAAGTGTCAGACATCTTTAAGTATGAGTGATAGATGTTTTAGATCTTAATAAGATCATTCGATACAAACTCACAATCTCTAGTACGTATTTTCAGCAGAATTACCCAAAATTGAATTCTCATATACTCAATGTTCTAAAACTCGGTCGGCTCGGCTGAGTACTCGGTTGCTTGCCGAGCTGATTTTTGCCTACTCAATGTCTCTAGTCGGCTGGAAGAAAATCAGCCGAGTACTCGGTCCAACTCGGTCAACTATGTGCAACTCAGTGAACTCGGCTAACTGGAAAAAAATGAAAAAAAGAAAACAAAGTCTTTTTTTAGTCAAATCTAATTCTCTAACTCTGTCTCTCGCTCTCTTCTCTCAGTCTCTCATACTTTGCAGTTCTTTGACTCGCACAGTCACACTACTTAAATGGATTGACGAATTGAATTTTGATATGTCACATTGTATACTTGTTTAGTTGTTCTATTGTTCTGTGTCACAGAAATAGATGATATGAGTTTTAAATTTGAGTCGGATTCGAAATGAGTACTAGATGGATATGAAGAAGAAGAAGAAGAAGAATTTGAGACATAGTTACAAATGATATGCTTGAGATTGTTTGCAAGAATTGAATTTGGCATTTCCTTTTATTACTTAGAACTTATTGGATTATTGTAATTGTTGTTTTTATTTTTTAGACATTATTATCTCTTGAATATGATAATGTTTTATTGACTGTTTTTATTATTTTGAATATTATATATTTAATTATATATTTTAAAAATAATAAATTAATCTAAGAATTAAAAACTAAGTACTCATCTACTAGCTACTATCTGACCGGTCAACCGACTAGAGACTAGGGAGTTTTAAAACCTTACATATACTACTAGTATATGGATCAATATGTAATAATGATAAGTAAACCAAATTTTAAATACCATTTATATTTCTTGAGGTTAGCAACACTTTTACGGGGTGGTCATATCGATCAGCATACTCTTTTGCTACGGAGTAACTATTTGGCATCACGTATTGCATGCATTTTTCTTGCTATCAAAGTTGAGGTAGGTTTGTGACTATAACTTCAATAAGTTCAAGAAGGACCGACTGCAACATGACATAGTTGATCGATATGCTTCCTGGGACCTGATGACCCCTAAGAGGAACAATCCCAGTCACATAAGTCTGAAAGCCAAGTTCCAACATGTTTTAAATGATTGTGGGTCTGCAACTATAACTATATATGTTTTGTCACACCAAATGTTATTGGCTGATCTTTTTCCACCAGCCAAATTGAATTATTGATTATGTTTTCGATCTGTCTTTGGGCCTGTGGGTCTTTGTCTTCAACAATTGGTGTTGCCCTTGTCTCATATCTTGCTCTGCTTCTTGATTCTTCTAAACATGTTTCTTTGTTGTCACAAAGTGAGCTTCATTCAGACGACACCCTCTAGTTGATTGATGTTGCGTTTAACAAAGTTGACCTTCCCACAGAGTTCTAGTTGTTGGAATTGTTAGGGAAGGCTCATAGAAGGTGAAAATCTGGTATGTACCTGGTTGATATCAACCATAGGTAATTTTTTTTTTATAAATTTAGATTTTTATTTTTTTTCTTTTTGTTTTCATTTGGTTTGGTTTCGTTGCCGTCGATCTGAGCTCTGTTTTCTTTCTATGTTCCATTCCAAAACTTACAACCTTATTAAAGGAGCGGTCGATGACCCGGTACATACCAACTAGGTGCATACCAGATGCTCTTGTAGTAGGAGGTTACATATATATGGATTTAAAAACTATACCAATTTTCTAGGCAAGTGACTATTAGATGGTATATAGTATCATATAACAACACACTAAAGATTAAGATCTATTCACATAATCATAAACATATAACAACAAGATCGATCAAGAGCATTCATAAATCTGCAGAATGTAGTTCTTCTATCAATGAAGCTGCAAACGGATTCACATGTCCCCTTCGCTAGAACACGGTTTGATTGCTGTTTTCTTTGTTGACTGTATAGAAGCACAAAGGAGAGTTCGAAGCTAAATGATCGGTAATAATATAGACTTCAACATGCAGGGACGGTAGCTGAAATTAGATACATATAAATAGATGCAATTTATTCATACCTGAGTCACTAGAGCGTAGAGGGAAGAGTAATGTAACTGCACATAACTTGAACGACAACCCTACAGAAATTAGCACCATTGATTTTTAGCGAACAATATCAACCAGCATATTATAGTCTTTATTCGTTAATGATCTAATGTATGTTATTTTTTTTAATAAAGGGTTGGTGCGGCTGTCCTCAAACCTTAATTAATGAAACAGTTGAATACAAGAGGGACATTGAGCCTAAACCCCTGATTACAAAGATTTAAAATAATATCAGAAACCTCCACAATACTCATATACTCAAACAAACATCAATTAGCAAAGAATACTACTCTAATGACGACACTGTTTGTTTTGATATATCGGTGACATCCTGGAAAGAACAGTTGATACGTAACACGTTTACACATCCTAATATCCAATTCTAAATCAGCTTCCCAGCTATGTTGCCGCAGGGAGATAAATCCGACGGCACTCAGCTTCACCCTGTCACTAGGCGGTAACGACCATTTGACGAAGTAAGGAACTCGCCGCCCACCTAGAGTATACAAGGCACTAAAAGTGCACACACAGACACAAAGTCTGACTCCTCCTATATAACTAATATAGGGACTTATTCACAAAATGCACAAACAAATAGCGAAACATAAGTGAAAATACTGTAAAAACATAAACATCCAGTCCCAAACATAAGCCTTTTCCCAAGCCTAGAGGGGGTTCTCTAGCCATGTCCAAGCCCAAAAGGCTAGGGCAGCAAAGAGCCCAAGCCCTTCAATCCAACTCGATACTTGCATCCACGCACGCCGCTGACAACCATCAACACCATCCGACCAATGATGTCGGACCTCTACCAGCACAGCGTTCCAACCTCTCTTTCTCGGCACACAGCCCTTGAAACGTCCAAACTGCCACCATGGAATCGTTCCAAGGATAAATTCCAGTGACACAAATCCATCGTCGTCCCTTCCATGAAGCCAGTGCTTCGACCCAGTAAACCAGCAGTCACAGTCTGCCTTGAAAGTAGTGCTCGACACCACTCCCATCTTGATCATATCCGTTCTCAACCCAATCCCTAACACAGATGCAGCCATCTCCTCAGATCGAGAGGTAAAACTTGAAGCCCTCTTCAACCCTAACCTCTAAGTCATGGACAAGCCTACTTTCAGATTTCCTGTTCGGCAACGTACATCGGGCACCGGCGCGGCCAGAGGCCGGCAATGGCACCGAGGCGCAGCCAGACAAGAACGACGAAAAAAACAAAACACAGAGTAGGGTTTTTAGCGCGTGAGGCGCGTTCTTCCTCTTTTATTTGGGTTCTTCTTTTAAAACCTTTACTATATGATTCAACAAAATGGAAGGGGATAATATTGGCACTTACGCAGTTACGCTAAGACCACCCTTACGATGATAATTTCTGTGTTCATGGTAGCAAGAGTGTATCCCAAACTGCAACTGAAATGAAGAGAATCGAAGAAAGGCAATTATATAGCTTTCGTTAGAAGAGTGTTAACTTTTGTTTAGGTTTATTAAGACAGTGACGTAGCTAGAAATTTTAAACTAGTATGGCACAAATAAAAAATATTTATTAATATTAAAATTTAAATTTATGTATATACACTAATTGTCTTTGATAAATCGTTGCATGATAGTCTCATCGTCTATAATAATAAAATGTTCATTTTGATATATGAAATTAAGCGTTCTATTATAAATTGCTCGACCATTTTTATTGAGTTAAAATATTAATTATTTTTTTTGTTAAAAGCTGAAAATGAATTGTTCGAGAAAAAAAAGTGTGAAATGAAGAAAAAATAATAATTTATATCGGTGATGAAATGATTATTTGACCGAAGCTTTTCCCTCTTACAACAACTAAATTTTTTTTTACTAAAAATAAAAAAAAAAAATTTACAAAGACATATATGATCATTCTGGATTAACACTCGTTCATCATCAAACAACTCATAAATAACTACTGATACTCAAAAATAATAGTCAATAGCTAATCAATTATGTATATATTAGTAAAGTGACTCTCCCTATTATGTATATATATAATATATTAAATTATGTGAATTATATAATCAGTAAGACATTAATAAAACATATTTATAAGAATTTTGTTTGGAAAATGCTCAACGGGGCCGTGACCCATGATGTCCCTTCATGCCTCGGCCCCTATAGATAGAATCAAAGGTAGCCAAACTAGATGAAACAACTCATGCCTACTCAAATTCAAATATGAGTCGATTTTATAATAAAATAGACTCGTCGACTAGTAAACATTTTTGCAAATTGATATCCAAGTTGAAACAAGCACCTACGTAACGTGACCCAAATGAAGAAAGCAAGTTCAAACGCATTCTGCAAATAGATGTATAAGTGTACAAGTCAGTTTGAGCATAGAAATGTATAACTGATAATTATAATTAAGCATGGTTAAAAAATTAGTCCAAGATCGGTTAATTACCATGAACAGTGAGATGTACGAGAGTCAAGACGAATCGCGGTTTATTGAACCAGAAGTGACTGTCCTGAGGCTGAACCAGAGGAGTTCCTTTGATTACGTTATGCTGGTCACCAAGTTGGTGAGCCATTCAGGCTACCAACACTTCCAGTTTTTTTCCGAGAACCAGCACAATCTATAAGAATAGAATCCAGTTAATTAGCTTCCTTATTAGTAAAACAGTTCCACAAGTATACCAAAGTTAAAAATCCATGTCAGAAAGAGTACATACTGAGGAGAAAGGAGGTTAGATATTGCTTATATAAATTCACATAAATTCAATTTATGATTAATTAATTATTATAAATAATGAGATGATAAACATAAAAATAATTACTATGAACAATATTGGCTACCATACTTGATTCAAGGAGAAATGAAACTTGTGAAAGCTGAATCGCCTGCCTTGGAACACTTAGTACGCAGAACACAAAAAATGTATCATGACTCCAAACTTAAACGAAGGGTACAAGGAAAGTGATGAAGTCTAGTCGTGTGTTTCACACACTTTCCTTAAGACAAATTATGTCTCCTCTTCCGGTGCAAAAGGCTTGATAACACTTGTCTCATATGATACACCGACTACTAGTACTTTGGAGTAGCACTGCTGCCAAGAACACCTGACGAACTTGTGGTACCTTCAATCTATCACCAGAATGCTATAAACTAGAGAAAGAATAACTCTTTGAGATGAGAATATGACTATTGATAAATTGTTTCGAATGATGATGTTTTCAAATTGTGTTTAGAACAAAGGAAGTGTCACCTATTTATATATGGGGAAAATCATCCATTACTTGAATTGCCATGAATTCTGGTTGATATGTTACAACCCTTACCATTAATTCCAACCTTTCACATAAATGTGTGGTTACAACCTTTCGTATAAATGTGTGGTTACAAACTTTCACATAAATGTGTGGTTACAACCTTTCATATTAGTGAGGTTACATCATTACACATTATGTGAGGTTATAGCTCATAGAATTCAATTAGTCAATAGACTATATAAAGTTTATAATGCATGGTTTCAAGCAATTAGTCATTTTTGGGTGCCTATTTCTTATTCACCCTATAACCCATTTAAATTCTCTCATTTAAATTGATTATATAAAATGGTTATTTTCATCATTTTTCCAACATATACAATTAGGGGCACAAATGATACTCAGAGATACACCTGCCAACCTGTTGAAGTCAAAATTTTAACACATCAGTCAAAACCAAAACTTAACCATTGCAGATATCTACATATGAAGAACATGAAGGGGTTGCAGATTGATGCATAAAACACATCCCAAAGAGCAACAAGGTCCTTAACAGTGAGGTATTCATCCTTCAATTTTTGTTGAAGGTGATGACGGAGGAATATCCATGGCCTTCGCTTTGTTCTATGGGGTCGCACCACCATCTTCTTTGATTGCTAACTTAAGATTTTATGCTTCAAGATGCATCTTAGCATCTAAGGCCAAGACATAAAATTGTTCCCATAAATGTTAAGGGCATTAAAATCCAGTTTGGCCAAATTTGTTATCTTAATTGTAGCATGAGAAAATATATATATATATATATATATATATATATGTGTTGAATGAATATTTTTTTAGATGCGTTTTTGTTAAAATAACTGACAAAAAATTAATTATATAATTAATGACTAACAAATATAATTACTCATTCAATTATCAATTAACCATGAAAACTTTTAAGACATACACCAACTAAAAAACATGTCTCCAAATATGAAAACCGACCACGATTAAAATATGCACAGACCAAAACTAATCTCTCTTCTTCTCTATCAAACACAATGCATTTAAGATTTTTTTTTTCAGGACAAAAATTATGAATCAGGAAAAGAAAAGATTTGAACCTAATCAATAGCTTAATTGTCCCGTATCTATTCAAACGTATGGCAGCCCAATCGAATAATCCAATACAAAAAACAAATCCCAAATTTATTCATCAACTTATTCAATTCGTAGAGAATAGAAAACATAAGAGTTGGGAAATTTGCTTCATATTCAACTTCTCATATTCCAAACCAAAACCCTGATAAAAATTCAATCTTACATGGAGCTTAATCTCTCAAAAAAGTCTTACTATTCGATCGGGTCCTCTGATTTCAACTTCTTCCTTTACAAGCTTCGCTCGGTCGTCAGGCAAGCTCCTTCTTCTGCGATTACCTCCCTCGCTGATCTGATCTGCCTGCTGAGGACGATCCCGACAAATTTGAGAGAGTGAGAGGTTCTCTATGGGGAGACAGTAAAGACGATCCACAAGCTGAGGAGGGCTTTTATATATAGGGGCGGACAACACTGCTCATGTATCGTGTCGGGGTACTGCATCAATCTGGAAGCTTCAACAGTCTAGAATATCAGGAGATAGCTAGAAGATGCAGAGGCGGCGAGCGCAGAAAAAAAAACCCGAGGATTATTTCTCTCCAAACCTGAACACTGAAACACATCCAACACTGTTCCTAACAACAGTAACAAAACATGACGTCATCTTAAAAACAGCCTATAGTAAATAGGAAGCCCTTCTAGTGAGGACCTCTAAGTTGAGGACTAGTTGAGGACTTTTCGGTTTATCTCGCTTTTCGATCTTATATCCACATCTTAACCGTTCATTTTATAAATATTTATGAGTAGATCATTTCTGCAAATTTTCAACTAAATTGAAAATCGTTAAGACATTCATAAGTGTGATTTACCAATTATGAACTTGAACGGTTCATGTTTAATAGATTTGGTTCGTCCATTGAATTGATCTAAAACTAGTATTTAACGATCACCAATTTGGCTAAAATTTTGTATGATTGATCTACTTATATAAATCTACAACTTCAACGGTTAAGATGTCAAATTTTGATCAAAAAGTTGGTCTAATAAGTAATTAATTGAAAAGTCTTTAACTAGTCCTCAACTTAGAGGTCCTCATTAGAATGGCTCACATAGTAAATACTCATTGGGAGGAATTCTTACATGGGTAACCACACCACGTCATCTGTACGACCGCCCACTCAGGAAGTGACATGTGTGGGAATTTTTATCCACTCAGCATGGTTAAAAAAAATTGAAACCGGAAACATCATATTCTAAATTTCCGATCAAGCTGCCAAAACCAAAACCCAGGTCTTCTCCCTCTCTCAATCCCATCCCCTCCACCGGTCACTCTCGTCTCCGACACCATCAAATCTCATCCCCCTCCCCTCTCAGTTTTCTCTCTCTCCTTGAAGTTTCTCTCTTTATCTCTTTAAACCTCTGAAGCACGGACACGTCTATTGAAAGAGTGTCGGAGTGTCACACACGTCTATTTGACATTTTTGACACTTCTCTGACACGTTGACGACACGCCACGTCATTGTCGTCACGTTTCTGACACGCCACGTCGTCGATTTGAGAATTTTCATCAAAAAAAAAATCAAAACCTAAATCGCAAAGGGCAGTAAGCCACTAAGCCGCACCTCACCTAAAACACAAATAGAGGAACACAGAGAGGGAGGCGAGTTCCGATGCCCAGCTTCAACCTCCGTGCTCTGACACACAGCTCAGGCGGCCAACCTTCGAGTTGGGATGGCCAGGCGAGACCATCGACAGTAAGTCACTACACCGCGCCTCACCTAAAACTCAAATAGAGAAACTCAAAGAGGGAGGCGAGTTCCGATGCCCAGTTTCGACCTCTACACTCCGATGCCCAGCTCCGACGGCTAACCTTGGAGTTCCGATAGCCAGACGAGACCTTTGACCTCCGCGCTCTGAAGCCCAGCTTCGACGACCAATCTCCAACCTCCGAGCTATGTCTCCAAAAACTTCTTTGATCTGTGAAAACTCTTTCCGTAAGTTCATCACTTGATTCACTTCATCTCATCCTCTTTCATAATTAGTGTTCCAGAATCTAGAATCTGTGGGGAATGTTCGATTGTGTGAACTGTGAAGTCATGATTTTGTTGAAGTATATATATGTTATGCACATTTGGAATTAAACTGGTTTCTGCCCAACTTTAGGCACATTTGTTCATTTTCTTTGATGTTATTTGTTAGGATTATGTAAGGGAATGAATTCAAAACTTTATTTTAATAATATAATTGATTTATTTCATATTTTAGTATATTTTGATGTATTAAAATATTATTCTATTTACTGTTTCGAAGCTGTGTCGAATATACAGTTTTTAGGTTTTGCCGTGTCTCGGCATGTCGTGTCGATGTCCGTGCAACGTAGCTGTAAACTATGAAGCATCTCTCTTTGTCTCTCTATACCACTGGGTCAACTTGTGGAGCAATAGCAATTCCCAATCCGCGCCACGGATCCCTCCCCGGAACCTCAAGCCATGTCTCCAAATATGTCCCGGATTCCGACCCCAAAGCCTTAGAGCCTGGGTGATGAGTACAATCCGCATCTTTTTCCATTTTTATTGTGCTACTGAGATTGAGTGAAATATTGGGGTTGCCATGAAAAATTCCATTCCTCCATTATGGCAGGGAATCAACAAGATTCAGATTTTTAGGAGGTTGAAGCTCCCAGCGAGGGGCTCCCGAGTTCAAACGAAAAAAACTGCAGCGAAGGAGGGAGAAAGCTCACGTGGAAAAATTGTGATACGTGTCAGGTGGCTGGGAATGGGTGGTCGTATCTGGTGCGTCCGTCGCACCTAAGAATTCCTCTACTTGTAGGAACCACATCTGTGCCCCTTATGTGCCACCATTTCTACTGCGACATGTGTCCTTTCACTTAACGGAGAACTAACGTTGTTAACATATATTTTTTTGTGATTTATAACTAAATTGATAAATCAATTTTTGAAAGTACTGAGTTTGTTTAGTTGCAGACTCCTGGTTTCTCAATCACAACTTCGGTTGTTGTTCTTCATAAAAGAAAAGCAGATCGTTTTCTTCATATATAAGAAATACTTTGAGGCTTCAAGCATCTTTATTATTATTTTTTAAGGAATCCTTATAATTGATTAGTGAGATTCATGATAGAAAATGGTGAGTTTGAGGTGACTCAATCCATAAAAGGCATAAGAGAGGTTGAGAGAGTGGTGGATTGGAGTATTTGAGCGGAGCAGACGGTGGTGGGCGGTGTGTCACATCTCGATCCTAGAATTATATTTACGGTTGGTTACTTTTATCTTTTACCATTTAAAGTAACCGTTTAACCGTACAATGATTGTAACGTTGACTTTTTGTTAAGTCAAGAATTTGAAAAAAACTTTCTTCATGAAAGTCGTAGAGGACGTAGATACGAGTTCGTGGACATATAGCACGCTCAAATCGGAGATCGTATGAAGAAGTTATGATCTAAAAACAGAAGTTACTATTTTCAGAAAGGGTTATAAAATGAAACTTACCCGGAGTAGAAAGTGAAAAATCAGAAAATTTACTTCTCTCTCTCTCCTCTCTCGATGAAAATGATTGCAGGATCTTCTCTCCGCCACCGTGCCACTGTCCGGCCACCTCAGGCTGCCGCACCTGTCTCAAAATGATCGTCTCTGAGTCTACTTCAATTCTAGGTAAGCCTTTCGACCCATCTTGCCTTGGATTGAGATAATTTCCTTGTTGAATGCATAGTGTACAGTGTTGAGTCTAGATCGGAATTCTTCCTCCTCAGGCCACCAATTTGTGAGTTCTTTATATGATTAGAATGGGTTTTAGGAGTACTACTCACCCCTAAAGTTTGGTGGATTGATTTTGAGTGTGAAGGAAGAATCGAAGATTTGAAGTTTAAAAACAAATTTCGGGGTTTTTTTTATATTTGTTCGATTGACCTAGTTATAGACCGAATTGGCCTTCGAGTTGAACTAGAAAGTTGTTCCAAATGATGAGACGAAGCTACTGTTAAAATTTGGTGGCGATTGGAGGTCGTTGGAATTTCTGCCGGCGGCAGCTGAGCTGCCACTTTTTAGGCAGTTTTTCATGCCCATTAAATAATATAAAATGTGAGGAGTCTATGGTTTAAATTTGGTAATTTTTGTAGGAGTGTTGGTTAGGTTTTGAAAATTTTCAAGTTTAATATTATTGGCGGATAATAAAATTTTATTCCGACCATCGATTATTACCGGTTAAGGTTTAAGAATTATTTTATGGACTCTTAAGTTATTGGTGAAGGTCGGATATTTTTAGTTGACAATTTAATATTAGTTAAATTAATATTAGTTGTGGAATAGGACGTGAAGATGCTTGTGTTCTGGAGACTCCGCTTGAGCGGAATTCGAGTTTTCGCTAGGCTAAGACCTAAGTTTTTGAGTGGACTTTATTTTAAATATATTGCATGCAACAGATTTTTTTGTTAAGTTTCTCTTTTATTTATGAGAATTTCCTCCATATTGATTCTTATGGTGATTTTGGAAAAATTGGGGATTTATTATATTTCAAAGATAAGTGAGCCGGGAAAGAGGTTCATATCTTTCCCGTGGGTTTTAAATAATTTTCCCGGAAATGATTTTAAGTTGTTATCACCATTTTGGGATATGGGGGGATTATTTTTTAAAAGGGGAAACTTGGCTCTTGGATTTTAATGATTTTAAGTAAAGTCAGCGAACCGGTTTCGGATGCCTGGGAATGTTTTAAATCCAATGTATTTGGGGAAAAGTCATGGGTGTTTTGACTTGGATTTCTGATTTAATTACCATGAGGTTTTCAAAGATTTTTAAGTATATTTTTATATGTATTACTAGCTAGCATGGACCCTATCCGGATTGTAGCTGGTCAGACCCTCTTCGGTGGTAGCTGGTCGGAAGGACCCTCCCAGATAGAGCCGGTCAGGACCCTCTTCGGTGGTAGCGAGTCAGATAGACCCTCCCGAATAGAGCAGGTCAAGGGACCCTCCCGAACAGAGCAGGTCAAGGGACCCTCTCTGATAGAGCTGGTCAGTTGTTTTCTCGTGGTCATGGTGATATTATACCCCACTTTTTAAATTATAGATTTGAGCTAAGGGAATTGTTGTATATATTTTATTTAATCGTTTTCTATGGGTTACGTGCATGTATGTGAATTTTGGAAAATCAAAGTGAGAGAATGAAAAGATATTTACCTTTTCATATTTGATTTTTGTCCACTCACGCTAATGTTTTTAAATATTTTCCCCTGGGCCCTTCGTTTTCAAATGCCCAGTGTTGCACGGTTACTGAGAGGAGATCGCGTGTACCGAAGTCGAGGCATAGTTAATTAATCTGCTATCGCAGCAAGATTATTTAGGTATCACTTCAGTGTAGATTGCTCTGATTACCCGATTTAGATAGTTGAATATGTTGTTGAAGCGTAGTGAAGTTTTGGGAAGCATGATGACTCTAGGAGTTGGGGGATGCTTTAAATTATTCACGAAAGTGCTTAGTTGGTTTATAAGAAGGGTTGTCCATTTCAATGGGAAAGTTCCCTTGAGGTGGTCCCTGCAGGATTTACTTCGAGTTAAAGGGGTTTAACTCGGGGTGGATCTTGACACGATGAAGGTTTCATGCATGGAAAATCGAATCCAAACAAGATTTGATCACCTCAATCAATCCTCACCATGAATCATCTTCTGTTAGATTTTCTGCACCTATATGCGAAAGAAAGAGGAAGAAAGAATTAAGGGAAGGGCATGCAATTCATTGAGGAGGTAAATTCACCATTAGTCTCTTAACTCTTATGGCAATGCCAATGTGATACTCAAACTCTAAAATCTATCAATGTGATATCTGATCTTTTGTTATGATATCAATAAGATACATTCGTCCACTTTCTGTAACGTCACTGTCAAATTAGTAACGTGACAAACAACTGTGGATAACTATTAGTCCCTTAACTCTTGTGCCAAGACCAATGTGATACCCAAATTCTAAAACATGTCAATGTGATACACATACTTAATTTCGGTATCAATGTGAGGCTGGAGGCGTCACGTCGCCGTCAGTTTAGTCAAGTGACGCGCACACAGACCTGTAAATAGACCGGATCTTATCCAGACCCACTCAGGATCTGTGGTTTTTAAACGGGTTTGGATCAAAAATTTGACTTATTGATCCGTTAAGGACCTGGATCCGTTTAAAAAAATTAATAATATTTTTATAAGTATAATATTATTAATCAATATTAAATAATATATATGAGTGGAGAGGTAGATGGTATGGGAGGGAGATGTCCAGGAGATTTGAGCGGCAGATAATCTTGTTTTGGGGTGTTTCAATTGCCATTGGTTGATGAGATGTGATGATATATAGAGAATGAGGAATTTTGTAGTGGTGTTGTTAACAGACAGAGATGACAATTGAGATTATATTGATTCAAAAGAAAAGAAGAGAGAATTAACAAAAAGTTTAAATGAAGATCATTTTGGTCTTTTAATTAATTTTTTTATGACTGTCACGTGCGCATCACGTGACTAAACCAACGACGCGATATGACAGAATATGGCCCCCGGCATCACATTGATAGCGAAATTAAGTATGGGTATCACATTGACATGTTTTAGAATTTGGGTATCACATTGACCTTGGCAAAAGAGTTAAGGGACTGGTGGTTATCCACAGTTGTTTGCCACGCTACTAATTTGACGGTGCCGTTACGAAAGTGGACGGATGCATCTCATTGATATCATGACAAAAGATCAGGTATCACATTGATAGAGTTTAGAATTTAAGTATCACACTAGCTTTGTCATAAGAATTAAGAGACTGATAGTGAATTTACCTCTTCATCGAGATAAAACCACTGGACCTATTCTAATTGGACCATGCACATCAATATAGATCGATGAAAGTTTCGAGCTGTGTCGACCCCCACAGCCTCTTTATTTCAGTCCCTCACTCCCTCTAACATCATATAATTATTATTTCGTTCCCAACATCTATATCTGAATCGAATGCTGCATTTCAATATTCTCAACATATATATCACATGTATATATGTGTTTCCAGGAAAATAAGGTTATTTGGAGTAAGAAAACCGATGCCCTTGTTGTGTGCCCAGTCCAAACTAGCTTGTTTGTTTGTCGATGTTTCACACTTTAATTCTGAATTTCAGTGCATCCTACTTAATTTGCATGAATTAGCCAAAATAAAAGAGCCAAGGGGCTCCTTGTAAAACGAAAGAATCTTGGGTAACGTACATCATATAAATTTGCAGTGCTACGAGGTGTTGCGAGATCAGAGAATAACTATTTGCATCTCTTTTTTAAACTTGGGCATTTCCTGACATCGATTTCAATGAGTTTAATTGTTACTGACGTATATGAATTAGCAAGCTAGCCATGACTGATAAGACTGTCTTTAGTTATCAGATCCGTCAAGAGAGGAAGGACCTAATCACTATAAGGGCGTGTTTGTTTACACTTATAGGAGGTTTTGCTTTGAAGCAAAGCACCCAAATGTGTGGTAATATTGTAAATCACGGGCTTCACTTTGAAGCACCGGCTTTTTCAGTGAAAAAGCTGAAGCTGGCTGACCCCTGCATTTAAAAGTCAAAAGCTGGCTTCCGCGTTATTTACTGTAGCGAAGTTTAATGAATTTCTTAAAATACCGATGGGTACCTTCCATCACTTCAAACAATTACGCAACCAACCTAACCATTCTCTTCCTCAACTCAAGTCTGTCTTCTTTCTCAACTCTCTCCTCTCTCGATGCTCTGGGACGATGTCGTCCTCCATTTGAATGAGCAATGAGTGAGGCTTGATCGGTGCCATATGAGAGAGCCCATTGTGCACGACGGAGGGATACACATCGTCAGCCCAAATACCCATCGTCATCCATGTAAGTACATCACCAAAGGGTATAGATTGGATATTGGGTTGGAGATTTTGGTTCTATCTTGACGTAATTTTCATTTCCTGCGCGTATGTGGTTTTGGGTTTGAGTTCGTTTTTAGGTTTATGAGGAAGTGATCTTATGAATTTGTTTCAGGTGGTCATGCCGGGTCTCTGTGGAATGCAAGTGGAATGCAAAATGTAAAAGTGGTTTGTGAGGAAGTGTTCTTATGAATTTGTTCCATCACTGACTGGGTTGACTTGCATAGAAGGTATCAAAGCCATTCTTTGTATCTTGTTCATTTTGCATTAAGTATTTCATTGATGAGTGATTACCGGATGTAATGAGATTCTGGGTAAATTTTATTTAACGTGAATTCACACCCAAATTTATTTGCTTCATCTGTTGAATCACATGATTTCCATGGATGTTGGTGCTAATCAAATTCCAATGAATTGATGGAGACTGGACAAGATTTATTAATCAATATGTGAGTTTTATTCCCAAGTATATGAATGTGCAGACTGCTCTACGTGAATTGATTGTCGTTTGTTACTTCTGAGAAATTGTAGTTGCATTTGTGTGTTGATTGTAGGCACTGAATTTATTTGTGATATACTGACATGAAAACAAAGTTATTAGTGTAATAGAGCCTCATTTTACCTTTGATTTCTATACTGATCCAGTCCACATACCTCACCTCGTGTCTTCTTCTTCTTCTTCTTCTTCTTTGTTTAGTTTCTGTTTCTATTGTCTTTGATCTGGTTTTCCAGTCGATCCCTTATCCTTTTCTTTATCTAACATCCAAGTGTGCCCTGCAGTGCATCTATTTTACCTTTTTATTGAATTACAACACCTATGGCTTACGTGGAAATATTATTGTTATTCTAATGAGATCTATCCTAGATCATTCTGAAATTCAGAATTTATGAACTTCAAAACACCATAAATCTTATATAAAGGAATGATGAAATATAAAGGCTGCATGTTCGGGATTTTTGGTTATGCTGTATAATTATGGTTCTATTCATGAGATTTTAAAAGATTTCGGAAGAGAATAATATCTTGTATATTCATTCACAAGGGAGTACAGCTATATATACAGATAACAATCTCCTCTGATCCTCTATTCTAGGAACAGCTATGGCACAATCTCCTCTGATCCTCTATTCTAGGAATAGCTATGGCAAGTATGACAGAATATCAGGAGTAAACTAAGGTAATTACATTCAAATCTCCTCTCTATTCTTAAGACTCCCCCTCAAGTTGGAGTGTATGTTAATTACACCCAACTTGGATAAAAGAGAAAGGAACTGTTTTACCGTTAATGGTTTTGTAAAAATGTCTGCTGGTTGCTCATCTGTTCGAACATGATGTGTAGTAATCAGTCCTCGTTCAACCTTCTCTCTCACAACATGGCAATCTATCTCGATGTGTTTGGTCCTCTCATGGAAGACCGGATTCGATGCTATATGAATCGCCGCCTTGTTGTCACAAAACAGCTTGATCGGAGATCGTTGATAAACATGGAGGTCTCGCAGCAAGCTTGTGATCCAAGTAACTTCACAACAGGCCGCTGCCATTGATCTGTACTCCGCTTCGGCGCTGCTCCTCGATACCGTCTGCTGCTTCTTCGTTCTCCACGAAACAGGTGCTCCTCCTAAGAAGACGCAAAATCCCGTGGTCGATCTGCGGGTATCCAGACACCTTGCCCAGTCGGCGTCGCAGTACGCCGTGACTTGCAGCTTTCCTGACGCTGGTAACATGATTCCCTGCCCCGGTGTGCCCTTGATATACCTCAACACACGGTGTGCAGCTTCAAGATGAGGAGCTCGGGGCTTGTCCATGTACTGTGATAAGATGTGTACCGCATAGGTGAGGTCTGGCCTTGTGATGGTCAGGTATATAAGCCGACCTACTAGGCGTCTGTACTGTGAGGGATTAGGAAGGAGCTCCCCGGTGCCTTTGTCTAATTGAACACCCGACTCGAAGGGCACTTGTGCTGGCTTCGAGCCAAGAAACCCTGCGTCTTCAAGTACATCCAATGCATATTTTCTCTGTGACAATACAATACCCTTCGTAGATCTAGCAACTTCAATGCCTAAGAAAAACTTGAGTAATCCCAAATCTTTAAGTTTGAAATGGCTTGCAAGAAATTCTTTCGTTGAGTTAATTTCATGAATATTGTTGCCAGCAACTATCACGTCATCCACATAAACGAGCAAAACGGTAAAAGTACCTTTGTGACTTCGTACAAATAAGGAATAGTCTGACCATGATTGAACGAAGCCACCTTGCTTCAAAGCAGCTGAAAGCTTCAAGAACCATTGCCGTGAAGCTTGTTTGAGGCCGTATAATGATTTGTGTAGATGACATACTCGAGTCTCCCCCTTACGGCCGAAACCCTGTGGTAATTGCATATAGACATCCTCATAGAGATCACCATTGAGGAAGGCATTGTTGACGTCCAACTGGTGTAAATGCCAACCATGGATGGAAGCAAGGCTGAGTAATAGCCGGACGGTGGTGAGCTTCGCCACCGGGGCAAAAGTTTCTTGGTAATCGAGCCCTGCAACCTGACTATACCCCTTGGCCACAAGTCGAGCTTTGAGTCGCTCAACGGTGCCGTCAGCCTTCCGCTTGACTTTGTAAACCCAGCGGCAACCGATGGCTTTCTTGCCGGCCGGAAGATGGACCAATGACCACGTACCATTTTCTTGCAACGCTTTAATCTCAGCATTCATGGCATGGATCCAAAGCGGATTGGCTTGTGCTTGAGTGAAAGAGTGAGGTTCCTTCACCATAGAGATATTGTTGATAAAAGCAAGATATTTTGGACGTAACTTATCAAACCCAATTACCGTAGATAATGCATGAGGAGCACCGGGCGAGACCAGAACATTCGAGGAAGAAGACGGGGACGAGCGAGAGGGCAGTTGAGTCTCAACATGGAACTGATCAAGCTTCGTTGGTGGTCGAGTGGCCCGGGTGGACCGGCGCGGCGGAGGCAGGGGCGGGGCTGGTGGCGACGAAATAGGGTGTGTTACGTTTTGGGTGGTGGTAGAAGTTGAGGGAGGTTGCATGAGAATAGTTGTGGATGTGGGCCCAGAAGAATCGTTAGGAAAGACAGGAATGGAATGATTATCCGATGATGGTGGAGATTGAGTGAATGAAGGAGTGATAATGGGAGAATCATCATTATGATGATCAGGAGGATTTGATGAGTCCAAGGAAGGAGAGATTTGAGGAGAATCAGACTCTAAAGGAAATACAGATTTGACCGGTGAAAAAGGTAGGTGAGATGAATTTGGCTCATGATTATGGATTGACCTGTCAAAAGGAAGGGAATTATGATGAATTGTTGGCAAATTGTCGGTAAAAGTGGAATTTTCCCAATCAAAAAATTCTTTCTCATTAAAAACAACATCCCTTGACACAAATATTGAATGAGATTCCAAGTCCATGACCTTGTAACCTTTCTTTCCATGTGGGTAACCCAAAAATATGCAAACCTTAGACCTAGGCTCAAATTTGTTTGGTTTTAAATTGTGAGTGGAAACATAACACTTACAACCAAAAACGCGCAAATGATCGTATTTCGGAGGTTTTTGAAAAAGTTTTTCATAGGGTGTCTTGCCGTGCAGTAAAGGTGTGGGTGTCCGATTGATCAGGTAGGCGGCCGTGAGAATGGCATCTCCCCAATACTCGGGTGGTAAATTGGACTGAAATAAAAGTGCTCGAGCAACGTTTTGTAAATGACGATGTTTTCTTTCCGCAATACCATTTTGTTGGGGTGTGCTAACACAACTAGTCTGATGTAAAATGCCTCTTTGTGCATAAAATTCCTTGCAATTAAATTCATGACCATTATCACTTCTTACTGTTTTGACCTTTGTTTCAAATTGATTTTCGACCAAAATAATGAAGTTCTGAAGTAATGGTCGAGCCTCTGATTTTGCATGCATAAGAAAAATCCAAGAAGCACGAGAATAATCATCAACAATTGTTAAGAAAAATTTTGCACCAGAAATTGCGGGGACACGATAACCTCCCCAAATGTCAACATGAATCAAATCAAAAATAGACTGACTAGAAGACTGACTCAATGAAAAAGGTGTACGAGTTTGTTTGGCTAGGGGACAAATATGACATTGTTCAGTAACACAAGGTTTAGTTATTGGAAAAGGAAACAGAGATGATACTTTAGCAGACGGATGCCCAAGCCTCTCGTGCCATGGTAACTCCGGTGATGTCCGAACTGAATTGCAAGCTCCTGACCGTGGCACATTGAGACAGTATAAGCCTTCTTTCTCAACTCCCGTCCCAATCATTTTCCCCGTTTGTAGGTCCTGAATAAAACAGATAGTCCGAATGAAAACCGTAGCATACAAAGTGTCCAAAGCAAGCTTCGACACAGATATCAAATTCAGAAAGAATTGTGGCACACAGAGAACATTATGCAGAACAAATTCATCTGTAAAACGCACAGTACCAATGTGCGTAACAGGTAATGTAACTCCGTTTGGCAGACGCACTTGCTTGTGCTCTACCTTGCGGGTTGTAGTGAGTAGACTGTGGTCGTGGACTATGTGGTCCGTAGCCCCACTGTCGATAAGCCAAAGAACGTCTGCTGCCTTACTAACCAAAGCAGTGACATTACCTGACATGTAGTCGATGCACGGACCCTTGCCGACAAAATTGGCTGAAGATGAGCTTAGCATGTCAAGGAGGTGATTGTCATCCGATGCATCACGACTCGCCTCCCTGATCTTTGAAATGAGGCCTAGCATGTTGTCACATTCCTTGGTTGAAAGTCCGAAGCCAGAAAAGTTCGGTTGCTTAACCACTGCGTTTGCTTTTGGTGCCATGCCGCTGCCACCTTGTCCTTCCCGGCGCTTCTTCGTACGGCAGTAGTCGATGGAGTGGCCTTTTCCATTGCAATAGGTGCAAGTTATGTGCGCACGACAGTACTTCGTCGAATGCGTCGTATCCTTGCACTTCTCACAGTACCGCCCCCCGTATTCACTCGACAGCTGCTTCCCTCCATTGTCGCTGCCTCCTTTCTTAGCCACGATCTTAGCCGCAAAGGCCGAAGCCTCGACAGAGACCGGAGTCTGCTTGTCTGCTACAATGACATCCTGTTTCTCATGCCTTAGCACCATGGCCAAGACCTTGTTAAGAGGCATGACAGGTTCAAACGCAGTTATATTGTTTCTAGTTTGCGCAAAACTTCCATTCAAGCCAAGTAAAAACTTCATAGTCTTATTGGTTTCAAGAAAAGATTGAAGAACCTTGCGACCTGCTGCTTCACAATAGCATTCTTGAGTCAAATTGCACTTACAGGTAGGGTAAACTATGAGAGCATCTCTCTCATCCCAAAGGGTTTTGAGTTTGGTGTAGTATGCATTCACGGTGGAGGATCCCTGATCCACCTTGTTCAGCGCCTCCTCGATCTGAATCATCGACAAGCAGTCGGTTTGGGTGAAACGCTCCTTCAGCTCGTCCCAGATCCCCTTAGCATCTTTCATTCGCGCAACACTCTTGTGCATGGTCTTGCTCATGGATCCAAGGAGCCAGTGCTTAACCATGGTGTTACAGCGCTGCCATTGTTGTCTTTCTTCTCCATCCGCCTCCGGCCTCTCTAGTGTACCATCGAGAAATCCGGTTTTGTTTTTGACGTCTAGAGCAGCTAGTATGGCCTCCTGCCATGATTGATAATTGTCCTCTTCGAGCAGAATAGGGATCAAGGCTCCGCCTGTTTGATCCGAGTGGTGCAAGTAGAGTTCGTGATATGGATTGTTTTCCCATGGCTGGGGAACTCGTGGCTGAACCACGTCCTTACTCTTACTGTCATCTCCGGCCATGAGTGTTTTTGTTTTCTAGGTCTCAAGAGCGTGTCTGCTCTGATACCATAAAAGATTTCGGAAGAGAATAATATCTTGTATATTCATTCACAAGGGAGTACAGCTATATATACAGATAACAATCTCCTCTGATCCTCTATTCTAGGAACAGCTATGGCACAATCTCCTCTGATCCTCTATTCTAGGAATAGCTATGGCAAGTATGACAGAATATCAGGAGTAAACTAAGGTAATTACATTCAAATCTCCTCTCTATTCTTAAGAGATTTTGTTGTTCTCTTTGCGAGTAAGCAAGAATCCTCACTTTGGTTTTTGAAATATGGTGTGTCAGCCTCATTCGGGAGTTAGTAACAACACAGAAGAATATCAACCAAAGATAGGCAATAATGCACACAAATTTGGATTATATTTATATGATTTTATGTGATATGTTCTTTCCAAAATTCGTACTTTAACAGGTCCCTACAGGACTGGGTGAATTCCATATATATCAGGAACAGTTGGAGTATAGTTTATCGGACATGAGAATCTCGTTTATGATCATATGAAGTACTAGCTGAAGAACTGCAGCTTGAGGGATATGATCATAGGATGTGTGCATAGTAGAAAAGTGGTCCGTAATTAAATGAGATGATTCATATTATTGGTACACATTTATGTACAAATGGATTTTTTGAAAATACTAAATTGTTTTAAGCATTGTTCATTCTAATATCGACAGAATGCAAGTTAAATAAATAAATGTACTTGTGAAACAATTTTATTAAAAACACATTGACCTACATGTTTCTAAACAACATTCCTCAGTAGTACAATCTGTATTTTTGAAGAGATCTAATTGGATTGAAGGTATTATGTAGTTACGTCATGCTGATGAAAGAGACTAATTTATAATCAATGCAAGGAACTTATGTAACTCATGTATCTATGGTATTTGTCCAATATTATTCTCTTGGTCATCATGATTTATAAAACTCCATAGTCTTCAAAATTTATACGAATATAATAAAGATCAAATAGAAGTTGAGTTTACCAAAAAAATAAAGCAGAAACTCAATTTAGGTCCAAACTCGTCATTTTACAAACTCAAAGTACTTTTACTTTTCAGTTTACCAAACGCTTATCCATTCACAGCACTTATAAAAAGTTAGTTTACCAAACACTCAGCAGCTTTGCTTTTCAGCCACTTATTCTCAGAATAAGTTAAAGTCAGTTTTTTTTTAAAACCACAGTTGTACCAAACAGAGCCTATATATGATCCATGAGACTGACATTCAGTAGTAGGATGGTGGCAGTTTTGGTCTAGACTTCTCCAGCTAGTTGTAGGAAACGCGCAGTCCATTGGAGAAATTGTGATGTTTATACATAAATGGCTTCACAATCAAATGAACCAAACTATCAACAAGCGATTGGAACTATGGCTTCAACATTTTTGTGAAATGCGTAGTTGAATACTAACTCAACCATTCTGGAAACATTAATTTGGATTGAAACTTGAGGAGCCTTAGAAAGGAAAAACTACACCCAAAAAATGGAAGAAATCGATTAGTAGAAGAACAAACAAAATACAAACTGTATATTCTGTTTTTCGAGTATGATCATACTACTGAAATGCAGATTGGAATCTTTCACTAAATTAATACATCTAATATAAGTGATTTTTCACACCGCGCCATATAGAAATCAGTCAAACAATCACAAATGTGGTCTGTGGATCATCCATGTACCGATACTGTCCTAACTTAACCATCTTTAAGGTGTTGGGTTTTAATCATAAAAGACCTTGGTACAATTAGGAATGATCCACTCATATATAAGTTATATTTTATTTATCTTGTTTCTGATGTAAGATCTCTCCTCTCCAACACGTCCCCTCACGTGTAACCTGACAAGGTCTGCACGTGAATCTATGTCACCCTCTCCACTCAAACACCAACCCTCACGTGCAACCAGACTCAAGGGTTTAACATGTGTACAAATGTCTAAACCAATCCGACCACTAACCCGGCCTATCTGGCACTTGGTGACAATCCACACAAACAATAACCCTCACATGCAACCAGACTCAAGGGTTTAGCACATGTACATATGTCACACGTACCAATCAAACCCACCAACCAATGAGACGCAGTTAGAGAGAGACCCGCTCTGAAACCAAGTCAAACAGCGACAAGCGTGACCCGTGGATCATCCGTGTACCGATACTGTCCCAATTTAACCACCTTTAAGGTGTTGGGTTTTATCTATAAAAGGTCTCGGTACAATTAGGAATGATTCACCCATATATAAGTTATATTTTATTTATCTTGTTTCTGATGTGAGATCTCTCATCTCCAACAAAATCTGCATTTTAAGATTCATAGGCAGAGCCATAAAATACTAATGAGCGTGGCCAATATAAAAAAATTATTGACACAAAAACAGTATGTAATTTGATAAAGTTTTTAAATAGGTTACACATTAAAAAAAGACGCGTTGCTTCTGCATATCGCAAAAGTCATCAATAGTCTGGCGAACTTTTCAACGATTTCATTTTTAATGTACATAATCAAAGAATTTGTAAGAAAATCATCATCCATCTTGTTTTGAAGTCTAGTTTTCACTATTTTCATAGTTGAGATCGGAATGCTTGCGCTGGACGTTGATACAGTAAGAGTGAGCACCAACACAACCATCTTATAAACTAGTTGGTACATCATTGATCTTCTAGTCTTTACTAAACACTGAGTCATTTCAGAAATAGTTAACAAAACTTTAAATTCTGGAAATTGAATTACAACATTATAAAAATATATGTTGCAGTTGTCTACTATTTCACAAACATCATCAATTCTAATTAAAAGACTTACATATTTCACGAGGATCCATAATTAAAATGGGGGCAATCATTTTAACTACATTTTCATTAATTCGGTTATTTAGCTCTTGCCATTCAGAGTCGATGGCAACATTAAAATTATCTACCTCTAATAAATTAAAGTATAATTAAGAATGACATATAGTAAGATAGAAGAAACAAAATAATTCTCTATACGTAAATAATCAAACACAAGTATACGCATAATAGGTTTAATAAAAAGCATTTATTATATTTTATTGAACTAAACAATTATTTTTTTTAGGAAGAAAGTTTTAATTATTTTTATCAGTAAATCAAGACAAATCAAACTAAATCTAGAGAGAGAAATAAAATCAAAAGACTAAAATAGATGTGTGTAGGGAAATGGAAGGTGCCATGACACCCTTTGGTCTCAATGGAGCAATTGGTCTTAATGTACTTCCGCCATTGCTAAGATTTCTCAAACTACAAGTACGTAGCATGGTCTCATGAACAAAGCTAGAAATTGCATGTCATAATAATAGCAATGCGTACTTCCTGCGAGGTCTTGGAGAGATAGCCACAACCACAAGTCGCTTGATCCCACGACTCCGCTCTTCAGCACTTGCAGAGTGCGGCATGGACGGAAAGGGAGATTGCGAGTTGCCGGAGTTGGCGGTGCCCGACTTTTCTTATGGCGGAGATGTATGCCGCGCAAAATATGTAAGGTGAAAAACACTTGGGTGAACCTTAGGGAAAATGTTACCCAAGCTAATAATTCCTTTCTACACTGGTAGGTTGTAGCTGCTACGTACGTGCGTTAATACGGACTAATTCTAATTCCAATCTTTCACGAATTTAGTCTGTTCATTTGACCTTTTTTACATATGCCTGATGTAGACTAGGGCATAGCTTTGCCAAACTATGTACACGATTCCTTTGCCAAAAAACTATGTACACGATCAAGAAGAAATAGTTCACCTTCACAATTAGCTAGGTCAAATTAAGCTCATTATTAAATTCCAACTTGGATCTATTTCCTCTTCCACGGTCATTTCATTTATTGGTACACAATGTTAATTCTCTGATTCATAAATATTGTGGATGTCTCATATGTTGTATTTGTATCATTTGTATGTGTTGTTTCTAGATTGATGTTGCCGTCTTCTATACTGGAATTGAAATTCAGAACTATATATTATGGTGGTCTAGCTATGATTTCAATGGCAGATGAATATAACATACCGTCATTCTATTACAGATTGAAGAAATCATTGACCAAATCATAAACAGTCAACATTCCAAGGTCATGGATGGACAATATGTACCCAAATGAATTCTAACTGTATACAATTGACAATCAAAGCCAATTGTATTTTACACACACACATCAACTTTCTAATTCCATCTGTGATTTTGGTCCGATAGGTTAACATACGATTAACAGTCAAATTTGTACTATAACCAATTCAGCGAGAAATAAATGCTTCACTAATTTATATTTGGAAATCTATTTTGTTACGTGACGGTATTCGCACAAGTTGAGAGCTATCTTTAATAGAATAGTCAATGGAGCTAGGACTGTTGAATACTTCAAGTCTTTATTATCAGGGTTTATTCTAAATGAGTCGTCAATTATTCTATTCAACCGTTTTATTAATTAAAGATTGAAAAATAAGTACTGAGAGTTTGATATATATAGGAATTCTAAGATGTGGACGTCCGCATCATAGAGTTTGGTACGGATGTGTGATTTTGCCCCACTTTTCGATCTTATATATATATATATATATATATATATATATATATATGAATTCTCAGATGCGGACGTCCACACCAAAGGGTTTGGTGCGGATGTGTGATTTTGCCCTACTTTTCGATCTTAGTTTCAAATCTTAACCGTTCAATATCTAGGTATATATGTATAGATCTTCTCTGTAAAATTTCATCTCATTTAATGATCGTTAAGGCATCAAATCTATGATTTACCATAAAAAAACTAACGGTTCTGTTTAGTTCATATCATTGTCACCCTAAAAAAACAGTTCAAATCTATGTTTAAACAGTTCAGAAACCGTCTCCACCAAACTCTCAATGAGAATGGTTCAAATTCTATGTAGGACATAACAAACCAAGTAAATAGTTTGCATATGATATTATTTTTATGTGTGCATTATTGACGTGGTACTTCTATATCATTAGTTCATATCATTGTCACCCTCATTCAGTCAAATGCGTGTCTCCTAATGAATTGGCTCCATCCGATATGGGAGCTATCTGTAGTTTTAGGAGTCATATTTCTATTTCTTGTTTAGGTTTATGCTTGTGGATAATTAATATTATCGTATCCAATTGGGACAAGATCAGCTTCATTTAACAACAGGAACGGAATTAGGATTTGAAAACTGACTAGGCTAAACAATATTCATTCAATAAAATTCTGAATAAATATATATTTGAGTGTTACATATAAAATTTGACAAAGCTAACTATACAAATAATGCTTAGGATTAATATCATAAATCGTTAATTCTTTACTCACTTACTATTAGAAATATGTGTTTCAATCTATACTATACAAAAGAAGAAAATGTTTTTTGCTTTTTTGTTTTGATTAATACCTAAAAGAAAGTATTTTCAAAAAAATTGGTTTAGTATTGAATAATTGATCGATTAATCAATCTTTTTTTCTTAATTAGGACATTATTTCACTTTTACTTTAACTATTTGACATTTTTTCACTTTTATTATTAAGAGATTTTATATTTGTCTGAACTAATTATACAAAAATATTATAGTTTAGATCAATTAATAAGCTTATAAAGGTTTTAAATTACTAAAAAAACTACACGGGTAGCCCAGAGATGGATGCACTAAGATCCGTCCTTGGTTAACAATCGTTGGATTAACGATGCAAGGGCTGAGAGAGAACAAGAATGAAATGACTTGCATATTCTTCGGCTCAAGGAAAGTGTTGACTCTAGATGAAGTTAACGGCGAGCTAATTCTGAAAACAATAATTACTTGGTCGTTAGCTCTGTTTGTTTTATTTCACTCATCACTTAACTAAACGTACGTTGTATAGTATAAACACGAAAAACAGATTGACAATACTAAGAAACTAAGAAATAACAGATGCCTCGTATAGTTTGTAAAAGGATTTATTTGATTATTGTAGTTTTAATGTTTCATCAAGAATCATATGTACCATGGCTAATTAATGAATCAAAATCATGAAAAAAAATAAATGAATGTTAGACTGAATTATACATTGCTAATGAATCTGAACTGTCTGATACTATATAAATAGTTAAGATCTATGACTTTTAAATTTATGTATAGCGATTTCAACATACTAACAACTTAGTATAAGCGTGTGAAGTTTATACATAATTCTGATAGTCAAATCCACAAAGAGGCCATACAAAAAATCTTAATAATTTAAAATGCTCAAAAATACTATGAAATTAACAACAAAACAAAAACAAAATTGCATCATTTCGTGTACTAAAGCTAATTAACACTCTAGTTTCTTGCACTCATGCATATGCTACTAGCTCGAATGAAAGGAGAGGTTTCAATTAGCTAGGGTTACAATTGTTATTCCAATCAAGGAAAACTTTGTTTGAAAATTTGATCAAAGTAGTCATGGGACTCGTTCAAATCCTTGGCTACCATCTTTCTTTGGTACCTGTCTCTCTTCAAGTCTACCGCGTCCTAAAAGTCAAAATATTCCACTCAAGTCCCCTTCCCATTTTTCGTTCCTTGAGTTCATCACAAACTCCCTTATAACTTCTGCAACCTCAACACACACCTTCATCTTTCACCACCCTCTTCTCTCTCGCTCTAGCTTTCTATCTCTTTCTCTATTTTGCTCCGTTAGCTAGTGTTCTTTCGTTTCATATGTTGAAGCTGTAGCTGTTTCATTTCAATTGGGAAAGTTGATCGGAATTACCTTAAATGGCGGCATCCACCTCCGGAAGATCGCTTGAGCAAACGCCCACATGGGCCGTCGCCGCCGTCTGTTTTGTTTTGGTTCTTATCTCAATCATTATCGAGCACATACTCGAACTTATCGGAAAGGTACTTAATGATCCAGTGAACTATATCCAGATTCCAGAACAGTTCAAATCTCCAAATTAATGGGTACGTCTTACTCTGTTCTGGAAACTAAAATCTTGCACCAAATATTTGCAGTGGTTGAAGAATAAACACAAACGAGCTCTCTTCGAAGCACTAGAAAAGGTCAAATCAGGTATAACACAATCCTCTGATTTCATCGTATATACTTTCGATTCAAACCTTGAACTTCCATCAAAGTCTGAGTGGCTAATTTGATGGATGTAGAGCTTATGCTACTGGGGTTCATATCGCTGCTGCTGACCGTCGGGCAGGGTCCGATATCGAACATATGCATATCGGAGAAAGTGGGAAACACATGGCATCCGTGTAGCAAGGAGGAGGAGGCTAAGATGGAAGAAGAAGAAGATGTTGAAAGCCCGAGCAGGAGACTGCTGGGGGCGTTTGAATCTGGTTATGGAGGAGGTGGAAGCGTACGCCGCGTTTTGGCGGCTGCTGGCACCGACAAGTGTGCAGCCAAGGTATGATCGAATGCATGCCGACCACTCAAAATAAATATGTTGTATTTTCTAAAAAACGAGAGAAATATCTAGTTACATACGTATCCCATGTTATTGTTTTTGTTCTCTTTTGTTTGTTTATACATGAACAAATAGCAAATAATCCCTAACAAATAGCAAATAATCTATTATTAGATTCATATAGGAATTAGACAAATCCATGGATTCTCCATGCAAATTAACAACTTATAATTATCAGGGAACTCAATCAAACTTGGTTTTTCCCACTTCCAAGATTCCCGAGTTGGATATTTCATTTGGGTATCATAGTAAATGTTAAGAAATATGTAAGATTCATTAATTACTTCTCTGAGATACGCACAGAAAATATGATTGATCAATGACTTGCTTCTAGCTAGTTTGGTTAATCTCTCTTAATTTCAGTAATTTTATGTACATTTTCTTACATTCTATACTGTAAAATGTTCTTTTCTACCTAATTGAAAGTTTTGACACAAAAAGCTTCAATGATGATCATTTTAAATTGAAACGACTTGCAGGGAAAAGTTCCGTTCATATCAGCTGATGGCATTCATCAACTGCATATATTTATCTTCGTCTTGGCTGTTTTCCACGTACTATATTGCATCCTCACTATGGTTTTAGGAGGAGCCAAGGTACGTAATTTCATTTCTACTAAGTCACAAAAATTCATTCCTTCGTTACGACCTTAGAATCAGTTAGCTAATGACTATATTGTAATGAGTTCAGATGAGGAGTTGGAAAAGGTGGGAAAAGGAAACAAGAACGGCTGAGTACCAATTTTCACACGGTTAGTACTACTAGTTAATTAGGTCATTATTTTAAGGTATGAACTTATAAATCAACTAGAGTTAAAGTTCACTAACTTTGGTGTTAGTTTACAGTGGTAAACGATATAAATGGTTGAAAATAACATGTTAGAGTCATACAAATTTGACAATATATAATTTGTCTATGAACAATGTGAACTAATGTTGAGCTTTGATTGTGTATGATACAGACCCAGAGCGATTCCGCTTTGCAAGGGACACTTCTTTCGGGAAGAGGCATTTGAGTTACTGGACCAAAACACCTTTCCTTATGTGGATTGTAAGTACTTCTTCCTCCTTTCAACTTTCGATATCATGCCATATATATAGCTTATATCTCTGTTATGTTATCAGATTATCAATACTTTGTTGATGAAATAAATTCTGCATTTTGTTAAAAAGAGAACCTAGATAGAGGGAGTTTTGAGAAAATATACCTTAATTTTACTTGCATAATCACCATTTTTGCTTGTGTAATTGTGTCCATCTCGTTGTCAAACAACTTTGATAATTGTTAGCTGTGTGGCAGTCATTTTTATTCTAAAGTAAACTAGTCATATGATTTCAGTGCTAGCTAGATAGTAAAGCCTTTTCACACGAACATATAAAGATATACACAAATAGACATTCAATCATTCAACACAAAATGAAGAATTTCTTATAAACGATATGACAAAAATAGTTGTTTTGATCTATATTAAATTAATCATCTGATTAAGATGTTAGGGATTAAAGAGTTGGCCAAATGGCTTAACCTTCCTAGCTACTTGTGTCAATTATTTGCAACACAATAAATCGAAGGTGCCATGAGAGTGAAAGGCTATATTATACATATAAGCTCCAAAAACCTCTAATTCTCTATAATTTATATATAATTATCTGATGCCATTTTAGTCCACGAGAGTGACGGTTTGATTTGGTTTGATTGCTGTATTTTAATCTAATTACGATATTATTAAGTATAATTACTGTGGAAGCAATAGTAACAAGAAACGAAGATTCGATCGGCTGTCTACGTACAAAAGCAATCTGTTTGAAAAGTGATTTTGTTGACAGTAGTGGGAAAGCAAGCGCTTTCTGCCCTATTTGCGGGGTGGGAAGAAAACTGGGCCGGGTCAGCATGAACATATTCTCATGCAATCATTCATGCGTCTGAAATTATGATCTGAAGTTCTTCTTGAAGACTCCAAGTTCTCAGCTCGATGGCTTTAGAATTCAACACAAGACTCTTCTAGACATTCCCAGAAAAACAAAACCCAAATTCTTCGAAGAAGCTTGAAAGAAAAAACAGAGATAGATTTCTCAATACAACCTCCACTGGTAGAAACCTCCATTGTCGAGTCGGTCAAAAGGTTAAGGACCTAAAGACCCAGATGTACGTGATATGAACTGGTCAATATTAATTTTTGTACCAGTGATTGACGGAAGAGTACAGTGACGGTACGGGAATGGCACTTGTGACAAGGAAAGGATAATCGTACCCGGGACTAACTAGTCTGACTTTCTCCTTGGGACACCTTGTTTGATTTTCTATTTTAATTTCATAGACTTTGTTGAGATGAAGATCATATATATTCATATTGATCGTCAGCTCAATAGTATATGTTTTGATGTGTTTCCTTTTCTTATATATACTTCGATATCTCTTTCATACA
This sequence comes from Comarum palustre, assembly GCA_951800085.1. Lineage (NCBI taxonomy): Eukaryota > Viridiplantae > Streptophyta > Magnoliopsida > Rosales > Rosaceae > Comarum > Comarum palustre. The sequence goes on from OX637587.1 coordinate 5,103,654, forward strand.
ATTGACTTTTTGCTTTTGTTTTATGTACGTATGACCTTGTTCATATTAATTTTTGATTTATTTCGTTTATTTATTTTTGTTTTTATATGTGATTGCAGGTTTGTTTTTTCAGACAATTTGTTCGATCAGTTCCCAAAGTTGATTATTTGACCTTGCGGCATGGATTTATCATGGTATGTACAAAGTTTGATTTCTATTATATGTATAATATAAGGACGTATTTTCTAAGTTTGGTGCAGATTTCTTTAATTTGACTCACTTTTCGATCAATTTTTCCCATCTTAACCATTCAGAATCTTGATATATATATATCATCTCTACAAAATTTCAGCTGATTTTGTAATCGTTAATGTCTCGAAAACGTATAAATACAATGAACGAATTGAATTTGTTCAACCTAAACCGTTCGTGTTCTTCTCTGTAAATCACAGTTTTGAATGCCTTAACGATAACCAAATTAGCTGAAATTTTACAGAGACGATCCACTCATATATATCTAGAAACTGAACGGTTAATTAAGATAAGAAAATATGATGTAAAGGTTGGCCAATTCAAGAAATTCTTACCAAAGCATAGGTAAGGACGTCCTTACCTGAGAAAAATCTTATATATATATATATCATGGATTTATATGTGAGTTGAAAAATATTGTGGTAAGTAATATTTCAGGCACATTTGGCACCTCAAAGCCATCATAAATTCAATTTCCAGAAGTACATAAACAGATCACTCGAAGAGGATTTCAAAGTTGTTGTGGGAATCAGCCCTCCAATTTGGTGTTGCGCCGTGATCTTTCTACTCTTTAATACTCATGGTGAGTAACTAATATATACAAGATATATTTCTACTCAATCTTTGATTAAACAAGCACGTATTTATATGGTGGTGGTAATTCTCGTTAGTATTGCATGCATGCTGATCTTAAATTTGTTTTGGCAGGCTGGTATTCGTATTTTTGGTTACCCTTTATCCCCCTCATTGTAAGCAAACTCACTTCCTTCTCACATATCCTCTACTGATTTGAGTGATTTCAAATCAGTTCTAACTGATTCATGAATGCAGATTATTCTATTGGTGGGAACCAAGCTACAAGTGATCATAACCAAGATGGGTCTTAGAATTCAGGAAAGAGGAGAAGTTGTGAAGGGTACACCAGTTGTTCAACCTGGTGATGACCTCTTCTGGTTTAACCGCCCTCGCGTCATTCTCTACCTCATCAACTTCGTTCTCTTTCAGAATGCCTTCCAACTTGCTTTCTTTGCATGGAGTTGGGTAAGCTAAATTTCTTTTGGGTCTTTCGTTGATTGCTTGAGGCATACGTTATTTAAGCATTTAAATGAAAGAGAATATTGGTATAGTAATTGACCTAAATATTTCTTCTTTTTCCTTATTTGCAGTATGAATTTGGTTTGAAATCTTGCTTTCATGAGCATACTAAGGATATCATCATCAGAGTTTCAATGGGGTTAGTCTTATTTTGCCTTCTAAGCATTTTTGATTTCCTAGCAGCCTTAACATTGAAATGTGTTCTAACAAAAACAATCATTTTGGATTTCTGGATATTTCAGGGTCCTCGTACAAATTCTTTGCAGTTATGTCACTCTCCCACTTTACGCCCTTGTCACACAGGTCAGATTTATTTCTAATACACGTTATATAAATTGTTGACTATAATACATGTTTCAATAGTATATAGCATGCACGAAGAAGGTTTCGATTCACTAGTCAAAAGTTTAACACGGCCTCTGTATTATCAAACTATGATCTCAAATATTATTGATCAATATGAATCCCCTTTATAGAAATTGACCATTTTTGTGTGCATGCTTTGACATGAGCAGATGGGATCTACTATGAAACCAACAATATTCAACGAGAGAGTAGCCACAGCTCTACGCAACTGGCATCAAACGGCTAAGAAGCACATCAAACAGAACAAAGGCTCCGTCACCCCAATGTCTAGCCGACCTGGCACTCCATCCCACCACGCCTCACCCATCCACCTCCTACGGCACTACCGCCGCAGTGAGGTGGATAGCTTCCACACTTCACCAAAGAGATCAAACTTCGACTTTGAACAACGTTATGAAACAGACTCACCATCCCCCTCCCACCACCTCCATGTTGATGGTTCGTACTCTCATCAGCACCAAGCCGAATTAGGAAACGTGGAACATGACCGGGTGGATTTCAATGAACCCAACTCCGGTCATGCCACAGTTAGAGGTTCCCAATCGACTCGAGAACAACACGAAATTAATATCGGACCGCCCAAGGACTTTTCATTTGATAAGAGACAAGGTACCGTATAAATATGTGGACACATACAAGTGGACATTGAGTTGCATTGCCTTGATTGCCATTAGAGGTTGTGTTAGCGATACTATCTCTGTCATTCCTATGAATCACTCTTCTCCAAATCAGGTTTGATCGAAGCAATGAGAATCACTCTTCCCCTAAAATCAGTGATTGATATCTCTATGATTAAGTCTTGGTTGTTTCCATATTTTGTAATAGAGCAGTAGCTATTGTACATAAATTGTACCATTCACAAAGTTAGTTGTAATTCAAGGGAAATACAATTTCAATATGGTATTTGTTAGGATTTAACCCCTAACTAGTAGAACTACTCTAGAATTCATAGAACAGAAAAACAAACTGATAATTTCATTGATACTGAGCAACAGCTCCACGTACAGTACATATAGGGTATCAAACCAGTCACGTGCGCATCACGTGAGTACATTAATTTTAATATCTTAACAATCCATCCCCCTTTTAGCAAACTTGACCTCAAGTTTCAATTACAAGAAAGACATTGCAAGTAAAACTACTATAGTCTAGACTAAATAGCAAGTACCTAAGAACATAGATCTTCAAGCAATTCCCCCAGGTTATCAACAAAAAGCTGAAGAATGCTGCAGCAACAACATAGTGTGTACTGATTTGGCGATAATCATAAGAGCAGCTGAGAAGTACCGTGCTTAAGAGTATGGCATCCCATGAGGTCTTGTTACAATAATATATCATCTCCTTGTCACCAAGAGTGAAAGAAAACAAGGTGTGCTCACAGCCTAGCCATCCTTGGAGATTCCAGCTTTTGAACCCTTAATGGTGGAGTCAAATATGAGGATGGGATTATCAGCCTTGGAAGTACCAGTAATCATGTTCTTAATGAAATCAGGATGTCTGGGAGCAACAATTTCAGTGTGGTACTTGGTGGACTCCAACTTCCACAATATGATCTCAATAGTGTTACAGTTGTTAACAATTTCACTAACTTCCTTCAACAGAAACTTGTCCTCAAGTTTCATTTTCAGAATCAAGTCTTGACCAACTATGACAGCAATTATGTGTACAAGTGCCACTTCAGACAACCATTTGCAAGCTGACATATCCTCATATGTTATCACCAATAACTGATGTTGATGTCATAATTTGGTTCGTCAACGAATCTTGACTTTTCAACTCATTTCACGTAGGACGCATTGAAATGTCAAAGAGCTACGTAACACTCTGACCTTTCAACTCACTTAAACCTTTAAGGTGCCTAACTTAGCATTTCAAGACTATCCAACATTAGAGAAGCATAGTCTAAAATAAGTCTAGAACTTCAACCTTAAAGGTCGATACTTCGACCTTCAAGGCTTCAAGCCTCGACCCTTAGTTGTCATGGCCACAACCTCCAAGGCTAAGACCTCAACCCTCAAGTCACACGTAGACATGCGACAATCAGCTGATCTGCTCTCACCAACTCTTTCACGTGTCAAGCTCTAATATCAAGTATGGATCTTTGACGTGTGAACAATAGTCCAAGGGTCAGCTCTCACCCACTAGGACAAGTGTCGCTCACTAACGATGGCTACAGTCTATATGCATGACCAAAAGGTGATGTCATGACATATATCACACTAAATGAGCCACATAAGGGTGCCAACAACCCACTCAATCAAGCACATGCTTGTCAGCCCAATCCCATGTCGGCCAACTACCCCATCAGCCCACACACTTGATCAATCAGACTCATTCCTTGTCAGATCCACAGTGTGTCAGGGTAAGTTGATGAAGAACTAATGTCTTCACTTTCCACGTTACCAAACTTAAGCCCTATAAATACCAAGCCTTTTCAAGACTGAAAGGGGACTTCTACTTTTCTCTTCTCTCCCTAAACGATGCCAAAGTGCATAACCTTTCTCTTTTTTTCATTATGCTTTGGCATGTCAATGATGTTTCAGCACAATGCCAAAGCATCATACATTTCTCATATCTTTATTCATTGCTCAAACACTCTACTGATTTGGGCATCAGAGAGTGTTTGGCCAGCCTTAGGCTGGTCCTCCGATGACCTTTCTTCTCTCCCTATTGTAGATCATTACTATGGTGTAAGCTCATTATCAAGTGGAAAAACTCAACGGCTAGTGAAGGAAGTTCAAGAGGAGAGCATCGACTTCATCCAACAAAGGAGTAAGGACACCACTTTCACGTGTAGGAAGTCCATCACCCAATAGAGTAAGCCCAAGCCGAGTGGACAAAGTTCAAGAGAAGAATATTAGTTTCACCTAAAAAAGGAGTGTGAAGGCTCATCATCCAGTAAAGAGCGACACCAAACAAATGAGCGTGAAGGCTCATCATCCAATGAAGGAAACCCCCAATGAAGAGGAAATTCAATCAGCCAAAGGAATGCATGAAGCTCACCATCGAGTGTAGTAGAAAGCTCGCCATCGAGTGAAGGATGTCTAAGGCCACATGATCGAGCATCCATGTTCAACAAGAGAACTGATGCCCATGATCAAGAGCCCAATCTCATTAGAGGAAGTCAGATGCCCAAGATCATCAAGGTCATTCCTCTAGCCACATGTGATGGGCCATCAAGACTCGATCTAAGACCGTCGAGGAGTACCACCAGTGACCAAAGATGGATGACCAAGACCATACTTGTGGGCAAACCGACCGCAGCGGAAGATAGATCCACTACATGAGGACAACCCCATCATTTTACACGTTGGACGTCAACGAAACTTACGTTGACCCGTTAGTGCTAAAAATCGGCACCAACAATTGAATCCTCATAACAAGAAGCTGATCAGTAGCAACAGTTATGCATATAGAGTCACCCTTTAGCTTTGATGTCCCGATAACCTCAATGAACTTTGATTCACCATTAGTTGATAAGCAGATCTAAAAATTGTTCTGATAGCAGTGATATCCAACATACCAATAATATGCACTTCAACGATGACACTATCATCACCAAGATTAGGTACTAAGATGTTAGGACAATCATCAAAATAAGTAAAGGAATCAAGCACCTGGGAATTGTCACAGAGAAGCAAAAGCTGTTCATTTTCTTCTAATGAAAAATATGCCTTTCCCATTCGAATGGTCACATGTACGTGTGAAACAAATGTTTCATTAGTCCCTTGCACAAGTCTTTGTATCTCCCCATTACCATAATTATTACTTGATATTGCACAAGTATTAGCATGGTTGAGCTGAAAGTAAAGTTCTTGATTCATAGCTTCTGAAACAATTATATCCCTATAATTCCCTCATTGGTTCAGAACATTGTCGAGCATTTTCTAGCAAGCTACTTTTATGAAACTTATACTTGCAAACAACAACATGAATCCAAGTATTAGACTCTGGGGTCTAGTGCAACATGCATTCTAATTTCTGTATACTCCTTCACAGCTTTACCATTCGCTGATGATAATAATGCTTCCATAATCTGTTTTAGAGCTTTAATATATCTCATGTACAAGAGGTCATAATCTATTGAAAGAAGTGGATCATCAGAGCACCTTACAAAAGATGACTCTAAAATTCTCACTAACATTAAGAGTTGTCGAAGTTGGTGTAATTGAAACCCCCATTCACAGCTAGTAGTCTCAATACCAACACTGACATTTGCAGTAGTGAGATGATGAAGTTTTGTGCAGAAGCAAAATCCTACTTTAATGATGACAGGAAGTACGCCAATATAAGAAAACTTCTTCTTATGTATACTCACATCAGTGTTCTCGTCAGTAAATTCATAGCCAATATCCCTGTGAGTACTTGTATGCTGAGAAAAGTCTTCCCCGTCCAACAATAACTGAGACAAGTCAATCACAGTTGCACTTTTCTTATGATCATTGAACATGTGGTCTGCATCAGGAATAAGCTCAGTCTTCAAATACCAAGCTAGGCTTGCAGAAACTCTTAAATGTAATCTTCATTGTGGTTAAGCCTCTCTTATCATCCCAAAAACCATCCAAAGACGATTCTCTATGTCTTGAAGTAACTTGATCACTACTAATGAAAGCAGCGGTAGATCACTACTAAAAGCTTATTAATTTTGGTGTTGGGCAGACACATTAGGCGATACCGATTAATCGGTAATTAAACATGACGATTAGGCTGTAATTAAAAGGATTTTTTTTTAAATTTAAACCCTAGACAGCGGATGTAATTAAAAGAAATTGAAATTTAATCTCTCGACCCTCTCGACACTCTCCACTATCTCGAGTAGTCTCGACTCTCTCGCCTCTCGACACCTCTATTTCCTCTCGCCACAGAACTCCGCCGCTTGCCCCACCCCATGCCGCTGTTCGCCCCACCTCACGCCTCTCGCACGCGCACGACGCTGAACGTCTATAAGGTAAGTGATAGGTAAGGGTTGTTGAGGTTTGAGGGTTAGGCGTGAGTGGCTACGGAGTAACACCAGGAAATTGTTGTGAGAAGTAGTGGCCATTGATGATAGTCTCAGTAGGTGTGTGATAACTCTAGAAGCAATTCGAATGTGGTGAATGAGAGGTATACTCAGAAGAAATCCTAGAGCACACTATTCGTACCTCTTCCCTGTTGGTGTGAGTCATACTTTCCTTTTCTATATATTCTGTAATATTTTGTAATTACTATTATTATTAGGATTATCACTTACCTTAGGAAAATATACTTGCCTAATTTGGCTCGGTTGTAATTTGTATATAATTCCTCCTTTATGAGGTGAATCAATATCAATTTTATTCAGCCACAATTGTCTCTTGTGTTCATTATATTTGACTTGGTATCAGAGCAGAGATCCGATCTTGGACTCTGACTCTTTGTTCTTTGATTCTTCACCCTTTGTCCTTTTGTTCCTTGTCCTTTTATCCTTGCATCATTGTTGCCCTTGATCTTTGTTATTTAATCTTTCCGCTGCATATTTACCATGACTAAGGATTCCGAAATCTCACCTATACTCACAAAAGTTGATAGTGGTGAGAGCTCTTATGACTCCAACAAAATCGCTGTCTCTGTTAAAGATGATTCAACTGGCAGCTATGGTGGTGTCAAGCTTAATGGCACCAATTATCGAACTTGGAAGAAGATGATGGAAGCTCACCTTTGGGGGATTGATAAGGTGGGCTATGTTGATGGTTCGATTCCTGAACCACCAATTGAAGCCAACAACTATTCGAAGTGGAAGACTGCTAATGATTCGGTAACTTCTATTCTTTACAAATCTATGACGGAAGATGTTTCACAAATGATTATGGGATGTAATACAGCTGAAGAAATTTGGGAAAGTCTCAAAGAAATCTACTTCAATAGGACGGATTTTTTCGAGGTTTATGAATTAAGTACTCAAGCAGCTCGTATGACTCAAGATGGGAGACAGGTTGCTGTGTATTTTGCAAAATTGAAGGGGATTTGGCAAGATATTGACCAGATGCGTCCATGTCGCATGAAGTGCCCAGATGATATCAAGATTTATAAGGAAGAGCAAGACCTTATGCGGGTTCATGTCTTCTTAGCTGGCCTAGATCCTATATTTGAGAATGCAAGGAGTGAATTGCTTCGCCGGACTACTACACCTAGTTTGCAGCAAGCTTTTTCTTATATCCGCAAAGATGAAACTCAAAGGGCGGGTACTAGAGGAGTTACCTCTAAAGTTGCAGGTCTTACCATTCATTCAAAGCCTTTCAATTCGTCCAACAATCGGCCATTATCAGGCAATCGGCCTCCTGCTTTGCGTCCTTCTTCTCAAGGTTCTCCTCCCGGGTTCTCTCCTAATGTTATCTGTAATTACTGCAAAAATCCAGGTCACATCAAGGCAAATTGTCATAGGTTGGTTGGCTTTCCAACTAATTATTTTACTAAGCCTCGACCTCAGGACAAATCCAAGGGAAAGGCTGTTGTCCATCTTGTTCAAGATCAAGAGTACTATGCTATGACAGACCCAGACCACACCAACGTTGATGGTAATGGTACCATGTTAGTAAGTCATGGTGGTAATGGTAAGATTGGAGTGGCTTTACAAATTTCTAACTTTACTGGTAGCAATACATGGATTATTGATTCTGGAGCATCTGACCATATGACCTATGATCGTAGTTACTTCCTTTTTCTTAACCCACCTACTATTTCCTCTGTTGTTAATGCCAATGGTGATTCTTTTCCAGTTTTAGGCATAGGGTCTGTTCGTCTCACCCCTTCTCTAACACTACATGATGTTCTTTATGTCCCTGATTTGTCTCATCATCTCATATCTGTGCCTCAGCTCAATACTCAATCTCGATGTTCTGTAACCTTTTTTCCTTTGTATGTGATTTTTCAGGACCTCCTCACCAGGGAAATAATCGGCAGGGGTTATCTAAGGGGTCGTCTGTTTCATCTGGATTGCATGTTCGTCGGAATGAAGCCGGAGAAGGCAGTCCAAGCAGCTTTGATTTCGACTGGGGTTACTAATCAAATTGAAGAATTGTGGTTATGGCATCGTAGATTGGGACATCCTTCCTTTGGCGTCATGAAGAAATTGATGCCCTCCTTGTTTTTGGGCGTTGATAAGTCTAAGTTGCATTGTGAGTCTTGTGTCTTAGCTAAAAGTCATCGTGCTAGTTATCCTTTGCGTACTACTAGGAGTTCTGTTCCTTTTGAGCTTATTCATTCTGATGTATGGGGACCTTCCCGCGAGTCAACTTTTTCTGGCAAACGTTGGTTCGTTTTGTTTATTGATGATTATACCCGTCTTACTTGGGTATCTTTGTTAAAACATAAACATGAAGTCTTCTCTGCTTTTCAAAAATTTGTTGCTCTTGTTCAAACTCAATTTGGAGCCAATATTAAAGTCTTTCGTTCTGATAATGGGGGGGAGTTCATTAATTCTCAGTTTACTCAATTCTTCCAAACTTGTGGTATTGTTCATCAAACTACTTGCCCTCAAACCCCTGAACAAAATGGGGTGTCAGAAAGAAAGAATTGTCATGTTCTTGATATTGCTCGTTCTCTTTTGTTTAGTGCTCACATGCCCAAGTATCTTTGGGGAGATGCAGTTCTTACTGCCTGTCATCTCATCAATAGACTTCCTTCCTCCGTTCTCAATAATCAAACTCCTTATGATGTCCTTTCCAATCATGTGTCAGTTCCTTCGTTTTCAAATCTTCCTGCTCGTGTCTTTGGGTGTGTGGTATTTGTTCATGTTCCTAAGAATCAACGTTCCAAACTTGATGCAAGGGCGCTCAAATGTGTTTTTGTGGGCTATGGTGTCAATCAGAAGGGCTACAAGTGCTTTCATCCCCCTACACAGAAAGTTTATGTTACCATGGATGTCACCTTCTATGAAGATGCTTGTTATTTTTCTCCTTCCAATCCTTCTCTTCAGGGGGAGAACCATACTTTTTTGGAAGAAAAGTCTTGTGTGATTCAGCCACTTGGGGATGAAAATATTGTTCGTGTAATCTCTGATCCCACGATCGATCGTCAGGACAACGACGATCGATCGCCCGACGAGGCAGAGGCTTCCAGCGGTGCACCTACGATCGATCGCATTGGTCCTAGTGATCGATCGCCCGAAGAGACAGAAGCTCCCAGTAGCTTACCATCCAGTAGCGCACCAACGAGCGATCGCGTCCTTCCTAGCGATCGATCGCACGACAAGGCAGAACATGCAATCGATCAAGGCCCTTCACCCCTCTCAAATATAGATAACTCTTGCCAGACAATCCCGGAGGAGAGTCCTAATCTTGAGGTTAGTAATGTTTCTTCTAGTTTTGGTAATGGTGATAGTATATGTGTCTTGCCTCCTAGGTCCACTCGTGGTAAACCACCTCGCCAATATGAACCAAGTTTAAATGTCAAGTCCAAATATGTTATAGCTAACTTTGTGTCCATCCATCGGTTGTCTGAATCCCATGCTTCTTTTGTGAATCAAATATCCTCTGTATGTGTTCCCAGTAAAGTGCAGGATGCTCTCAAGGATCCCAAATGGACTCAAGCAATGAATGAGGAGATGGAAGCTTTGGAGAAGAATAATACTTGGGAGTTGGTGCCACCCCCACAGGGAAAGAGAGCTGTTGGGTGTAGATGGGTGTTCACTGTCAAACACAATGCAGATGGTTCGGTGAACAGGTATAAAGCAAGACTTGTTGCAAAAGGATTTACTCAAACTTATGACGTGGATTATGAGGAAACCTTTGCTCCAGTGGCCAAGATTAATACAGTTTGAGTATTGATGTCTCTAGCAGCCAATTTAGATTGGCCTTTGCAACAGTTTGATGTGAAGAATGCCTTTTTACATGGAGAGTTATCTGAAGAAGTCTATATGGATCTACCACCAGGATATGAAGCAAACGCAGAAGGAAGATTTGTATGTAAGTTGAACAAGTCCTTGTATGGACTTAAGCAATCACCACGAGCTTGGTTTGGAAGGTTCTCTCAAGCTATGCGTCGTTTTGGGTACAAACCAAGCAACTCTGATCATACGTTGTTTCTAAAACGTCGGTCAGGTAAGGTGACTGGCTTGATTATTTATGTTGATGATATGATAATTACTGGTGATGATTCGGAGGAGATTGAAAGACTAAAGGGTCTACTTGCATCAGAATTTGAGATGAAAGACCTTGGTTCACTTAAATATTTTTTGGGAATTGAGGTTGCAAGGGGGAGTTCAGGAATTTTCTTGTGCCAGAGAAAATATGTGCTTGATTTGTTGACAGAAACAGGGATGCTAGATTGTAAACCTGCTGATACTCCTATTGAGCAAAATCACAAGTTAGCTGAGTACCCTGACCAAATTCCTACAGAGAGGGCTCGTTATCAGAGGTTAGTTGGCAGGTTAATCTATCTCTCACATACTCGGCCAGATATTGCATATGCAGTGAGTATTGTGAGTCAATTTATGCATAATCCTAGTGAAACCCATATGGAAGCTGTGATTCGCATTCTGAGGTATTTGAAGTCTGCACCCGGCAAAGGCTTAATGTTTTCAAAGAATAAACATCTGGATATTAGTGGTTATACAGATGCAGATTGGGCAGGTTGCATTACAGATAGGAAGTCTACTTCTGGTTATTTCACTTTTGTGGGCGGTAATCTTGTTACTTGGAGGAGTAAGAAGCAAAAAGTTGTGGCTCGATCGAGTGCTGAAGCAGAGTATAGAGGTATGGCCCATGGAGTTTGTGAATTACTTTGGTTGAGAAATGTACTTCGTGATTTGGGATTTAAACCAAAGAAATCCATGGATTTATATTGTGATAATAAGGTAGCTGTTGATATTGCTCATAATCCAGTACAACATGATAGAACCAAGCATGTTGAGGTTGACAGACATTTCATCAAGGAGAAGCTTGATTCTAAGCTTATTTCCTTTCCTTTTGTTCGCTCTGAAGAACAGTTAGCTGCTGTTTTTGACTAAAGCAGTTTCGAGTAAGGTTTTTTATGACTCACTTGATAAGTTGGGCATTCGTGATTTGTATGCGCCAACTTAAGGGGGAGTGTTGGTGTGAGTCATACTTTCCTTTTCTATATATTCTGTAATATTTTGTAATTACTATTATTATTAGGATTATCACTTACCTTAGGAAAATATACTTGCCTAATTTGGCTCGGTTGTAATTTGTATATAATTCCTCCTTTATGAGGTGAATCAATATTAATTTTATTCAGCCACAATTGTCTCTTGTGTGTATTATATTTGACTTTCCCATGTCGGTGGAAGGTTAGGATCAAAAGAAAATCGCATCTCGCTAGCAGCGGAGCGAGGATAAGTGTCCGACAGAGAATATGGCAGGCATCACTGTTGCGAAGGGCACGAATACTCTACCAAGTGGTACTGATATTGGCTCGAGACCCACGTGCCTTGTCGGTGGTGCTGCTGAGGCATGGTGGACGCAGCTATGGGCGAGTACTGACTCTGATAGACCGGGTCAGGTGGACGCGGCGGTGCAAACAAGAATGGTGGTGGATTACTAGCTCCTCCGGTCCTCATGAACCCAAGGCCAGCGGTTTCCTTCCGATGTGCCTACAACTCTTACTCAGAGTGAATGAGCTCACCGGACACAAGAGGTTCGACGCTGAGTGGTATAATCGCCGGTTGGCTAGCTCTCAGAATCATGGCTCTGATACTAATTGTTAGGATTTAACCCCTAACTGGTAGAACTACTCTAGAATTCAAAGAACATAAGAAAAACAAACTGATAATTTCATTGATACTAAGCAACAGCTCCACTTGCTGTACATATAGGGTGTCAAACCAGTCACGTGCGCATCACGTGAGTACATTAATTTTAATATCCTAACAGTATTAGCCTAGGTTAGATTTATCTCCTGCTCCCAGTGTTCTTCTTTTCTCTTTCTCGCCTTCTGTCCCTCCATTCTTTTTAGTGTTTTCTCCATTTCAAGTTACTCTTTTCCTCTCTTCTTTTCCCTGGACCCATGGCTTCCACCCTAAACACAAGACAGTTTGAGAAATTGTTAGAGACATATTATCTTGATTGGACTTGTCAGATTAGATCTTACCTTAATGGTCAAGAACTTTGGGGCTATATTGATGGTTCCATACCAGAACCTGAGCACACCATCACGACCATCGTCACCGAAAACACTCCAACCACCTCCATCACCAATCATGCCTACAAAAAGTGGTTTACTATGGGTGGGTTTGATAGAGCTTATAAGCTCCTTTACTTATAAGCACCAAAGATTTTAGTGTTTGGTAAGTCTAAAAATAAGTTACTTTTTAAAAAAGTAGAGAGGAAAAGAAGAAGCTGCAATTTGCTACTTCTCCTTATAAGCTTTCCTGTTTTTTTTCGGAAGGGTTTAATGAAACTTTTTTAATTACATTGGGTACCCTTAACAATCATCTCAAATTATAAATATCTGTCGACTTCTCTCCGCCTCCGCGTTCGTCTCTCTGCCCCCGTTCTGCGTTTCTTCTCTCTGCGTTCGTCTCTCTGCCTCGATCTAGGGTTTCCAAGGTAAGCAATCTCGTTCCTCCCTCCCTCTTGTTCTTCTGTAAGATATGTTGATACAACGTGATGGAGATGTGTCAATTGGGTTTCTGATCCTCCACCTGTTCTTGATTTTCTTGATTTGCTTCGTAAGTCAGCAACTGAGGAGGCATTTTTGGTCGAACAAGGGTTTACAGAGAAGTTGTTAGCAGATATAAACATGGCAGCTGGGAATCCAGTGTGATGAACCTCTACTTAGAGGAGTTCAAGAGGCTACTGGTTCGAATCATGACCTGGACTATCAGTTTGTGCACCAGGCAAGTTCTTCTAAGAGCACTTTTCCAAAGAGTACTTCTCTTTTTCCTCTTAGTGTTTTGTAATTACTTAGACATAGTAATGAACGCAGAATTGCTCAAACATGCTCAATTTACGAATTCAAATGAATTGCAGAACAGAGTCTAATGGACCTTTGCCTATTCTTTGCAAGGTATTTTTCTTTTGTACTTTCAGGCATATGAATGTAATTTTTAATAACCACTTGGGGAGATGTAAACTAACCCCCTTTCCCTGGTTGCTATGACAGAAAAGTATGAACCTGTTTATGCGAAGTGGACAACAGAACGATGTGCTGTATGTAGATGGGTTGAAGATTGGGACTACAACAAAATCATCATATGCAACAGGTATTGACAACATGGTCATGTTCTTCTCAGGATGGCTGACAAGCAACTGTTACAAAGAAAAATATTTAATTCACAATATTTCAATCAGATGTCAAATAGCTGTTCATCAAGAATGCTATGGAGCAAAACATGTCCGGGATTTCACTTCGTGGGTGTGCAAAGCATGTGAGAAACCAGAAGTCAAGCGAGAATGTTGCCTCTGTCCTGTTAAAGGCAATATTTTTTCCAGAGTGATTTGTTGAGTTCTGTGTTTATGAAGTTCTAGTTTTGCTATCATGATGACATTTTCTGAGCTGGTCTTCTTCATGCTGTTGGTCCACAGGAGGTGCTTTAAAGCCAACTGATATCGAGACATTGTGGGTTCACATAACTTGTGCTTGGTTTAGACCTGAAGTGTCGTTTGCAAGTGATGAGAAGATGGAGCCTGCTCTTGGGATCTTGAGTATTCCATCTAATACTGTTGTCAAGGTGGTTATTCGTTCTTGTATACATCCTTTATGATATATATATATATATATATATATATATATATCACTATAAATACATTGAATTTGACTTTTGAGCACATGAATATGGTACTGAAACAAAATGACTCTAGTCCTTTACATGCACAGTAAATTCTTCAGTAAAAGATAACAGTTTTGCACCACACTGGTTGAGAGTAACTTAGGCAATATATATTGAATCAAAGGAGTAGATGTGTTTTGGGTTAAACTCCAGAATGGAGCCATTTATCTTGATTGTTCTTTGTCATTTTCATTGTTATCTTAGTTGAATACTAAGTCAACGACTTTTTTTTGCCACCTGTGTTTCAGATATGTGTTATCTGTAAGCAAATCCATGGTTCATGCACACAATGTAGCAGGTGCTCCACTTATTACCATGCCATGTGTGCATCCAGAGCAGGGTACCGTATGGAGGTTAGATTTTGATTTTTTTTCGTTGTTGCTCTGTACTTTTGACGCATGAGGAAGAATGTTTCTTACTAAGTTCATATATCATCAGTTTGTACTGGTTTTTCTTTACTTTTAGCTGGCATGATTATTTTTATCCTCGTGTACAATATTGCTAATAACTGCATTCTTTATAAGCAGTTGCACTCTCTAGAGAAAAATGGGAAACAGATCACAAAAACGGTTTCCTACTGTGCTTATCACAGGTATGCATAGTCATTCCCTTGATTTTCTTTTCTCTCAGATTTATTTATTTATTTATTATTATTTTTATTATATTGTATCAATACCTCTGAATTCTTGTCATTTTATTCCTCATTTTGTCCTTCACAAGCTATAACTTGTTTGTTGTAGGGCTCCAAATCCAGATACGGTCTTAATTATACAGACTCCTCTAGGAGTGTTTTCAGCCAAAAGTCTTCTCCAAACTAAGAAGCCTGGTTCAAGGCTAATTTCTTTGGATATGGTTAAACAATGAAGCCCCTGTGTTATGACTTATGAGGGCAGCATGATAAGATGTCACTGATAAAACTTCACTTTGTTAATGATAGGGATAGCTATGATTCCTTGTGCTTTATTGTTGTTTTTGAGACATTACTTACAGCTCCTGAGTAAAAGAGTCGTTTAGAGCTAACCATGATAATGTGGAGTTGATATGGAGTGTACTGTTGCTTTTTAATCAAGTTACAATGCTCAATTTCAGACCTCAAGTAGAATACTAAATGAGGTTGCAGTAGTCAGAAAAGTATATCCAATGAACTTCTCATTCTTGCGAATGCTGGATATCCACATTTTTGCATTTAACTAGGGTGGTAGTTATTATAGATTCTTTCATTTGAATGCAAATTTTGTTGCTTTTCAAAGTGTTTATTACTATTTTTTGTTTGAATTGTTGAACAATTTTTTGTTGCTACTTCATGTTACTTTTAAGACATGGTTTGTTATTAACGTATTATCGGCAATGTTTTGATGTGTAAAGATGTTATCTCTTGCTAATGTGGAAAATTGGTCTCAAGTTGATCTTTTAAATTGTTCAATATCTATTGTATGATGATCATGATTTATGAAAATAAGTAGCAAATATTGATTTATATGGACAAACATTAAACAAATAATAAATAAATTATAGTATAAAAAGTTAGTTTTGGTTTCATGTCCAAATTGGTCATTCTGTACACTGAAAGCACTTTTAGTTTCTAATTTACCAAACATCTTTCACAGCTTATGCCTACTAAAAGTCAGTTTACCAAACACTTCAGTCATCCTTTGCTTATCAGTCACTTATTTTGATGGTAAGTAAAAGTCAGCTTATGCTTATAAGCCCAGCTGTACCAAACCCAGCCTATAGACCAACAAATTGTTAGCCTTCTCATCAGTACTTTCAACATCAAGGTTAAAAAGCTTATTGTGGGCTTTGACACCCCTAAAGGCATCTAGAATTGCCAGACTCGTCAATACTCTTAATGATTTACTACAAGTGCTTCCAGTCTCAAACTCTAATTGCTTGAACTACAAAAAGGCACTCAATCCCTACTTGATTATCTTCAACAAGCAAAAAACATTGCAGATAATTTGGCAGCCATTTACAATCCGGTTTCCTCTGATGATTTGGCTCTTGCCACTCTTCATGGTCTTGGACATGAATATATGATGCTTATAACAACCCATACAAAGCAGCCCTATCTTCTTGATTTTACTGACCTTTAGGCTGGCATTCTGGCATGGCCTTTGAAGCACAACAACCACGTCATGCCAAAACTCAGCCTCCCACTGCTCTCTTCAATCAAAATTAATCCACCAATACCACATATCATCGTGAGCCATCAACCAATCACCAGTGCACCAATTTCTCTAGCCGCACTCCTAATTTATGTAATCGATAGAGTCAAGGTGTAAGACCTCGTCCCAAAAATTTATCATTTTACCCGGGATTAGGCGAATTATAGAGGGTTGTAACCGCGCTGTTACTTTTCCTCGAATTAATATTTGAGTTTAATATCGAGATATTTAATAGAATTAGTGTCTCGAGGGGGAAGATTATGTTAATACGAGTACTCCGGTATGTCCAGAATATTTTCGGGAGCTTCCTTCATGTTAATTACTTTACCGTAAAAAAGATGACTTTGCTATAAATCCAGAATTTGGGGACACTTCCTTCATGAAAGTTGTAGAGAACGTTAATACGAACTCGTGGGTATGTCATATGGTTTAAATCAGACTTCGTATGCGGAAGTTATAGAGGATAATGTGTTGTTACTGTACGGTAAATAGTAAATAACAAAATATTTATTTACTGTTCATACTAACTTTTTGTAATCCAATCTGGGCCGTCAGATCAATTAGAGATTGATCTGGGCCATTGGATTTTTGGTATATATGTATGGGGGGTTGACCGGGGGAGTTCTCTCTCTCTCTCCTCCCTCGATCTCTCTCTTCTCGACGAAGATCGACCGGCTGTCTCCCTATAGTCGTGCGTCCAGCCTCACAGCCACCACCAATGGCTTCGCCTTGCTCCGACGACTAAGTCTCGACCTCCAGACACGCCAGTGCCGCCGTGCCAGCCGCCTAGCAGAGAGGAGCGGAAGTTCGAGCACTGGCCAGATAGGGTGGACGCCGAGCCAGGGCCGAAGGCGAGCCAAGGGGCTTCCAAGAAACTTTCAGAAGCTGCCAGGAGTAAGGAGGAGCGCAGCGGAGCTCTGCCGGATGAGACCTGTCGGAAAACCAGTGGATCGACTTCGAGATATAAATCTGCACCTTTTCTCTTGATTCCAGCCTTTTTAGGTTGTTGGGTTAGTGTAGATCTTAAGCTTGCTTGTGGAGGAGCGAAATCCAGCTGCGGAAGCTCTTTTTTCGGCCAAACCAGTCGATCGGAGG